>CAMTDV010000116.1:11155220-12355220 GCA_947069175.1 Scalesia atractyloides | reverse complement strand
TACCCTAAACATGCTCTTTAATTCGATTAAGCTTGGAAATAACTTGATCGAAATCAACCTGATTACACGCGTAAAACCCTTATGTCTCTAAATGTATAATAATATTAAGGTTATTATAATAATATTGAGTGTGCTCTCGTTATTGTAATCTATTACGTAGAGAAATGTGTTATAAGTGTTCATCATATACTTGATTCTTGTAATCACGGTTGTTAATAGTGAGTTTACTTTACTATAAGTACACCTAAATTCTTATGCCTATTTATGTATTATTTGCTATAGTTGTATCTGGAGGTTGATCCCAGCATGGGTCGTTACTTAGGTAACATACTTCAAATCTTTTTTATTTTATAGCTACAGAGACAAATTAGTTAGTGTTAATACTCAAATTTGTTATAAAACTGAAAGTTAAGATCCAAACCTGTTACTTTTTTTGCTTGAGAAAAGTGTCTGGATAGTCCTATTGGTTTGCTCCAATTTCAACTTTAGTCCATATATTTTCAAAATTACAGCTTAGTCCCCAACTTTGACACTTTCGATCTAGGATAGTCTCTGCCGTAAATAGGGGTTAGTTTTATTAGTTAAGTGACTGTAAAATTACTAAAATGCCCTAATTTAAAAAATAACCTATAAATAAAACATATAAGAATCTAATTAATAAAAGTAGGTCCCATTATTATATTTAAATATAAAAAAGACCTACCCCACTACCCCACCCTACCCCTATCGTTTCACTGTTGAGATTGTTCTCCTCCTCATCATCATACAACAACAGCAAAAGATCTAACGACGGTTACTTCGGGGGCCGCCCACCACCACGCCACCGCTCCTGCGACGGTCACACCTCCTCAAATTGCTCCTCACGACTCTCCGGTTATCGCAAGTTCCGGCCAACGCTCAATTCTGGTCCAACATTCACAATTCATTCATGTTTTTTTGCGATAGAGCTGTTTTCACACCATCATATTACAGTTTCCGGTTAACATCATCTTCACCCATGGGTTCTTTAGATGTAGATCCTAAATTCATCAAGCCTCGGTCTTCCTCTAATAAACAACCGTTTCACATAACGAATTCATGGATTAAAGTGAACATCACTGGTGAAAGCGATTTGGTTCAGACCTCTCAAATCGAAAAAGGATTTCTGGTGAATGTCACCGGCCGGCGGGTGTTTGCTCGTCGGAGAAGAAGTGAGGAAAGGGGTGGAGTAATTGTAATAGGTTAGGTGGGGTTTAAGTGAAAGAAGAAAATGGTGGTGGAGTTGAAGGTGGGATGAGAATAAAGAGAGAGGAAAGTGGGGGGTGAGGTAGCGGTGAGGTTGTTATTTTGTTTTTACTTTAGAGGTGGGTCTCATAAATAAATATATCTATTTAATGGTTTATGTTCTTTTGTTTTGTAGTAAGGGTATTTCTGTCATTTCACACTTAACTGAGAAATTTAACTGATGTTAGGCCTAGGGACTATCTGAGAACGAAAGTGTCAAAGTAGGGGACTATAGCTGCAATTTTGAAAATGTAGGGACTAAAGGTAAAATCTGAACAAACCACAGGGACTATCCGGATACTTTTCTCTTTTTGCTTAGTACCCAAATCCGTTGTTTTTCCTAAATCACAGGGACTATCTATGTAATTAACTCAATTTTCATAGGAAAAGAACAATGATAAGGGTCTTACTATTTACACCTGACAGATTCCTATTTAGACAAACAGATATGACATTAATAAATTCAAATTTATGTTTTTCTTTTATAACTTCCAATATATAATATTTAATAAAAAACGAATATGGTTTTGCGATTTGTTTATTTTTATCTACGTTTTGATATAAATTTTATTAAAAACGGAGCCATATCAGACATAACATTTTATAAGTCGTTATAAAATTTTATATTCCATTTTGTATAAAATTTATATCAAAATGTAGATAAAAATAAGCATATCACAAAAGTGTATTCCTTTCTTAGTAAATCATTATATATCAAAAGTTATAAGAACACAAATTTAAATTTATTAATATCATATCAAATTAATTTAAATAAAAAAAAGTTTAATATAAATAAAATCATCCCAATACTAATAGTATCCAACTTCCTTCCAGCTCATCCTGGGATGGTGAGGGCCACCGTTATTGGATGACCCATATCATGTTATCTGGCTCCATATTCGTTATGTTTAACTTGCTACAAATAACGTACAAAATAAAAGTATTATTGTAGATTTGTCTTTCTTTATAATAATGTAAAATGTAAAATATATGTCTTTTTATATTATGTAAAATATATGTGAAAAACCACACAAACAGTTAAATATTTCTGTTTTAGTTTCTGCAAAAGAAATATGAGCTTTTATAATCATCTACCAATATATATATTTAATCACTAAATTATGTTTATTATATATTTGTAAAACTAGTATACATGTCAAGAAAGGTTTTGAAGTTCGGGTTGTCAATGGTAGCAATATTTCTATCTTTCGAGATATAGGAAATATTTGCCTCTATCCCACGTTTCCCACCTTATTAATATTTTTTCTTTAAGTGAAATTATACTCGATGCTCGATATTTATAGATTTGTTTGTTAGTATGCCTTATAGGAATAAAACTGGTATTTAACTATTATTAAATACATTAAAATTAACTTGGTATCACCATGTCTTCTTTGTTTTCTGAATACTTATTAAAAAGGCAAATTTTGTTGTAAATATATATATATATATATATATATAATATCTTAGTTTTTATACTTCCAAAAGCATTTTAAACTCAAATATTTATTAGTTTTTTATGTAACACTAGCACTATCTGTTTTGACGTGGTTAAAAGGTGTGGTGGTGCCAACTCACTCAAATAGGTGTTACACACTGCATCCCTTGGGCATGGGGGCTCGAGGAGTGGCCACAACCACAGAGAAACAAACACATGTGTTTAAGTGTTAACAACTATATACAACACATTAGCTCACTTTATTTTTATACTCAGAATACACCATTACACTTCTTTCATGGGACACTGTAGATACCTTTCCTACTTATGTGGCGTTGCCAAGTAGACAAACCTTTTCATTCACGTTGATATGAATATAATAGATGGTCAAACACAAAATAACGAATATACTGCATTTGTCTAGGGGTGTGTCGAGTAACTTACGTATAGATTTACTCTACATTTCTACAAAAGGTTATTTCAAAGGTCTGAACCCATCGTAAGGGTGGAAGGGACACTTTCTAAATTGGGAGTTGTAAACTTTTTTTTAACCAATAAAATCATACCATATCAACTTTCCAATTCACTACTTAATTTGCACTCAAACACATGAAAAGTAGTAAACATTTAATAAATAAAAAATTTATGATTGGTTAAAAAGAGGTGAGATCCACCACTAACCCTCTCTCTCTCCATCCCTTCTCTTCTTGTTCGGTTAATAGACACCGATTTCAACAAATGAGTTTGAGTTACCACTCACCAAAAGGGGGTGGACGGCGGCATTCCCACACGCACTAACTCAATCAACCCCTTTCCAAATACACCCCGACCACCCTAACAACTTTAGCATCGCTCCAATGTTCGCCCCTCAAATATCAATTTAAAAAAACTCAAAAAATAAAAATGAAAACACAAAAAACCCTATGAGCATTAAATTTGTTTGGTGGCATTATCATCATGAATCTTCCATGTGAGAGAGTGACACCCAATCTCCACTTTTAATTTCCAAAACCTAACCCACCCCTTTCTCTCACTACTCTCTCTCATGGACCCAATCACCACCGATACACCGCCGATCACCACCGATCACTTCCCCGGCCACCCTCCTCCGGCCACCACTCATCCACCCTACGCCGAGGTAACAACAATAATAATAATAATGTCCTCTGCTTCTTAATTGCACAATTATCCTCAAATTAGGTCATTAAATTTGTATCTATATATGTTAATATGTATCTATATATGTTAATAATAATCAGATGATAACTGCTGCAATTACTGCTCTGAAAGATAAAGATGGATCCAGTAGACAAGCAATTTCTAAATATATTGAGAAAGAGTTTGCTCATTTGCCCCCAACTCACTCCACCTTGTTGACTCACCACCTCAAACGGTTGAAGAATTTAGGTCAACTTGTTATGGTCAAACACTCCTACGTGTTAGCTTCTAGATCTGCTGAATTTGTTGACCTTAGTGGTAGTGGTAGTGGTAATGTTACTGATGCAAGTTTTGCTTCTGCTGGCTTTAATTCGGACAATTCGGGTTCGAAAAGGAAGCCCGGGCGTCCGCCAAAGCTTAAGCCGGTGCCTGGGTTTGGGGTAGATAATCAGGTGCATAATGCTGATGTTGCGGCTTATCAGCCGCAGTTTCAGGATTTTGGTGGGAGTTATGGGTCGGGTTCGGAGTTTCAAGGGGGACTGTGGTGGGTTCGGGTTCGGAGCCTCTTTTTGCTTCACTAGGGTTAGGTGATGATGGTGTTGTGGTGGAACCGGTTGTGGCGTCTGAGAATGTAAACACAAACACACCGGTGGTGGTGAAAAGGGGACGTGGTCGTCCACCTAAGTCTGCTGGTGCGTCTGGTGGTCAAGTGGTTGTTTCTGGTAGTGAAGTTCAGGGTCAGGTGGCTGGTACGGGTTCTGACGGTGGTGGAGTTCAGGGAGTTGAGGCAGGGTTGGGTCGGCCGGGGAGGAAGGCGAATCGTGTGAGGGTGAAGAGGGGTCGGGGAAGACCGAAGAGGATTGGATTTGGGGCGGTGACTGTGCCGTTGTCCGGAAATTTGCTGAGGCCAAGAGGAAGGCCGGAGAGGGCTGTTAGACAGAAGGTGACGGCAGTTAATGGTGGTGCTGGTGAGAGTGTTTTGGGTTCTAGAAGGCGCGGTCGGCCTTCTCGCAACGCTGCTGCTGGTTTGGTTGGAAAGTCGTTTGGCAGTATCAGCAAGGTAATTAATTTTTCTGATTATCATTATAATTATCTGTTTTTGAGCATACAATAATTTGTGATCAAACATAGCAGTATGGGACTTTTTACAATGTCTGGTAGCAATGTTTTCCCCATAAAGAACACTTTTCAGTGGATTTTCTATACTAAAATTAACGAAAGATTAATTGAAAAGTCGATGTGGTTTACGTATTATATTTTGGTAAAGCCGTTCCTCTGTCATGCCATGGATTGTATCGATTATTTGTATTGAATCTGTCATCGTCACTTTCTTCCTGCACTGAGTCCCCTTATGATTTATGCTAGGAGTGATGAAGATATATTAGGTATTAGTGTTTTCATCTAGATCTGTTAACCTGAAACAATTTGTCCAAAATTCATTAAAAAATTTATAAATAAACAGGCCGTCCAATATGATTACATATTTTTATTTCTGCAGTAGTTATTATATTTTTTGGAAATATTTTCCAAGGTTTTTGCGTTAAACACTCTCTTTGGGTGAGCTTTGACTGGTTTCTTTAACATTTTATTATACTTAATTTTTTTTGTTTAACCTGACTTGATTTGTACACAAGGAAGTAGCCAAATAAGTCGAAATTGGTGACCTTATTCCACTATTTAGCAAACTTCATTTTCCAAGATGAGGAATATGCGGGTCATACTTGGACTCTAGTGCTGGCCTGCTGGGTATTCTTGCCATTCACCATTTCATGTCCTAGAATTGGAGGTCCATTATATTAAATATTCCTAGTTATGCTTGTAATATAGGTAGTACTTATTTCTGCCTAATCTATGAGTTTATTTGAGGAATTTTCTACACAACTAATAGAGGATCGAAATTAGAATATGATTGAGATGCCGTGTGTCACAATTAAGGGAATTCCATCATGGGCTTCCACCATGTCTTTCCACACAAGTTTGGGAGTAGTCACTCTTGTCATTATGCCTTTATATGATGACATTTTGGGAGGGTAAAATGGTTGGGCTTCGTAAGTTTCTCCTAATGGGTTCTATGGTCACCAAGATGGAAAATAAATTGTAATTCACCTTGGCTAGAAAAATAACTTATCAAAAAGATACAACCATACATGTCATTAATGGCATGAGAACCCTTCCAATTATGTGTTTAGTAATTAAAGCTAATGATGATTACAAAAGTTCAAAAAGGCACTTTTTTATAACCATACAAATATGTTCATTGTAACGCAGATCATGTTCATTGCCATATTGTACCGATATCATAAATGGTTCTATGAAAATACTCAACTTCTAATTTAAGGAGTCTCGTATCATTGATAAGTTGTAAATTAAGTATATATTTTGCTTGCCTCAACAATCAACGTTTTATATGTGATGTGTTTATTTGATTTTTACTTGGCTCCCTCTAATAAACACTCATGTTGGAAACTTGGAATGCGCTAATGTGGCCTTCACTGTTAACCACGCTTGCATGCTAATATAAGCAAGTATGATAATATTCCATATATGGCCAAATGGATGGTTTACTAGTCTTAATTAAGTAGTAACTGTATAAAATGTAAAGATATTTCGTGCATGTTTAATTATTTCATAAACTTTACGAACTTTTAAGTTTGAGTGAAGGTTATAAACACATAATCAGTTGCATTCTGTCATCAAACTGATTTTGGACTGCAGGGTGGACCTGGAACCGCAGTACTAGTGACAGACCCTGAACAGCTTGTAGTTTATCAAGAACTGAAGAGCAAATACGAGCATCTAGTAAGTTGAAAATGAGCTCTTTACAGCTGTATTTGTGTATGTACAGGTGGCAAGTTCTGGCAATTTACTTATGAACGGGTCAACTTGGGTTCCATTTAACACCTAGCGGGTAAAATAAGAGAATTAGCTTATACAGTTGGGTTTTGATGTCCGTAAAACCTCTTAAATCAATTTATCAAGACATTTAGAATACCATTAAAATATGATAATTTTTGTAAGAATATTTGAACCCTACTTATCAACAAAATCTTTTATGCCCAATCCAACTTGACTTGAGTAGTTGACTTGTTGACCCGTACCAGAACAGGTTAGGACCATAATGGGTTGTTTTGGTAGAAACAAACCTGCAAATGGAAAAGGTTAGATGGGTTGGTTTTTGTGAAATGAGTCGCGTGGTAGGTTGACCCGCCAACTTTTTTTTTTCTATTGAGTTTCATGAATAATAAATATATTAAATATGATTCGATGTTTTTGAATAGACCAATTAATGATGACTCATCTGCCGAGTATGATATGGGTAACTTTTAAATTGCTGACCCTTTTTAGCTGAGTTTTTCTAATTATACTAAAAAAAATGAGCCAAATAATCAGTTTTCACGAAGTGGAAATTTTGACCCATTTACTTATACTAATGTCAATTTGGTTATGTGTTTATTTCTAATGGGCCAAAGGGGTTTAGCTAAGGGATTTAACTAGAAATAAAACAGGTTGAATGGGTCAAACGGGTTGAAAATCATCTACATGTATTCGAATTTATACAAAAAATAAAAACTTCGTAAATTACTTTACTAAAAAAAGCTTAGGCTTTTTTTTGTAATAGTTTTCAGCATATTCTTTATTTATAAAACTTAAATATATTGATAAAAGATGAGTTAATGGGTCAACCCAACCCATTTCTACGCACACTTTAATTACATTTTTAAAGCCCATTACTTAACCTGCCAGACCAAAGCTTTCGCAGTACCGATGAATCAATGTGGATTTAGGCCACATTATTGTCTATTTATTTATTTATGCACATTTAATTGGTTGCAGCAATCCAAAGTGAAGCAAGTGGCGAATATGGTGAAGTCATGCATAGATCCCGATTTTGGGAACACTGCGTTGGGCGCGTTACAGGAACTGGAAGATCTGGCTGCAGAAGTCAATGGTGGTGCACGTGGTCAAACCCATGAACCAGCAACGACTTCCTAAATTTAGGACACTTGGCACCATCTGAGGTAGTAGATGTTTAAAACGACATTTGGCTTTAAAAGTTGGCAGGAATTATGAAAAACAAACACAGACCGTCTTTCGATGAACCCATTGCGTTTCGGTATGTTGTATAAATGAATGTAGTGATGATATGATGCTAACATCTTAGAAGATGGTGTGTATTTTCTTATGTTGTTGAGTTGGTTTTTTAGAATTTGACACTTGTATTGGTGTTTTAATGCTCTCATTGGTAGGGGCAGGTTTGCCAAGTAAAGTCATCTAAATGTAGGCAAAGGGGTATGGTTGTAGGCTCAAATATAGAATGTTGAAGTATGGATTCTTTTTATCGTATTGTTTTTGTGACCATATCGGGTGGCAATTTTTAACACGATCTGAAACATGACAAACACGCATGAAAATAATTAGGTTATTTGCGTTGTCATATCTAACATTCTAACCCAATTAATAATGGGTTGTGTTTGGTTTTGATATGTTTATCCTTTTTTAACAATCCAATAGCTTGATTAATATATTTGGCGCTTGATTATTACCTATCAACATTTGATAAGTTGTGTTTGGGTTATATGATTTTAAGTGTATGTGGGTTAAGTTGATGTTTTTGACTGTGTGGATGTTAAACAATTCTACCTAAAACATATTAACATGACACGATTGAAACCTAATTGAGTATAATGGTTAGTGATGCACAATGTGAAATTGTTGGTGGCATCCTCTATTCATAAATACTTATTAATTAATTTTTAACTTCTTTAATACTTATTAATTAAGATTGATGTTAATATTAGTTTCTCCTAATATAAGATAATAAATACGAGCATTCACATCCTTCCATCATTTTATCTTTATAATTATATTAAAAATCATTTTATTTCTCTCTATTTTTTAATTATATAATATTTTTTATATTTTTATCATTACCTTTTCTTTCTCCTCTACTCACAATCACTTTCTATAAATATTAAAAAATTTATACGTGTTAACAATGTTTTTTGATATTTATATTTACAGAATATTGACAGTTGAATGAACAGTAACATTTTATCTCTTCTTCCCTCACAAACTTCATAATAACTATCTATATAACATGAATAAACCTCTCACCAAATTTGATAGCTAACATACAATTTAATCATATGAAAAGTACTTAAATAATTTTATTTTCCTATAAAATAGTAACATAATGCATCAAATAGAAGACAAACAAGAAAGAATTTAAAAAAAAATTAAGATGTTCTTTTTTTCTGATTTTTTTTTCTCTTTACGCTTTATATAGAGATAGTTATGTATATGTAATCATATAAACTCAAAATATGAATATAGAAGTAAAACTGTAAAAGAAAAGAACTAAATATTATATAGTTTAATTTAATATGTGAAAAAGAAAAAAAAACTGAAAAATATATTTACTACGCAATACGCAATGAGATGGTATAGAGGTTTATTGATGAGAAATAGTAGACTAAAAAGGTGATTGAAGCGATTTTTATATTGGAATCTCACATTCTCTCTGTAAACACTTTTGCCCAAAACACGCCCTTGACTAACGGGCCGTATTAAAAGTTTTTTTTTTTTTTTATGTCAAACTAAACACGAACACAATTTATATGAACCTAAAAATCCTGTGATACATATGAACCTGAACACAATACGTGTGTATCTTGATTTTTTTATATGTTCTAAGTTTTGACATAAGAAGCACTGTAAGTGGATTAAGTTAATACATAAAAAACTTTTAAAACAATAAATGGCTCGACAAACAAAAACGTCATATTAACATGAACACGACCCATTTAAATAAACATAGTCATAAAATTTACCTAAACTTGTAACTTTCATGTTAGATTCATGACGTGTATTCATGCCATATCAGAACTCAATTAACATATATGGCAAAGAAAAAGAAACTAATCTTGATCTTACCATAACTTCAGTGTCAAGTACTGAATTAACATATTAAAGAAAGAAAAACAAGTTACAAACCTACGGGTAGATAGAAAAAAAAATGTGCACACGCACACCCGACATTACTCTAGAGAACTTATCGTCTGTTGTGGGTGGTTTAACTTTGTAAATTCTAAGGGGTCGTTTGGTTCATGAAATAGATAAATTGAAATTGAAAAACATTCCATCCAAAATTGTGTTTGGTTGATAGATTAAGGAGTTGGAACTGGGAAACTTTATCTTGACCATGGATTTTAACATCCCGTCACTTATGTGAAGGAACTAGGTTATCCACTGTGAATACTTACATGGTTGGACCATTTAAATTATGTGTATAACAAATATAAAATAAAAAGACTACCTATAGCTACTCAAACATAATACAAAACCAACAATTTTTGCAGAGTGTTCACCAAATTATTTGCCCAACTAGAAGCCCAACAACTACCAGTAAAGTGTACTACTTCAGAAATCTCCAATTGTTGCCTTTCAAGTTTGGGAAACATCAATAAAAATTGATATCGAATTGCATAAAGCACCCTACAATGCACAAATGAAATAAGAAAACAAAAGAAATACTAAGAACTGTAGTAGCAGATATGAACATACCTTTATATAACTAAGGATGTACATTTTCATAACTAAGAAGTTTAAATAATGATTCATGGTTAGAAAACCATGCCTTTCTTTCAGTACAGTTTCCATTTTCCACCACACATCAACAATAAAAAAAGAGCAATGCATGAAGGTTAGTCAAAAAAACTAAAATAATGACCAAGTATTGTTGGTCAAATTTCAAAGACATGAAGATAAAAAAAATATAATACCCTTTTGAAAATAAGCTTAGTTTTAAAAAGCACGATGCGCTCCAAAGCGTTTAGGTCCTGAAAACAGAGGCATGGGACAAAAGTTTCACTTACTTGAGCGAGATGTTGCTCTATGTACAACCAAATTAAGATATAAAAATTAGTATTGTTATTCATAAATATAACCGTTTTAAAAAAAAAATATCTTACATGATAGAAGTTAAGAGAATAAATTGCATATATCTCATTTTCTTTCTATGTGACATTTGAATGTGAATATATTTTTACTTTGTTGTTCATCAATACGATGCACACCAACCCTTCCATTAATCAGTGGGGGACTCATGAATTTTTTCATGGGGTGCGAAATATTTTTAAAGATTTTAGGCCCCTAGGTATATAAAAAAATTCGGTTCATATCAGGTCGGATTGGGTCGGGTCATGTAAAACAAAAGAACATCAAGCTAAAATGTATATAATCATCAAAAACACGATAAATGTCGTTACAAACATATTTAAAATGTCGCCCTACGGGTTTTCATTATTTAAAATCTATCCAAAACATCATCTAGAGCTACTTTCATAAGCAAGTCGTTCTCTATATAACATATACAACTATCAATAAAATTCTCATCGCCAATCCGATTACGCAAGTCGGTCTTCATGTTCTTCATTGCCGAAAACATCTTTCAACGGTTGTGGTTGCGAAGGGTAATACGAGAACAAGCTTCAATAAACGATACACCAATGAAAATGATAACTGAATATTTGTTGAAACCATTAACCTTACAAGACTTGACAAACCATCCAAGTTGGCGAATTGTTTATATTTTCACAAAATAAATGTAGTTTCCGAGTGAACAAGAAACCTTCGTTTTTCGGCTTCATCGAAATCATACGGATACTTCTCAACTAGTTTTAGTATATTTGGAATGTCAAACGCACTAAAATTAGCATACGGACTCAAGCAACTCATACAAACAAGTAGTTCCGATGTTACCTCGTTAAAACAATTCCCAAATTCTTGAATTTGCAAATCTAGAACCACATTGAAGCAATCACACTCGTAATAATGCCGATTTGTAATGTTCATCTTTCTTCTCACCTTGGGTTAATATATTCATCATCTAAAATTTTCACCTTAAGTTCATACATGTCACAAAAAAGAGTTAACCTTCTCCAAGAACTCATTAAAACCTTCCAACCTAAACTTTTCAAGTTGGTATTTAGTGGAAGAAACCAATTTAACCGCATTAATCAAATCTTGCTCTTTTTTAAGACATTGGGACAATGTGTGTGTGATTTTTAGAATATGCTCCATCAAGTGTATATAAAATACAAAGTTCTATTTTTTCATATCTTCTTGAAGTCTGACCGGTTGTCTGCTACAAGGAAGAGTTTGACCCATTTCTACTAGCCATCCAAGAACTTCCATAATGTTTGGATATAATGTAATAAGACGGGAAAGCGTTTTGTAGTAGGAATTCCAACGTATATCTCCGGGTCTTAAAAGTGTCATTTCTTAATTCAACCCACTTCCAGTACAAAGGGTATTTTCCATTTTTCCAATTACTTCTTAGGCTTTCACGGAGCATATCTTGTCGTTTAGAAGATGCACAAATGACATTTGTTAAACATGTTATTGTTTCAAAAACTCTCTAAATAGGTATGTGTTTGTGAGCAATGCCACACCAACTAGTTGAAGTTGGTGTGAAAAACAATGAACATAGAAAGCCGAAACATTTTCCTTTAAAATTTGAGCCCTTAAGCCATTAAACTCACTCGACATGTTACTTGCCCCATCATAATTTTGGCCTCTAATCCTTTTCAAACTCAACCCATAATTTGCAAATATATCATCAATAGCCGATTTGAGTGTTAATGCAGTTGTTTCCTTGACATGAACAAACCTAATAAAACGCTTCTTAACAATCCCAACTTTAGCAACATAACGAATAACGACTGCTATTTGTTCTTTTTTAGATACGACGTGCGTGAATTATATATATTTTTTAAATGATTTTTTCTTCACACAAATTTAGTTTTAAAATAATTTTCACCCAATAACTAAATTACACACACAAAAGGGCAAGTGTACCCATCGGATGGTAATATAGTTCATCGGTAAGAACCGGATAACAATTCGTGGACGCGGTGTCTCGATACTAAACTTTTGCTACTTTAAAGCCTTTTCAATCAACGGGTTGGCTTTGTTTCTAATTTATCATGCAAAAAACAAACTACTAACTAATCTAAAAAGGAACAATATCTAAAGGAGGTTACTTAAACTAAGTATCCACTAACAAATATGTGATAACAAAGGGGAATAACTACTGATGTTTAACTAAGTCCCCATTTAAGGATTCCTAGTTTTATAATCCTTAGGAAAACTAAAATTAAATAACATTCTATCCCCTTAGAATTATTATTTTTAAGTCCACTTGCTAAGTTGATGTTAATATTTAATCATGAGTTATTTATTTGTTAAAACTCCTAACTCTACAAATTAGGGAAAACCACTATGAATAACATACTAATCACCCTAACTTGCTTTTAAGTAAGTAATATCTTCATCATGTTCTTGATATGAACAACAAGCATGGTCATGCTAGATAACAATCTTGGCCTATATCATCATATTAGCCCAATCACAAACTATAGAATTCGTATCAACATTTTTTTGATCTTTCAAAATCTAAATGCAAGAATTCATTCACATGTTCAAATCATCATTCAATTCATGTTAGCAATTACCATTCCTTGTTTCATTCTATGAATCAAACTAACAAGTTAACAAGATTCAACAATCATAATCTTTACTAGGCTTTCTAACACATCATGTATATACTTATGATCAAACATTCAAGAACAACAACTTTAAACATGTACATGTACATGAACTCCAAGAACAACTAAACATCACTATGAAGATTAACAAAAACAATCATCACACCTCCTTCCATGTTATCGCTTCCATGTTATCACATATTCATTAGCTTCAACAAAGTTTAAGCAACACAAATGTTTAGCCCATAACGCTCATAACTACTAGATCAAATATAGGAAAGCTTAAATTGTTCATAATGTAATAAGTAAGCTAACAAGTTTAAAGACAAGATTAAATGGTATATGGGTGGATCTTCAAATGATTAAGTCTTCTTCAAAGCCCCTCCTTGGCTCCAACAAGCTTCCAAGTCCATATTTTTGAGAGAAAACTCACCAAAATGCTCCAACTCCCTTGCAAATGAGCTTGAAACTCGTATTTAAGTTGCTGGGTGTTTGGCACGACCATGCCACCTTTTGGCATGGTCGTGCTTGGCAAGTGTCAGACTAGCTTTCCATCAGTCGATCTTTTTTTCTACAATTTCTGGAAATGACCCACTGAAAATTTCCAGACGTGGCGCGGCTATGCTAGACTATGGTACGACCGTGCTTATCGATGAATTATCGATGATAACTGTTGCAATCTCAGAAATGAGCTGATCAAAGATTAACTTGAATCAGGCACGATCATGCTTGGGGATGGCACGGTCGTGCGAGTCGTTGATTTTCCGGGTTGGCGCTGATGAGTGATAGTGCTGGTGAGAGTGCCGATGATGGCTGACCTGGCATGATTGTGCCATATCTGGCAGTTTGCTAGAATGTTCGTTTTTGCTCCAAAAGCCTCTATTTCAACATCGGGCCGAAGCCTAGACCTGTATTTTCACAAATAGCTCAAATGAGTACAAAAACCAATGAAAATACAAAGAGTTCTCGCATAAACGGGGATAAATTTGACGTTTTAAAGATGTATAAATTCTTATACATCAAACATCCCCACACTTGAACTTTGCTTTTCCTTAAGCAAACCAAAACGAACAAAGACTTTCTCAATGGCAATCGTCTCAACTAGCAATTTATAAGCACAAATAAATAATCAGGCTATAACAATCAAGTAATACTTGACATGAAGGAAAACCAAAAAGTATGCATAATAAGTTTGTGAGCAATGGTACATCTTAGAAATCCCTACAAGTTCACCTTACATCCTCACAATGTTCACACACACTCGGCTAAATATAGGTGCGCATATAATTCATGGAGTATGTTTAGAACACTTGATGCCAAGACGATGACTATGTGATATCATAAGCTTATGTAAGGATCAAATCTGATCACTCGACAAATATATAACATAAATCATGAGGTCTTGTTTGGGTTGTAACTTGGCTAGGGTTAATGGTGTGGAAGTGGATTTTGAAAGTGGCTAAAACGGTTGTAACCCGACGGCTCGACTAATTTGAAACATAAGAAAATTGAACTATACAACTTAATAATAACTACCAAGAGCTAACCGGCAAGTTTAGCTTTTTCAACACCCAAAATTGCTCTAACGAAGCCAATTGATAAGGCTTTTCGAACTATATTTACACGTTTTTTCCTCCACATGCTTTAGAAGAAACTAAGTACGTCTACTTAGATAAAAACTCTTAACCATGAGGTTCCAACTAATAAACTAGAATACTATACAAAAAGCTACAAGTTAATCACTAACTGAACCATGCTTCCAACAAAAAAGGGTTAAAAATATATAAGACTAATTTGGCTAAGTGGCTAATATTTAGTGGTTTATAGGAAATGAAAGGGAAAGACTCAAATTGGTTTGACTAGGGGTATGATTCAGGTGCGATAATAAATATAAATGGCTAAAAATAAAAGGTCCTAATGCATCAATCATTTTTATGCTATACGTTTGCTTTGTGGCCTCGAAATGTATATCTAACACAAGGTAAATATCGCAAAAGTCATCCGGCTCATTTAATCTTTGCCCGCAAAAACATGAGAAAAAATAATTTTAAAGCTATAAGGCTCAAAAATAACTCACGGAAACGGGCGTATTGGGTAAACATCCAAGGTAAACAAATACTTCAATCGTTCGATTTCTCATGATCAAAATTATACAAAAATCATGTTACTTGACGGTAATCCTCACGCGAGCGAACCCCTTTTTGTGTTTACCCTTATTTATTTATCAAAATTTTAGTTCTTATCTAAAAACTTATGTTGATTGGACTAGCATGCCACAAAAAAATATTCAAGAGAGCTTTGCATTATTGTTACTAAGATTTTTTTTACTTTGGACAATAAAGCTCAAGCGCTTAGCCACCTCCGCACACTTAAATTGTACATCGCCCTCGATGTACCACAAAAACAATTATGTAAGCAAAATGCACATATCATAAAAGGAGAAAACGGGAGCACGAAAACTCTCCTGAAAACATAAGGGCTAGAACAGAGCTTAACGAAACAATAAGGGCATTTGCGACGAACCACCGCCAACATCTCATCAAGCCAACACTGCACACTAGCAAACATGATCAAAATTCACAAGAATTTACCCAAACCAATTCAACCCTTGTCTTTATTTGTTTATTTAACCCACTAAAATTAAGGAAAAGAAAATTAGTTTCTACGACAGAGTGGTGTACGGACAACGGGAAACGGCACACCCCTCAAACGCAAAATAATAATAGTACAAGAGAGAGATCGGGACTAAAACCTGCCGCCAAATCTGGAAGGACCGACGTCGTTACGACGATCAAACTTGGATCTGCGTGAGAACTGTGGAGGCAGCTGCGTGTAAGGTGCATTGAGAGAGTTCGCAACATGAGGTTGCGAACTAAAAAGCCAGTCAAAGCTCCGTTAGCTTTGCTGATACATGTCTTCCAAGAAGTTCCCCTACCTGTGTTGTTCGGCAAGTATCAGATCCACATCATGTCGCACTCCCTGCTGATCCAAGACAAGTCCATCCATCCGCCTCCAAAGATCAACCGGTGATGGCTCATAAGGACCATAAGCACCCTGCTCGTATGTAAGGGCATATACTTATAGGTTTATGTTTGTCTTGTATTTACTAGTATTAGGTTGGTTTAGTGGTCTATGGGTTGAGTCGATGCTATGTATATACGAATAGGGGTTTGGGTTTGGCCCAGTTGTATTAGGTCATCCTATGTGTTATAAATAGGATACACCTAAGTCTTGTGTTGGTTGTTGATTGATCATAGTTGGTTTACAGATTGTACCAGACAAACCTAGAGTTTGTGTGCAATTATAATATAATCAGCATTGTTCTTTTTCATCTTGTTAAATACTTTCACAGTTTTTCGCACTTTGATTATATTTGTGATATCTGATTGATAGTTCTTGAACTTACAATTGGTATGAGAGCCTAAAAAGTCTTAAGAAAGCTCAGTTTTCTTCTTGATATCATTCGAAGAACAAGAAGAAACGCAAGTAAAGCTTGAATTGCCAAGACAACATTAAACTAGGGGGATATTGTAAGGGTATATACTTATAGGTTTATGTTTGTCTTGTATTTACTAGTATTGGGTTGGTTTAGTGGTCTATGGGTTGAATCGATGCTATGTATATGCGAATACGGGTTTGGGCTTGGCTAGTAACTGGATCATACATCCTGAATTTAAATCCAGACAAACTATCATCGAGAAGATCTTTAAGCAATGGAATCGTCTTTGCTTGCTTTGTTGGAGGCCACATCACAGTATTTAGAGGTTGATTAGTCTTTGGATCCAGTATATCCTTATGAACTTTAACATAAGACTATTGCAAGTTCATGTCTCTGAAGATCACTAGTGCCTGCTGTTGCAGCTTATTATAAAGATTCCATCCAATTTTGCAATTAGGATTCTTGCACTGATCATGACATGGACCATTACTTAAATCATGAAGGTCCACAGAGGTCCAAGACTCAAATGAGCTTGAAGAATTGTAATACTCAATGTTCCCATTCTTCCTTGTCACCAAAAACATTCCCTTTTCATCATTATACGCCAACTCCTGAAACTAGTTCAAATCAAAAGATATCAGACACTAACCTTTAGCTTTTCCTTTGGAAGTTGCCCTTTTTAATCTGAAAAAAAAATTAAAGTTCTTGCCACTTGAATTTTTGTTGATGAAAGAAACCAGTGAGAGAGAAAGAGAAGTGTGCTGTATGATTAAGTTTGTGAATTATGATGAACAACGTGCAAACATCAAATCTCAAAATCATTCATTACCCTAAAACCCCTTTTTCGACATAGTGGGCCCACCAAGTGTGTGATGGGCCAAGCCAGAAAATCATTACAGAACTGTTTGGATTTTATGGATCCCACCAAGTGTGCGGTGGGACCAGCTCGAGTCCCGAGACAAAAAAACCTTCAATTTTGCAAACGAGTTTTGAAGAAAAACACGGTCTTTCTCAATTCTTGAACAAGGCCATATTTAATAATGATAAAATAGTGCCCAGACTAAAATATAATCAAACATACACACAAATCTGTTTGCAAGCTCTTTTCTCACGGGATCAAATCACGGTGTTTCATCCCAGACTACACTTATCAACACTAATTTACTTTTGGGGATCCGACGATTGCCAGCATGTTTGTCCACTTAGACCTATCTCCTTAGGCCTTTTCCATATGACCGTCTGTACCTGATTTATCATGTTTTGGTTTATTTAATATGAACACCCAAATAAATCACAATCAAATCCTGGAATTCTAATCAGTACACCCTATCATGCATGCTGTTTCCCTTCCACATATTTTCACAAGCCTGTTCTAAAATTCTGAAACCTTGACTGGGACTTGGTTGAGAAGAGAAAAGAATAGATCATATATAGAGATATGGATATAATATACAAATCAAATGGATTTTTCAATTTGATGTGGGTTTTGGGGTTTCTTTTGGGCACTAGAGGGCCTCTTTTGGGTGTGATTGATCTATAGCGCGACAACGTACAGCTAGGTCAGCATGTATCTGGATGTAGCAAAAGCTAACGTTGCCTAACACCTCCAGGTCTTTGCATACGCAAAATAGAGGAGATACACGAGTTGGTCAGAAAAGATTTCAGAACTAGAACAAAATTGTGTGTATCGGGACGTCACACTGGCATTCAAATAGAAGTGTCCTAAATCCAAATGTCGTTCTTTCCTGATGTCATAAGGTAATTTTATGTTCTGCACAGAACCAGTCAAATTTTCCAGCCATCAGGGCCTACAACATATCGCTCTAGAGTCAGACCATTTCAATATTGGTCTTACATGAGTCAACCTTAATCTACACAGTAAAAATTTATTTCATTCCCTCATTAGAGCAAAACTATTTTTGTAATTTTTCTGATTTTTTAATGTTTTTGTATTTTTCTGATTTTTAAAGTTTTTTTATTTTCCGAGAGACTACATCCCTCTAAATTTTTGCTTAAAATTGAAAATAAAAAGAATAAGCAAAAAACGTTTTTAAGAAACAAATTTATAACAACGAAGAAAATGTTTTTATGTGACCATACTCAGTCCTCGAATTCGACCATTTTTAGCAGTTCAAGAAGAGCTGTAAAATATGCTTCGTTTTAGAAAAATACACAAGATTTTTCACTATTTGAATAGCTGCATCATTGTCACCAAAGATAGGAGTATGAGAGAAATTCAAACCGTAGTCCACCAATTGGTGTTGGATCCATATCACTTGGGAGCAACAGGCTGAAGTAGCTAACTACTCAGCCTCAGCGGTTGAAAGTGAGACCTTCTACTGCTTTTGCATTGCCAGGAAATGAGTCTATCTCCCAAGAACCGTCATCCAGCGGATATAGATTTCATATCCCTACCTACACCTCCAAAATTACTATCAGAGAATGCACATAGATCAAATGGGGAATCTCTTCGATACGAAAGACCAAGCCTAGGCTTGCCCTTAAGATATCGAAAGATTCTCTTGACAGCATCTAGATGAGAAAGTTTAGGAGTGGCTTGATAGCATGCACACTAACACACAACGGACATAATGTCCGGTCTACTACCAGTCAAATACATCAGCGAGCCAATCATGGACCGATATAATGTCTCATCAATAGCTTCTCCTTCCAGGTCTTCAGCCAGAACTGGTCTTTCTGCCATAGGAGTGTTAGCAGGCTTTGCATCCTGAAGTTTGAATTTTGCAATGATGTCGTCAACATACTTTCCCTGATGAATCAGAATACCCATTGACTCTTGAAGAACTTGCAAAGCCCGAAAGAAATTCATCTATCCCAAAGCATTCATTTCAAACTGTTTCTTCATTACTTCTTCAAACTCTTTGCACAGTGCCTCACTAGTGGACCCAAAGATGATATCATCCACATAAATTTGCACTAGGATTTGGTCTTCTCCCACCTTACGAATAAACAAAGTCTGATCGATAATTCCACGAGTGTATCCATTTGCAAGCAGATGCTTAGTTAGAGTAGCATACCATGCATGAGGCAGTGCTTTGTCAAGCTTATACACGTGAGCTAGATACCGTGGATCAACAAAACTGGACGGCTGAGATACGTAAATCTCTTATTTCACTTTTCCATACAAGAACGCCGTCTTAACATCCATCTGATAAACCTTGAACCCCTTAAACGATGCATAGGCTAGAAAGATTCGAAGTGCTTCCAATCTAGCAACAGGAGCATACACTTCATCATAGTCAAGGCCTTCTATCTGTCTGAACCCCTGCACCACCAGTCTTGCCTTATTCCTTACAATCACTCCACTATCATCACGTTTGTTTCGGTAAGTCCATCGAGTTCCGAGTGATTTCTTTCCAGCTGTCAATCAAACTAACTTCCATACTTACAGTTCTTCAAACTGATTTAGTTCCTCCTTCATAGCTCCACCCAACAAGGTTCTTGAAGAGCCATATAGATTGTTTTAGGCTCAACTTAAGAGATGAAACACGAGTATAAACATGTGTTGATGACTCCAGTCAGACTTCTGGTCAAGATCCCAACTCCTATAGGTCGAATCACGTTCTCAATAGGATGATTCCATGGAATGCTAGTAGGAACAGCGGTTTCTGGAACCGTTCCTTTGGTGGCAGATTTATCAAGTTTTCAGTTGCTATCGGTTCCAGACGTTCAATCACAAGTTCCTCCACTGATTCGTCCACAACATACTCGTCTGGAATTGGCTCATTAGAAAACAGATCATTCTGATCGTTCGAAGAATCTTCATCGTCAGACAAGTTTGAAGCTTCCTTTTCTGCATTGAGAGAATCTATATAATCCGGAACTACTTTTATTTCAGGAGTAATTGTTGAAGATGAGGCTGTAGGTGTGCTATCCCCCACAGCTACAACATCCCCCTCAACTTCAACATGCCCCTCAACATCAACATCGTTTATAACAATTGAGGGGCGTGGAGCAACGGTTGAAGTACTTGCGTTATCTGCAGAAGCAATAGGAGGTGAGTCATCAAGAATATCAAATGATTTAAACAAATGAGCATAATTATAGAGAATGAATGGCCCGTTTCTAGCATTTGTCTAGTTCCCCTCAAGCCATTGTACATTAAATGACTCGACCGATCTGTCTTGTCCTTTTGTTGTACACTCTATATGCTGTCTTCTTCTCGTGTGCAGCTTTGCCAGCATTATCGATAAAGAAACACTCATCCCCTTAGCATCGAACTTCGCAATTGCATCTAAGTGCAACAAGGTACATGGACAACTGAAAGCTCTAAAGTACCCGACAGAAGGTTTTTCGCCAAACAGTACCTCGTGAGGAGTTTTCATGCGTGCTTTCTTGATTAACACCTTGTTTTGAACATAGCACGTTGTATTTATCGCCTCGTCCCAGAAAGAGATTGGGAGTTTAGAGTCACACAACATAGTGCGAGCCACTTCATCAGGGTACTATTTCTTCTTTCCGCTACCCCATTCTGCTGTGGAGTTCTAGCAGCACTATACTGTCTAGCTATTCCCCTTTGAGCACAAAAGAAATTCAGCTATGCATTCTTGAACTCAGTGCCATTATCACTTTGAATTCCTTTCACCTTCTTGTTAGTCTGATTTTCCATAAATATGATAAAACGTTTAACGAGCTATGTAGTCTCACTCTTGTTATCTAAGAAGAAGACCCAAGTAAAACATGAGTAATTATCAGTAATCACCAAACCGTAAGACTTGTGTGAGATACTGAGCACGTTCACAGGATCGAACAGATCCATGTGAAAGAGCTGCCTCACACTGTTAATTGTGTTTGGAGACTTAGGAAAGTGAGGTTTTCTGTGTTGTTTACCCTTAGCACAAAAGACACATTTTTCAAAAGTAATGAAGTCTTTTATGGGTAGATCTCTTACGAACCACAATTTAGCAAGACGTTTCAAGTTTTTAACATTTGAATGTCCCAAGTGACGGTGCCACAACATGGTAGTATGTTCAGAAAATTTTGAAAACAAACAGGTAACGCTTTCAGTAGGTGGTTTGTTCATGTCAATTACGTAAGCGTTTCCTTTTCTATCAAATTTTAGTAAAATCCAGTCCTTAGGAATAATGATTCCTGGTTTTAAAATTAGACAGTGTTTGTTGGTGAAATGAGTTGGGTAGCCGTTATCACAAATTTTTGAGACAAACCCAATAGACTATACTTCAACTCAGGAACGTATTTTACTTCCTTGAAACATAAATCACCATTCCTTACAGTGTTTCTTTGGGTGATCTTTCCTTTCTCGCCTCCTGCAAAAGCAACAAATTCTTCAAGATCACTTAGTTGGGAATTGTCGCCAGTCATATGCCTGGAACAACCACTATCTATGACCCAAAGTCTAATGTCAACCCTCCATAGTCATTCCTGCACATTACGCAGGGTCAGTTAGATTTGGGTACCCAGGCCATACGGTGGGCAAACCCTTCTCATTCACATAAGTGACTTGCATCCAGACCAAGTTATTTTCATAATAGATAGGTTCATTTGCAGAATACGACAGGCCGGAAAGGGCAATTTGAACAGGATTTTAGGTCTCTAAATTTGCTTGTTAATTTTTAAAACTCTTGGATTTTGCGATGTTAAATTTGAAGACTTCAAATGATTTTTATGGATCAGTCGTTTAGACATGTTCCAATCTTCATTAAAGGTTTCACCTTGGAATCCAAACTCTTCAAGCTTAGACTTTTCCATCTTCCCCTACTTAGCTCGTTTGTTTTTCCCTTTTGGATCCTTCTAACGCTCTCCTTCATTGAGATTTTTAGGACGATGCTGACAATTTCTTGCAATGTGACCAGCGATGCCACATCTGTAACATATTTGATGTTTCACATGAGGCTTAGCTGGAGATCAGCCCTTTTAGAACTAGAAGACCTGTGTGGATCCTGAGGTCTTGACTAGACAGACTTACTTTGATTTCTACCTTGCTTATTTACCTCTTGTGTTTTTGCAATTTTAGTATCTAGATAATCATCACACACAATTTTTGACCTTGATTTAGGTGGGATATACTTTGTTTCTCCACCCTGTTTAGTTTGTTTTACCGGTAGATTCTTAGATAAATCAAATTTATTTTATAAAACAACTGAATTAAGCAATCAAACAGAATCAAAGCAAGTATTTAAACATTCATCGTTCTTAAAAAACAGAGCCCACACAATTCAAAGCATCATGAGAAATTGAAATATTGTTTGACTTTTCATTAGCTAAACGATTGTTTTTCTGAATTTTTATTTTTAAATCAAGCAATTTAACACCATCCTCCTCATCATCATCTACCCAATCTTCAACGATTACTTCTTCTGCATGTGAAGTAACCAGGTTAGTAACATTCATTCTCTCACAAACAGTGTCAACTGAAAAAAGGCTTCTGTTGATGATTCATCACTGGATTCAATAGAAGCTTTAGTTATGGATTTAGATTCAACTTTCGTCTGTTCTGATTTAATTTCTTCAGATGATTCATCACTAGACTTGGTAGATTCAACTAATTCTGAATTTTCACAATCAGTTGTTTCTTAGAAGTAATATGAAGAATCAAACGAAGTAGTTGATTCAGTTTGTTTGTTAGATTCAAACTCTTTGATGAATTCAGCCAAACCATTCATCATAGAAAACTCAAAGCTGGTTGACTTGTTTGGAGACTCTTTCTTTTGATTTGGCAACTCAGATAATTTTTGAGAAAATGTTGACTCAGTATCATTTAATACTTGAAAATGTTTGTCAATATTAGCATTTTTCTCAAAACTTAGAGTCTCAGTATAAGCATCAGCAGGTTTTATGAAGATTTTATTGAAGGTCTGTTTTTCTAACTTAACTTCAGTTTTATCTGGCCTTATGATTTTGACTTTCTTGGGCTTCAATGGTTCGACCTTCACATCACTTGCCCGCCCATATACCATGTTAGGTATGTTGGTTATCTCTTCCTTAGTCATAGGAAGAGAGGTGTAATTGTGATTGTATGGTTCGACCTTCCCAATCCTTTATTCCTAACTTCCTTTTTACTACATTTTAACTGTTATTTTATCATTTTCTCAACCTTTTCACTTAACAAATCAAACTTTTTAAAATTAAATTCTGTATTTTTAAAAGTTGATTTTAGATTATCAAGTTCAACAGTTAACTTTTGAGACAATTCTTTGAAGTGGAGATGCCTACATTTTTCTTGGCTTAGATCATTTTGCGACTGTTGGATATCATGCTTTTGCGCCTCCACCATATCCTTGTATCCATTAATTTTCTTTTTTAATTTGATATAAGCCAGATTTGGATAATTGCACTTGAATAATAAGTGAGTCAGCCTGCTCTTTGTAACCACTTACTTTATCTCTATAGGCATTAGTACAACTAATATTATCTACACATACCTCGGTAGCAAAGGGAGTGAAGTCATTCATCTGCGCCATGAGAGCGTGATACACATTATCTTAGTTGATTCACATGTCAGCCTTCTGAGTTGATCAATCAAATCCTCCCCTTTCCTGAGCCACTAAAGCATTTCCTGGATTTGTAGCAGGAGTTGATCTAGAGACAGTGTTTTGGTTTCTAGCAGATGTGTTTGAAGTAGAGTTGTTTGCTGAGCGAGTGACGGTCACATTTGAAGTAGAAATAGCATTAGGTGTTGGTCTCGATGATGAGCTGACTGTGATAGTTACATTTGAGTATGATCTCTCTCTTCTTGGTTGTCGGCATTCACGAGCAAAATGCCCTGGCTCATGGCAGTTGAAACATCTAAGCTTAAATTTGTTCCATCCAAGTTCTTTAATGCTGCTTCCCAGATTTTTCTACAAGTTCTCTTAACGAAATTATTGGTGTGAAACACAGCCATGGCCATTTGTCATGTGATATCCATTTCCTCGATGTCATCAGGATGGACTTCATGTAGTTCATCAGCCCTCGATACGATTGGCAGTCATCTTACCAGCAACAAAAGCAGTATAACAATTCATAATCCCTGCCATGAATGCATATGATCTTCAACTTCCTTAGAAACCATGAACAGAGAAGTGAAGTTTGAAGCAACATTGGATGTAGCATGAGTTGGTGCAGATTGAACCAGGTTAGTTGTTGAATAGGGGTAGTAGTTGTGTAACCCGAGTAACAAGGGTAAGTGGAAGCATTGGCAGGAAACAAAACATAAGCTGAAGTATTTGAGTAGTTGGGAGTGTTGGTGTGGTTGGTAACATTGGAAAGAAACATTTTCAATGACCCAACCCCCTTGCTGTGAAACCAGGGTTGTGTTAGTTGAACTCCATCATTGTTATAGCTTGAGGTATGATTGTATAATCTTTACTTGTCGTCCATATCATACGAATTGAGTAGAGAAATCAATTCTGCAAGACTCATACGGGTCAGATCCTTGGTTCTCTTAATCAGTGTGACATTTGTGTCCTAGTTCCTTGGAAGAGCATTCAACAACTTTTTGGTTACAACTGAGTTTTCGAGCATTATATCATGCATTCCCATTTCGATGATCAAGGCAATGAACCTTGGAATTTGATTTTCTAGAGTTTCTCCAGGAAAGTGATTAAACATGTTGAACCTTTGGGTTAACATTTCCCTCTTGCTCTCTTTCATCTCTTTGTTTCCTTCGTACATGGCCAACAAGGATTCCCATAGTTCTTTGGCAGATTTCGCTTCATGAACTCCAATATCAATTTATGGAACCAATGCAGTGTGCAACATTGCCAACGGTTTATCACTGATTTCGACTTTTTAATAATCTTCATCACTATAAGCTGATAAGGGTTTTACAGCACTTGTACCATTTTCTTCATCTAACACATAGGTGATAACCGCTGGTCTTCTACAAATGGATCTGCATACTTTAGGGTCTTTCATTTTCATGTATTGAGGAAAACAAAATTTCCATTCACAGAAGAATCCCCCAAATGTAGTCTTGGAATCTTGTTGTTCGTTCCAATGATATTGTCCAAATCCTGATTCTTGACCACTTCTTCACTCAACGACACTTGGTTTGTGGATTTCATTGCTGAAAAATCAAACTGTGAGTAATACTTGAAAAATAAATTTTGTTTAACAGTTAATAATATTTTTTTTAATTTTATTTAAGTTAATACAGTTCAATTTAACAGTCCAAGTCAGTCGTACAGTCAACCGGGTCAATGTGGGTCGTATTTTCAACCATGTCAATATGGATCGCACAGTCAACCAAGTCAATATGGGTCGCACAGTCCAAAAAGTCCAAAGCTGAAACCGCACACTTACAGTTTGAACCCACAGTTCAACAGTTCTACAGTTCTAGTCGCACACCCTTCTTGAACCGTATACTACTTAATTTTGGACCGCACACCACCTTATTGGGCCGCACACTTATTAGGCTTCAACAATCAAAGAGTTAATTAATGAGTGACCGATACTTATGTCAGAACCGTACACTCCCTTAATGGACCGCACACTAGCAAGATGGACCAAACACTTTGTATAATGGGTCGCACACTGGCTTATTGGACCCACACACTGATCCCGTACACTTTCTATCAAAAGTCAATCCCCACACTTTTGATCCCGTACACTGATGCTTATCGGATATCAGTTAACAACTGAACCCAATATTAAAGGAAACAAATTGTTAATCAATTTTGAAAGATCCTTTCCACCAAAAACACCAAATAACCTTCAAACACTTTAATTGATCCCATAAATGGATTAAAACCCAAAACTTTAATGTGTTTGTTGACTGTTCTTAAAGAAAAATTGGTTTTATAAACTTCCAATCGAAAACCTTAAATCAGAACCTGTCAAACACTCAAACAAAATGGCCAATTGAACAATAAGAATAAAATTTGATCTTATTTGTATTTTTCTTTTTGAATTGCCAAGACAACATAAACCTAGGGGGATATTGTAAGGGTATATACTTATAGGTTTATGTTTATCTTGTATTTACTAGTATTGGGTTGGTTTAGTGGTCTATGGGTTGAGTCGATGCTATTTATATGCAAATAGGGGTTAGGGCTTGGTCCAGTTGTTTTAGGTCATCCTATGTGTTATAAATAGGGTGCACCTACGTCTTGTGTTGGTTGTTGATGGATCATAGTTGGTTTCGCATATTGTACCAGACAAACCTAGAGTTTGTGTGCAATTATAATATACTCAGCATTGTTCTTTTTCATCTTGTTCAATACTTACATAGTTTTCCGCACTTTGATTGTATTTGTGATATCCGATTGATAATTCTTGGACTTACATCGTAACCACCACCACCATTATACATGTTCTCCTAGTTTGGGCTCCCAAAACCGTGGCCCAAATCACCAATCCGCATGTGAGCTGCCGCCCCCAACGACATCCTCATGGCCGTGAATGGGGATATCCTGCATGTGTACATCACCACCGTCATCATCTCCAGCATCATCACCACCCTCCGCTTTGGGAAGTGGATCCGAAATCCTGCCCAACTTGTCTACAAGTTTTGGAATCTCATTCACATTACGGATCATATGCATGGAGTTAAGCTGCGTCAAGTTGAGCATACCAAAATCACAAGCCTCTGTTAGATCATCTAACCGAACCCGATAAAACTTGGTGAGTTTGTAACGAAGGCACCTCCGTAGATTTTTGATGAAGGTGTCGAGCCACAACCCGCTGAAGAGACTCGGCTACACTAATCGCTACGTAGCAATTCGAACTAGATATGATACAATAGAGGTGAAAGAGGTCTCAGGTGGTGATGTTACTGGTACAGTCACCCCAACCTCCGATGACGTGGAAAATCACTCTCTTGATGATGCGGTGGAGCGTGTCAAGAATCCATGTTGCCTTGGACTTTCGCGGGTCCCATTCTCGACCCGAGACCATGAAGTCATCCCAAAAGGCGGCTTTGTTTGCATGCGGCTCCCATTCCTGCAGACTATCAAGAAAAAGCTCTTAGTCGATCTCATCATCTTCATACAACTCCAAAATCTGACCAAACCGACTAATCGACTTCTGATGCCATTTGTGTCCTAGTCGGAAGCTTACACCATGCCTTTTGTCATATATGTCCGGACAAGTGAAAGTGATCGAAAAGAGGTATAAAACTCAATCACCAGTTCCACGTATTGGCGTTCCCCAATGTCAAAAAGGCGGGTCAACGGAGGTGTCATGAGGTCTACAAACTGCTCTAACTGACCGAGCAAGTATAAATCGACCATTTGTAACTTCTACATGGACTTAATTAAGTGTCGTCACACCCATATTCGTTGCACCTTATTGATACAACGCGCTTCCTTCGCGTTGTTGCTGAACTTCAAATATGGATGATTCATCTGCAAGAACGAGTAAAAATCAGCAGACAAAACAGACAAAAATAGGATACTGGACCATTTAGCACGATCGTGCCACATCTGGCAGGGTCGTGCATGCCTTGTAATCAACAAGCTTTATGAAGATTTTCTATAATTTTATGAAGTTCTGTTTTTTTCCCAATCATACGATCGTGCCATCTTCTGGCACCCTCGTGCCTGACCGATTTCTGGGTGCAAATTTGAAGATCTAGGAATTTTTATGAAGAGCACAATCATGCCATGTCATGGCACCCTCATACGCAATGAATTTCTAGGCAAAATTATGAAGAACTATCACAATTAAGAAAGGCACGACCATGCCATGGTTTGGCATGATCGTCTGTGGCAGCAACTCGTAGAATGTGTCGCCTCCTGCCGCGTCTGGTTGTGCAAAATTTTTGTGTGTTAGCGCTCAATTTTTGGAATTTATTTTTTTTACTCTCTAACTTAATTACTAAATTTAAAGTTCTATATAAACATCTTAGAAAATAAGAGGTGAAGAAGGAAAATAAAAATAACAATAAAATAAAGTAAAAACTACTTGAACCCGGGGCACTCATGAAGCATCTCCTACCAAAAAGAAGAACTGGATTAATACACCTGAAAGTCGGCAACAAGCTCTAATTTCCCGCGTGAAACAGAATGAACCGAAACCTGAATAAGAAATAAACAAATGAAAATATACACAAAGACAGGCCAAGTTTATTTACGAGTCTGCAACTAGACTCACCACCCCGAATTCATTTGTTCTGAGGTGGATGGTGACAACCTCCTCACTCTGGTCAACGAGCCCTCCAGCATAACTTTTCAGTCAATGCCTGTTGACTTTAAACAACCGACCATCCTTATGGCCTATCTACACGGTCCTATAAAGGAACATTGCTGGTACAGTGTAGGGACCCGACCATCGAGACTTCTGCTTACAAGGAAACAACTTAAGACGTTAGTTGTATAACAACATACGGTCACCCACTTGGAATTCCTTCTTATCCTTCAAGTGGGTATCAAGAAGCGTCTTATTACGTTCCTAGTACAGCTTAGAGCTTCCATACGCATCATTCCTAAGCTCCTCAATCTCGTGTATCTGCACAAACCTGTTTTCACCTGCAGCAGCCACATCAAGTTTTTGGGACCGTTGCCGTGGACGCAGGTTTTCTTGAGAACGGTTCGAGTTACTTATTTAACCATTTTGAAAATGTACAAAGTTTTTGTCTACTTGTTTTATTTGCCTGCATGATTATTTGAAAAAAAAATCATTATTTGCTACTTGTTTTTAGTTTTGTATATATATATATAGTGCATTGTAATCCTTCTTATTCCCTACAAGTCGTGTATGTCCTCAACCCCCATTGCTGAAATCATTGAGCCTTCATCGGAGTTGAAGCAAAATCTTCATCGAAAACTGTGGGAGCGGTCCCGCGTGGTAGCCGCTACTATCGAGGTAGATGCAGCAGGAGGCGACACATTCTACGAGGTGCCGCCACGCATGATCATGCCAAACTATGGCATGGTCGTGCCATTCATAACTTGTGATGGTTCTTAACAAATTTTCCAAGAAATTCCTAGCACACGAGGGTGCAAAGAAAAGGCACGATCTTGCTCTTCATAAAAATTCCCGGATCTTCAATTTGCACCAAAAAATCGGTCAGGCAGAGGGTGCTAGATGATGGCACGATCGTGCGATTGGAAAAAAACCAAAACTTCATAAAATTATAGGAAATATTCATAAAACCTGCTGATTACAAGGCACACATGATCATCCTAGATGTTGGCATGATCGTGCCAAATGGTCCAATATCCTACTTTTTGTCTGTTTTGGCTGTTGATTTTTACTCGTTCTTGCAGATGAATTATCCATATTTACAGTTCGGCAACAACGTGAAGGAAGCGTGTTGTTTCGAGAAGGTGCAACGATTATAGGCACGAAGACACTCAATTGAGCCAATGCGGAAGCTACAAATGGTTGATTTAGACTTGTTCGGTCAGTTGGAGCCATTTGAAGACCTCATGATACCTCCGTGGACCCGCCTTTTCGATATCGGGGAACGCGAATACGTGGAACTAGTGATTAAGTTTTTTTCCTCTTTTCGATTCACTTTCCCTTGTCCGGACATATACGAAAAAAGGCATGGTGTAAGCTTTCGACTAGGACACATATGGCATCAATAGTCGATTTGGTCAGATTTTGGGGTTGTATGAAGATGAGAAGATCGACTCAGAGCTTTTTCATGATAACCTGCAGGAATGGGAGCCGCACATGGAAAAAGGTTCCTTTTGGGATGAAATCATGGTTTCAGGTCGGGAATGGGACCCAAGAAAGGCCAAGGCAACATTGATTCTTGACCTGCTCCAACGCATCATCGAGAGAGCGATTTTCCACGTCATCGGAGGTCAGAGTGACACTACCTTTAACATCACCACCTGAGACCTCTTTCATCTCTATGGCATCATATTTGGTTGGAATTGCAACGTGGTGGTTAGCGTAGCCAAGTCTCCTCAGCGGAGTAGTGGCTCAACGCGTGCATAAAAAATCTACAGAGGCGCCTTCGTCACCAAACTCGCCAATTATTACCGGGTTCGATTAGATGATCTAACCAAGGCTTGTGATTTTGGTATGCTAGACTTGGCGCAGCTTGACTCCATGCATATGATCCGTAATGTGAACGAGATTACAAAACTTGTAGACAAGTTGGGCTGGGTTTGGGATTCGCTTCCCGAAGGGGAGGTTAGTGATGATGATGCTGGAGATGATGATGGTGACGATGATGACATACACATGCAGGATATCCCATTTCACATCGCTGGGGGGGGGGACAGCTCACAAGTAGATTAGTGATTTGGGCCACAGTTTTGGGAACTCAAACTAGGAGAACGTGTATGGTGGTCGTGGTTGATGTGCCCAAAATGCAACATAAAATTACATCAATCAAGGCATAAGGTCAACCCTTTTTCGGTACTAATGTTGGAAAAAAAACATGTTTCTTTGTTTACCTTTAAATTATAGGATCAAAAGAGCTTAAACAAGAAAAAGGAACAAATTAACAGCAGAAACCAACACAAATACAAAGAGGAAGGATTGACGCAACCTGTCAACCCATCCACATCCAAAACAAAAAAATAACAAGAACAGAAGCTTAGGCACGGGGCCGTGCCCAGTCAAGATTCTTTGTAGAACAGGACAATAGCAAAAGACAAACCAACACGGGGCCGTGCCAACCCAACATGGGCCGTGATCAACTCTAAGATTCGCAGAATTTGTGATAGTACAATAAGTACCCTGACCACGGGGCTGTGCTATGTCACCACGGGGCTGTGTTATGTCACCACGGGGCGTGTTGGTACACAATCTGACGTCTGCAGTTAATCACAATGGAGAAATGTGAAGCCCACGGGGTCGTGTCAGATGTGCATGGGGCCGTGGTGGCCTTCTATTTCTATCTATAAATAGAGGTACTTGGCTCAAGAGAAAGACATCCCTTGGAAAACCATTTCTCTCACACTTGCCAACAGTCCACCACCACTACAACATCAACACCCACCACCATCATCCATATTTCATCATTTAGAGTGTGTAGTAGTCTCAGGATCCAAGATTGATCGTAAGAGTTCTTGTCAAACAAAAGCCATGCTTGGCTAAATCTCTTACATCACTTGATGAAGACAAATCTTTTATGTGTTACTTTTGATTTCCAATCTTTGGCAACTTTTTATTTGGGTATGTGTTAATGACTTTAATAACTAGATTTTATATTGAAAGTGAAATTTGGTTAAAAATTTCTTCAAGTTTTGTTGATTCACTTATTCGTGTCTTTACAATCTATATAAGCACGCTAACTGCCTGGAAGGGGGTTAAAAGGGTGTTTGGGTAGAGTTCTTTCCTTATTCAGTGTATAGATCCTTCGAGAACTTGGTTCAAGCTTATTAGGACTTCCCTTGAGCCAGATAGCATCAAATCAGGGGAAGTAAGAACAGCTTGAACCCCTTATAAATAAACTACTATTAAAACTTTATTCGGCCTTACGGGACTATATCCCTACTAACTCAGACCAATATGGCTGAGGGTAACGTTGCCTTCACAAGAAGGGCCTACCACTTTTCGCATTAATAACTTATTTAATTATCTTTCAATATTCCGGCCTTGCGGGACTGTATCCCTGCTGATTCAGACCAATATGGCCGAGGGTAACGTCGCCTTCACAAGAGGGCCTACCACTATAACTAAGATAATCTCTTAAAAAGCCAAAAATGCGGAAATCATCGAAGGATACATAAAAGAGGAGTCGGAACCAAGTGATTCTTTCTTGTCTATTCGTTTTTATTTATTTCTTTACGTTTTTACATTTAGTTTTATCTTTTAAACCTTTCAAAACTTTTATCAAAATTTGGTTAGATTAGACGTTAGCGATAAGCCGGTATTAAAAGATATTGTGTCCTTGGACGACCTCGATATCTTACCATCACTATACTACGTCCACGATGGGTGCGCTTGCCCTAACATGTGGACAGTGATAGTATTGTATCGTGTTTTATAAATTTAAAGCTTGATCTACGAGTAAAAAGTGATTAAAATATAACAAAAATTATAACCACACTCGACCACGTTAGTGGTTACGAGTAGGGTGCTTATGGTCCTTATGAGCCATTATCGATTGATATTTGGAGGTGGATGGATGGACTTGCCTTGGACCAGGAGGGAGTGCGACATGACGTGGATCTGATATGCGTTGAATAGTACATGTAGGGAAACTTCATGGAAGACATGTATGAGCAAAGCTGTCGATTGGTTTTCTAGTTCGCAACAGCATGTTGCAAAGTCGCTCTATGCACGTTACACGCAGCCACTTCTACAATTCTCACATAGATCGAGGTTTGATGTCGGGACGATGCCCGTCCTTCTGGATCTATCGGCAAGTTTTAGTCCCGGTCTCTATCTTGTACGAACACCCCTCCGTCGTAGAAACTAAATTTCTTTTCCTTAATTTTAGTGGGTTAAATAAACAAATAAAGGCAAGGGTTAATTTGGTTTGGATAAATTCTTGTAAATTTTGATCATGTTTGCTAGTGTGCAGTGTTGCCATGATGAGATGTTGTTTGATGGATGGCGTGGGTCGTTGTAGATGTCGTTAAGCTCCGTTCTAGCCCTTATGTTTTCAGGGGAGTTTTCGTGTTCCCGTTTTCTCTACTTTTATTATATGTGCATTTTGCTTATACAATTGTATTTGTGGTACATCGAGGGCGATGTGGGGAAGTGGCTAAGCGCTTGAACTTTATTGTCCAATGTAAAAAAATATTAGTAATAATAATGAAAAGCTCTCTTGAACATTTTTGTGGGATGCTAATAAAATGAACATAAGTTTTTAAATAAGCACTAAAATGTTTAACAAATAAATAAGGGTAAACGCAAAAAGGGTTCGCTCGCGTGAGGATTACTGTTAAGTAACATGTTTTTGTATAATTTTGAGCATGAGAAATCGAGCGATTGATCTATTTGTTTACCTAGCATGTTTACCCAATATGCATGTTTCCGTGAGTTATTTTTTAGCCTTATAGCTTTAGAATTATTTTTGCACATGTTTTTGCTGGCAAAGATGGAGTGAGCCGGATGACATTTGCAATTTAGAACTTGTGTTAGATATACATTTCGAAGCCACAAAGTAAACGTATAGCATAAAAATGATTGAGGCATTAAGAAATCTTTTAGTTTAAGCCATTTGTATTTATTCCCGCACCCAAATCATACCACTAATCAAACCAATTTGAGACTTTCCCTTTCATTTCCCATAGACCACTAAATATTAGCCACTTAGCCAAATTAGTCTTTTACATTTTAACCCGTTTTTTTGTTGAAAGCCCGGTTCGGTTAGTGATTAACTTGTAGCTTTTTGTATAGTATCCTAGTTTATTACTTGGAACCTCATGGTTAAGAGTTTTTATCTAAGTAGGCGTACTTAGTTCACTCTAAAGCATGTGAAAAAAATGCGTAAATATAGTTCGAAAAAGCCTTATCAATTGGCTTCGTTAGTGTCACACCCTCCCAAAATCATCAGAGTTGGGCCTGATCTGGTGTCTTCATTGCACAGCGTAAGTGTAAAAGAAATGCTATGACTTCTAAAAAGTGAACGCCAGCTAAGCACTCGAATCCCCATGGGTCCTCCTATTCCAACCATGCCATACTTTGAAATTTGTTACCTGAGAAAGAAACATATGGAAAATCAACATAAAGTTGGCGAGTTCATAGTTTGTTCGAAAACATTTTAAATAAATCTTTTTGGTAACCGGTTTAAATATTGTTGAGAAAACGTAATAAAACCATTTTTCCCGGCATGTTAATTGAAAACCTTGTTTTTGTAATATTTTAATAAACATCGATGTCCGCGTACGACAAAAACAACATGCCCGCATGAGCCTATAACCAACCCCAAGCTAGGAAGTGCCTCGCCAAACTGTTTACTCAAGACGATAGACTAGCAGGCGGTTATAGTTCCGATAGTAGCGAGGACTTCACTGTACAGTTTTAAGCGACCCTACGGTCCTTACTATTGAATAGTGGACAATCTAGTCCTTGTGTTTATAAGCAGGACCAACCAATCCCCTTATTTGTATGTAGGACAAACCAGTCCTTGAGTCTGTAAGCAGGACCAACCAGTCCCCTTATTCGTATGTAGGACAAACCAGTCGTTGTGTTTGTAAGCAGGACCAACCAGTCCCCTTACTTGTATGCAGGACAAACCATTCCCGTAGTAACTAGGACCTTCCCGTCACTAGTCATGAAACTCATGCACGTTTTGAAAATACGTAAGTGTTTTGTAAAACCAGTAGGTTTAGCATAAACCTTTCATAAACCATTTGAGTTTTTTGAAATTCATTTGCAACATGGTTTAGAAATCTTTTGTTCTCGTTCATCAAAATATTGTGTACTTTTGCACAACTTGCATGTCTTTCCACCCCCGAAAATATATATAAGAATGTAAAACCGTAAAAAGTGGGGGTTATGAACTCAACTTGATATCCAGTGCAAAGCTAGCATAATATGATTCCAAAATGTCGTTTCCAAATCGTGACTCGCTAGCATGCAATCTAAGACATTCCTAAAATGGAATTAAACTTATAAGTCTCTACTAAATGCATAGCTAAACTACGTGTCATCGAGCTCTACCGAATCGTTAACCAATGATTCGATGGGAAAGTGTTAACTTGATGGAAACGATGTTGCTACATTTGTTAAGTTCCATTTGTATCGGTGATAAACACTAAGTTTTGGGAACACTTAGTTCCCGAGAGATTTAGAATATATATTTATATAAAAGATAAATATATTATGAAGTGGTGTTAGTCATCTCTAATAGTATTACGTGTTTGTGGCAAATATTTAAATAAAAATAATACATTGTAACTCGTATAAGGTAACCGCATCTCGTATATAATTATCAACATAATTACATATAGTTGTATGTTTATTATAATCGACTTGTTCGTTTGTTACCGGAAGTACCTTGATTATTCGTACATCTTAGAATCATTCGGTAAAATATTGTATGCCATTTAGGTGTTTGAAATAAATATAAAAAGTTATATATATTTTATGAAGTCTTCAAGTTGTGAGTGTTTAAAAATATACACATAAAAGAATTATTTTATAAAGAATTTCCAAGTTTTAATGTTTAAAATAAATATAAATGATTATATTTATCTTATGCTCGAGTTTTGTTGACTAGTAACTCGGGTTTGTCGAAGTGTTATAAACTCCTTCTTGTAAGTTATATGATATCGCCAAAATAAATATGCGTTTATATTTATTTTATAAAATCACTTGAACCTCAATGGGTGCCATTTTTAGAATATGAATACGTTTCGTATTATGGATTTTTACGGAAAATGGACAAAGTTTCCTCTGTTTTTTGGATGATCCCGACAATACAAGTTGATATATTTGTCAAAATGCAACAATTCAATATAACCAAAACCTTTATAATTCTATTGTATCTTTGATACGTCGAATAATTATCGCGATCAAGTTTAATAATATATATGTATGTAATTAGATATATATATATATATATATATATATATATATATATATATATATATATATATATATATATATATATTGTATAACGATGTCGGTTCGGTTTTTTGCTAGAATTTATACATATATATAAAAACAACATTAATACGTTTATGTATAAGTCCAATTAGCTAGAAATTTTCACGTATAATTTGTCGTTTTCATAGTCGTACCGGATTGAGCTTGGTTTCGCGTTAACTTAGTATTTATATAAATAATATAAACGAAACTCGCGTCGTTAAATTTTACCGAGTCTTGTGTTGACCCATTGACTAAGTTTGACCGTAGTTGACCGCGTTGACTACAGTTGACTGTGTGGACTGAGTTGACCGGGTTTGACCTGTGTTGACTGAGTTAACCGGGTTTGACCCGTGCTGACTGAGTTGACCGGGTTTGACCTGTGTTGACTGAGTTGACCGGGTTTGACCCGAGTTGACCACCAGCTGACCGAGTTGAACTCGAACCCGATCCAAACAGAACCCGAACAAAAACTGAATTAGCCGAACTCGAAACAATAACAGAACCGAGCTATCCATTGACTCGTTGACAGAATCCTTGACCCGTGTTGACAGAACTCAAACCTGTTGAACCGAACCAAGACCCGAACCGAACACACCTGCTTCTTGGTAACCCGAACCTGAACCAAATTTAAGTCAAATATAGCCACCACCACCTAGACATCACCCCGTCGTCGGCCGACTCCGGCATCACCAACCCAAACAAAAACCAAACACACCAACCACCTTCACTGGCGCCGTCGGCCAGCCACAGTGCCGCCGACTGCGACTTGTTTGCTACCGTTAACACCCAACCCAACCCAGATCTGACCCGAACCAAAAACAACCACCATACCTAGGGTCAGGAGAGAAACAACGCACCACATCCGCCACCTTCGATGTTTCTGGTCGCTGGAAAGACGGCTCCGCCGGCAATCACCGCCGCCTCTCTCTCTCTCCGTCATCTCTCTATCTTTCTGATCTCTCTCTCTCCGATCTGTCTCTCTCTCACTCTCCGATCTGTCTCTCTCTAGGTTTCAGGGTGTACGTGTGAGTTATGGTGAAAGAGAGGCGTTGCAGGTGTGTGTGTGGTCGGCCGAAAAAGGTCCAACGAGAATGGGCCACCGCCGCCATCATGTACGGCGGCGCCACCACCAGCAGTCGTCGGACCTTCGCTGGTCTGCTGTGTCGTCGCCGGAGTACCGCCGGCCAGAGTCTGGCAGTCGGATTGAGTGAGAGAGAGAGGGAGTTAAGTTGTGGGGGCTAGGGTTTAAGTGAAAGAGAAGAGGTTAAGTTTCAAACGCGCGCTAAAATTCTTGAATATCGCCAAATCGCGTAACGTGAATCAGGTAGACGCTCCTAGGCTTTCCAAAGGCCAAATTAAGTTAATTTATGTCAAATTACGCTATGTATTATTGTCTTAATTATGCGCGTTTACAATCGGAAAGTACCAGTTGTCGCAGTTTGAGCAATCTTTATCTAAGTAGGTGTACTTAGTTCTCTCTAAAGCATGTGATAGAAAACACGTAAATATAGTGCGAAAAAGCCTTATCAATTGGCTTCGTTAAAGCAATTTTGGGAGTTGAAAAGCTAAACTTATCAGTTAGCTCTCAGTTAGTTATTATTAAGTTGTATAGTTCAATTTTCTTATGATTCAAGTTAGTCAAACCCTCGGGTTACAACTGTTTTAGCCACTTTCAAAATCCACTTCCACACCTTTAACCTAGCCAAGTTACAACCCAAATAAGACCTCATGATTTATGTTACATATTTGTCGAGTGATTAGATTTGATCCTTCCATTATGATATCGCATAGTCATCATCTTGGCATCGAGTGTTCTAAACATACTCCATGAATTGTATGTGCACCTATATTTAGCCGAGTGTGTGTGAAAATCGCGAGGATGTAAGGTGAACTTGTAGGGATTTCTAAGATGACCATTGCTCACAAACTTATTTTGCATACTTTTTGGTTTTCCTTCATGTCGAGTATTCCATGATTGTTATAGCCCAAATTATTTATTTGTGCTTGTCAATTGCTAGTTGAGACGATTGCCATTGAGAGAGTTTTTGTTCGTTTTGGTTTGCTTGAGGAAAAGCAAAGTTCAAGTGTGGGATGTTTGATGTATAAGAATTTATCCATCTTTAGAACGTTAAATTTATCCCCGTTTATGCGAGAACTCTTTGTATTTTCATTGATGTTATACTCATTTGAGTTGTCTGTGAAAATACAGGTCTGGGCTTTGGCCCGCTGTTGAAACGGAGGCTTTTGGAGTAAAATGGGGCAAAAACGAAACATTCCATCAAACTGCCTGATATGGCACGACTGTGCCAATACCTAGCATGACCGTGCAGGTCAGTCATCATCAACACTCTCACCAGCACTATCAGTCATCAACGTCAACCCGGAAAATCAACGACTCGCACGATCTTAGCCTATTTGTTACTGAGAAAAAGTTTCTCAGATACACTCACAACGGAATCAAGAATTATATTACAATTGGTATGTGGTCTTTCCTCTGAATTTGACATGACTGCTCAACTAATATACTCATAGAAAGCCAATTGGTATCATGCTCGAACCATGTTACATGATGAAGTACTACGTCAAATGGCACGACAATAACGGTCCTCTTCGGTATTGCTTGCAAACACGACTCCACCATCAAACTCGAACCACAATAACACCAATCCTCAACCTTCGGTCGACTAAAATTCCCCAACTAACCAGTATCAATCTTATCTTGGCCAGGGTAGAGGATGCTTTCAAAACAACAGAGGTCGAGGAGGTCGCGGCAGAGGAAATAGGAATCAAAACGGTCAATCTTGGGCTTGGTGGAATACTCCAGCCTGCCCTAACCCAACCAAAACAACGTGGCGTCGCAACAAGACCCCACCACCCTCGGTCCACTTCGTTGGGTACTCTAGCCCATCACCCTACGGCCCATTGTTGTACGGCCTAAACCCGGTTCGTCAAGGCCCACCTTATAATGCCGGTTTCAATGCTTTAAATCCTTCTGATTTAAGTGCAGCTTTCAACGCTATGCAAGTGAACTATGTTGATCCCAATCTCATCATGGACACAAGAGCTAAGCGTCATGTCACTGAAAACCAAGGTATGATCCAAAACCAAGATTCATCTACTGTAGATAGCAAACTTTTGGTTGGCAACAGACATTGTTTACCAATTGAGGGATCCGTCACATGTTTCCTTCCCATTCACAACCGTACTTATATTTTACCAAATATCCTTTATAGCCCTCACATTATCAAAAATCTTTTCTTTTCGGTCGTCTTACCCGTGATAATAATGTCATTTGATCCTTTTGGTTTTACTTTGAAGGATCTCAAAGCGCGGCGCCTACTTTCCTGGCACAATAGCACAAGCAATCTCTATCCGGTCACTCCACCAACACTTCCACCACAAGCCTGTTTTCTTGCTTCTACTTCCCTACCATGGCATGATCGTCCTGGACACCTCGGTGCTCAATTTTTAGATAGTCTAAGTAGATGTTATGGTCTTTCAAGTAATCACAATAGGAATTCTAGTTTTTGCAACTCTTGTCGTTTATCAAATAGTAAATGATTGCCCTTTTATGAATCTAATTCCTTTACATTTACTCTTTTTTATATAGTACATTGTGATTTATGGACGTCTCCTGTACTAAGTAAAACCGGACATATAAGTATTACATGGTGTTGATTGATAATTTTTCCCATATCGTTTAGGTATATCCGCTTAAATACAAATCTTAGACATTTCCCACCACTCTCAAATTTCATTGTTTAATTGCCACTCAATTTAATCGTAACATAAAAACTTTTCAGTGTGATCTAGGGGGAGAATTTGACAACCATGCTTTTAAAACATTTGCTCACCAAAATGGCTTTTTGTTTTGTTTCTCTTGTCCACAAACTTCGTCTCAAAATGGTCGTGTTGAACAAATGAGACGTCGCCTTAATGATATCATATGTTCTTTGCTCATTCATGCAAATCTTCCACCTTCTTTTTGGTTGAAGCACTTAATACCGCAACCTACCTACACAATATTCTACCCACTAAAGGCTTAAATTTATTCATCCCCACCTTTGCCTTGTACCTAACACATCCAAGATACAATCACTGCGTGTGTTTGGGTGTGCTTGTTATCCTAATACTTCTGCAACCCAACCTTACAAACTTCATACACGGTCCATCTAACGTATCTTTCTCGGGTATCCTCCTGATTTTCGAGGTTACTTGTGTTTTGATCCCACCACTGGGAAGGTTTTAATTTCTCGCCATGTCACATTTGACGAGAACACCTTTCCATACACTATACCCAACTGACCCACCTCTTATAACTTCCTTGATGACACCCCTCCTCCGGTTGTTGTTTTCTCACCACCGCCACCTGCACCCCCATTGCATGCGCCCACCATTCCATCTGTGACAACTGTCACTTTTGGATAATTTTTGTACAATTAAACAGCAAAGTATGAGATATAAATATGTGTTTTAAATGATTGAACTACTTGAATTGCATGACATCAATCTAGAAATGCACTGAATATGTTATATGATGCATATTATTTGTTTAGTGGTTACCATTTAAAAAAAACTGCCTGAAACAGTGCATCGGAAACGACTATTAGACTAGTTGCGGCAACACAGTGTCAGCACACAGTTAAACTGCAGATTTAGGACTTAGATAAGAGTCCAATGCAAACTGTATATAAAGCCCCATGTGGGAAAGCAAGGATTAATGCTAACACTTTCTGAAAACAATACATGCACTGAAAACTGCCGGAACTATACACTAAACAGCAATTCAGCAAAATCCAGCAAAAATTCAGCAAATACAAGCTTAAATAATATGCAGAATTATTGTTAAACATCGTGCATTGCTTAAAAGACATTGAAAGTATTGTTTGGCACAATAACATATCATATCACATAAGTCTTGAAAGCTAACGTTTTAACAAACCGGCAACGAAACGAACACCCGGACACAATCTGAAACATCACATGAACTAGTTAACAATATTTTTACATCATATAACTAGTTAAAAGCATTAAACACATTGTTTTGATGTAAAATCCCTAAAATCCCAACTAGTTGCTTAAACTTCCGTTAAGGACCCTTTAACGAACCGAGCACCCGTTAAGCAACCGAACACGAACTAGACATAAAATATAAACTAGTTAATGTTATTTAACAATATTAAACTAGTGTATGGCATCTTGTATCTCAAAATACATCAAAAACCCTAATACACCTAAACCCCCTTAACTAAGCCCCTAATTCCTAACTAAACACTTAACTAAACAAACTAATCTAGTTACCATCCTCATCATCATTTGGATGGCCACTTAAGGGGGGCCCACAAGCCACCTACAATCTTGTCTCCTAAATTACAACATGTTGGAAGATGATTTCTTTTACATGAAGGATGATAGAGTTGTAAGTTGTTAAATAGATGAACTTATCCCAACCTTTTCTTATCACTTTCAACTCAAAAATTCAAACACTCAACCTCCCTTATCCCCTTCCTTGCTCATGGCCACAATACCCCCACTACCATCTCCATTTTCAAGCCACTTTCAAGCTAATCTAAGGTGATCCAAGGGTGTATAAGCATAGTTAGGAGGGTGACAAGTCTTGGAAGTGGAAGGACCTCTCTTGGGAGCTTTTATCCACCTATTTTGCATCATCTTCTTCAAGTGTTCATCTTGCCACCTCCCTAGCCACAAGAGCTAGTAGTGAGCCTTCTAATCTTTCATTTGATATCTTATTGCTAGTATTTTAATAATATATATGTTACACCATGCAAAGTTATCAACTTAAAAAGATGAACATACGAACAAGTAACATAATCTAAAGGAAACAAAGCGATCTTAAAGATGCAATAAAGATGTAGATGTTTATTTTGTGCTATGGATCATATCCATCATATGTGAACTTGTTAGATGATGATTAAAAACATGATCTAACAAGTATAGACATGGATCTTACAAGATCCATGATCAAAGAAGTGATGAACATGATATAATAAATGGACTTGTTAAAGTGGCTAAAATGGTTTGTAAGATTCTTGAAATGTTGGATGATCATATGGTTAAAAATAATAAAGAGCTTGATGAATATGTTTTAACATAATGGATGATCTTGAAAATGTCATTAAAGTGACTAGTAATGTTTTTCCAAAAATATATATAAGTAAGTTGTTAAAATTGAATTTTAACAAAGTTAGTGAATAATAGTAACTAAATCCATTTTTGAAGAAGTATAAACATCTTGATCATAAAAAATAAAAGACTACATGTTTTGGTAAAGTTCCATGTTCATCATGATCAAAAGATGCATAAATATGGTTAAAGATTAATTGTTGAAGTTTCGGTGGGTAAATTGATGAGTTTTGAAGCTTAACACATGTTTTAAAAACATGGGAAACCTCCTAAATCTAGGGGAGACTATGGCAAAATTTTTATAAAATTTAAACACTTAGAAAAATATATGGTTATAAAGATCTTACAAGTTTACTTGTTCAAAAACCATAAATATAAAACTCCCCATGTTTTTGTGTAAAATATAAGTTCAAGAAGACATGATTTTTATAAAGATAAAAATGGGTATAAATATATATATTTGTGGAAAAATATATATTTGGTGATCATAAGAATCACAATTTATGGTTTATTGTTTGTAATACATATGTATATAGCTAGGAACTTGAAAAATAAATCACACAAACAAATGCATAATAAGTGGCAAACAAAGAATTACAAAATATATATATACCCATCCATAAGCATACATGGCAAAAAATATGGACTATTCGGACATTGGACTATATATAAATTATGGACTAAAATATACAATATACGAAGCTTGGTAAGTATTATTTTCGAAACCGAACAAGTGACAAAATATGTATTTTTACAAATATAGAAATCATATGATATTTCGGCAACGCTAAAAACATATTATTTTCAAAGTGAATAAAAATATAATATATATTCGGTAAACCTCCTAAAAATATATTATTTTTGGTGGAAACTAAAACATATATTTTCTAGAACTAATCGCAAAAATATATATTATTTTGAATGCATACACTTACCAAGCATAATAATACTTACACTAAATTGAATACATCTTAAAATTATATAATTTAAGAATACACAAAAATGAGGGTGATAAATACAAGAAATATACGTATCCCTATACGTACAAATACTATTTTAGGGATCACAATTCTAATATAATTACAATACAATCAATACAACAAATAACAATTAATCTATATCACATAATATATATCGGCTAAGACTCCCCATAGTTTGAGCGGGCGTAGGACAGACGCTCAAGCTGGGACGAAATGACTAGAACAGTTGACGAAAAAGCCCTTTGGTAAAAATGTCGGCATACTTGAGTGAAGAACACAAATAAAGAACATGTATATGACCAATCCGAACTTTTTCCCACACAAAATGTATATCAAGCTCGATATCTTTGGTGCGTTGATCGGATTATCAGATAAGTAGACTGCAAGGACATTGTCACAATAAACAATTGAAGCCCGTCAAAGTGGAAGTTGTAGTTCAAGAAGCAAATTTCGGATCCATGTGGCCTCTGCCACAACATTAGCAACTCCACGATACTCCGCCTCCGCACTTGATCGAGAAGTAGTCAGCTAACGTTTAAAGGACCAAGAAATTAAACTATCCCCTAGGAAAACACAATAACAACTTATCGAACGATGAGAATCCAGACAAGCACCCCAATGAGTATCAGAATAAGCCGCCAATGAGTGAGTGTTCGAACTTATGATACGTATACCATAATCAACCGTTCCTTGTAAATACCGTAGTATACGCTCAAGAAAAGCAAAATCAGGCTCATGAGTTTCATGCATGAACAAGCACACCTGCTGAACAACATACCAAATATCAGGACGTGTAAATGTAAGATATTGTAGGGCTCTAGCCAAACTGCGGTATAAAGTAGGATCATGAAATAGGAGCCCATCCGTGGAACTCAGTTTAGTTGACAAGTCCACTGGTGTGCTACATGGTTTACATGAAGACATAGATGCTCGTGAAATAATATCCTTTGCATATTGAGCTTGATCCAAAACTAAACTAATCGAATCCCGTGTGTCTTTGATACCTAAAAAATAATGTAACGGACCCAAATCTGTCATAGCGAACTCTCGTGAGAGTTTACGAATGATATCATGCAGCAAATCATCAAGGACGTAGTAGAACAATATCATCCAAATAAAGTAATAAATATGTTGTATGATGACCCCGCGTATAAATGAACAATGAATTGTCACACACATTGCTTCGAAAACCATCTGATAAAATATAATCGGCAAAGCGTATGTACCAAGCGCGGGGAGCTTGTTTGAGTCTATAAAGTGATTTCTTTGACATGTACACAAAATTAGGAAAACAATGATCGACGAACCCTGGTGGTTGATGCAAGTTACCATGTAAAAATGCATTCTTGACATCTAACTGATGTATAGGCCAAGAGCGCGAAACTTTAATGGATAATATGGTGCATATAGTAGCCGGTTTCACAACCAGACTAAATGTATCCTCATAATATACCCTAACCATCTGTGACTTACCATTAACAACCAATCTGGCCTTCTAACGCTCTAGAGAGCCATCGGATTTAATTTGTGACGAAATAACCACATACACCGTATAACCAGTCTATGAACCCGTCGAGGTACCAGTTCCCAAGTTTCATTTTCCTGTAAGGCACTAAACTCTACCTGCATGGCATGTAACCAATGAGGGTCGACAAAAGCTTTGGTATAGGAGGTAGGGACTGGTGAAATAGTAGTGGAGATAAGGGTGTGTCTGGCCTTGGATCTAGTAGTCATGGGGTGGGTGTTAGAGGGTGTGGGCTGAACAACCGATGGAGGCTACATTGGATGTATAGAAGTCGTCGTAGCAGCAGCAGACATAGACGAAGAAGTTCTGCCTTCAACTGAAGTCCGGCCACCCGCAGTAGTAGGAGGTGGGGACGATGTCGGCGGGTATAACGGTGATATGGATGGTGTCACACCAGCTCGTAGGCGGAAGCGCACGGTGTGATCTGATTGGTTCTCATTGCATACAACATAAGTGAACAAACTATATGAATAAAACCTTCTCCATATGTCATTGCTGAAATTATTTCAAACGCAACATAAGTTAAGTATATTGTTACAAGCCATTAAATTGTCAAATCGTCAAGTAACCAAAATGCAAGATTTTAAAATAATAAGGTTTTGTCCTTTATATCACCGCAAGTAGGCGTGATATACAGGACAAATCCTTCAAAAGTGGCATTGGAGACTTGATGCTTGTTTCTTGATTGAGCTTCTTGCAAAGATCCACTAATTACCTGAAATACATGTTAAGTTGAAAATCAACAAAAGTTGGCGAGTTCATGTGTTTTAACTGTATGAGTTGAATCCATAAAATGTATAATGTATTTGTATCAAAACCCGTCATGTAAAGCGTCAATGAAATCGTTGATCATTAATGTTTTGCAAGGACATTAATATGTGTGACGACATAAGAAGCAATCCAAACCTAGATGATTTTTGTCGATTAACTTCGACTGGGACGACAAATGCACTCTTCTGTGTGGGTCCATGACCAAGAGTGGGGCTCGCCAACACCCGCTAGATCTAACCTTTGTACCGTGGTCTTAAATAAGATTAATGGTGCTTAAGTTCCACCTTATTCGCACATGATCTAAGTTGTTTCATTCCTTAGCTTATCATACCATTGAACATGTATTTCCCCCGATAGTTGTAAAACAATAAAACATTTAAGATGAAAGGGGGACATGAACTCATTGTTTTGCTTTCTGCTTTCCTTGATTATCTCAAATACTTTTCTTTGAATTCGTACCACAACCTACAAACGCGTTAGGTTTTTGTTAGACACTTTGGTCTTTGTATGATTCTTGTTCTTGTTTCTTGTCTTAAATATTTGTTAAGACTTGTTCAGTGTTTTCTTCCATTTGGATGTATTTTTTTAAATGTACGATGCTCCACTGAGATGCGATTTTGGTGCATGATGTCAATATATATATTTCGTCAAATATATATATATATCATTGCATCTCAAGTGTTGCGTGCCCGGGCCTAGCCCGTTAGTCTCCGTGCCTCGCACGAGTAAAATGTCTATGTTTCATGTCTTCACATTATTGGGTTCCACCCTCGTTTGCCTCGACGATACCATCATCGGATATGTTTCTTATATAATTTTTATTAATTATATAATATTCCAAGATCGATGTGTTAGTTAAAATATTATATTTTAACTTGTATTTTTGGAATGTACTACTTTATATATATCATTTTGTTTACGATGGGTTAAAAAAAATCTATTTTTAACGTGTCTTGATACATATAATTACTTCATTGGTTTCATGGTTTACTTATCCGTGTTTAATAATTGTCAAGTATTATACTTATGTTTTCCCCCCAAGTACAGGTACACCTGTATTGTGTATTTGTGTATCCCTATTTGTATTCTCATGGTTAAGTACAATACTTGTATAAATGTATTTTCACCAAATGTTAATGGTATATGTTGGCATGTAGGTCCTATTTAAAGGGTAATTCTGATTAATAGTCTTTCAATACCATACGAACTTTCAATGTTAAGATGTGCCAGCAAAGAAAGCATGTATTAAATTGTCATACCGTTTCGGAACAAGGCGAGAAAAAGTGCAAATGGTTTGACGGCTTCTAAAATGTACTTTTAACAGGCGTTATAAACGGGTTCACTTCCTTTACGAACCCATTTAGGCTTCTCTAAAAATGGTTTCTTATACCGCTAATAATATAAATTTAGTTATTTAACATATAAAAGAGTATGGAAGCACGCAAGGAAAGTAGTAAAACAACTTAAATAACTAATGTGCCAGCAGAAGAAAAACCAACAAAACAGTAAGAATATAGCAAACCATGTCCACAAAATTAATATGGTAAACGTGGGGTTAAGCGAAGTCAATGCAACCGGCAAGACAAACGTCTCTATGTAAACCACGCCTATGTACCCTCGAAACCAGCTGGATGCGTAATAACAGTCTACGTCCTTGTTGTCCACTCATAGCTCAAAAAGCTCTCTTGAGTTACTCATCACCAAAAAACTTTTGTTTGTCATGTAATGTGTTATGGTGAGCCACAACGACAATGGTATGGGGGAGGGGGACTGCAGGAGTTGACAAATGCCTAACCCAATGTTCTCCTTGTAGGGCCCAAAGTGACGACGACAAATCTTGTTGGCCAGTCCAAAGAACCATGTGAAGAGAGTTCCGCACACTAACTAAAATGCCTTGGAAAATCCCCAAGCGGGCGGGAAACTGATCTCCGTCACCTGCTCAGTCAAGGTATCAAACCCAATAACAACATCTTTACCTACTACCAACATTCCCAAATTGTAAAGTACAAAGTGCCGGCACATAGAGTACCAGGGGACCAACAGAACTTTCGCTTTTGGTAATCAGGGTTAGTTTCGAAGGCTATTTTTCGCAAGTTTCCCAGTTGTCTGGAGTAGATGTGGGCTGCAAGCACGCCCAATCTTTGTGTTGAATGCAGTAGGTTGTAGTCGTTGGATGGGTTAGTGTATAGGCCGATGGTATCTGCGATATCTTCAAAAACACCATGGCCAGCGGGGGTGGCCAAATGCCTGTGCACGGTAGTGGTGGGTTCCAAAGAAGCAGCTCACGTGTGTGACTCAAGCAGACACATAAACCCGTCTAAATTTGCTAGGATCATCACTTCATTTTCTTCGTCTTGAAATGGAAGTGGAACTACGGAATGCGGGCCATATTTGACGGTCTCTAAATCCATTGGATGAACATAGCAGTTGAGGCTGTGAAGCACGAGTGTTCTTTGATTACTGGGTACTGATGACCGGGAAGATTGAGCTCTTTCAAAGTCACGTGTTGATAGTAGCGCACACCATTCCTTACACACAGTCTTAGATTGGACAGCAGTCTTCGTTGGGACCCTCGTCAGCATATCGTAAACGATTATGTCAGCAGGTAAGTCAGACATTGTGGCTAGGTTGGATGTAGTTACGCCTGCAAACGCAATTCGTCTGTAAAATTAAAAAACTTTCGATTTACGGTTATATGGTAGTCAAATTGGTCAAACAGGTTTAAAATTAAAGAAAGGTTTAAATTAAAGAAGTATGTGAAAGCTGAGGGAAGAATGAAACTCAGAAGAGAAAACCACATCCAAAACACACTGTCGTTAAATCTGTCGATGATTATCGAATTCTACTTATTCCACATTTACGACGCAATTACAAACACCCCGTTAGAACATTTTAAATACTCAAAACAAATTGCTCAATTGATGGCTGCATTTTTCAACCAGATTTGATAAAGTCTGACCCAATGGAATCACGGCCCAATTTGTTCAAATTTTCATCCACTGCGTAAGGCGCCACTTGCATTTTAAAACCAAGCCTTGGACCAAATCTTTTTGTTTTAGTGTTTTGAGTTCTTTTTCTTTTTACAACTCAGACACCAACCCTAAATGGTTGAATTTTAAAAAAACGAAACAACAAATGCAGCAATTATCTGAGAGAAACAGTCACCTACCCTTATTTAAAACCGGAAAAAAACTTAAACGCAATCAGAAGAATACTCTGGCCAGGTTTCTCATATGATCATTTGCTACACTTAGTTTCAAGCTACGCATTGCTTTGAACCTGTAGCTTGAGGGGACATTTATTATTATTTGATTTACCAGACAATTCAGCTCGTTTACACCCTATGTAAACCCAATTCCTAGGTGGAAGCGGAACCGCAGAGCGGCTTCGGGACAACACTGTTAAACCTTTTATGCAGTGCAAATTGCAATGCTCCCTTCACTGCGCTCACTCATGGTAGACATCATGATCTGGGCAGTGTTGGATACATGGGCAGCAATGCAAGAAAATCGAATGATGGCAAAGGCAATTAAGGATGTCGAGAAACTGAAGATAGTCGTAGTGAATCCAAAACGATACGCTGGAAAACAGAGGGTTGGGACAATGAGGGAGGTTGTGAGGGTAACAAATTACTTACAGAACAATTTACAGGTCACTGACCTGTTTTTCATTGCACACGGGACGGCACATGGGCTGGTGTGCCATTCTGGTTCAGAAATGTTATACAAGAAAGCTGCAACTCTGACGGAAGATTAGACGTTGAAGCTGTATGAAGGAGTCCATTGCGCTTGTGTTGGCGGACACGAAAGCTTGGATCGACGAAAAAGTTCAAAACTATGGCCCTCAATCTTAATGGTAAGTGATCTGTTCTTTCTGATTAATAATTGTGGAAAAATTCCAAGTGATTTTTTATTTTTCTTTGGGTGTCAATGGCTGTTAAGAAAATCACCTCTCTCCCTTCCCTTTCTTGGTTATTGACTAAAGCAAAAACCGAGCCATACGAAGGCATTCGTGTAGAGCCATCACATTTTCGCTTAGAACGTCAAGGAGGTGCTGCTATGGCCTTGGTTGAACCTTGAATTTCCTTAAAATGATGCGTATAAACGTACTGAGTCAGACTAAACTCGCCTAACCTCTAACTAGACTCATTTAAGTTGAGCATATATGGACGCAAGATGGCTTATGTGTAATTTTTCAACCTTGGCCTTGGCGGCTCGACTTAGGTTAGTACTTGATTATTCAGTTATTTGTTTATCATAGTTATACATATACATACCTGGTTATAATTATGAAATAACATAGTATATATTTTTTAGTTATTTTTATCATATTATACATATGGTAATATTGATATAAATAAAAGTGTCCGTCAGGCTCTAGGTTTTTTAAGCATGGCTCAGTTAGCAGAGACTATCTCGAGTAGCCCATAGACTCGTTTGCACCCTACGTAAACCCAATTCCTAGGTGGAAGCGGAACCGCAGAGTGGCTTCGGGACAGCACTGTTAAACTTTTATGCAGTGCAATGCTCCCTTCACTGCGCTCACTCGTGGTAGACATCATGATCCAGGCAGTTTATCGTGATCTGGGCAGGTTGCGAGGTTAAATCCTCAAAGGTCAATACCTGTGGCAGTTCTAAACGGAGCTAAAGGTCTTCCTATCTTAACCATTGCTAAAGCTGGGATGCGACTTACATACAAATTCGGTACTGGTGTCGTAATGTCTCAAAGAGCTGATGGTTCTTGGGCTGCAACCAACCCCTCACACTTTATGGTGATCTTAGCAAGTTGTGAGGTTAAATCCTGAAAGTAAAAAAAAAAAAAACTATTTTTTAAACTCTTTGAAAGCCTAACAAAATAAACTGTTGTATCAACTCCTTGAAAGCCCCATCAGTATGATTGTTTTTCCTCTATTACGTTAATGATAGGAGCCAGCCTCTGTCGACCTTGTTCACAATTGACAAAGTTAGAATGTATTGAATGGAAGCGGAAGGAGAACAAGAGTGGGTAATCCAAACCTCTGAACTGGCAAAGAACTACATAATTGAAGCATGGGTTACATCTTAAATAATGGTGGATCGGGAGCAAATTCAATCATCGTCTTCACTTTTACGTTCCACTAATAATTCTGTCCATCGTTCAATCTGGTATTCGCATTCAGTGTTCGGTTTCAGATGACTTCAGGGACAGTGGAGGGAAGGTTTTTGTGTGCGTGATCAAAATTACCATTATACCCTCTAAGTGTCTTAAAATTTAATTTAATTTAATTTTTTTTTACAATTTCACTCTTATAAAATTAATATTCAAGTATATTACTTGTACATATTGCATAAAATGATCATATCACATTTGCTTTACACAGCTACATATATATTTAAATATAGTTGCATATATATGGTCTGGTCAAGCATGATTGCAATTCCGTATAAAAGATGCATCTTCCATGTTTACCCAAAGGCCAAACCTATAACACACAATGCTAATAATCAATAATATATTTAATTTCTTTATTTAACAGTTATCATGAATTTGTCCTGTACAAAAGAAAATTTGATTGTTTTATTTTAAAGAACTTTTGTCCTAAAAAAAGTCATGTGATGTATTAAAGTTATGTTTTCTCTGATTAAAAGCACATCTAAACAAATGTTCATGATACCTGATATGGGAGGAGAGTAGCCATAAATGTTCATCCTTTACGTCAGCGTCACATAGAATAAACGTGAGGATAAGCCTAAAGAGGATAGACCTAGAAAATGAAAGATATGTCTAAATATATATATGTATATATATATATGTATGTATAGGTGTGTGTGAGAAGAAGAGCCGCGTCCTCAACGTCTGAAGACTGCTGCGGAAGACGACGCTGGACCTAGGGGAGATGGTGTGGGGGGTGTCGCCGGGCCTGGCCGAGCCTGGACGACCCCCACACCGAGTAGCCTAATAAAAACTTAAATTTCCCTAGTTCATCATTGCTATATATATATATATATATATTGGAGAGTTCAAATGAGAAGAAAAATTTTATAAGAATAAACAAAATAGCTTATAAACCAATAGAAATTCTCCATTTACTTCATTTAATGTATGTATTTAATGTTATGAAAAAGGACATATAGGTACATCTATAATTGTTATTAATTAGCTAATTAATTAAACTTGTAACTCATTTTTTTTCATATAATCTTTCAAGATAAAATAATTTATGGTGTAGAACAATTCTCGACATATGTAAGATTAATATTAGTATGTATAGGATAAATTTTGAAATGTGTAGGGTAAATTTACATGTGTGTAGGGTAAATTCCGGTAAATGTAAGACACTTGTAGGATAAATTTTGAAATGTGTAGGATAAAATGTTTTTGTTTTATTAATGAGAGATAACATAATTAATGAGAGGTGTTATAAACTATTTAATATTTTACCATACCATTTCTTCTTTTTCTTCTCACATTAAATTTCGTCTCAAATGAACCTTCCCCTATATATTCTTAGGATTTTGTAAAAAAACATTTTTCATGAGAAGTGTAAGAAGACATAAAATTTCACATGTAGGCATTATGTTTTGGACTTGCGTATAATGTTTTGAGTTTTTTTTTGGCAATAAAAACCCAAACATAACAATTTAAGACACAATACAATGAATTCTATGCTTAAAGCTTAAAACTTAAAACACTATGCAAAGAACGTTAAGTAGTGTGTTTTAAATTTCACGCCTATAATACGTTTCATTGTGTTTAATTATTACGTTTGGTTTTTTCTTGTCAAAATAACCCAAAACATCATCCCTAAATACAAACATGATGCCTACATGTCAATTCCTATGTTTTCTCATACTTCTCAAAAAAATATCCTTTTTACAAGAATCTCACAATCTCTCTATCTCTCTCTATATATATATATATATAAGAGATGTGGGTTTTGTTTGGCTAATGTTTTGGAGTACCCCCAATGACCACATGTCAATTATAGTAGAATATAGTTCTTCTTCTGGTGCCCCCGAGAAATACTAAACCATAAAATGAGATTATGGCAACAATAATACGATAATTATAAAATACCAGACCATCGTAACATTTACCATTAGAAAAATATCAAATACAAATAATTTTAATGTACAAAACATACGAACTGAAGGTTATGCTGAAAAAATGCAGTGATATTTTCGTAATTATTTGCTCGTACGGTAAATATCAAAATTACTCTACAAATGATCATGTAGAGTAATTTTGATCTTATAGAATAATTTTGTAAAATGTTTTTGTAGTGTAATTTTGATCTTTAGAGTAATTTTGTAGAATATTATAATTACTTTACAAATGATTTTGTAGAGTAATTTTGAATTGTATATTGTTTGATAAACTTGCAGGTAATTTTGATACACTTATAGAGTAATTTTGATAATTACCCTATAAGATCAAAATTACTATACAAGATCATTTATAGATTAATTTTGATAACTAATCCACGAGCAAATAATTATGGAAATGTCACCGCGTTTTTTTGGCTGTTTCATGCCTTTTGTACGTTTAGTATGTTAAAGTTATTTGTACGAAAACTTTACTTTTTACCATTATAGCAAGATATAATTACACCTATACTAACTGTATTATATAATTTAAATTAAAAACTTTTACCCCACTTGATAAGATTTGAAAGTTTTCAAATTCACCCTACTCTATCACGCAAAAAAAAATAAAAATAAAAATATTCAATTTCAGTCAAGCATTTAATCGAACGGGTGGTGTGCATTCATGATGAAACTCAAATCCCACCTTATAGAAACAAAATTGAATCAAATGGTTGATCGAATCATGCAGTGTAACATGAAAGAACTGTAAAAGAGTTGTAAAAGAGCAAATTTAATGCTCATGTTCCAATAGATTCTAAAAATTCTATTGGAATGTTAAAAAAAAACACCAAAAACCCATCATCACCTTCTTCTTTGTTACATATCTGTTTCTTTTTAGGCTCTTTCCTCTTTAGAGCCCAAAATACAATAACTAAAATCACCCAACATAGAATTCGTTCACTCCACTAAAAAAATGATTAAATAATCCACTCACATTCTAGTTGAAAAATAAAATCATCAAATAGATTTAAACTTTGAAATAGAAGAATTGACTTGCAACAGATTCAAACATGGATTTTAATTTTCAATAACACGCAGAAAAAACTATCTTTAAAAAATTACATAACAATGTCTTTTGTGTTTATTAGCTAACTTGGCCAAAACCCTTTATTAATAATGTAGACAAAGACGATTACAGACTAATGGCAGGTAGACGGGCAACAAGTTGCGCCGCTACACCTTCTGAATAGCAAACCCTACCCTGCTAAACATGCCCCTTAACATGCATGGTGTTACTACTTACCAGCTGCTGAACCTGTTTGAGACCGCATCATGGGTGAGAGCGCCAAAGGTATCGAAAACGAACGGGACGAACACGTGCTGATTCTCGATACAAGCTTTTTTCGTGCTTAGCTACTTTGCGCGCCTCCGCTTTGGTTATCGCCTGGCCGGCCACAAACCCGTGGTCCCTTAGCTCAACAAGGGGAGACATACCTGTCAAATCGACGCACATGTGTTTCCTTCCTTCCCATCCAAAAACAAGAATGTAAAACAAATTGAACATAAATTCATTGTTCTAGAGATTGAACTTTCCAAAAAATTGAACTAAACAACGCTGACCATATCTATTGTATGGATAAATCGAACGAACTGACGATGAACAACATATATTAAACTCCCTGTTCAGCCCTTTTATACACAAAATAGAAACGAGTGTTCCGAACTTGCATGAGATGGTCAGAGCAACGACTAGAGGTTGGGAGGGAGGGGAGCAGATGAACCGGATTTGGTTATTTTAATAAAGGGTAATTTGTAAATTTCGTTTTTAAACATTCTATTTCCTTTATAAATTTTACAAACCTAACATTGTATCGAATTTAATGGAATCATCTCAAATTCCAATTCAAATTCTAATTTTCAATTCTTAAAAAAAACATTTAATGAACAAAACGGACCCTAAATATCCATTTTGATGTTGTGAATGGTTCTTCCAAGTATTAAGTTTCACATCTTTGTTTCCAATTTCAAATCCCCTTGATTTGTCACATTTGTTAACATCATTCTACAAAAATCGTATTATACTAGTTATGTATTTAATTATAATTATCATAATTCAGACTTATATTTACCCAATAAAAAATCATAATATCAAAAAATACGCATTTTCAAACCAATGACATTTCAACCATGTATCAGGATATAAGACTTTGGAGTAGGGCTAGCATTTCAGACACGAACACGAAACTACACGACCTTTTTCAGACACGAACATGAAAACACGACATAAAATGGCATGACCTTAACAAGTTCGTGTTTGACCCTTAACAAGTTTCGTGTCTTAAACAAGTCGACATCATAACCTATTAATATTTGTGTCTAAACAAGTTAAAAACTCGTTAACAGGTTAAGCACCCATTAAGACATGCTAATACAAAGGAAAAACAAAACACTAATTTTGAAACATCAAACATTGCAGCTCATAGCTGCATCACTATCTCAACACCACATCTCCACGGTCAGCGTTCATACTCCACCCCTCAAGGGCGTTTTCGTGTTCTAACAGATCGTATGATACGCGGTCTTAACAGACATTTTTGTCTTATCTGGTTCGTGTTTAGAAAAACTGACACGATAAGATTTCGTGTCATGTACATGTTAACTGATTCATGTGAGAAAAAGAGAGTATAATGGTCATATTATAAATTGTAGTTGATAATATGAGCAAATATGAAACTATAATGTTATTTTTTTAGTAAATCTGATATTATGCAACTTAATAGTATATATGAAATTTGACACATTTAACTAACCAAATTGTCATGAAACACCACTTTTATTTTTTCATGATCTCAACCTAGTAATGGTTCTACATGGGTTATAAAATTAGCTTAAAGGTAAACGGGTTGAAACGAAAGATGTCAGGATCGTGCTTTTTAATTATAAAGCCTCCTAAGCATTTTATTTATTATAATATTATAATAAATATATAATATCAGGGGGTGGGTTATCATACAATAGCTTCTTAACGTGTGACTGGTACATGACCACCAGATTCGAAATGACGCATGTTATGTACATAATTACACAATAAAGTTATATTAGACAATTTAACATATTGGGAGCTGCTCCAAATCTTATTATTGCTATGAAGTTATATTGAAACGTGTTACACTAGCGTAGCCATAATAACGTTTACTAAAAAATGGTGGAAAAATAAACACACGAAGTTACATATATGTATTTTTCGGAAACATGATATGTGATTTCTAATACACCTAAAAAAAGATTCATACCTTAGACAATCCCTTGGCGCTGCTTGTTGCCTTGGTAGACACGGTTTGACCGGTCTTCCCCCTGATTGCATGGGTCAAGTTCTTGATTGTCGCCGAGACTACAATCACACTTATAAGACACACTGCAGGCGTTGCAACAAGTATCAACCGAACCATCACACCCGCAAAATACATATTCTTGAGACCATACATTACAATGAAAAATTGTGGCAGCTGACAACCGTTTCAAGAAGAAATATAAAACAGCTGGATATAGAAAGAGCAGGATATGGAAATCGAACATGAAAGATGGCCATGCAGTCGGCTAATGCTCCGAAACGGAAGCTATAATTGGAATATGATCTTTTGCGTATGTGGGATAAAGAGTAAAATCGGTAGGTCCATGGTGAGATATAACCAGAAGCTGTACCAACTCCCAAAGCAATAGCACCCAGACAAACCGCAGATGTTACACTGATCCTCAAAAGGGTTTGAAATAGTTTTGTATCATTTAAAATGTGCTTTACGTAAGCCAACAACTAAAATACCTACAAACAGTATAGAAAAAATCATTAATATACTTAACAATAAAACACTCTAAAAAGCCCACACACGACACGACAGACTTTTTGTTGCCATCATATAAAAAAGTCCCAACCTTGTTAACATAGGAAGCGGAAGTGGAAGAAAACGTATTATTCACGCATATTGATATATCTGCTACATAATTTTTTTTAATTCTATAATTAATTGTCTCCGATTTCACTAAATCTTTACCTCTTTCCAAAAAAGTCATGCCTATTTCCGCTTCAATAAAAACCCAAAGAAGTTATTAGGGTCCTAAATAACGAAAGATATGTAAAAAGCAGTTCAATTACACATATTCCTAATCTGAAATGGAATGTAACTGTAGGGATTTATACATAAACAAATGTAACTAGTAAATCATATTCTCATATTATGACCTAAAATCTTGAAGCAATAAGCATACAAATAACCCTTGTTTAACAAGGTAACTGATAAGTTCCTGAACCAAAACCTGAATCAAGAAGAACACTCCCATGGCATCCATATTCTCCCCAGACTAAACATACTGCTACAAAACTGAGCATTAGATGGGGGTTATTAGGGCTTAAAGACGGGGCTTCTAACCCCGTCTTAAAATACCGCCTCTTAAACTGAGGTTTTATTAGACATGGTTGAAAGTACACCCCTCTTAAAACATGATGAACCCCGTCTTTTGATACAAAATACATTTCTAAATAATAATTAAAATTGATATCATGAACCCCGTCTAAAAATGCAAGGTGAAAAAAAAAATTGGCAGTTTCGTGTTCATACAACCTCATCGAACAACTATACGCGACATACAACCTCATCAAATACCTCCTAGTAACCAACAACACCAACATATACAACAAAACCCAATTAATAATAAACACATACCCACCCCAAGCCGACACCATAAAAAATGCCCAAACGCCAACCCAAGTGCCCACGCAAGCGACCCAGTATTCACCGCTCTAACAAACAAATAAAACGTAACCAACAACGCAAAAATCGTCACCCCCTAATTATAATGTGTGACAACTCGAATTTTCCTTTTCACATTCCACTTATGTTGTAATCTTGTGAAGTTAATGAACGTGATTAGTTGTGGTTAATTGCTTCTCATGTGAAAGTATGTGATTGTATTAGTTATATCTGATTTTCTATATATATATATATATTTGATTTTATATATTAGTGTGTGATTATATTGAACTGTTTCGAATGAGTGATCGTGAGATTTTGGATAAATATATATACATATACATGAATCCTGTTATACATGAAGTAATATGTTTGATTATATAAGTAAGTATGTATATAAAAGATTGAATGATTGGAAATTTATGAATATATATGTGTATGGTTGGTCGCCCACCCCTTCCCTCTCGCACACCCCTCTAACACCTACACTCAACTACACAGCATCATTGAGAAGGGCCGCACATATGTAACACCTCGTAAAATTGTGTCCAATAGTATAGCGACACGTGTTGTATTTTTATTTAGTCTATTTAAAGACTAATAGGGACTAAAGGTGTCAACATGCTCAAACAACGGCCTCTGAGTGACTGATATGTCAACATGCCTAGCCTCTAAGTGACTGATATGTCAACATGCTTAAACTTGGCCTCTGAGTGATTGATATGTCAACAGGCCTAGCCTCTGAGTGACTGATATATCAACATGCTTAAACGTGGCCTTTGAGTGACTGATATGTCAACATGCATAGCCTCTGAGTGACTGATATGCTAGCATGCTTAAAGTGAGCCTCTGAATGACCTTTACGAAGTCCTAACTCTCATGCGTTCCATTTGTTGGACGAGAGAGATAAATCCGTAAATAATTGAACGTTGGATAATGGAGGGGTTAAAAGTGTCAACATGTTAATTTATACCTCTGAGTGACCTTTTAACGAACCGAGAGCTCGACGATGTCCGGGCATACTTCCGAGTATGCCAAATATTGGTTATGGAGGGCTAAATATGCTAAAAAGGTGTTTTAGGAGGTTTTATAAGTTGAGGGGCTAAAAGTGTCAAACTTTGAAAACTGACCAAGGCGCTCGCGGGGCGCGAGAGGCAAGGCCTTGGTCTCTCACGGGGCACGAGAGGCCTGTGTCTGCAGACATTGCCTTGGCCTCCACACAAATTGCCAAAAACCATTTGATTCGAAACTATGGCTTTCCAAACTGCTATGCCACGTTTTAGGACACTTGTAAGCTTCCTCTTACACCCCTTAGCACCTGGCATCACCTCCTTCAAGCTCTCCAAAAGGTTCATCATTTCAACTTGCACCTTTCTCATTCACAACTTTATCTCCCTCCTCTGGAAGTTCCTAACTGAAAGGAGCATCCAACTTAGTTCTATTGCATCCTAGGAACCACTTGTAAGTGTTCCTTCCTCTTACATTTTCGTTTATAGGCTTTTATAGCCAAAAGTCAAGCGTTTTATGGAAAACGCCTTGACTTTCGGTTAAGACCATTATGGTCCAGCCATTGTTCGTAATGATCATGGCTAAGTGATCGTAATAAGGTAGGTGTTAGTCCCTATAAAGGCACATCCTGAAGATCACGTTTGCTAGACCAATTGACGGGTCAAACTTATTATATTAAAAAGTCAAACTACCATTTTTCGGAAATGTTATAATTTGATCTTATATATGTTATGAAACCTGTCTTGACACTTAAACAAGTTAGTAATAATTATTAGAACATGAAAGAACATGTTTGGCTTGTCAATTTCAGTTCTAGGGTCGGTTCGCAACCGAAAGTCACAAAGTTTGATTTCTGCTTTGACTTTCGATTCTGACCCGATTTAGATTAGTTAGATACTAATCTAAAGTTGCATTATGATCGTAATATAATGTAGCATAACCCTCTTAGATTATATTATCATAATCAGAATCTGAGTTTATGCACAAGTTCCGTAATTATGCCATTTTGACTAAAATGCCCTTTTTGCATAAAAAGAGGTTTTAATGATAATGAAGTTGAAAATGAGTTTCCTACTGATGTAATATTATAAGTAGGATTATTTGGGATGTCAAACCAGATTATAAACTGAGTTTATGAACAAGTCCTTTTATTATGTCGATAAATGACGATAAGGCCCTTGTGGCTTATAAAATGGTTTTAATCACATCTTTTCAAAGTAAATCTTTTACCTACTGGTATGTTATATTAAATAACATATCTAAGACATATTAATCTAACCTAAACATCAGTTTTCTACAAACATCGCACAAATCGTCATTTTACGACATAAGCGCCGTTTCGGTGCATAGTATGGTTTTAAACCATATTTACCAACCAAGACATGTTACCTACTGATTTTAAAACTTATTTTAAATATTTTTACAGTAGGTACATGATATAGACTCAGAATTCCAAATAATTTAAAAACTATGTGTAAAATGACCAAAATGCCCATTCGGTGCATAGTTTGGTCATAAAAGATAAATTACACATATAATTAATATCCTACTGATATTATATCAGAAATAAGTTATTTTTCCAGAATACTTATAGTTATAACATTAAATAATATTCAAGTTCCTTTTATACGGTATGAAATTACCGAAACGCCCTTATGAGGCATAGTTTCATTTTAAAAACTTAACGGGCATATAAGTTGATATTCTTCTGATATTACAACTTATTCAAAGTATAATGGCATATAGAACTTGTCCATGACTTATCCAGTTACCCGATATCGCTGATATGCGTACGGTTAAGTATATGTAACTAGTTTACGAAAATTAACCGAAACAGGTCTAACCTTGTCATTTAAGTCTCAAAAACCAGCATGTTTATAGTTTATCCATATTACACAAGTCAAAGTACTTGTTGGGATTAAACTACATTCTATCCAATCATCGTTTAATCTAGCGTCATACGTTTTGATCATGTACGCTAGTCGGTCTAAGTCTATGACTTAAGAAAGACCGTTAGTATTTAATTGGTTAGCTTATGCATAATCCAGACTAGAGACATTCCGATAAATGTTATATGCACTTAGTGATTTTGTGTACGGCCGAGTTAATAAATCTTGCGTTTAAACGAAGACTAGCTCAGGTAAATACTCTCAACTTATTCCCCTATACGGGCTTGGGTTACGGTAAACTATTACCGCTTGGTCGGAAATGAAATCAATCGAATGCCAGAATGTGGCTAGTAAATCCGCATATTCTATTTTAAATAGTTTTGTTTGATAACTTAAACATCTGGGGTTAACTACCGTGTTCTGGATATACTCGGCTCATTACATTAGATACTGGCCACGACCTTAGCGCGAGGTGTAGGCATACACCCGACAGACGCTCAAATGCAACTACCCATGTCATTGGGGATAACTCCTTCGTGAATTCGTAAGTGGTGTGTAGTTAATCATGTCTCGGTTTTCGCACTGGGCCCTGTATGTATGGACAAACATGTGAATCTGTTAACAAGGTTGCAACGTCAACTTTCCCAAGTTATAAAAGATTTTGTGCTGATACGCACATAAACATATTTTTAATGTTTTCAAAATGAGTCAGTTGGGTGTATTTACCAGCGAAAGCTAACGTATTTTCAAAAGACTAAGCTTGCAGGTATAATATGAAAATAGGCTGGAAGTGCTCGGTAGTGATAAGAGAATCTTGCAAATCCTAGATCTGCCTAAAGTCTGTTTTATATTCTTTCTTTTGTACAATTTATGATCCGCCTGTGGATCTTCTATTACGAGCATGTACATTATTTTGGTATTTGAACATTTGGTTTGTACTAGTAATTTAAATCCAAGACTTCCGTTGTGCTGTGTTTAATTGTCTATGATGTTATCAAGTTACGTCACGGTATTCCCCAACCGGGCCCACCGGTGTTTTGGATTGGCTGTGGAAAGCCGGGGTGTGACAGGTTGGTATCAGAGCCAACGTTTGAGAGAAATAAACACTAGCCTTTTGTGTTTAATCTTAAACTTACACAAGCACATTCCTTAGACTTCCGAGTCTAGGCTTTGACCTAGGATTACTGATCTCATTATTAAGTTATTAGTATTGTTTTGATTTGATTTTAATAGGAAAATGATGCCCAAGAGTATGAGAAAGAGGAAAAGGACCAATGAGGGGAGGACCTTCAAGACATATTCCGTCACATCCTGTTGATATAGTTTTGTGTCTGTCGCTTGTTCTTAATTACAGTTGTAATTGTACGGTCTTTGCTCAAGTGTCTGTATAGGTTTGGTCGTGTCGAATAGATCGAGATATCCTTCTATCTTGATCTAGTATGACATCTTAGCTTGTCTGTGTTAATCAGTTGCATGTGTGCATACTGATAAGTCTTGTGTACGTCAAGTCTACACACGTTCTCCAAGAATGAGAATTCTGTGCGACTCATAGATTTCGTACGAAACACAGGGTTTCTTACGAAACAAAGAGTATTTCTTACGAAACAAGCATTTCGTACGAAACACTGACTCGTACCAAATTCTGGAGATGTGTTTCTTCTGAAATAGTGTGTTCCTTATGTTCGGATTCGTGTTTTGTACGAACTATAGACGGACACTATATAAGCAGACATACACTTCTCAGTCAGAGTTGACTCACGTGTGAGAGCTGGTCAGACCAGAGAGCTTGTTACCCTTTGAGTTGGTTATCTCTGAAGACGAAGACACAAGAACACAGCAAGTTTGTTTGAGTCATACGAGCATTGTGTGTATATGTTTGTACTTGTTCTCAATCATTAATCAAGATAGTAAATCTTTGGTTACCCCGTGTTCTTTACTTTGCTTTGGTTGCATGCACACTTGGATTCCGCACTTGTGTGTGTTTCATATGAACAAGGAACTGGTTTAACACCATCCGCAGGTGGACCTACAAGTGGTATCAGAGCTTTGGCTCTTTCCTTGTTCAAAACCAGGCTTAGTTGTGTCTGAGCTAGTTTGAAGATTTCCGAAGTGTTCTTGAATCTCCAACAGATAACTTAAGCTTTGGATAGTAAACTAACTTAAAACTCGGTTAAAATCTGCTGCATGCAGAAAATGTTATGGTAAAATTTTTCTGTAGAACACCCTTGAAGAAGAAATCTACAAAAATTTGAATCTAATTAGTTTTGGTAGGGTTGACATTTTCTGACTTGGATCTGGACTTGGACTGTTGACTGATATAACTGTTAAAAATCTGTGTTTTAACTAAAAGCGGGTAAGACAACAGGTATTTTCGAAAAAGCAGGTCTACACAAGAAAGGAAATTTCCCACCAAACCATTTCTGAAAAGATTCCTCTGAAAAACGCTAACAAAACAGTTTGTGCGACTGAAAAGTTTTGTATGATTCATCTGAACCGCACGAAATAACTATTTCGCACGAAACATCCTGTTTCGCACGAAAAAGTTGTTTTATCCGCACGAAATCAGTTTCGTACGAATTACTTTTGTTACTGTTTGTTTTTCGTGTTTTTCAAAGCTTTGTGATTTTAAGAATTTGTCATATTTTCAGATTTGTGAATTTTAAAAGGTAATTATAATTGTGAAACTTTAAAACCTTTAATTTTTCATAAAACAAGAAAATATAATGAGTTCTAACCCGTGGGATTAGAGTTGTTCAAGCTCAAATCCAGAGTCTTCGCAAAGCTCCACAACATCATGGGTAAAATCTTTGATGTCTCAACATACAACAATGATCTCTGCAAATCAATGGGTGTGTGTTGCGAATCAGAATCAAAGCATCCAAACTCTGTTAATGAGCGAAAGTGAAACAGGGAGTAATAACCGACCGCCGAAGTTAAATCACATGAACGATTATCCTTCATGGAAAAGTCGTTTTCATATGTATGTTCTCGGTCAAAACACGGAATTGTGGATGTTTTTCACTACCCCCTACAATTTGAAGAAGATGGATCAAATCCAACCACATTGGCCAATCTTGTCGAAAGTGACAAGAAAGCTTACGATCTCGAGAAAAAGGCATTTGCTATCCTCACACAAGCTCTGCATAAAGACATTTATCATTAGTTTGTGTATTGTACTACAACGAAAAATTTGTGGGACACTTTGGAAGCAAGAGGTGAAGGTGACGCTGCTACTAGGAAGATTCGGCTTGATCTGCTCAAGAAAGAGTTTGAAGGTTTCATGTTCATGGAGAACGAAACCTTGAATGATATGACCACTCGGTTTTATCATCTTCTCAGCGTAATGTACTCGAATAAAGTGTTAGTAGCACCACAAGAAATTGTGATGCGATTTGCTGATGTTTTACCACCGACATGGGGTCAATTTATTGATCTTTTAAAACATACAGGTGTTTTGGACTCAATTAGTATTTATGAATTTGTGCAGAAACTGGAGAACAAGAATGAAGAAGAACTCCGGAAGGCACAACGAGTCTTTGCTCCACAAAACCCTGAAATGTATTTTGGAGGTATAAATGCAGGTATATGCTCAAGTCAGCAACCGAAGCTGCAAATCGCATTTGTGTCAAACGTGAACCCTTTCCTACCCCAACCAGTTCAATCAAGTCAGTCTACAGGTTCGAATAATCAAGCCTATGGACAAGCTTTTGATCCGAAAGAATTCCTTCCACAGCCAAGGGATTTAGCGCTTAAAGATCCACAGCAAGCTCCTCAACAAGCTTTCTATGGAAACAACAGTCAATCGGCAAATCCCAACACTGTCAAACTTGACACGTCAAATCTCTCCAAAATCAACGTAGAAGTTGCACCGGAATATGCAGAACTTCTAAATACCATGGTCAGTGCATATTGTGGTTTAGTTGCAGGTCAAATAGGGAACATCAATTTGACAAATGAAGACTATGAACAAATTGACCGAGATGAAATGGAACTGATGGACATCAAGTGGGCATTTGCAAGTGCTATGAGAAGAGCGAAGGATTGTATGAGAAGAACTGGTAGAACCAGTTTGGAAAGCAAAAAAGATACAAAATATGGCTTTGACAAAACCGCCGTCACTTGCTTCAACTGCAGAGAAAGAGGTCACTTTAAGCGGGAATGCACAAGACCCAGCAAGGAAGGAAATCATAACCCCTTTTGAAATCAGTCTCAACCATCCAACACAACACAATACAACAATAAAAGAGTAGTAGCTGTTGGCAACTCTAACAACACCAATCAATCAGGACCTTCAAACACGCATAGAGCTTTGGTAGTTCAATCTGATGAAGGATGCGATTGGTCAGTACAGTTGGGAACTGAGAACAACGGAAGAACTGCATGCTATGCGAGGATCGTGGATCAAATCAAGCATGATCACAGCATCAATACTCCAAATAATGATGATACATCTAGGGATGCTGATAGTTCTGATGAAGAATGTTCTAGTTTAGATGGTTATGGATCTTATTATAGTGAGAAGAAAGGAAGTGATGCTGAGGTTGAAAAGTTGCTGAGTGAAGCTGAGATGTTGAAATTTGAAAAGGTAGGTATGACGAGGAATGCAGAAGCTACGGTAAAAGAGACAGAGGCACTCTCTACAGATGGTGCAGCTTTTCCTCATCACACTGCCTTTATGGCAAATGTTGAAGGTTCTTCAAAACAGGTAAATTCTGAACCTCCTACTATTTGCAATGACTGTGTTGAATTGAAAATAAAATATGAAACCGTCAACAGTCATAATCAGAATTTAGTTGTTGAACTATCAAAATGCAAAGAGGCGAATTTTGCGCTAACTAGAAATGAAAAAGAATTCAAATCTGTAATCATCCCTTAAGAAAAGTGTTTCTGAATTGACAAAAACAGTTTTGAATAAACAGACAGGAATTAATAACTATATTAATCTCCTAGAAGAAACAAAGAAAGAGTTAACCATCGCCAAATGCGAATATGATTCAATCAAACGCAAATTGGAAAGTTATTCTAACTCCCAATATGTGCTTGATCATATCATTGAAGTTCAAAAACTAAATGGAGATGCTCAATGCATAGGGTATAAGTCGTGTCCACCCCCAATGAAACACAACTATACCAAAATGCCTGATGAAGAGGAGATGCCTCGTTTTGAACCCTCTGTACCTTTGAATCCTGAGGAATTCGCAGCAGGGTTAGGGTTTAAACTAGGCAATTCCTCTCAAGAACCAAGCAAGCCAGAAAGTTCATCATCTGATGAAGAAGACGATGATACATCAGATGATGAATCAAGAAATGATGATCAGGATCAGCCTCTTGATGAAAGGAAAAGAGTAGAATTGTCTGCTACTCCTAGTACTCAATCTGTTGAGAATCAAGAGACTGTTCCTAAGAAATCTGTGAAGACAAGTGTGTCTACACAAGAAGTAGATAATGTGTTGTATACTTTGGTTGGAGATAAGAAAATCTATTCAAACAAAGATTTTCCAATTAAAAACGTAAATCCAATCTCTATAGATCAGGTGCTTGAAAAGTCAAAAACCAAACCTTTAGAGAAGAAAAAGCCCACCAAAACACAACCATTATCCGCTTCAAAAGAAAAACAATGGAAGCGAGTTGAAAAGCCTACATTTTCTCAACCGAAGGTTGAAGCAAAAGGCTCTCATTACTAGAAAAAGGCTAAAACTGTTAAATTTGTGAGTTCTAAAGGTACCGATAAAGTCGAAACTTTTCAAGGAAAACCTAATGTTGATTTTGTAAAGTAAGTTAAGATTTTGAAAAGAAATAGTCAAACAATTACACCCAACGCACTAATGGACGTAATGAGAATGGACCCAGTACCTCAGGATCCACAAGCTCAACATCGAGCCAAGAAACATGATCTCCTAGTTTTGTTGAAAGGAGAACATGTTTCAAATGTGGAGAATTTGGCCACATTATAAAGGATTGTCAAAATCCAGCCAAATCAAGATGTATAGAGAAAACACCTCATGAACCAACTTGCAAACGTAAATCTGTTTCTCTGACACAAGATAAACGAGTTATTAAAGATAAAAAAGGGAAACAAAAATGTAAACAAGTAAAAGCAGTTGAGAAAGCTTTAAAATCGGATTCTTCGAAAAAGGATCAAAGATCTTCAAAGTCAATAAAACCAGACACTGTGAAAACTGTAAATAATAGTAAATCTGGTAATAAACAAGGATCTTGGAAACAGAAGACCGGAAATGGTTCAAAAGGAGTTTCTCAGTTTGTTAATCATCAAGAAATTGAGATTACATTTCTCGATGATAAAGGACGACCCAAGACCACTAAGGCTTGGGTCCCCATCTCAAACTAATCTTGTTTGTGCAATGTGCAGGGTGTTCCAGGAGGAATTGTAAACAGTCATTGGATTGTTGACAGTGGAGTATCAAGGCACAAGACGGGCGACTTGTGGCTCCTATATGATGTGAAAAGCATTATGTTGCTTTTGCTGGTGACAAAGGTGGATACATCACTGGAGAAGGAATGGTGTCTAATGGTGTTGTGAGCTTCGACAAGATCAATTATGTGCGGAAAATTGATCACAATCTTCTTAGCGTTTCTCAAATCTGCGTCAAGAAGTTCACGGTACATTTTGATGATGCCGGATGTTATGTGCTGAAGCCTGGATTCAAGATCCCCAAGGAATGGATTCTCCTGTCCGCTCCAAGAATTAATGATTTGTATATTCTTGATATGAGCCAAGATATTACAACATCTGCACAAGTCACATGTTTTGTCTCTAAAGCCACCGAGAAGGAATCAATCTCCTGGCACAGACGTATAGGACACATTCACCTAAGAAAAATGAACTATTTGGTGAAGAACAATCTAGTGAATGGTACCAGTGAAGAATTTTCATCTTCAGGACGTTTGTGTATCATGCTAGAAAGGGAAGCAAGCAAGAAAGTCCCATCCCGTGAAGAAGATCAACACTATGAATATGCCACTAGAACGTCTTCATATGGACCTCTTTGGACCTATGAAACACAAGACAACCTTTGGTGATTCTTATTGTCTGTTAGTTACTGATGACTATTCCAGATTTTGACGGGTAAACATGTTGGCACGCAAGGGTGAAGTTCCTACTATCCTCAAGAATCTCTTGACTCTGCTAGAAAATTTGTACAATCTGAAGGTAAGGAGAATCAGAAGCAACAATGGCACAGAATTCAAGAATCAAGTTATGGATGAGTACTGTTCCTCAAAGGGTATTCTGCATGAGTACAGTTCTCGATACACTCCATAACAAAATGGTGTCGTTGAGAGGAAGAATAGAAGTCTTATTGAAACTGCAAGACCCATGTTAGTAGAATCAGAACTTCCCGTTCAATTTTGGAGAGAAGCTGTTGCTACTGCATGCTATACGATGAATAGAGTTCTGACGGTGAAGAGACACGGGAAGACATGCTTTGAGTTGTTACATAAAAGGAAACCGAATATTTCTTTCTTAGAACCTTTTGGAGCTCCATGCACTATGATTGACCCACATGGAAATTTTGGTCCCAAGGCTATCGAAGGTTTCTTTCTTGGATATGCTACTCCGAATTTTCGAATGTGGAATTTATCTTCGAAGAAGATTGAAGAATGGGGTGAAGTCAAGGTTCAGAGATATACAGAAGCGGTAAGAGCTCCGCGTGCTCCTTGGATGTTCGACTACGATGGGCTGTTTGACTCCTTTAATCTGCCAACTTTTGATGGTGTAACAGCTGCTGCTCAGATGTTATTGGAAAGTGATACTTCAGTAGACTCGTCATTAGTTCGACCAATTATTGTTAACCCTCAAGTGTCGACTTCGGTTAACAATCTTGTTCAAAATGAGGAATTCAAAGACGCTGCGGGGTATAATGTTTCATCAAAAGAAGATGAGTTTCATGATGCAAATGAAGCTTCCTCTGGTGCTGTTCCTGGATTAAAATGATACGTCAAATATTCAACCTCAAGGAACGACTGAAGGTCAGGCATCTACAACGTCATCAAATCCAGCTATCGATTTAACTATTGATCTGAATATCAACAATTTGGATATCAACTCTCGAGTTCCTGATGTGCCAGAAACTCATATTCATAATATCCATCCTCAGCTGTATATTATTGGAGATGTCTAGAGTGGTGTGCAGACTCGTAATCAGCTTTGAAATAACCAGAATGCTGGATTGTATTCGGAAATCAGGGAATCTGGTGGTCTGAATGATTGGTCTTTTGCCTGCTATGTGTGCCAAGTAGAACCAAAATCTTGGAAGGAGGCAATGAAAGAAGACTCTTGGGTTGAAGCCATGCAGGAAGAACTTCAGCAGTTTCAGAAGTTAGGCGTCTGGAAATTGGTTGACAGGCCTGACAACCACAAGAAGATTGGTACACGATGGGTGTACAAGTGCAAGAAGGATGACCGAGGTATTGTTGTGAGAAACAACGCGCGATTGGTCGTTCAAGGTTTTAATCAGGTCCAAGGGATCGTTTACAACGAAGTTTATGCACCGGTTGCGCGACTTGAGGCCATAAGAATCTTTTTGGCTTATGCGTCCTTCAAGAAGTTCACCGTTTATCAGATGGATGTGAAGAGTGCATTTCTTCATGGTGTGGTAGAAGAGGAAGTATATGTTGAGCAACCGCCAGGTTTTGAAGATCCTCTCCATCCTGACAAGGTTTGGCTTCTCAACAAGGCATTATATGGTCTTCATCAAGCTCCGAGGGCTTGGTATGAAACGTTGTCCACCTATCTGTTGAAGAATGGTTTTTGACGAGGCCTGATCAACTGTACTCTCTTTGTCAAGGAACAGGACGAGGATTTGTTGCTAGTACAGGTTTATGTTGATATTTTGGGTCGACTAACACTCGAATATGCAAAGAATTCAAACAGCTTATGCAGGAGAAGTTCGAGATGAGCGCAATGGGAGAAATGACTTTCTTTTTAGGTTTGCAGGTTCAACAATCAAAGGAAGGGATTTTTATCCATCAAACCATGTACGTCGGAGATATTTTCAAGCGATTTCAGATGGATGACTCAAAACCTTTGCGAACTCCATTAGCTCAAAAATCATGGGAAAACTCCAGACGGAATGGGTGAACATGTAGAACCATCTCTCTACCGTGCTATGATCGGCTCTCTCATGTATCTTACTGCCTCAAGACCTGACATAATGTACCCAACATGCCTTCTGGCACGCTATCAGTCTAGTCCGAAAGTTTCTCACTTGATGGCTGTGAAAATGATCTTTCGTTATCTAAAGGGTCGCCATGACACTGGTCTATGGTACCCTAAGGATGATAACTTTGATCTGACAGCATTCAGTGATTCTGATCATGGCGGATGCAAAATCGATACAAAATCGACAACAACGGGATGTCAGTTCTTGGGAAATCGCCTAGTCACGTGGCAATGCAAAAAGCAGACTTGTGTAGCTACATCAACATGTGAGGCTGAGTATATTTCAGCTTCTAGTTGCTGCTCTCAGGTTCTATTGATTCAACAGCAAATGCGCGACTACGGTTTTGAATTTCTTACTACTCCTATTTTTTTGATAATGAAGCTGCTTTACAGATCACTTGGAATCCTGTACAGCATTCAAAAACAAAACACATTGAGATTAAGTATCATTTCATACGAGATTGTTATGAAAAGAGACTTATCGATGTTAAACCCACACTGATCACCAACGTGCCGACCTTTTTACCAAAGCCTTTGATAAATCACGTTTTGATTATCTACTTTTGGTCAATGGCATCAAGGTGAAACCCGAGTAACTCAACCATGGTTAACTATTTTTGTATATTCTTTTCTAAAAATCTAAAACTACAAAAAGATTTTCAGTTTTATATTTTACGGGGAGTAAATTTCAAGAAAATACAAAAATATGTCTTTTATTTACCTTCTTTGTTTAAGGGGGAGAAAAATCAGAAAAACACAAAAACATTAGAAAAATAAAAAATGAGTTTCTTGGATAAGTTGAAGATGATGAAATTCATCGGTAAATCTGTCAGATATGGTTAAAAGCATAGAAAGTAGATTGATAAGTAGTTTTACTTATGATGTATCGGTAGGCTCACAATCAGACTAAAATGTGCAGGTTGATATAAACCTAACAGACAGAACGCCAGGTGGGAACCATTCATTGGCATATGGTCTTGGTACCGAAATTTCGTTTGATATAGTGCCGAGGTTCTGAGATATACGGTCTTTATGCTGGCTTATCATCTGGGTATCATGGTTGAATCTTTTGCCGAAAAATAACGGTGGCACAAGTCTAGAACTTCCATGATACCATACATACGTGTACATACTGCATTCGACCATCAAATAAGTGATAAAAATATCACATCCCCAAAATAAGTGATAAAATATCACAACTTTATGCAGGAGCTAAGTTCGTCTTTTTGTCGGTACGATGGTACTAACCTGTTAACGGACTTACTCCTGTGCCCTACATACATATGAAAATCAAGCTCCTCATCAATAAGTGATTAAATCACAAAGGGCTGGTTTTCAATCAAAAATAAGTGAGTATCTCACATCATTCATATACGTCAAAACAGATGATAAAGCAGTATACTCACCGGTAAGATTTTCTCTCGTGCATATCTTGATACGGGAATGTGTCATGATGTGGTTGAACACCGGCTAGTAAGTATAATCCATACCTTAATTATATCTCCTAATCATGATTACATCTGATAAGTCTGAGCTTACATGGACAACAATACCGATAATCATAGTTGAATACTTATCTGTTTAATTTTGAAATCCAAATATCATTTTGACAAAGATTAAAATGCTGGTATGATTCCTTTACCTTGAAACTCGAAAAAGATTGTTAAATAGATATATAGTTTATCTTTATATTTTGATTTTAAGTCTAGTTTACTTAGTTGCTTATGTAATTACTTTTTGAAAGTTAGCCAAAATTGATACTGGAGAGTTTCTACCAAGATACGCCAGAAAACCATTTGTTTGATATCACAACTTCATAAAGTAATATCTTGCAACAAGTAATCCATCAAAGAAATCCAAAATCTGAATTTTGTTCAAGTGTGTGTATCTTGTACGAATGAACCTAGTCATTTGATTTGACTTGGTCACTTGTTTTTCTCAAATCTGCTGCTGGAATTCATACGAGTGTGTGTATCTTGTTCAGGGAATACAATCATACGAAGGAATTATGATAAGTCTTTCGTGTGTACTCCCTAAGAAATTTATGTTCTAATTATATTTGTCTATTGAGTACAGATTGATACAAAAGAACATGAACAAAGACCAACAACAAAGAAATCTGACAAGTCAGAAAAGGAAACAAGAAAGATTTGAAGTTTCTTAGAAGTTCGAAGATCTGATGCTCTAATCATTGGATAGCAGATCTATCAATGGATAGCAGATCTTCAGGGGGAGTTTGTTGATAATCCAAACCATTCAATGTGAAGACCAACATATGATGACCAAAGATCGAAGACCGAAGACCAAGCAACATCCAAGGAGGAGTTTGTTGATACAGTTTTGTGTCTGTCGCTTGTTCTTAATTACAGTTGTAATTGTACGGTCTTTGATCAAGTGTCTGTATAGGTTTGGTCGTGTCGAATAGATCGAGATATCCTTCTATCTTGATCTAGTATGACATCTTAGCTTGTCTGTGTTAATCAGTTGCATGTGTGCATACTGATAAGTCTTGTGTACGTCAAGTCTACACACGTTCTCTAAGAATAAGAATTCTGTGCGAGTCATAGATTTCATACGAAACACAGGGTTTCGTACGAAACAAAGCGTATTTCGTACGAAACAAGCATTTCGTACGAAACAAGCATTTCGTACGAAACACTGACTCGTACCAAATTCTGGAGATGTGTTTCTTGTGAAATAGTGTGTTTCTTATGTCTGGATTCGTATTTCATACGAACTCTAGACGGACACTATATAAGCAGACATGCACTTCTCAGTCAGAGTTGACTCGCGTTTGAGAGCTGGTCAGACCAGAGAGCTTGTTACCCTTTGAGTTGGTTATCTCTGAAGACGAAGACACAAGAACACGGTAAGTTTGTTTGAGTCAAACGAGCATTGTGTGTATATGTTTGTACTTGTTCTCAATCATTAATCAAGATAGTGAATCTTTGGTTACCCCGTGTTCTTTACTTTGCTTTGGTTGCATGCACACTTGGATTCCGCACTTGTGTGTGTGTCATATGAACAAGGAACTGGTTTAACACTATCCGTAGGTGGACCTACACATCCCCATCACCCGAACCCCTATGAGGATTAGGGGGATTCATGGCCATTGGCGCAACATTCACCTTCTCATACTCAAAACTCTTATCACTCATACCATTCGCATCATTCACACCACTCCCACCATTCCCATCATTCTTATCATGATGAATTTAACCCCAACCAATACTTCAATACACCCCAGCCGACCAAAACCAATTAGACCAACCAAATCCTGTGGACGAGGACTCCGATCCAGAAATACCACCGTCAGGATCACATACGCATCCCATCGAAATCTCAAGCGATTCGAACTCTTACGCCGGATCGCCATACCAAGGTCCTAATGAGTGGGACGAATATTGGAACCAATTTACCTTCGCTAACACTCCTTCCCATCACTCCCAACCACCTCCCGTGCAAGAAGATGTGCACATGGAACCAGTGGAACAACCCTAATCGCCTCCTGAACCGCCAAGGAGGAAAAGAGGAGCACGTATGTCAGTACGTGCGGGCCAACAGTCAGGATTGCTGCCACCTTTGCCCAAACCCTACCCTACTATTCACGAGGACCCACAAATGGGTGGACCCTGTAATGTGTCACCTATGGTGGAACCAACACCCCCACCATCGGGTTATAATAACCCTATCCCAACATATCTGGATACGTTTGGATATGATCCTTTTAACCCAACTACACCGGTTGATTACCAAGCATTGTCGCATAACCCTTACATGCAAGCGGTCATGCATAACGCACTTTACCCATCTCCTTTCCCACCTGCTTATCCACCTACTGGATATCCAAGTTGTGGATACCAGTATCCTATTATGCCACAACCACAACCACAACCTCCGCCACTTGAGGCCATCAATGAGGCCTTAGAACGAATGAAAGAAATGCAACAACAAGCGGAGAAAACGGAGAAGAAGACAAACAAATTCTTCAAGAAACTCTCCAAGTTGGTTAAGGGAAAGAAGGACTAGTGAAGTCTCTTCTAATATATGTTAGTCCCTACGAGGACATTGTTATTTCTTTAGTCCCTGCGTGGACATTTTTGTTTCTTTAGTCCTTGCATGGGTGGTTTATTTCAATTATTTCTAGTATTGTAATTTCTATTGGAATTTAATGAAGTATTTTTGGAATATATAAATATGTATTCATCTTTTTCAAACGAGCGTCTCGATTTTATTTGAAATTTATGCTCTGCTATATAATTCCAAAAGACCTTAATGGATTTGATTATGCCAAGTGGCACAGATCAAGCATTGGCCAAGAAATGATAGTTAAGAATAAAAGGTCTTCTATCAGGATAGTTAAGGGAAGTTATCATTCTATCCAAAGGTGGTGGACTAGGTTCAAGCCTCCAAGGTCGTTAAGGTCCAATGTGACCGGGACCATTAATCAATCATTAAGGTACTCTTATGTTAACATTAAGGAATGTTCATAATCCTGGTAGTGTGACTTGAGGAACCACACTAACCGCCTAGGTAAAAGGACTACGTCCTAAAACCTTTTATATAGCCTTTGTGATCCCAGCTAAAGTCATCAATGTAATGACAAGTGACAGGCCAACGTGCCATAAATTACATTTGTTATGATGTAGGCCAACAAACCATAAAGTACATCTGTTACGATGTAGGCCAACTTGCCATAAATTTACATCTATTATGATGTAGGCCAACATGCCATAAAGTACATCTATTATGATGTAGGCCAACGTGCCATAAAATTACATCTGTTATGATGTAGGCCAACGTGCCATAAATTACATCTGTTATGATGTAGGCCAACGTGCCATAAAAGTACATATGTTATGATATAGGCCAACGTGCCATAAATTACATCTGTTATGACATAGGCCAACGTGCCATAAAAGTACATCTTTTATGATGTAGGCCAACGTGCCATAAATTACATCTGTTATCCATAAAAGTACATCTGTTATGATGTAGGCCAACGCGCCATAAATTACATCTGTTATGATGTGGCCGACGTGCCATAAATTACATCTGTTAGTGATTTAGGCCAACGTGCCATATGATATGTCCAATATGACAGGCCAACGTGCCATATTATTATGTCCATTAGTGATAAGCAATGAGCTGTAAATAATTTTCTGAATGACAATGATAATTGATACATTACGATCCACTGTCTAATAATATATGGACTATGTCCAGATTGTAATTTGCCTTTGATGGTCTTATTAAGACCTAGGCCAAATATAGATATGATAAGCCTAAGAGTTGTGATATTATTCACACTAGCTTAATGGGCGATGGATTGTTATATCCAATGTTTAAAGCCAATATGGTTGTTATACCATGGCTAAGAGAAATTTTGTTTGATGTTTAGAGCCAAAGCTTCAAAATGGTAAACTCAGACGAGGCACAGAGTAGCCGCCGAGGGATTAGCTCTAACAAGGCTAAAAATATAGCCGTTAATAATGATGACTTCCAAGCTCGCATAGATGCAGCTGTGGGAAAGGCCATGGAAAAGGCCATAGAAAAACTTAGGGAGTCGAGTGCTACTCGCTCCAGACCATTATCAATCGCACCATCCTCAGCTTATAAGGAGAGCTCAGTTTTCTCTTCAAATGAAAGAGTGAACCAAAGAAAATAGAATTTGCTGATAGGTCCCGTTCTTCAAAAGACGGATGTACCTACAATATTTCATTTCCTGTAAATCCCGGGATTTTAATGGGGAAAAGGAGCTTTAGAAGCCTTGAAATGGCTAGACGAAATGGAAATGATAGTAGACATCAGCGGCTATGCTGATAAGGATGTAGTGAAGTACGTATCACAGTCCTTTAAGGGTGATGCCCTGATTTGGTGGAAGGCCATTATCCAGTCTACAGGTAAAGTACACCTTTACAACTTAGGGTGGCCTAAGTTTGTGGATTTGGTCAAGGAAACTTACTGCCCACCTCATGAAGTGGAGAAATTAGAGACAGACTTTTTGACTCTTTCAATGAAGAACCTAGACTGTCGGAAGTATGATTCTGACTTCAATTTCTTGTCTAGGTTAGTTTCATATTTAATCACCCATGAAACCAAACGCATTGCGCATTTTATAAATGGGTTAACGCCTGAGATAAAAGGCATGGTAATGGCTGCTCACCCTAGTACCTATAGGTCTGCTGTTGACCTATCTCTCTCCCTCACCCTAGATGTAGTAAGGCAGAAGTCAGTCAAATCAGAGACTGACGGGAAAAGGAAGAGAGAGGATGATAACTCCCAAAGATTTAATAAGAAAAAGAAGGGGAGATTTGGCTTCAGGAGGAACCAAGATAAGTCGGGTGTAATGCCGACATGTAAAAATTGCAATCGTAAGCATTGGGGACAGTGTCGTATTGATCCACAAACTAGACCCTGTGGTATCTGTAAGAAAAAGGGGCATAAAACCTTAGAGTGCAAGGATCTTAAGAATGCCGTCTGCTACAACAGTAATGAAAAAGGGCATATTAAGTTCAATTGCCCCAAGAACCCCAAGGGTAATAATGCACATCCTGGAGAGGCTAAGAAAATGAATGCTCGTGCTTTCCAGATGAATGCCAGTGAGGCCATTAATGACAATAACATCATAACATGTACATTCCTCATTATGGATGTATATGCTAGAGTTCTTTTCAATTCGGGTGCAGATAAATCTTTTGTTGATAATAAGTTTAGTAAACTATTAAACTCGCCTGTAAGAACTCTAGATATAACTTATGAGGTAGAACTCGCTGATGGAACGTTAGAGACAACATCTTCCACTCTTGATGGATGTTCTATATCCATTAAGAATCATTCTATCCCTATCTTTCTTTTGCCAATGAAATTGGCAAGGTTCGATGTAGTTTTAGGCATGGATTGTTATCCCATAACCAAGCCTGCATTGCCTACGATAAGAAACTCATAGAAATTAGAACTCCATCTGGTGAAACGATCACCATCCCTGGAGATTCACACTATGGATTGCCAGACAAGGTGTCCTTATATAAGGCATCCAAGTGTTTGGGGAGAGGATGTGTAATTTATATGGCACAAGTAACTGTCAATGATCCCAAGCCAAATATTGAAGACCTTCCGGTTATCTCGGAGTATTGCGACGTCTTCCCTGAAGAGTTACGAGGATTGCCTCCAGATAGGCAAGTAGAGTTGAGAATTGATATCCTGCCAGGATCAGCACATGTTGCCAGAGCTCCATATCGGTTAGCACCAACGGAAATGAAGGAGTTAAGAGTTCAATTAGATGAAAATTTAGAGAAAGGCTTTATCCAGCCTACTTCATCACCATGGGGAGCTCCTATTCTTTTTGTTATAAAGAAAGATGGTTCAATGCGGATGTGCATTGATTACCGAGAGTTGAAAATGATAATGACTAAGAACCGATATCCTTTGCCCAGGATCGACGACTTATTCGACCAACTTCAAGGGGCTAGCTATTTCTCTAAGATTGATTTAAGATGAGGATATCATCAGCTGAAGGTTAAGAACGAGGATGTTCCTAAAACTGCCTTCAGGATCCGATATGGTCATTTTGAATTTCTAGTGATGCCTTTTGGGCTCACAAATGACCTGCAGCATTCATGGATCTCATGAATAGAGTCTATAAACCGTATTTGAATAAATTTGTCATTGTCTTCATAGACGACATACTCATCTATTCTCGTAATCAAATTGATCACGAGAAACACCTTCGGTGCATCCTAGAACTACTAAGGTAGGAAAAGCTTTATGCTAAATTTTCTAAGTGTGAATTTTGGCTTAGAGAAGTCCAATTTCTTAGAAATGTTGTAAGTGAGCATGGTATCCAAGTGGATCCTGCCAAAATAGAAGCCATCATGAATTGGGAAGTACCCAAGACCCTATCGGAGATTCGTAGTTTTCTAGGATTGGCTGGTTACTATAGGAGGTTCATTGAGAACTTTTCAAGGATTGCCCCTCCTTTAACTACCTTGACCCGTAACAATGTCAAATTTGTTTGGGGTCCAAAATAACAAGAATCCTTTGAGATTCTAAAACACAAGTTGAGCAATGCTCCTGTGTTATCTCTACCTAAGCGTATTGAGGATTTTGTAGTATATTGTGATGCTTCGCACACTGGCATAGGCTGTGTGCTAATGCAAAAAGGCAAGGTGATTGCTTATGCATCACGACAGTTAAAGGTGCACGAAAGAAATTACACCACCCATGATTTGGAATTGGGTGCCGTTGTATTTGCACTTAAGTTATAAAGACATTACTTGTATGGAACAAAGTGTATTATATACACTGACCATAAGAGCCTCCAACATCCGTTCAATCAGAAGGAACTGAACATGCGACATCGTCGTTGGATGGAAACACTTAACGATTATGATTGCGAAATTCGCTACCATCCCGCCAAGGCAAATGTCATTGCTGATGCCTTAAGTCGCAAGGAAAGGATTAAACCTATTAGGATTAATGCCAAGAGCATTGAGCTCAGAAGTAGCTTGAATGAGAAGCTATTAGATGCGTAGAAGAAAGCACTGTTAGAGACTAACATTGTGAATGCGGGATTAAGTGGAACTGTTGATCCGTTAGAGCATGGAAAGGACGGAATCCTTAGATTTAATTGAAGAATTTGGGTTCCAATCTTTGGAGGACTTAGAGATCTAATCCTCCAAAAAGCGCATAATACAAGATACTCAGTTCACCCAGGAGGTGACAAGATGTATCAGGGTCTGAAAAAGAATTATTGGTGGATGGGTTTGAAGAAATCCATAGCCACTTATGTAGCAAAGTGTCTGACGTGTTCGCAAATTAAGGCCGAACATCAGAAGCCGTCAGGACTTCTACAACAATTGGAAATTCCCACATGGAAATGGGAAATAGAGACATTGGACTTAATCACCAAGTTACCAAAGACCAAACGTGGTAATGACACGATTTTGGGTCATTGTAAATAGGCTGACTAAGTCAGCACTGTAACATCCGTCGAAAAACGGGTTTTCCAAACCCGCTTCGTTTATTAATCGAATATCCAGTCATAATTCTTCATTGCACATTTATTGCTCAAATCAATTTTAAACGATACATAATTAATAAATATATTAGAATTAAAAAACTACAATTGATAATTAATAATAAATAAGTGAATAAAAAATAAATAGGGCTGCCGGGTTTCGAACCCGAGTCAGCCGCTTCAACAAACACACAACATACCACTCCGTCACTTGCCTTCTTTGTGAATATTACGAAACAAATAATACTTAAGATGAAATCCAAATTCAAAACCGGAGTGTCACCGCGCTCAGAACTCGCAGTCACCGCGCTCAGAACTCGTTAGCTATTACATTTCAACCAATTATAAGTTTTGATAATTGAATTAAACAAAACAGTCGGATCTCTCTGATCTGGGTTTTTGTAAACGAAGAAGATGAAGTCGAGAATAAGTATAAGTATAATTAAAATCACATATTCAAACGGGTTAGACACACAGTCCAGCGGTGGACTGTGTGCGCAAACAACACACACGTCACGAGTTCGAATCGCACAACGTACCGACTTTCAGAAATAAAACCAATATTTTTAGAACTGAATCAGAACATGTCACAGTATGTTTATAAGAGTAATATAATCCGTGAGTTAATCAGATTAGACACACAGCCCAACTGGTTGGGCTGTGCGCATACGAACCGAAGGACCCGAGTTCGACTCCGGGTCCCTGCAACCGGTTCGGCCATATAAATCCTTTTTAATAAAACCAAATAAATTTAAACTTAATTAGTATATAAATATAATTAAAACAGAGAATATTTCGGGTTAGACACGTAGCTTAGTTGGTAGAGCTGCGTGCACGCGTACGAGAGGTCCCGGGTTCGAACCTCACTCGACGCACAATTAACCACAGTCCGACCGGTCAACGGTCAACGGTCAAAAAGTCAAAATTTTTATTTCTTTTTATTTATTTATTTAATTTAAAAATCAATTAAAAATACTTAAAAATAATATTTTTAAAGTTAGAAAATGTCCTTAAACTCACAAAAATAAATCTAAAATCCATTTATTTACCGAACCATTTCGTTATTATTTTAGGTTAGTTTTCCTCGTCGATCAAATCCCAAAACTCGTGCGCATCCAACGTCATCAAAGAACGCACCCAATGTGAGTGAATCTCTACAAATTCCCCGTTTTAATCACATTTTGGGGTGTATCATGTGTCGTTAAATTCCTTATTATATTTAAACACTTGTGCATCCATCATATCCGTGATCAAATGTGTATCAATTATGTGTTCAATTGTTGTGTGAATTATGTTTAGATTGAAGTTATCATTTTCAGTACATGCATTTCATTAGGCCCATCAGCTCCCCGTGGGATACGGGTTGAGTATCAGGTGCCTCATTCGATCGGCTCCGTTTGATTGAGCCTTGATCTCACATACATCATCATTCATGTCATTCGATTGGCTCCGTTTGATTGAGCCTTGATCTCAAATACATCATCATTCATGTCATTCACTCATCCAATGTGGTTTGCGTTTATGCTATATATATATGTTTGTTCACATGTGATTATTGCACAAATTTTCAATATTAAATACAACAAGAAATTAATAACAATGTTTTCTCAAGGTTCACTCGCCAACTTTTGTTGACCCAAAATATCCCCCGTTTTACACATGATTCAGGTGATCCAGTTGAGGCAAGAAACACATAGGAAGGCTTAGAAGAATAAATCAGTTTAAGCTTTGGATTATATTACTTAGTTTCATTTTCCTTGTAATTGTATGGATTTGATTTGAATATTTAAGTTGTAATTTGAATTTAATAAATATGAAACATTTTAGTAAACATCATGAGCTTTGGTGATAACCCAATTATGCCCCGACTCTTATTCCGCTGCGGGTCGGGGTGTGACAGATTGGTATCAGAGCCATGACTATAGGGATATAGGATAGGTTATTAGACCCTTAGAGCCTATACTATAGTTGATTAAAATTTTAAATTGTTTATGCGTTACATACAAAATTCATGATGTTTATATGCTTTATGTTTATTGTTACATTCAATGTTATGCAAGCATGTTCATAAGTACATATTATTATACAATGCTCATCTTGAATCATATCCTCATAACATATCATATCCATGAGAGCACACACCACACAATTCCCATGATTTTTGCAACGATTTTTGTATTTTTCAAATCACATCAAAGTGAGTTCTCATGACGGGCATGTAGTAACTGGAAGGGTACGAGTACCGGTAGTCGTAATGTCCTGTCTAGGCTTGGCATTCGTATAAATCCAAAATAAAGGATCAGTTTCCCTACCTGGGGACTAACGATGAGAGTACGAAGGACCTATTAGGCCAAAGCATGCTATACCAAACGTCGTGTGAGCTAGCCCCACTTTGAGTTGTCATTGTGTCTACACCTGGACACCCTCCTACCATACATCTCGCAATCATATTTCATGGTTTTCATTCAGGTGATGCGAGTGTTAAACAGCCAACACCAATGTGAATCCTACTAAGCCAATAGTCATGGGGGCCCACATGACTATACAGGCGATGGTATGGGGGACATTGGAGGCCCAAACATGAGCAAACCCAAGACATCCTATGGATGTAGTTGCATTATTGATAATTATGTTATTTTTATTCTTTTAACGACACATGACACCTAAAACCTTCTTAAACTCACAATCTTCCTATGTATGTTCCTGTAGATGTCGGCTAGGCAACTACGTGGAGGCAGAAAGTCAGGAAGATCAATGAACGCTTGGCCACTCAAATTGCTAAACAAATGGCCGCGGTACTTCCTGACATCGTGATTCAAGTTCAACAAGCTCTCACCGCAAATCCTATCAACCCTCCCAATCAAGAAGACCAGAGCGTCGCCAACCCTCACTCCAAAAAGTGCTCCTACAAACACTTCAAATCTTGCGATCCCCCAAAGTATGAAGGGACCGAAGGTGTTACTGCCCTCCTCCACTGGTTTGAAGAAATGGAGAACACCTTCCTCAATTGCGATTGTCCCGAAGATCGCAAGGTACGTTATGCATCAGGGAGACTGTTTGGAGTAGCCCTTACCTGGTGGAACACAGAAAAGGGTAAGCGAGGAGTCGAAGATGCCATGGCCTTATCATGGGAAGAGTTAAGGGAACTCATGACAAGGCGCTTCTGTCCAAGAAGCGAAATCAAAAAGTTGGAAGATGAATTCCACTCGTTGAAACAAAAGGAAGGGGATCACACTTCCTACAACAAAAGATTTCTCGAACTGAACCAAATGTTCCCTAATCTGTTCACCCCCGTGTACCGCCTGGTTGAACACTACATTCGAGGCCTCCCCTCGAAAATTCAAAACTCGGTTCTAAGCACTTCGCCTGTAACTCTTGAAGCCGCAATGGAATTAGCTACCGAACTTACCGAGAATCGCATCCGAAACGGCAAATTCAAGGATGAGAAAAAGAAAGCCCCCATTGAGGCCCAAACTTCAAACCATTCCATCTCCTCTTCAAAGTTTGCTGGTAAGAGGAAACGAAACAGCAGAAATTTTGCCGTCACACACACAAACTCTCCTATCACTGCCGCACCAATTACCCAAATTGCTCCTTCAGCTGCACCATTTAAAAAGCCATACACCGGGCCATACCCAAAATGCAACCGTTTTCAATACCATCACATCCCAGAAACTCCTTGCCAACATTGCACCAGCTGTGGCCGTGCGGGTCACACCATCCAAACTTGTCGCACACTTCAGCGAATGAACCGCAATCAACCCTCAACCCAAACCCACCATCAGATAGTGGGTCAAGCCCAACAACCTTTACTCCTACCACCTGCCCAACATATAGCCGAATCCTACTACCAACCCAACTACCCCATGATGCAACCTATGCGAGCTTGTTACAACTGTGGAGACCCAAACCACTTCAGGAACACATGTCCCCGTTTAGTAAACATCATCCATGCTCAAGCTTAAGCGAATCCGGTAAACCAAGCTAACCAAGCTCCTCCACCTGCTAGAGGAAGAGCTTTCAACATCAATGCCAACCAAGCTAGAGCTGACAACAACGTGGTTAACGGTACGTTTCTCGTCAATGGTAGTTATGCATCCATGTTATTCGATACTGGCGCGGATAAGAGTTTTGTGTCTTTAGAATTTGAACCCATCCTCAACCAAACTCGTGATAATCTCATGGAATCTCTAATGGTGGAAGTTGCTGACGGAAAGCCCGTTTCATTAAATTCTATTATACGAAATTGTACCCTCACTCTAAACGATCACGATTTTCCAGTTGACCTCATTCCTATGAAGTTGGGAAGTTTCGATATTATAATCGGTATGGACTGGCTCAGCCAGCATCACGCTGAAGTAGTATGCCACGAAAAGTTCATTCGCATTCCTCTTGCAGACGGTCAGACCCTATCTTTGGAGAAACCCCTTCGAAAGGACTCAAATTAATGTCCTGTCTTCAAGCCCGAAAATATCTCCGCAAGAACTATGTCGCATTCCTAACTCACGTCGTCAAGAAGGGAAACAAGGAGAAGAAACTCGAAGATATACCAGTAGTGAAAGAATTCCCACAAGTCTTTCCCGACGACATCTCAGGACTCCCTCCTGTGAGAGAAGTCGAATTCCGCATCGATCTTGTACCTGGCGCTACACCAGTCGCAAAATCTCCTTATAGGCTAGCCCTATCCGAAATGCAAGAGCTGGCCAGTCAACTGCAAGAACTGACTGACAAAGGATTCATACGTCCTAGCTCCTCGCCTTGGGGTGCGCCTGTTCTTTTTGTGAAGAAGAAAGATGGAACGTTTCGCATGTGTATCGACTACAGAGAACTCAACAAGTTAACGGTTAAGAATCGCTACCCACTACCTCGCATCGATGACCTCCTAGACCAACTTCAAGGCGCCACCTGCTTTTCAAAAATCGACCTTCGTTCTGGTTATCATCAACTCAGAGTACATGAAGAAGACGTCCCAAAGACCGCCTTCCGGACTCGTTATGGTCATTACAAATTCATGGTCATGCCATTCGTTTTAACCAACGCCCCAGCTGTCTTCATGGATCTAATGAATAGGGTATGCAAACCCTACCTCGACCGTTTTGTCATAGTCTTCATCGACGACATCCTCATCTACTCCAAGTCTAAATCCGATCACGAGCGACACCTTCGACTCATCCTTACACTCTTAAGGACCGAAAAGCTCTACGTAAAGTTCTCAAAATGTGAATTCTGGTTAGGAGAAGTACAATTCCTCAGACATGTCGTCAATGACAAAGGAATTCACGTTGATCCTTCAAAAATCAAGGCAGTGCAGGAATGGCAAGCGCCACGTACCCCTACCGAAGTTAGGTCATTTCTTGGTTTGGCTGGTTACTATCGACGCTTCATCGCCAATTTTTCCCGTATTGCTGTACCACTCACGACCTTGACTCATAAAGGAAAACCCTTCATATGGGGACCTAAGCAGGAAGAGGCCTTCCAAACTCTAAAGCAAAAACTCTGTGACGCACCTATCCTCACACTCCCAGAGGGTTGTGATGACTTCGTGGTTTATTGCGACGCGTCAGGGCAAGGATTAGGCTGTGTACTGATGCAAAGAGGAAAAGTGATAGCCTATGCTTCTAGGCAACTCAAAGTTCATGAAAAGAATTACACCACCCACGACCTGGAACTTGGAGCCGTTGTGTTCGCTCTCAAGATATGGAGACATTACCTCTACGGTACCAAGTGTGAAATATACACTGACCACAAGGGCCTCCAACATATCTTCAATCAAAAGGAGTTGAATATGAGGCAACGAAGATGGGTCGAACTTCTTAACGACTACGACTGTCAAATTCGGTATCATCCTGGAAAGGCAAATGTGGTGGCTGATGCACTCAGTCGAAAAGGTTATGCGAACTCCATTCGTCTTCTATGTTCGCAAATCATAACCGACATCAAAGATCAAATCCGAGAAGCTCAACATGTTTCTGTAACAGAAAACGACGTCCGAGATGAGCTGTCATGTGGAGCAGAACTCAAAATCGAAACCAAATCCGACGGTATTCTATACTACTCAAATCGCATATGGATTCCCGATCGCGATAACCTTCGTGATTTCCTCATGAATGAGGCGCACAAAACACGATACTCTGTACACCCAGGAGCCGACAAGATGTACCAAGACCTACGCTACACCTACTGGTGGCCGGGCATGAAAAAAGATATTGCTGTTTTTGTTTCCAAGTGCCTTACCTGTTCAAAAGTAAAAGCTGAACATCAAAGACCTTCAGGACTTCTAGTTCAACCCGAAATACCTGTGTGGAAGTGGGAAAACATAACCATGGATTTCATTACCGGGTTACCTCGCACCTCCAGTGGGTATGACACTATATGGGTAATCATTGATCGTCTTACAAAATCAGCTCACTTCATTCCGATCCGCGAGGACTTCAAGAACGAGAAGTTAGCTCGTATCTACATCAGCGGGATCGTAAGCCGTCATGGTGTACCTTTAAGCATCATTTCAAACCGTGATGGTCGTTTCACTTCACGAACATGGCGAGCCGTACAAACCGCCTTGGGAACACGATTAGACCTCAGTACCGCTTTTCATCCTCAAACTGATGGACAATCTGAACACACCATCCAAACTCTTGAAGACATGCTTCGAGCATGTGTCATAGACTTCAAGGGAAATTGGGACTCTCATCTACCATTAGTTGAATTTTCGTACAACAATAGTTATCACTCAAGTATCAGCACGGCTCCTTTCGAAGCTTTATATGGTCGTAAGTGCCGATCTACAATATGTTGGCACGAAATTGGGGAATCACAAATCACCGGTCCATAATTAATTCAAGGAACAACAGACAAGATCCATCAAATTCGAAACAATCTTCTAGCGGCACAAAGTCGTCAAAAGAGTTATGCAGACAAACGACGAAAGCCCTTGGAGTTTAACATTGGTGATCAAGTACTTTTAAAAGTATCACCGTGGAAGGGAGTGGTTCGTTTTGGCCAGAAGGGCAAGCTAGCACCACGCTACGTAGGACCTTTCAAGATACTCGAAAGAGTAGGTCCTGTCGTATACAAGCTTGACCTACCAGAAGAGCTCAACAGAATTCATCCTACATTCCACGTATCAAACTTGGAGAAGTGCCTCGCCGATGAAAACCTCCATATTCCGCTAGAAGACATTCAGATTGATGAATCTATGCACTTCATTGAAAGACCAGTAGAAATCATGGACTTCGGAGAGAAGCGTTTAAGACGGAGTCGTATTCCAATTGTCAGGGTACGTTGGGAGTCGAAACGAGGACCTGAGTTTACTTGGGTACATGAAGACTCAATGCGCTAGAAATACCCGCATCTTTTTCCTGTTACCACTACTACTTAAATTTCGGGACGAAATTTCTAAAAGTAGGGGATACTGTAACATCCGTCGAAAAACGGGTTTTCCAAACCCGCTTCGTTTATTAATCGAATATACAGTCATAATTCTTCATTGCACATTTATTGCTCAAATCAATTTTAAACGATACATAATTAATAAATATATTAGAATTAAAAAACTATAATTGATAATTAATAATAAATAAGTGAATAAAAAATAAATAGGGCTGCCGGGTTTCGAACCCGGGTCAGCCGCTTCAACAAACACACAACATACCACTCCGCCACTTGCCTTCTTTGTGAATATTACGAAACAAATAATACTTAAGATGAAATCCAAATTCAAAACCGGAGTGTCACCGCGCTCAGAACTCGCAGTCACCGGGAAATCCGGCAATCCGCGACTTTAGCCAATTTCCTTTTGACCAAAACACGCTAACCGACTAAGACATCAGTTATAACCGATGTCTGACCCTTGATTTTAGTCATAACCGCCGGAGAAACCTTGACCACGAATCAAGACCAAATTCGGACTCAATACATTCTGTTTCTTCCCTATAAATACCCACCCAAACCTCTGGTAACCTTTTCGCTCAAAATCGCTCAATCTCTCGAAGCTTTAGCAGTCGCCGGAGTTATTCTGCATTCGCCGGACTTTCACCGGAAAATCGATACTTACTTCAGATCGGTAAAATTCTTGACTCTTTTGTTTGTAATCCCTTATTCGACATGTTTTAACTTCAATCCTCCAACCAGAATCTGTCCCAGACTACGCTGCCGGGAAATCCCACACTCGCCGGAATTTCACTGAAACATCAAAGTCTCACTGTCGATCGGTATAATCATCTAAAAACTCTTGATATCTCTTACTCAGTAACTTAATTTCATAACACAAGAAACTAAACTGTCAAACATTTCACTCAGCCGAAAGTCACAAATCAGAGCCGACGACTCCTGCCGGAAATCTGAATTAAACGCACTGTTTTGGTACATTCTGTTCTTTAATCTCGTTAGCTATTACATTTCAACCAATTATAAGTTTTGATAATCGAATTAAACAAAACAGTCGGATCTCTCTGATCTGGGTTTTTGTAAACGAAGAAGATGAAGTCGAGAATAAGTATAAGTACAATTAAAATCACATATTCAAACGGGTTAGACACACAGTCCAGCGGTGGACTGTGTGCGCAAACAACACACACTTCACGAGTTCGAATCGTACAACGTACCGACTTTCAGAAATAAAACCAATATTTTAAGAACTGAATCAGAACATGTCACAGTATGTTTATAAGAGTGATATAATCCGTGAGTTAATCAGATTAGACACACAGCCCAACTGGTTGGGCTGTGCGCATACGAACCGAAGGACCCGAGTTCGACTCCGGGTCCCTGCAACCGGTTCGGCCATATAAATCCTTTTTAATAAAAACCAAATAAATTTAAACTTAATTAGTATATAAATATAATTAAAACAGAGAATATTTCGGGTTAGACACGTAGCTCAGTTGGTAGAGCTGCGTGCACGCGTACGAGAGGTCCCGGGTTCGAACCTCACTCGGCGCACAATTAACCACAGTCCGACCGGTCAACGGTCAACGGTCAAAAAGTTAAATTTTTATTTCTTTTTATTTATTTTTTAATTTAAAAATCAATTAAAAATACTTAAAAATAATATTTTTAAAGTTAGAAAATGTCCTTAAACTCACAAATATAAATCTAAAAATCCATTTATTTACCGAACCATTTCGTTATTATTTTAGGTTAGTTTTCCTCGTCGATCAAATCCCAAAACTCGTGCGCATCCAACGTCATCAAAGAACGCACCCAATGTGAGTGAATCTCTACAAATTCCCCGTTTTAATCACATTTTGGGGTGTATCATGTGTCGTTAAATTCCTTATTATATTTAAACACTTGTGCATCCATCATATCCGTGATCAAATGTGTATCAATTATGTGTTCAATTGTTGTGTGAATTATGTTTAGATTGAAGTTATCATTTTCAGTACATGCATTTCATTAGGCCCATCAGCTCCCCGTGGGATACGAGTTGAGTATCAGGTGCCTCATTCGATCTGCTCCGTTTGATTGAGCCTTGATCTCACATACATCATCATTCATGTCATTCGATCGGCTCCGTTTGATTGAGCCTTGATCTCAAATACATCATCATTCATGTCATTCACTCATCCAATGTGGTTTGCGTTTATGCTATATATATATGTTTGTTCACATGTGATTATTGCACAAATTTTCAATATTAAATACAACATGAAATTAATAACAATGTATTCTCAAGGTTCACTCGCCAACTTTTGTTGACCCAAAATATCCCCCGTTTTACACATGATACAGGTGATCCAGTTGAGGCAAGAAACACATAGGAAGGCTTAGAAGAATAAATCAGTTTAAGCTTTGGATTGTATTACTTAGTTTCATTTTCCTTGTAATTGTATGGATTTGATTTGAATATTTAAGTTGTAATTTGAATTTAATAAATATGAAACATTTTAGTAAACATCATGAGCTTTGGTGATAACCCAATTATGCCCCGACTCTTATTCCGCTGCGGGTCGGGGTGTGACAAGCACACTTCTTGCCAATCGAAGAAACATATATTCAGACAAATTGGCTAAGTTGTACGTGGACAAAATTGTGTCCCTACATAGTGTGCCAGTATCTATTGTATCTAATAGAGATACTAGATATATATCTCATTTTTGGAAAAGTTTCCAACAATCTTTAGGCACAAGATTAAACTTTAGTACGGCTTACCACGCACAGACGGGTGGACAAAGTGAGCGTACTATTCAGACTTTGGAAGACATGCTTAGAGCATGTGTGCTTGATTTAGGTGGAAGTTGGGATGACCACTTACACCTAATAGAATTCTCCTATAATAATTGTTATCATACGAGCATCAAGGCTGCTCCTTATGAGGCCTTGTAGGGAGAAAGTATTGAACGCCCGTGTGTTGGGCAGAAGTTGGGGAAGCCCAACTATCAGGACCTGAGATTGTCCTAGAGACCACAAATGAAATTGTGCAAATCCGTGATCGTCTCAAAGTCACCCGTGATAGGCAGAATAGCTATGCTGATAAGAGGCGCAAACCTCTCAAGTTCCAAGTAGGGGACAAAGTTATGCTGAAAGTATCACCTTAGAAAGGTGTAATGAGATTCGGAAAGAAGGGCAAGCTAAGCCCAAGATAGATAGGACCATTCGAGATAATCGAATGTGTCGGCACTGTGGCTTATAAGCTTAAGCTGCCTGAGGAGCTTAGTGGAATTCATGATGTGTTCCACATCGGTAACCTTAAGAAATGTCTAGCCGATGAGTCGCCAGCAATGTCACATCATGATGTGCAGATTGATGAAAACCTGAGGTTTGTTGAGGAACCAATTTCGATCGAGGATCGACAGATTAAGAAGCTCCGAAGGAAAATAATACCTATAGTAAAGGTTAAGTGAGATGCCCTTAGAGGTCCCAATTATACATGGGAGGTTGAGTCCACTATGCGACAAAAGTACCCCCATCTTTTTGAATCAAATCTTGAGGATGAGATTTCTTTTAAGGGGGTGAGGATGTAACACCTCGTAAAATCGTGTCCAATAGTATAGCGACACGTGTTGTATTTTTAATTTGTCTATTTAAAGACTAATAGGGACTAAAGGTGTCAACATGCTCAAACAACGGCCTCTGAGTGATTGATATGTCAACATGCTTAAAGTGAGCCTCGGAATGACCCTTTACGAAGTCCTAACTCTCATGTGTTCCATTTGTTGGACGAGAGGGATTAAATTCGTAAATAATTGAAAGTTGGATAATGGAGGGGTTAAAAGTGTCAACATGTTAATTTATACCTCTGACTGACCTTTTAATGAACCGAGAGCTCAACAATGTCCGGGCATACTACCGGGTACGCCAAATATTGGTTATGGAGGGCTAAATATGCTAAAAAGGTGTTTTAGGAGGTTTTATAAGTTGAGGGGCTAAAAGTGTCAAACTTTGAAAACTGACACGGGGCACGAGAGGCCTGTCTGCAGAAAATTGCTTGGCCTCCACACAAATTACCAAAAACCATTTGATTCGAAACTATGGCTTTCCAAACTGCTATGCCACTTTTTAGGACACTTGTAAGCTTCCTCTTACACCCCTTAGCACCTGGCATCACCTCCTTCAAGCTCTCCAACTATAAATAGGTGCCAAGGTTCACCATTTCAACTTGCACCTTTCTCATTCACAACTCTATCTCCCTCCTCTGGAAGTTCCTAACTGAAAGGAGCATCCAACTTAGTTCTATTGCGTCATAGGAACCACTTGTAAGTGTTCCTTCCTCTTGCATTTTCGTTTATAGGCGTTTATAGTAAAAAGTCAATCGTTTTACGTAAAACGCCTTGACTTTCTGTTAAGACCATTATGGTCCAGCCATTGTTCGTAATGAACATAGCTAAGTGATCATAATAAGGTAGGTGTTAGTCCCTATAAAGGGCATCTCCTGAAGATCACGTTTGCTAGACCAATTGACGGGTCAAAGTTATTATATTAAAAAGTCAAATTTGCCATTTTTTAAAGATGTTATAATTTGATCTTATATATGTTATGAAACCTGTTTTGACACTTAAACAAGTTGGTAATAATTTTTAGAACATGTAAGAACATGTTCGGCTCGTCAATTTCAGTTCTAGGGTCGGTTTATAACCGAAAGTCGTGAAGTTTGACTTCTGCTTTGACTTTCGATTCTGACCCGATTTAACTTAGTTAGATACTGATCTAAAGTTGCATTATGATCGTAATATAATGTAGCATAGCCCTCTGAGGTTATATTACATGATCATAATCAGAATCTGAGTTTATGCACAAGTTCCGTAATTATGCCATTCTGACTAAACGTTTTGATCCAATCATCGTTTAATCTAGCGTTATACGTTTTGATCATGTACGCTAGTCGGTCTAAGTCTATGACTTAAGAAAGACCGTTAGTATTTTATTGGTTAGCTTATGCCATAAAAATACTATAAAGATAATTGTGTAAATAAATTTACATAAGTAATACAAAATGTCTATATTCGACCCAGTACGAGACCTTAGTTGAATTTATCAACCGAACAATGAAACAATAAGTCTAGTGAACTAGTTGGACATTTTTTAACATCACTTAAAGGAGTTGAATCATTAGATTTTATAAAAAATAATACATAAAATATTCAAGATTCAAAGTTTATAAAACATAACAAGATTTTATAAAAAAAAACCCCAAATCACCCACTTCTCACGACTTTGCTGGGTCCCCCACCCACCCATTTTTCTTTCTTTGATGTGTTGGGAAAATGAGAGTATGATTAGTATTGGATGAAGTGTTAGAACATAATCAAACTAATACTCTTACACTCCATCATCATCTTCATTTCCAATATTCACCAAAAACCTTTCATATCCTCCTTTCTCTCTTTAAAAATCGGCCAACACTAACACCCATCATCTTCATCTTTTTCAAATTCAAACTCAAGAATCTCATACAAGTATGGAGGTTCATGGATGATTCAAGGCATTTACAACACTTGAAGACATACTTGGAACATTTTCTCAAGACTTGAAGCTCTTGGATCATCATCTTCTTCTTCTTCATCTTATTATCATCTTCATCTTGTTCTTCAAGCTAGTAGTAAGCTTCATGCTTTATTACTACATTTTCATATCATGATTTAACATAAAATATAAAAGATCATCTTGAATCTTACTTAAAATCCCACTTAAAAGCCACTAATAAAACTAAACCTATTAATATGATTATTTAACTTCTTTGATGATTTTGATGATCTTGAAGTTGTCTTTTTGTAGTAGAAGTGATCTTGCATTTTTAAGGGTAAAAATGAAGATCTAAACACATGCATGTTTAGATCTAGCAAGATCCATTAACAAAATGTTATAAGCATGATTTCACACTCAAAAATGAGCTGTTACATTATATGAAGCATGGATTTTTATATAAAACACCTAATCTAAGAAGTTTGTGGAAAAGCACCAATAAAGTTTCCATTTTTGGAAAGATTATGAACATGTCCTCATTTTTGAAAGGGTTATGAACATATCTACACACTTAAAACGATTTTTATGTATTACATAAAATATGGATTCTTATATAAAATAAATAATCTAAGAGTTTTATTAAAAGGTGTTAATAAAGTTTCATTTTTTGGAAGGTTTAAAGTTACTACAAGTTCATAACATTTCTTGTTAGAGATTTATGATCTAGAAAATTAGTCATTGATACTTGATCATTATTTGAGTTGAAAGATGATTTAAATCATGTTTATTTAAACATGGGAAAATCCATAGTTTAAGGGAAACTACAGCAAAATTTTTATAAAATTTATTATGAGTAAAGTGTGGTTAAACTAAAGATTTTCAATGATTTGGATGAAAAAGGTTTAAATAAAATTTTAAGAGTTTTCTTAAACTAATAATGGATAAATATATATTTTTAGATAAAATATATGTTTAGTTATGATCAAGTATGTGTATGTATTTTGTGTATAAACATTATGTATTTAGATCATGTAGGGATAATATAAAAATATACAATTACACAAAAAGTACAAGAATATATATATATATATATATATATATATATATATATATATATATATATACACATACTTGAAACATGACAAGGATAAATATATTTGTCCAAACATGGACATAAAGTAACAAATCGAACAATAGGACAATTCGGACATATCAAACAAATAAAACAAACGACAAAGACGAAATGAATAACACGAACGAAGCGGACGATGCAAACGAAACGGTCAAAACAAACAAACGAAACCGTAACGAGTGTTTTTCATTGCATTATCACAAAATGTCCACTTGTACCAAACTATAATTCGAAACTATAATGCAAGGACATTATACGAGTTAGTCTTTGAGGATTAGACACGATAACAATAAGATTGATCCTAATGATACTTGAGATAACTTACAACAAAACCAAAATACCATTGCCTAAAAGTTATTATATGTAATAATTGTTTACATATAATTGTATGGATTATTTTTCCAGGACCATGTCATCCGATACGAGTTCCGACACCGATTCTACGGGATTTACCTCAGACACTGACTTCATACCACTAGACAACCACGTTCCACACATCATTATCATCTCCGATGACGATCTCTTGGACGATGAATGGATGAACATCGACTTCCAGCCCTTTTGCCCTTCCTTAGCCTGTTCCCGCAGATATTCGTTTAGAGGATGATGTACTAGCCGTACCATACTTTCATGAGATGATTATTTATGGACACTCTGAGGGTTAACACGTTGTTGCGTATGTCCTCGTACCACTTAATGTGGTAGGTCCATTGGATGATGATATCGATGAGGACGACCACATCATTCCTCCTATTATCGATGATGATGACGATATCATCCCGGTCATACAAGTTGACCACCTAGAGGACGACCTTGGCATCGGGGAGGACTTCAACATAGCCATGTTAGAGGTAGCTTAGCCTAAGGTCGCGGTTGTTGACATCTCATCTTCTGCACCTTCCACACCTGAGACACCATCACCTATGATTTTACCCGATACAATTTTACCACCATCTTTAGATACTCTACCTATACATGTTAATTCTGTTTTACCAAACAACACTCCCCACTGATCATCTATCTGAGTCTATACCACCACTGCATTCTTTGAGAGATATTACACATCATACTGATCACCCGATACATTACCCTTTTTTTAGACCATCCCATTTTACTCTGGGCAGTACTTCTCATCCTGTTGATCATGTACCCCCTTATCCTTTTGTTGGGTCATTTTCTACTACTGTTACACCAATTCTCAGTTCATATCAGGACCCCTTTGTTGCAGGGCCATCATATGTTCCACACAGTCATCCTATGACTGAATATCCTCTTTTTGTTCCTACCCCCACTGCTGGAGATCTGTCTCATCCCCCACCACTTGAGCATAGTACTGTTACATACCCCTCACCCTACTATGCTGTTTCACGTGTTCAGCCACCTCTGGGCATGAGCCCATCTGATCCGTATCACCCGAGCCAATTGCCACTTACCACCACCGAGTATTGGATCACATCCACTGAGATACAGCTCGGTATTTTGTTTCAACGGTTTCATGAGCTTAGTGCTCAATTTTCTGCTATTCGAGCATCTCAGAGTGCTCCGTCATCATCATCCCAGCCACCACTACCCACATCATCACCTCCACCACCACCACTACTATTGACATCTCCATCACGACCATCTGCATCGATATCCTCACTTCCACCACCCCATGTTGCCTCTTCATCTCATGAGAGGCGTATCAGTGCTATCGAAGGAGATGACATATTTTCATGGTGTGATATGCACATCTTCACCCACACCCACACCGTCCGTCTAGTTTTGGTATGTAATTACGTTTTGAGGGTAGTACCGTACCTGCTTGGTAGAAGATTGAATATTTTTGAAGATATATATAAGTCAACTTGAAGACTTTGAAGAAGCAATGTGAAGAAATATACTTACTTTGTTTTGTACTATATATAACTTGTATATCGGAGCGAAGTAACTCCAAATTATTTTTATTCTTCACAAAAATGATGCAACAAGTTGACGATAATCAACATAACATGAACATAACGAATAATAACAATGCACAATAACAGTAAAGATACCAACTTTCATATATATATATATCTTTTCTGTTATTGTGCATTGTTATTATTCGTTATGTTCATGTTATGTTGATTATCGTATGGATGCCTTATGTAAAGAGATGATTCGATTTATTGGATCTTTATACATTAGTATATTTTTGATGATGTATTTATTCAATATGAGTCCATGAATGACAATATGTATTTAAATATTTGTCTAATCACTTCTATATGTTACATATATGAAGATCATGGCACCAAAAAGAAGAAATATACACCAACTTCAACCAACTCCTCTGCCTGCATCACAAGCTAAACTAGATGCTTTGCTGAACCACGAATCGCCGAAGCGATCGCACAGCACGAAACTAACCTTACCCATCAAGATAACGAAGCTAGAATCTAAACCCCACCAAGTGTTCAAAATGTTGCTAATGGTTGGTTATTCATAACCATACCAATAGAATTATCATTAATATTTATTTGCAAAAATATATATTTTTGACAATTTTTGAGAACAAACATTTCAGGGTGCACGTACAAGCAATTCTTGGATTGCAAGCTACTAAACTTTGATGGCACTGGTGTTGCTGTGGCATTTGTTCGATGGACTGAAAAAACAGACTCTATGATCCATATGAGTAATTGTTCTCCTAACTAGAGAGTTATGCATGTTTCGGGTTTGTTCATTGACGAAGCTCTTTCATGGTGGAAGTTACAACTCAAGACACTAGGAGATGTAGCCGCATATGTTATTACGTGGGAAAGATTGAAGGACATGATAAGAGAAAAATATAGTTCGAGAGCTGAATTACAGAAGCTGGAAACGGAATTTTGGAACCTAATGATGATTGGGTCCGACATTTATGGCTATACTCAACGCTTTCATGATCTCTCTTGTTGTTTCGTATATGGTAACTCTCGATTTCAAATTAATCGAATGTTACATGTGGGGATTGGCCCGGAGATCCGAAGTATGCTTACATCGTTGCATTTGGCAACCATCACCGAAGCTATAACAATTGTTGTGAGTCTTACCGAAGAGGCGGTAAGAATGAATAAGCTTTCAAGAAGAAGTGCAGAGAAGCCCAAGGAGACACATGTGGAGTCATCTTCGCATGACAACAAGAGAAAATTTTCTCATTTTAAAAAGGGATCAAGAGCGAGCAACAAGAAGAAGGAAACCCCCACAACGAAAGGAGGTAAAGCGTTTGTGGCTACAACTGAAACTGGACCAAAAGGGTATGCGGGAAATGCACAAAAGTGCGAAAAATGTGGATATCATCACTATGGTGGATGCCGAACCACCAAGTGTGATAAGTGCTGAAAGTTAGGACACCGCACTGAAAATTGTTGGGGAAATAACAAGGGAAGCAAGAGCGTAGAGAAGCGAGAAAGCAGTAGCGGAAATGGAAACGGGAAAGGAAAGAACCAAGGCTGCTATGGTTGCGGAGATATGGGCAATTTTAGGAAAGATTGCCCAAAAGAAAACAAAGGTCACGGTTGAGCCTTTGTGATAGGAGCCCGAGAAGCACGCCAAGATCCTAATGTGATCATGGGCATGTTTCCTATCAACTATCACTTTGCACCTATTTTATTTGACTATAGTTTTATAACTTTAGAGTTCAAAGATATACTTAGATTAAATCCGAATAAATTAGATATTCCCTTCATTATCGAACTAGCGAAGGGAAAAATAATTGAATCTGGTGAGATTGTTAAAGGATGCTCTCTAGAGATTGGAGGAAAAATTTAACATCGACTTATTACCCGTTCAATTAGGTAGTTTTGATATCGTAGTTGGTTTGGATTGGTTATCCAATAACCAAGCTGAATGTAACGCTTTGCATTTTGTACCTTTCCGTTTTTAGCAAGTCTGCTTCGTGTTTCTATTTTTGGAAAGTCCAAACCTTGTAATCGTTTTTCTAATTTCAATTCATTGTATTCTAAGGCTTTGATTGTAAACAAGATTAATTAATTATGTTAAATTCACAAACTATATTCGTGTTGAACTTATGAACGTGCGATACTTTATGCCTACGTAAATCAATTCAAAACAACGTGTAAATGTGTGATGAATGTTTATAATCTTATGCTAAATGCAAGCAAGACAACTAGTGATGTATTCAAAGAATTCAAGCTTCAAATTATCATAAAATCATGTCACGAAATATTCAAGAAAACAATTGTTCTTAGTTATTCTTTTTAAGGTTTTTAAAACAATATTTTGCATCATATTATACCACATTCAAGACCCATTCATGTCACACCTATAAAATACAAGTTATGAACTCTAGATACATCAAATAATTATTGAAAGAACAAAAAAAAAATACCAAACAACCTTGCGGCCGCAACATATGGTTGCCTTCCCACTTCTTTTTTATTCAAGTTTTCCCTCCCAAGTGCATTCAATGCAACCCAAACCCTAACCCTAATCCTTACCTTATATAACCCAAGGTTCCTCCACCCATTTCTCACTTTTACTAGCCTCCATACACCTCAAACAAGTCCCTAACTTCAGAATTTCTATGCTGAAACTCAGCAGCTCGCAGGTGAGTTTCGACTCACTTTTCTTCTTCTTTTTACCTTGTTTTTCTTTCTAACACTCTTGGATAACCTCTAGGAAGGTTCTCACAAGTTTGCTTGGGCAAACAAGGTGAAACCACACCATTTCGAGGTCCAAAAGTTCACAAAACTTTCTGCCCAAATTTTTATCTTTCAAACTTCAAATTTTTCAATGTTTTCACTTGGTTTTCTTCCTTAACATTGTTTGATAAGCCCTATGAGTATTACCATAGGTTTTTCATGGAAAACCAAGATGGACTCACACCATTTTTGGAGCCAAACTTTCTGTTTTGGATGATAACTTATAAAACTTTTTTGAACATATTTTAATCATAACAAATCTATGCTATATATGCCACTAACCAAACTAATGGTTAGCTTGTTAAGCTAGACTTGTTCACATACAATAAGAGGCATATCTTGTCTCTAACTGGTTTTATTAGGGTTTCAAACCCACAAGTGTTGAGCCATCCGAGCTTTCAGCTTGTAATGGTGAAGGTGTGATTACATGAAGGCCTTGGCCATTCAACTATTCAATCCACCCCTCACTTGATGATTTCTATAATTCTTGACCATCCGGATTGTCCTTGTGTCAATCTTATGTAATCTTGAATCTTATGAAAGAGGTTTAGGATGGTTATCCTCCTACGTCCATGCATGACTTACATGACTTACATGAATTCCATGAAATACATGAACTATATGATTAATTAGTAGTAATATAACTATATGTAAATACTTAATATAACCGAACCTTAGACCATAACTAATGGTTAGTTGTCTTAACAAGTAGGTTATTTTATCTTAGACATAACAACCGTTACGTAACGATTGGGCATGACCCATAACATCACAAACACCCTTCGGGGCTTATTTGTGTAAAAAACAAACGTTAATGTCAAGATGAATACTTTCGTATGTATACTTTCTTGCACATTTTAAATTCCTAAACTCATTAAACTCCCCATCAATCTAATACTCACACACCTACGTTTGCCTTGTGTAGGATAAACTTGGTGTTCCATCCCCTAAATCAACCCAACTCTGTCACGGATAATACTTTGCAAAACCGTGAGTACACTCGACCCCTTTTATGTTTTCCACTATTTGGGTGCAACATGATTAATTTACTAAAACTACACTAAATCACACTTTATTCTATACACAAACACTCCATCAACATGCTTTAGTCTTTTACTACTTGAATTGTTACTTGGTACATTCTTATGTGATCTAAATGTCATTAACTTTGATCGAGCCTCCCTTAACATGTATAGCGCTATAGGAGTAACGCACCGCCCGTATTCTTGTGGTCAATGTTAAGTTTTAATCTATTTTGCGGTACACTAGAGGCTTGACTTGTAGATTCACATGCCTTGTTTATACTTATCTTGTATGCTAGCTATTCATGTGGATTTGTTTAAATCGGATTTTTTAATTATGCTATGATATTAAACTTGTGTACTCGCCAATACTTTGTTATTGAACTATACTTTTTAACATGTTGTAGGTTGATGAAGTTGTATGATGGAACTTAGTAGGAACAACATAGAAACACACGTAGAATACTAAGTTAATTTTTTTTTTATTGTTGAACTTGTTTCGTTGGTGTTACTCTTATTTGGATTTTGTTGTAATATGACAATTGAAGTTTTGAATGAAAGGAAATTTGGTTGATCTAATTATTGTCGCAAATAGTGTTATGATGCAATGAGCAATCTAGTCGTCTCACTCCGATGTTTCCGCCATCGGTTAGGGAGTTACAGATTGGTATTAGAGCCATAACTATAGGGAATTTGGTAGAATTACCATGTTCGACCTAGTCTATAGTTTAAGTGACCAACTTGACCATTCTTGCTTCATGATTAAAATGTTAATTCTTCCTAATTGTTTCTTCCTATTTCTTTTGTCTTAAATATATGCATGTGTTTTTCCTAAGACACTTACACAATTTACACACTTGAAGACTTGAAGACACTCAAACTACAATCGAGATGATCTCACCAAAATAGGGGTGAAACTCGCACTTTGGTGATCACTCTCAATCCGCAAATTTGATTTTTGCACGAAATTACACCATCAAGTTAGGAGTGAAATCCACATCTTGATGGGAATTTCCGTCTCAAACTCTAGTGGACCCTTGCCAACGAGTCGGAATACGCTCCTCGTTTGGTAAGTACCAACCACATCTAGGGTACAATGTTGTCAAGATAGGGGTGAAACCCGCACCTTGTCAACTAGTCCCATTCCTCGATTTTCAATCTCGCCAAAGTTTCGATTTTTCAATCGGTTAGAGACGTGTAGTAACTGGAAGGGTAGAGTGCCGTTAATCGCTTCTCGACGAGAGCACTTTACCTATAGGCCAAAGCACGTTTATCTAATTTGAAAGGATCTCAATTCACTTTGGAATAGTCAACGTTTCTCAACCCGAAACACTCCAATATTTTATTGAGCCTATCTTTTATGCTATCTCAATTTCTATGTGTTTTAATACTTGTTGTCTCTTTCATTTCGAACCAGATGCACGATTCGCACGCCCTTCGTAACCAAAAGCAATAATAATAATTCTCGTGAACCAACTAAATTTATGTTCCTTTACGCAAATCATACGTGTTTATGCTTTTTTGAATGCCAACATGCTTATGCCATCTATTTGAAGTTATACGTGTTACATGATACTTATGTGCTCAAAACGGATACTTTTCTTTATAACAACACTTTGCGATCAAAGCCTAAATCTATCTTTTGTTGTCAAACCCTTTTAGATGTCTTTCTCACAAAGCGTTATGGGACGAAGAAGGTCAATGTTCAAGTCAAGGTCCCAATCCGACTCCATGTCGAAAAAGGACTGCATAAAATTTATGGCCGAGCAAATGGCTGAACACATTGCTAAGGTTATCCCCGAGATAATCAGCAAGGTACACCCCCCATCTAACGCCGAATCACCTCATACCTCTGTCAACTCCAAAGCCGAACCACCCAAGACCACTTTCACCCACAAGCAATTCTGTTCCTGCAATCCCTAACCCTTCACCGGCGAGGGGGACGCCACTAAACTGCTACAATGGTTTGATGCCATTAAACTCACCTTCCTCTAAAGTGGTTGCCCCGACCACTTGCGCACCTTGAACGCAACGAGAATATTCTAATCGAGAACCCTTGATTGGTGGACTTCCGAGCGTAGCACGCGTGGCAACTAGGTCGCCCACGCCCTCCCTTGGGCAAGGCTCAAAAAGCTAATGGAAGGTGAATTCTGCCCCCTCATGAACTCCAACGACTCGAGACTGAGTTTTGGAACCTCTGGCAAGTGGGGAATGACAACGCTGGCCTCACAGCCCGTTTCAAGCAACTGAGCTCGATCTGCCCAAGTCAGGTCGACACCACTGAGAAAGCAGTCGCTAAATACATACGTTGCCTTCCTCCTAACCTTGCCGACCTGGTCGATGCCACCTCCCCCAGCACCCTCGAAGAAACCTTTTGGCTGCCTGCTCGTTGGAACAACCGCCAAGTCCTTCGTGAAGCCGCCAAGGCTTCACTGAGGAAAGCCCACCAAGCAACCACTGAATCCGTTACCAAACCTGCCTCGCCCAAACCCCCAAGAAGCAACATCAAGGGCAAGAAGTGGATGGCTTCGAGCCCAATTTGCGCGGTAGTCACTCCGCCAAACCCCCACCAGCCAGTTTTTCCCGCACCCGAACCCATCAAGAAAGCATACACCGGACCCCATCCCAAGTGCAATACATATCCCTTCCATCAGCCGGTTACCGCCCCATACCGCCTATGCACGATCTGCAATAGGTATGGGCACTTTGTCCAACAATGCCGAAATGCTCCTCAAGCCCCCATCAACCAAGCTCGAGCCGTAACCACCAACCCTGCCGGCAATCAAAACCGACCCCTAGCTCCTGACGCTTGTGCCTGCTTCAGATGCGGAGACCCGAATCACTTTGCCAACAACTGCCTACAGCGTAACAACAATAATCAGCAGCAAGGTCGCGGTCGAGCCTTTGTCATCACGGCTGCTCAAGCTTAGAACTCAAACGACATCATATCGGGTACGTTCCTTGTTAACAATGTTTACCCTACGTGTTTATTTGATACTGGTGCGGTTAAAAGTTTTGTATCCGTTGAATTCGAACCTTTGCTTATGTGTAGTCGTTCTAAGTTACCTAAACCATTCGAAGTTGAAGTCGCCGATGGAAAATCTGTCACCGTCGATTCTATCCTTTCTAATTGTTCTTTAAACCTTAATGATCGTACGTTTTCTATTGAACTCTTACCCATGCCAATGGGTAGTTTTGATATCATAGTAGGCATGGATTGGCTAGGGCGAGTCTGTGCTGAAGTTTTTTGTTTGGAAAAGTGCATTCGCCTTCCCATTCCCAATGATGATTCCTCCATCTATGGCGAGAAACCTTCCAAAGGTCTCAAGCTTATGTCGTGTATTCAGGTGAACAAGTACTTGCGTAAGGAATACTTCGCCTTTCTTGCCACATTGTGGAAAAGAAGGAGAAGGGTCCAAGCGTGAGTGAAGTTCCCGTTGTGCGTGAATTCCCTGATGTCTTTCACGAGGATCTTCCTGGTCTTCCTCCTGCTCGTTCTGTTGATTTCTGCATAGACCTCATCCCTGGTGCAACTTCGGTCGCAAAATCCCGTTATCGTCTAGCACCCTCGGAGATGCAAGAGCTGTCCAGTCAACTTCAAGAGCTTCTTGAAAAGGGCTTCATACGCCCTAGCACATCTCCTTGGGGCGCTCTCGTTCTATTTGTCAAAAAGAAAGAAGGATCCTTTCTCATGTGCATTGACTATCGTGAGCTCAACAAGCTTACAGTCAAGAACCATTACCCTCTTCCTCGCATCGACGACCTTTTCGATCAGCTTCAAGGCGCGACTTGCTTCTCTAAAATCGACCTACGCTCTGGTTATCATCAACTTCAAGTCCTCGAAGAAGATATACCCGAGACTGCGTTCTGTACACGTTATGGGCACTACGAGTTCATAGTCATGCCATTTGGTCTGACCAACGCACCCGCCGTGTTTATGGATTTGATGAATCGCGTGTGTAAGCCTTATCTTAACCGATTCGTGATCGTCTTTATTGTTGATATCCTGATCTATTCTAAGACGCGAGAAGAGCATGAGCGACACTTACGTCTTATCCTTCAGCTGTTGCGAACCCAACATCTCTACGCCAAGTTCTCCAAGTGTGAATTTTGGTTAAAAGAGGTTAAATTTCTTGGTCATGTTGTTAACGAACTTGGTATTCATGTTGACCCTGCGAAAATCAAGGCAGTGAAAAATTGGGTTGCCCTTAAGACTCCGTCCGAAATTCGTTCGTTTCTCGGCTTAGCCGGTTATTACCGTCGTTTCATTTCACACTTTTTAAAAATTGCCGTGCCTCTCACTTCCTTGATTCAGAAGGATAAACCTTTTGTTTGGGGTTCCGAACAAGAGGAGTCTTTTCAAATACTCAAGGACATGCTTTGCAATGCTCCTTTCCTAATCCTTCCCAATGGTAATGACGATTTTGTCGTGTATTGCGATACCTCAAGACTACGTCTTGGTTGCGTTCTGATGCAACGAGATAAGGTTATCGCTTATGCATCATGTCAACTCAAAATTCATGAGAAAAATTATACTACCCACGACCTTGAACTTGGTGCAGTTGTTTTTTAATTAAAGATATGGCGACACTACCTTTATGGTACAAAGTGTACGGTCTTCACCGACCATAAGAGCCTTCAGCACATCTTTAATAAAAAAGAACTCAACATGCGTCAGCGTCGTTGGGTAGAGTTGTTAAACGACTATGACTGCGATATCCGCTACCACCCTAGTAAAGCAAATGTCGTGGCTGACGCACTTAGTCGGAAAACTCACGTTAAGAGTGTACGTTGCTACCAAACTTTGGAAAAGCTTCAAGAGATGATTCGTGAGGCACAATACTCGACCGTTAATGAGGGCAACCTCGATAATGAGTTGAAGTATGGTGCTGAAACCCAACTCGTGACCAAATCCGATGGCATCATGTGCTATCTCGACTGTATTTGGATTCCTAATCATGATAATCTTCGTGATCTCTCTTGATGAGCGAAGCTCATAAGTCTCGATATTCAATTCACCCTGGCGCCGATAAGATGTATCATGACCTCCGAGCATCATACTGGTGGCCTGGAATGAAGAAAGATATCGCCTGCTATGTTTCAAAGTGCCTTACTTGCTCCAAGGTAAAGGCCGAGCATCAAAGACCCTCTGGCTTACTCGAACAACCAGAAATTCCTGTTTCGAAATGGGAGAGTATTACTATGGATTTCATAACCAAGCTCCCTTGTACATCGTCTGGTCACGATAGTATTTTGGTAATCATCGACCGTTTGACCAAGTCTGCTCATTTCCTCCCCATACGTGAAGACTACCGAGTTGAGAAATTAGCTCGTATCTACACGGATGAAATCATTTGTCGTCACGGTGTTCCCGTTGACATTATCTCCGACCGTGATGGTCGCTTCACTTCTCGCCTTTGGCAAACGTTTCAAAAAGCCCTTGGCACTCAGCTCAATCTTAGTACTGCTTTCCATCCTCAGTCCGATGGTCAAACCGAGCGTACTAAATAAACTTCAGAGGACAAGCTTTGTTCTTGCGTAATTGATTTTGGTGGCAACTGGGACATGCACGTGCCTTTGGTCGAATTCTCGTACAATAACAATTACCACGCGAGTATTCAAATGGCACCATTCGAGGCATTGTATGGACGCAAGTGCCAATCGCCTATTTGTTGGCACGAGATCGGGGAAGCTCAAATCACCGATCCCAAGCTTATACAATAGACGATGGACAAGATTTTGCAGATTCGGGACAACTTGCTGAAAGCTAGAAGCCGACAAAAAAGTTACGCAGATAAAAGACGCAAGCCCCTGGAATTCCACGTTGGTGACTTTGTACTTCTCAAGGTATCCCATTGGAAGGGTGTGGTTCGTTTCGGGAAAAAGGGCAAGCTCGCTCCTCGCTACGTAGGTCCTTTCAAGATTCTCGAGAGGATTGGCAAGGTAGCCTACCGACTGGAACCTCCACAAGAGCTCAATAACGTTCATCCTACCTTCCACGTCTCAAACTTAAAAAGATGTCTCGCTAAGGAAGGACTCCAAGTTCCGCGACTTTGCATTTCGTGGAAAAATCAGTCGAAATCATGCACCAAGGTACTAAACAGCTAAGGCGCAGTCGAATTCCTATCGTAAAGGTTCGATGGGAAGGAAAACGTGGCGCTGAATATACTTGGGAACTTGAAAGTGACATGAAGTCTAAGCATCCGCATTTGTTCGTTGCATCTTCCTAAATTTCAGGACGAAATTCCCTAAAGGAGGGGAGACTGTAACGCTTCGCATTTTGTTACTTTCCGTTTTTAGCAAGTCTGCTTCATGTTTCTATTTTTTGAAAGTCCAAACCTTGTAATCGTATTTCTAATTTCAATTCATTGTATTCTAAGGCTTTGATTGTAAACAAGATTAATTAATTATGTTAAATTCGCAAACTATATTCGTGTTGAACTTATGAACGTGCAATACTTTATGCCTACGTAAATCAATTCAAAACAACGTGTAAATGTGTGATGAATGTTTATAATCTTATGCTAAATGTAAGCAAGACAACTAGTGATGTATTCAAAGAATTCAAGCTTCAAATTATCATAAAATCATGTCACGAAATATTCAAGAAAATAATTGTTCTTAGTTATTATTTTTAAGGTTTTTAAAACAATATTTTGCATCATATTATACCACATTCAAGGCCCATTCATGTCACACCTATAAAATACAAGTTATGAACTCTAGATACATCAAATAATTATTGAAAGAACAAAAAAAAAAATACCAAACAGCCTTGCGGCCGCAACATATGGCTGCCTTCCCACTTCTTTTTGATTCAAGTTTTCCCTCCTAAGTGCATTCAATGCAACCCAAACCCTAACCCTAATCCTTACCTTATATAACCCAAGGTTCCTCCACCCATTTATCACTTTTACTAGCCTCCATACACCTCAAACAAGTCCCTAACTTCATAATTTCTCTGCTGAAACTCAGCAGCTCGCAAGTGAGTTTCGACTCACTTTTCTTCTTCTTTTTACCTTGTTTTTCTTTCTAACACTCTTGGATAACCTCTAGGAAGGTTCTCACAAGTTTGCTTGGGCAAACTAAGGTGAAACCACACCATTTCAAGGTCCAAAAGTGCATAAAACTTTCTACCCAAATTTTTATCTTTCAAACTTCAAATTTTTCAATGTTTTCACTTGGTTTTCTTCCTTAACATTGTTTGATAAGCCCTATGAGTGTTACCATAGCTTTTCCATGGAAAACCATGGTGGAATCACACCATTTTTTGGGCCAAACTTTCTGTTTTGGATGATAACTTATAAAACTTTTTCGAACATATTTTAATCACAACAATTCTATGTTATATATACCACTAACCAAACTTATGGTTAGCGTATTAAGCTAGACTTGTTCACATACAATCAAGAGGCATATCTTGTCTTTAAACTTGTGGTTTTATTAGGGTTTCAAACCCACAAGTGTTGAGTCATCCGAGCTTTCAAGCTTGTAATGGTGAAGGTGTGATTACATGAAGGCCTTGGCCATTCAACTATTCAATCCACCCTCACTTGATGATTTCTATAATTCTTGACCATCCAGATTGTCCTTGTGTCAATCTTATGTAATCTTGAATCTTATGAAAGAGGTTTAGGATGGTTATCCTCCTACCTCCATGCATGACTTACATGACTTACATGAATTCTATGAAATACATGAACTATATGATTAATTAGTAGTAATATAACTATATGTAAATACTTAATATAACCGAACCTTAGATCATAACTAATGGTTAGTTGTCTTAACAAGTAGGTTATTTTATCTTAGACATAACAATCGTTACGATTCTATTGGGCATGACTCATAAAATCACAAACACCCTTCGGGGCTTATTAGTTTCAAAAACGAGCGTTAATGTCAAGATGAATACTTTTGTATGTATACTTTCTTGCACATTTTAAATTCCTAAACTCATTAAACTCCCCGTTAATCTAATACTCACACACCTACGTTTTCCTTGTGTAGGATAAACTTGGTGTTCCATCCCCTAAATCATCCCAACTCTCTCACGGATAATACTTTGCAAAACCGTGAGTACACTCGACCCCTTTTATGTTTTCCACTATTTGGGTGCAACATGATTAATTTACTAAAACTACACTAATCATACTTTATTCTATACACAAACAATCCATCAACATGCTTTAGACTTATTCTACTTGAATTGTTACTTGGTACATTCTTATGTGATTTAAATGTCATTAACTTTGATCAAGCCTCCCTTAACATGTATAGCGCTATTGGAGTAACGCACCGCCCGTATTCTTGTGGTCAGTGTTAAGTTTTAATCTATTTTGCAGTTCACTAGAGGATTGACTTGTAGATTCACATGCCTTGTTTACACTTATCTTGTGGATTTGTTTAAATCGGATTTTATACTTATGCTATGATATTAAACTTGTGTACTCACCAATACTTTGTTATTGAACTATACTTTTTAACATGTTGCAGGTTAATGAAGTTGTATGATGGAACTTAGTAGGAACATCATAGAAACACGCGTAGAATACTAAATTAATTTTTGTTTTATTGTTGAACTTGTTTCGTTGATGTTACTCTTATTTGGATTTTGTTGTAATATGACAATTGATGCTTTGAATGAAAGGAAATTTGGTTGATCTAATTATTGTCGCAAATAGTGTTATGATTGAATGAGCAATCTAGTCGTCTCACTCCGATGTTTCCGCCATCGTTTGGGGTGTGAAACTGAAGTCATGTGTTGCGACAAAATCATTCATATTCCTCTTCCGAATAACGAACTACTTCTTGTTCATGGCGAGAAGAATGAAACGCAACTACAAGTTATCACTTGTATGAAAGCTCAGAAATTCTTAAAGAAAGGATGCATAGCATTCATAGCACAAGTAGTTGATAAGAAAGCTAAGGAGCCGAAACTTGGGGTGTAACATCCTTGTAAAAACAGGTTACAAACGCCCGCTCCGTTTGAAAATCAAATATAAAGTTCGTTGCGTATTTATTAGTGTTACATTATCTGTTGTTATTATTCACAATTATTATTACATAATTAAAATAATAATCAATAAAAAGAACAAAGTAAATGTCACACCCCGACCCGCAGCGGAAAAGGTGATCGGGGCATGATTGGGTTATCATCAAAGCTCATGACATTTATTATAACGTTTCATATTCATTATTACAATTTAATGGGAAATATACAATCATAATTACATCATGTCCTAAACATCATTCTAGATTTCATTGTTTTCTTCTAAGGCATTTCCTATGTTTTCCTTGCTTCATCCTGTTCACCTGTATCATGTGTAAAAATGGTTTTTGGATCAACAAAAAGTTGGCGAGTGAATTCTACGAAAAACATTTGAACAAGTTTATTTAATTGATTATAAAATAAAGTGCACAACCACATATGAGTAAATATAGATGTAAACTTATTCACAATCACCTAATATTAGATAATGCACACACATACAATAATAGATTGTTTTGAGGCACGCGTTGCTCAACTCGTCTCCCACGAGGAACTGATGGGCCTAATGAATGACTTGCATATACTTGACAATATGAAATACATAACTACAAACAATATATACATTCTAAGTTTAGATCACAATATGGTATGGCACAAGTTTAAATAAACAAGTTATTTTAGTGACACATGACACACCCCAAAACGTGTAATTAAAAAGGGGAGTTGTTAGATTCACTCACATTGGGTGCGTTCGGTTGATGATGTTGAATGCGCACGAAGTAGGTTTTAACCACAAGTAAAACTAACCTAGATAATAGCATTATGGTTCGGTAAGTAAGCGGATTTTATTAATCAATTTTTGTAGCATTGTTGGATATATTTTTGTGAGTTTAAGGCTATTTTCTAACCTTAAAAATGTTATTTTTAAGTATTTTTAATGTAAATAATTAAATAAAAGTAATAAAAAAATGTTGATTTTTGACTGTTGACCGTTGACTTGTTGACCGATTTTATTGTGTAATTGTGTGCGCCGGGTGAGACTCGAACCCGAGACCTCCCGTTCGCGTGCACGCAGCTCTACCAACTGAGCTACGTGTCTAACCCGAAATATTTCTGTTTTTAATTATATTTATATACTAATTGAATTAATCCGAAAATCATTTATTTAAAAACGTTTTTAATTATCACGCTCGGTGCTCTCCACAGGTCTCGAACCCGGGACCTGTGGTTTAGGTTAACACACCGTCCACCGCTGGACTGTGTGTCTAACTTGGTAAATACTCTGATTTTTATTATACTTATATACAAACTAAATAATTTCATTTCTGCCTTATATAAAAAGTTTGATAATTGTCCGGACCGGTGCGGTAGTCTGGACTCGAACTCGTGACATGTGATTTAAACGTTCACACAGTCCACCACTGGACTGTGTGTCTATCTTGGTTATTATTCCGGTTTTACTAAACTTAACATCTATTTGCAATGAATTCGGCTCAGTTTAAAAAGGAACATTTTTATTAAGGTGAGTGTGCGTGGGACAAGAATCGAACTCGGGACGTATGCGTGTTTATTTGCACACAGTCCACCGCTGGACTGTGTGTCTAACCTGAGATATATCTTGATTTAAATTAAACTTATATAATACTGAAATATTCATCTTCTCCGTTAAGTTTCAGCTAGAACTAATGTCCGACTGGTTCGACGATTTAATCATGTTCTTTAGGGTGTTGTGGTTAATTACATGTGAGATTAATAAAAAGAATGAGAGATTAAGTGTAAGATATACCGAACATGACTCCTCTGTTTCGCCGGCAAAACTCCGATGTCAGCAGGTTATTCCGGCGACGTGTGTCCTGCGGCAGAGGGTCTTCAGGGAGCTTGAGATGAGTGTGGGTGGCTTCGGTATGAGCTCTGGGTGTTCAGTTTTTAGAGTAAGGCACAGAGGTGAAAGGGCTCGGTTTTCCGGCAAGTTGCAGAAGTTTTCCGGCGAGTGAAATTACGTCGGGAAAGAGTGTGATTGTGAGCGAAAAAGCTAACAGAGGTTAGAGGGTGTATTTATAGGGCATAGCATTGACGAATTTAGTCCGTTTTCCGTCTTGATTCATCGGTTAAAAATTTTCCGGCGGTTATGACTTGTGTCGCGGACTGGACATCAGTTATAACCGATGTTGAGGTTAATGTTTACGTTAAGTCATAGATAACCGACGACGTTTGACGAAATCGTCGGATTTTCCGGCGTCAACGGATTTGGGCGCCTCAGTTGACTGGGTTTGATTTCTGTTTCATTATTTGAATTAATTGTCTGGATATATTACTAAATAACACAAGTGGCGCAGTGGTTTGATGGATGAGAGTTAAATCGTTGTTTGACCAAGTTGACCCGGCTGACCCGGGTTAGAAACCCGGCAGCTTGTTTGATTTTTAAACCACTATTTTTAATACTTTTTCAAATATAAATTATATATTCCAATATACTTATTAATTATGTATCGTTTAAAAAATAATTTGAGCATTAAATACGCAACGAAATTTTTTAACTGATTGTTCGGTTAATAAACGGAGCGGGTTTGGTAAATCCGGTTTTTGACGGATGTTACAGTATCCCCTGATTTTTAGAAATTTCGTCCCGAAATTTAAGTAGTGACATATTTGTCTAAAAAGGATGGTGTTTAGTTTGACAGTTACATACTTAGAAAAAAAGAGTAAGAGTTTAAATTTTGTTTGAGGCGGTAACGTCCCTTGTAAGGGTTAAGTACCCTGTTACAGGAATCGCTTTTTGTTGCCTACGGTAAAAATATTGATAAGCGGAGTTGATTCACTAAGTATGATTTCTTGTGCAAGAGTTTTGATATGTTTGGAAAGATAAGGTTATATCCTAAAACAAAATTTCTAATACTACAACCTACATGGAACTTCTCATAACCGCCTAACAATGCCTCTAATCCTTTGACAAGAATACTTATATATAGGAAGTACCAGCGGCGTATCCACCATATTCTTGTCAAATTTTCATTGGTTTTATCAGTAAGTTATGATTGGTTCTATGATGTGACTCTAGAACATAAATAAACACCACAACCAATGTACCAAGAAATTACTAAATCCTACATGGAACTTCTCATAACCGCCTGACAATGCCTCTGATCCTTTAGCAAGAATACTTATATATAGGAAGTACCAGCGGCGTATCCACCATATTCTTGTCAAATTTTCATTGGTTTTATCAGTAAGTTATGATTGGTTCTATGATGTGACTCTAGAACATAAATAAACACAACAACCAATATCTGAGTCCAAGTTCTGATAGCATACATGTTTGAATGGTGACAGTTCCTCTCTTGTTTGTTATGATGGAGAGGTTTAGTTTATGTAGAAATAGAACACAATCCAATTTCTTTAAATGATAAGATAATATGAATGTTAAAATCAGTGTTGGTAACACAAATTTTCAACCAAGACAATACTAAATCCTACATGGAACTTCTCATAACCGCCTGATAATGCCTCTGATCCTTTGGCAAGAATACTTATATATAGGAAGTACCAGCGGCGTATCCACCATACTCTTGTCAAATTTTCATTGACTTTATCCGCAAGTTATGATTAGTTCTATGTGACTCTAAAACAAAACACAACAACCAAAACTTGAGTCTTAATTCTGATAGTATCCATGTTTGAATGATGACAATACCTCTCTCGTTTGTTGTGATGGAGAGGTTAGTCCTTGTGGAAGTGAGACATAGCTCAACTTCTTTAAATGATGAAATTGAATACGCTGAAATGTATGATGAACAAACTTCGACCAAAACATACTAAATCCTACATGGAACCTCTCATAACCACCTGATAATGCCTCTGATCCTTTGACAAGAATACTTATATATAGGAAGTACCAGCGGCGTATCCACCATATTCTTATCAAATTTTCATTAACTTTATCCGCAAGTTATTATTAGTTCTATGTGACTCTAAATTCTGATAGTATCCATGCTTGAATGATGACAATACCTCTCTCGTTTGTTGTGATGGAGAGGTTAGTCTATGTAGAAAATGGAACACAATCCATTTTCTTTAAATGATAAGATGCTATAAATGCTAAATCAGTGAGTACAAAACAAACTTCAATTAAGACAATACTAAATTCTACACGGAACTTCTCATAACCGCCCGATAATGCCTCTGATCCTTTGACAAGAATACTTATATATAGGAAGTACCAGCGGCGTATCCACCATATCCTTGTCAAACTTTCATTGGCTTTATCCTTAAGTTATGATTGATTCTATGTGATTCTAAAACATAAACAAACACAATCAACCAAAGCTTGAGATAACATAAAGAAAAACAAAAAAACTAAACGGTTGGAGTTGAATCTTGATTTTCGGTGAAGGGGACTAGTTGGGTGGTTACGTTTGGGCCGTCATTATCTTCGACAGGATTGGCGTTGATGTTGAAAACTCTTCCTCTTGCTGGTGGCCTAGTGATTGGGTTTTCTTGATTTACTTGGTTAACTGGGTTTGATTGAGCTTGAGCGTTTATGATGTTAACCAATCGAGGGCACGTGTTTCTAAAGTGGGTAGGGTCGCCACAATTAAAACAAGCTCGAACATAAGGTAATGTGGGGTATTGGGGTTGTTGATAGGTTTGGATCATGTTTTGAGGAGGGGGTGAGATTTCGTTTTGAGGGGTGCGGCAAACCTTGCTCAAATGACCATAGCGTCCACAATTCGCACATAGTCGACAAGGTAAGGTAGGGGGATGGTGATAAAAACAGGTGTTGCATCGAGGGTGAGGTCCAAGGTATGGTTTCTTATTTGGGTAAGTTAAGTTGGGTGCTACTTGAGTGATTGGGACAGCTTGGATGGGTATGGCTTGTGAAATTGGTTGATTACGTTGTGTGACAGTGAAAAGTTGCCCATCTCGTTTTCTTTAAAAGTGGGTTGAGAAGGGGATTCGGTTCGGGTGGAGTTTGAAGTTTCAGTCGATGCCTTATCCTTCTTCTTCTCCTCCTTGAAGTCTTTGTTCCGGATTCGGTTTTCGGTGAGCTCTGTAGCTAACTCCATTGCTGCTTCCAAAGTTGTAGGCATGGTACTTATTACAGAGTCTTGAATTTTTGACGGAAGACCTCGAATGTAGTGCTCGATCAAACGGTAGAGGGGAGTGAACAAGTTGGGAACCATTTGATTTAACTCGAGGAATCTTTTGTTGTATGTGGTGTGGTCGCCTTCCTTTTGCTTCAACGAATACAACTCATCCTCTAATTTCTTGATTTCGCTCCTTGGGCAAAACCGTCTTGTCATGATTTCCTTCAACTCTTCCCAAGTCAAAGTCATAGCATCTTCAACACCTCGTTTGGCCTCCTCTGTATTCCACCAAGTAAGTGCTATTCCATATAAACGACCAGTAGCATATCACACTTTGCGATCATCGGGGCAATCGTAATTTAGAAAAGTGTTCTCCATTTCTTCAAACCAATGAAGGAGAGCGGTGACACCTTCAGTCCCTTCGTATTTCGGAGGGTCGCAGGATTTGAAATGCTTGTAGGTGCATTTAGTGGTATTTGGGGGAGGGTTGATAACGTTTTGATCTTCTTGATTGACAGGATTAGCGGTAAGGGCTTGTTGGACTTGGATTACAATGTTGGGTATTACGGCAGCCATTTGTTGAGCGATTAGGGCAGCCATGCGCTCGCGGGCTCTTCCTGCTCTCATCTTCTTACGGGCGAGGCTAAAAGACATCTACAAGGAATACATATCAAGAGTATGAGTTGGATGTTTTTGGGAATGAACGTTCATAAAATAAATATAGAAAAATAAATCTACTACATCCATAGGATGTCTTGGGCTTTGCTCGTCATTGGGCCTTGCATGCCGCCATACTTCACCTTCGTAATCATGTGGGCCCCCATGAATACCGGGTTTTTCATATGGTTCGCATGTGTTAGCCTGGTTACGTACACTAAAACCCGGAGAAAATCGAGAAATATGTAACGTATGATATTCGGAATGTGTCCAGGTATGGACACGATGACACCTCAAAGTGGGGTTAGTTCGAACGACGTTTGGTGTGGCATGCTTTGGCCTAATAGGTCCTTCGTACTCTCATCGTTAGTCCCCAGGTAGGCAAACTGGTCCGTTATATTGGATTTATACGAATGCCAACCTAGACAGGACGTTCCGACTACCGGTACTTGTACCCTTCCAGTTACTACATGCCCGTCGCAGAACTCACTTTGATGGGATTTGAAAATTGCGACAAAATCTTTGAATAACGAAAGTATGAAAATGATTTGAATATATGAACCTTGAAATATGTATGATGAATGTGTATGTAAGTATGTATGTTTGACTGTAAGTATAAACAAATATGAAACAAATAAACATCATAAGTTTGCATGTAACCACATAAACACTGATACCAATTTGTCACACCCCGACCCGCAGCGGAAAAGGTGATCGGGGCATGATTGGGTTATCATCAAAGCTCATGACATTTATTATAATGTTTCATATTCATTATTACAATTTAATGGGAAATATACAATCATAATTACATCATGTCCTAAACATCATTCTAGATTCCATTGCTTTCATCTAAGGCATTTCCTATGTTTTCCTTGCTTCATCCTGTTCACCTGTATCATGTGTAAAAATGGTTTTTGGATCAACAAAAAGTTGGCGAGTGAATTCTATGAAAAACATTTGAACAAGTTTATTTAATTGATTATAAAATAAAGTGCACAACCACATATGAGTAAATATAGATGTAAACTTATTCATAATCACCTAATATTAGATAATGCACACACATACAATAATAGATTGTTTTGAGGCACGCGTTGCTCAACTCGTCTCCCACGAGGAACTGATGGGCCTAATGAATTGACTTGCATATACTTGACAATATGAAATACATAACTACAAACAATATATACATTCTAAGTTTAGATCACAATATGGTATGGCACAAGTTAAATAAACAAGTTAATTTTAGTGACACATGACACACCCCAAAACGTGTAATTAAAAAGGGGAGTTGTAAGATTCACTCACATTGGGTGCGTTCGGTTGATGATGTTGAATGCGCACGAAGTAGGTTTTAACCACGAGTGAAACTAACCTAGATAATAGCATTATGGTTCGGTAAGTAAGCGGATTTTATTAATCAATTTTTGTAGGATTGTTGGATATATTTTTGTGAGTTTAAGGCTATTTTCTAACCTTAAAAATGTTATTTTTAAGTATTTTTAATGTAAATAATTAAATAAAAGTAATAAAAAAATGTTAATTTTTGACTGTTGACCGTTGACTTGTTGACCGATTTTATTGTGTAATTGTGTGCGCCGGGTGAGGCTCGAACCCGAGACCTCCCGTTCGCGTGCACGCAGCTCTACCAACTGAGCTACGTGTCTAACCCGAAATATTTCTGTTTTTAATTATATTTATATACTAATTGAATTAATCTGAAAATCATTTATTTAAAAACGTTTTTAATTATTACGCTCGGTGCTCTCCACAGGTCTCGAACCCGGGACCTGTGGTTTAGGTTAACACACAGTCCACCGCTGGACTATGTGTCTAACTTGGTAAATACTCTGATTTTTATTATACTTATATACAAACTAAATAATTTCATTTCTGCCTTACATAAAAAGTTTGATAATTGTCGGACCGGTGCGGTAGTCTGGACTCGAACTCGTGACATGTGATTTAAACGTTCACACAGTCCACCACTGGACTGTGTGTCTATCTTGGTTATTATTCCGGTTTTTATTAAACTTAACATCTATTTGCAATGAATCCGGTTCAGTTTAAAAAGGAACATTTTTATTAAGGTGAGTGTGCGTGGGACAAGAATCGAACTCGGGACGTATGCGTGTTTATTTGCACACAGTCCACCGCTGGACTGTGTGTCTAACCTGAGATATATCTTGATTTAAACTAAACTTATATAATACTGAAATCTTCATCTTCTCCGTTAAGCTTCAGCCAGAACTAATGTCCGACTGGTTCGACGATTTAATCATGTTCTTTAGGGTGTTGTGGTTAATTACATATGAGATTAATAAAAAGAATGAGAGATTAAGTGTAAGATATACCGAACAGGACTCCTCTGTTTCGCCGGCGAAATTCCGATGTCAGCAGGTTATTCCGGCGACGTGTGTCCTGCGGCAAAGGGTCTTCAGGGAGCTTGAGATGAGTGTGGGTGGCTTCGGTATGAGCTCTGGGTGTTCAGTTTTTAGAGTAAGGCATAGAGGTGAAAGGGCTCGGTTTTCCGGCGAGTTGCAGAAGTTTTCTGGCGAGTGAAATTACGTCGGGAAAGAGTGTGATTGTGAGCGAAAAAAGCTAACAGAGGTTAGAGGGTGTATTTATAGGGTATAACATTGACGAATTTGGTCCGTTTTCCGTCTTGATTCGTCGGTTAAAAATTTTCCGGCGGTTATAAATTGTGTCGCGGACTGGACATCAGTTATAACCGATGTTGAGGTTAATGTTTACGTTAAGTCATAGATAACCGACGACGTTTGAAGAAATCGTCGGATTTTCCGGCGTCAACGGATTTGGGCGCGTCAGTTGACTGGGTTTAATTTCTGTTTCATTGTTTGAATTAACTGTCTGGATATATTACTAAAGAACACAAGTGGCGCAGTGGTTTGATGGATGAGAGTTAAATCGTTGTTTGACCAAGTTGACCCGGCTTACCCGGGTTCGAAACCCGGCAGCCTTGTTTGATTTTTAAACCACTATTTTTAATACTTTTTCAAATATAAATTATATATTCCAATATACTTATTAATTATGTATCGTTTAAAAATAATTTGAGCATTAAATACGCAACGAAATTTTTTAACTGATTGTTCGGTTAGTAAGATTCTGGAAGAAGTTCACAGTTTAAGAACCAGCAACAACAGCATAACTGATGCTCTTGAGAAACTGATAAAAGAATGGGATGCACATCAGAAACAGAATGTAGAAGAATTTAAAAGGGTGCTTGAAGAAGAAAAGAGAAATGCTCAGCTCATGAGTGATGTACAATCACTTGTGAAAAGACTCCAGCTCAATGTTGCCAGACTAGCAAACATTGTTGTTCATGAGGTTAGAACTCCCATTCAAACCTCACAATAGGAAGAACCAGAAGTCACTAGGCAAACACAAGCAAACCTAACAACACCTTCCAGTCAGTCAGGACCTACACCAATAGGGCCACCACCAGTGACAAGAACAGAAATGATCAAAAGACTTGAAGCAACATCTGTTGTAGTCTCCAATTTGTCCTCAAAATGTACTTAACAGAAACAACCTAAAAGAACCTCATCTGTGAAACAGCCTTTAGTGAATAATTAAACGAAACAGAGAAGAGAAAGTGGGAAGACTTTGCACTTCCTCGAAATGGCCAAAGGTTATGACCAGAATGGGTCCTGGAGGAGAAGAAAAAGAGTATCTAATTCAAGAGATCGATCAAGAAACCATGATGTTTCCTGAATATCACTTAACAGATTTCTACTAGAATGATGAGAAAGACAAGCCGGATAAACCTCTTAGTCCCATGAGCAGTATGGTAAAAGAAGAAAAAGTGAAAAGAGGATAAGGTAGTCTTCACAAACCTCATCCTAATCCGGTGGTAAGTGTGTGTGAAGACTGATACTCAGACCATTGCAGGACAAATTGTAGGAAGTCATGAGCAAAACAAGTACACCTTGATAAGACTAGATGGTAGACAAACAACAGTGGTGGATGCGGATCTGGCCAATGAACTTCATCCTATGTACTTGATGAAAATGAAGCAAATTTTTTTATCAAGAGGTAGGAAACACAAAAGTCATCAGAAGGGCGCTTCACAGCCTATTAGAAGCAGGAAAGAAGATGTTCACAAGGGCAGCCCTAGCTGACTTTGACATTTGCATTACCTTTGAATACATGATGAGCAAGAAAGTGCAAGTACCTCCTACTGATACATCCATTCCAGCTGAACCTTGAGTAAGAAGCCAAAACAAGGAACATATTTGAGAAACCTGAATTATCTGTTCAGGGATTTCGAAGAGAAAGGCATTGTTTAGAGTTGATGAAATATGCAGGTATTCAAACTAGACCCTTAGTTATATCAAAGACTACATGAACAAGAAACAAGAGCAACTCAAGTCAAAAGGACGAAACAAGGAGAAGCTCAGGAAAGAAGTTGAAGACATAATCAATGAGTGGATCACTGCAAGAGGTTGCTATAAAGACATGTTCAAAGTATGCTACAAAATTTCGACCACAAGAAGCAGCTGAAGAAAGGAGATCTCTACAAAAGCAACCTGAAAATCACTTAGACATAATCTATTTTTTTGCTTTATTATGTTTAAAGCAATGTTTGTGTTTGCAACTTGACATTGATGTTTTGAAATTTCTGTTATGTTCTTTGGTTTGAGATGTTATTTTTCTAACAATACTTAGGGGGAAATTGTTAGGAAACTTTTATTTAAGTATTGAAGAAAAATATGATCTATCTGATCAACTGCTGAAGATTAAGTCATGAAGGTCAAACAGAAAGAAGAAACAAGACTAGACAAAAGAAAAGACAACATATCCTCAATATTCATCAGAAAAGGATCATAAACAAATAAAGTCAATCAGAAAAAGCCATTCTGGCGGATCTGATGATAATCCTGATGAGTATCATCAGTTTTTGGTAAAATTTGATTATAAAAAATTTTCTGGTGATCTGTTGAACAGATTTTCTTTTAAGCTGGCTCTCAAGACTTCTAATGAGCCGACTTGTCTAAAAAATGAGGCTCTGCCATATTTGTAAAGTACCAAGTTGAACTCAATAGATTCAATGAATATACCAAGAAGCTACTTTATGCAGGGTAAGTGCATGAATAAACAAATGTTTATTCATGCTAAAGACTCTCTATAATAGAGAGTAAACTAGCAAAGGATAATAAGTTAAGCTAAGCATTTAATAGATACTACAAAAACTCTAGTGCCCTTTCACCACAGAATTACATAAGTATTCGCTTGTACTAGTCAATAACCTCATAATCACCTTTTAAACCATTTTGTTTCAAAGTGATATAAACTTGAAAATTCTATAGTTGTTGTTTCTTGAAAGTTCGATTTCTATTTCCGCATACTATTTTCACATCTATTGAAATCACTTGCCATATTACGTTAAAAGAGCATTGTTTATCTGGGTTCAGCAGTTACAAAACTAGAATAGACAATCAGCGTTACAGGCAACGAGTTACAGAGTACTCAGTTAGGTATCTATCGAGAAGCACGTTTTTGAGTTGTGCACCTATGTCATCTTTGCAGAAGTAAAAAAAGAGATATACAAGGGGAAGCTGTCTTGTTACATTGCAAACACCGAGGATGTTGATGAGGTTCACCTGTACTATGTGAATCAGTTGGACAACGAAATAACGCAACTAACACATTCACGGTAATTGACTAACCTTGAACATATACCCCCCTTATAGTGGCATTTTTGGTTTAAGGTTTCATTATCGAGTTTTTTACAGAGGTGTAACAATATGTATTTTTATTTGGGGTTTTCGTAGGTTAAGCTTGATAGCCGTCATGAGTCAGTGTCTTGTTCATGCAACAACTTCATCCGTATTGGATATTTGTGTTGGCATATTTTAAGTGTTTATCGTGTAAACCAGACTGAAAAAATCCTGCCCCAATTTGTTGTCAAGCGTTGGACGAGGGATGTACTTCCTAAAAGATTATTCTCTATCAATAGCAGTTATGGTGACGACACACGTCCACAAGTTGCTACCGGGAGCCAGATTCTTGAAATTATAACCGAGTGTCTAGACGTCTCTAGAAGTGACGCCGGAGGACTTTCTTCTTTTGCTGAACAGATCAAAGAACTGAAAAAAGATACTAAATTGAGGTCCCGTTGACGACGAAGCCAACAATGACAATCATGCCGCCATCAAAGAAATATTGCTTGGTGTTTCTTTAGACGGGATGTAACTTTCTACAATCCTGACAGGATCAGGAACAAAGGTTGTGGCAAGCGACGACGCTTGTCCAGACCAGCTCAAGACCCAGTGAACAACCTTGAAGGCAAACCTTCAAAGGCACCAAGGCTTTGAGGTACATGTATGAAGTATGTGCCCGGACACGGTTCAAGAAACTGCAAGAAGAAGAAGCGGCTAACGAGTACGAGGATTCAAATTCTGGTAGTTAGGAGTCAACCTGATTCGGTATATCTTTTCATGCGTGTGTTGTGTGTGTTTTGATGACTTTTTATTAGGTTGACTTATGATGCCCATTTTTTGTCTCCGTTTAGTGGAGCGCAACTGAACTTTATCATTCTGTTGTATTCATGGGCTGCTTTTGTACATGCACATGTTTGCATGTGTACCTATCTCAAAACGGATGTATATGCATATGTTTGCATGTGTATCAGACATGTTAGGATGTATGTAGGGTTGGTATGATTTTGTTTACAGCATGCACATTGCTTTAAATGATATCCACAATGTTTGTGACAAAAGTAACTTTTTTATTGGGTTTTATCCATGTTAGATCTTATGTATATATTATCAGTCAAAAAACAAAAATGATGTATTTTTTACAAGGAAGCACATTTTATGTTTGTTACAAAAAGTCAGTACATAAAAGAGTAACTATGTACTATATATATTATCAAAAGACACAAGAACATGATTTTTTCTAGGCTGAATAATGAGCACATTAAACTGTAGATATATCTTACATGATTTGCATGTTATAAAAGCGAGCACTAAGAATGTAACAATACATATTATTTAAAAAAAAAACTCATCTTACAGTTCTTATTAAAATTTAATTCTTTACGACGGTTTTTTCCATAAGGTGCAAAACAATTCGTATATAGGCATAAATATTATTGTTTTTACAAGAAAACGCATGTTTTTTTTGTTACAAAAGTTAGCACATAAAAAATTACAGATATATATATATATATAGGGATAGGTTAAAATAATAAACATCTTGAATTGTGAGAATCGTAAAAAGTATGTCATTCAAAAGGTATTTTCGAACTTTTTTTTTCTCAAAAGTAATAAAAATCACTTGTTTCAACAAAAAAGTTTAAAAAAATGTCGCATACCCACATTTATATGATGCGTGAAAAATATATATATCTCCGTACAAAATTTACACCAGCGCGTAAAAAAACATGCATCAGTCAAAAATACCGACTTGATAATTTTTTTACTTTTTCTTTACAGATGTGTTTATAATATTTTCATCTACGTTTGTGCAAAAAAATTTTGGCCAAACTCGCGCGGAATGAAAAAGTTATCACGATTCTCACAACTTGTGGAGGTTCCCATTTGAACCGAGCCCTATATATATATTACCAAAAAGTCTCATCTTACAATTTTTTAATAATACACAAGTGCAATTTTTTATTTATTAAACACAGATATAGTTACCCTTTATGTGTGAAAAAACAATATATCCGCATGAATATTATTTTTTGTAACAGATTTTTAAATTTTTGGCACAAAGAAACAGCTTTTATATAAATTGTTGTAACCCATATTTTAGGTACAACATATGGTCCAATAGATCCATTTTAGAAAAAATGTAACAGAATGTATCTTTTCTACTTTTTTTTCTTTTGTATTCTGGCATTGCATTAAATTACTCATTAAATTTCATATCTAATCACCACCCTCCCTCAAGCCATATTTTTTCAGTAGATATAGTTTCACTATACATGATATCCACATACCATCCTTCGGTACCCATCACACAAAACCATAATCATGCACAAAAGGCCATCCGTGAGTTTCAAAGCTCCAGAAGTTGAGGTCATCGATCTCACACCCGGAAAAAATGAATACATTAACGTGGGGAAGAGACTTCGAAAGTATGCAACAACTCACCCCAGGGTCACAAAAGTTGAAGATACAGACACCCCGTGCATGAAACATGCCCTTTAGACCCTTTTCCCATTCATATGCTTAGGAAGATTTTTACTAATTAGTGAGTCACCCCCGAAAAAAAACGTAACTTTTTTTTGAACCCCAAGGTGGAACCCATCCGGTCCCTATGGAAGCCATACCCAAAAAGGAGCCTAGTGTTACTCCGTCAGCTAAGACGGAACCACATGTGATGCCTAAGTATGAACCTTTTGGGTTTCCCATTAACACACCTGCTAACGTGATGTCTAAGGAGGAGCCTATAGTGTACCCAACGAACAGACCCATTGATAAGCCCCAACCGGCGAATGGTTTGACGACATTTCGTGGATGAGTAAACAAATACGTAACGTATAACGATAAACAAATATGCAGTGGCCCCATACACCCTAGAGGCACCAGAAAAAAATGAGCAAACAAATACGTAACGTATAACGATAAACAAATATGCAGTGGCCCCACATACCCTAAGTATGTTGTTCATTATTATATTTTTTATGCATAAAATGGACCCACCACCCACGTGATTTGTGCTTAATACACTTTTCAAAGGCATCCAAACCACAATAAATAGGTTACTCTTGTAGATTCTCTAACCCAACCTCCTTCAAATATTACATTTTCTTATCCAACTGGGGATTCATCGTTCATTTTATTTATTCCTTTTTTTCTTACAATTTATCCCGTTCTCTAAAAAGATGAAAGGTGTTCATGTGGGAGGTTTGCTACCATCCGCACATCATGGACAGATGAGAACCTTAGAAGAAGGTTCTATTCATATCCGATTAAGGTATAAAAATCAAACACCTTTAAAATAACAAAACACCTGATTAATCTTTTCCATGTTAAACAGTTCAGCAGCTGCCTCTCATTGGGTTGTGGGGAGGGGGGGGGGGGGGGGGGTCAACCCACCGATGTGCCCACCGATGTGCCCGTGGTCCACTAGGATTCTTCTAGGTCATCTTTTGAGGAACATCAACAACCTGCAAGGTGAACTATTTGTTCGCGGGAAAAGAAGAGAATTATATGGTTAGTGATATTAGCCTTAGTTATTTGCATCATGATGCCTTAGTTATTAGCCTTAAACAGTTCAGCAGCTGCCTCTTCATTGGGTTGTGGGGGGGGGGGGGGGGGGGGGGTCAACCCACTGATGTGCCCGTGGTCCACTAGGATTCTTCTAGGTCATCTTTTGAGGAACATCAACAACCTGCAAGGTGAACTATTTGTTCGCAGGAAAAGAAGAGAATTATATGGTTAGTGATATTAGCCTTAGTTATTGGCATCATGCTCTTTAGCATTGTTCGTTGACGTATTTGTTATGTAAAAGTTGGAGATCCTTCTAATAGTTGCTATGTAGCCGCATCATCCTTTTTAATATGTTATTGACATTTTTGGTTCCCCCTTTCGGGGGTATGTGTTGTTCATGTTTTTAGAGTGTGTTACCTTTTTTTTCAAAGTGTGTAACAATGTCACATTTTTTAGTTCCCCTTTTGGGAGTATGTGTTGATCATGTTTTTTAGAATGTGTTACCTTTTTTTCAAAGTGTGTAACAAATGTCACATTTTTTCTTTTATGCGTATATTTTTTGTTTCCATTTTTTTAGTTATGCTCAAAGGTCATATTTATTGAAACCATGTAATGACCATACGAATTTTCAATGGAACTTAACTTGTAGACTAGAAAAAGATAGTTATAACACATGTCACTATATATACCGTTCACAATAGATAGCCTAAACAACGTAGCATAAGGAGGGCACAAATATTTTTCACAATAGATACCCTAAAAACATATATGCGCCTCCAAAATGCATAAATACGTTGCATGAAAAACGGGAAAATGAGAGTACAAATATTTTTCACACACATAGGTGTACATAAAACATACGAGCTGTAACTTCGAATAACACCACTTTTTAGTCAAGATAGGAGCTCGGAGTTCCATACTCGATTTTAGTGCTAAATGGTTCTAGGCTAAGCTCACTCTCCAACGGATTATGGTAGGCCCGCAACATAAGAGTGTTTGGAGAATAAGCGGAGTAATCATCATCTCCCTCGGCAGTGTTTGCATCATTTACATGGTTCCAGACTAAGACTATTAGTTTGATTATGTTCTTACATTCCATCCAACACTAATCATACTCTCATTTTCCCAACACATCAAAGAAAAAAATGGGTGGGTAGAGGACCCACCAAAGCTGTGAGAAGGGGGTAGTTTGGGATTTTTTATAAAATCTTGTTATATTTTATAAACTTTGAATCTTGAATATTTTATGTATTAGTTTTTATAAAATCTAATGATCCAACACCTTTAGGTGATGTTAAAATGTATCCAACTAGTTCACTAGACTTATTGTTTCGTTGTTCGGTTGATAGATTCAGCTCAGGTCTCATACCGGGTCAAATACCGACATTTTGTACTAATTATGTAAATTTATTTACACAATTATCTTTGTGGCATTTTTATTGTCCAAATTCATTAATCTAGTTCTCTAAACTTATAAATTTGTTATTTTGGACACAATTTCTATACCGGTTTTGTTGTCAGGTAGTTACCGAACTAGCTATGTAGCTTTAAAAACATAAAGTTTAAATAAGGGTTTTAATGTCACACCCAGACCTGCAGCGGAAATGGTAATCAGGGCATGATTAGGTTTTCATCAAAGCTCATGACATTTACTATAAAGTTTCATATTTATCATTTCCAATTTAAAAGAGAAATTACAACAAACATACAAGCACAACATGTTCTAAACACAACATTCATGAACTCTTTATTTTTCTTCTAAGACAAATTCCTATGTGTTCCTTGCTTCAGTCTGTCCACCTGTATATTGTGTAAAAATATAGGGTTTTGGTCAACAAAAGTTGGCGAGTGAATCTTATTTAAACATTTAAAAGAATTAGTTATATTGGTTATTTAAATAAAAATGTGCATAAACCAAATATAAGTATACGCATATGTAAATCTAACCACACCACATAATAACAATCAATGCACACACGAGCATGGCAAATGATGAACAATGAGATCAAGGCTCAATCAATCGGAGCCGATCTAATGAGGCACCTGATGCTCAACTCGCCTCCAACGAGGAACTGATGGGTCTAATGAATGAATTGCACGCAACTGACAAAAATGTAAAACACACAATACAACAATCAACATTGACATCACACGTTAGATCATATAATGGTAATAGCACATGTGTTTGAATAAACGAAATATGAAAACGACACATGATACACCCCAAAACATGTATAAAAAGGGGAATTTGTAAGAATTCACTCATAGTGGGTGCGTTTCTTACTTGATAAATAAATGCACACGAATTTGAGAATTTGATCAACGAACGAATACTAACCTAAAATAATAACGCGATAATTCGATGAATATAAATGATTTAATATTTCGATTTAATACTTTTATTAGGCTTTTAGGATACTTTTGTGTTATTTTGTTGGGATTTTAAAACCTTTGAAATTGCATTTTTAAGTGTTTTTAATTAATTTTTAAGTAAATATATATATACAAAAATATTATTAAAATAAAATAATAAAAAAAACCTTGTCAGACCTGACAAGGGGTCTGACCGGTTCATTGTGTTAGTGGTAGCGTGTGATGGGATTCGAACTCGTGACCTTTCGTTTGCGTGCACGCAACTCTACCAACTGAGCTACGTGTCTAACCCGAAAAGATTCTGATTTTAATTATACATATATTCATATTAAAATATTACAGAAATCACTTAATTTAAAAAGATTTTAAAATCAATCGAACCGTGGGAAGGACACGTCTCGAACCCGCGACCTTAGTGTTGTTTTGCACCCAGCCCAACCAGTTGGGCTGGGTGTCTAACCCGATTAACATAGGATTTAAATTATACTTAACATCTTACTGATGGATGATATGATCTGCTTAAAATAAAAATTGTTTTTATTCCAACGATACGGACATGTGCCAGACTCGAACTCATGTCATACGCTTTGAAATTGCACACAGTCCACCACTGGACTGTGTGTCTAACCCGATTTAAAACCCACTTTTAATTATATTAATACACTAAATAACTTCATCTTTTTCCTTTTAAAAAATCAACCGGAAGTCTACATGATTGTTAATTCGTTTATACAGATTTGATTAACCGATTTATAACAACAAAACGTTAAACAAAAGATAATAAGGAGATGTAGATGTTTGTACCGAATTGGAGAAATATTATAACTTTTCCGGTTGAATTCTGACGATGAAACAAAAAAAATCTGGCGACTAGTTGGTTGAAACAGAGAGTTTCTCTCAGAGAGTTTTGAGTGAAGATGTGGGTGTGAGCGAGTTAAATTGGGATACAAGAATCGATATTTATAGGTGAGGATGGATTAAATTCAGAATTCGGTTACAACCGATTTTAAATGATGAGTTTGATGTCCTTTGATGATTCGTAACTGATTTGAGGGATGAATGAGTTAATTGGCATGACTAGAAGACCGTTTCTCTGGTTTGACTCAAAAGAAAACGTAAATTGAATGAAGGTTTTGACTGCTTCAAACATTGATGTTTGGGCGGTTAAACTTTGGAACTGATTTAAGGGATTGTTTTGTTATAGCAGATATTTGTTTCGGGTTTATAAACATATAGTGTGTGTATCACAGCGGTGTTTTGGGTGTGGCGGTTTGTGGGTGTATCCGGGTTCGAACCCCGACTACTTCTTTATTTTTATTATTTTATTTCTTTTTGTTGTAAAAATGTTTATTTATTTTCCTTTATTGATTGTTATTTTATTTAGATGATTTAATTATTAATCATGAGTAATAAAATAATTTAATTAATACTAATAAATACGTAACGAACTATTGAATAAATGCTTGAGTTTCAACGGAGCGGGTTTTGGAACCCGTTTTACACAAATGTGACATTTAATTTGTTTTAATACCCTATATATTTTTATGATAAATAATATTTATTTTTGGATTTCGGACAATTGTTGTTTTGTTCTGCGAAGTGCTGTACACTCTACAGAATTGTTGTATTTTTCTCCGGATCAGGTTTGAAATGTTTTTAGAATGTGAACTCGGGTCCGCGCTTTGAGTTCCAACGGACTTTGATTAGGTTGATATGACTCCTCCTCGTTTTCTGAGTTTTCAAATCCAAAACCTCAACAGGTTCTTCGATTAAATGGAGTTTGTCGTCTATACTAATTACATTGATTCCGCTGAACATGCACTATGTTTGAAATGTTTAATTTGAAGTTCACTATTCATGTTGGAAATGATGACCTTGTTTTATATTAATTACTATTAGTTCGACATGATTAGTGGCTAGATCCTGGTACGTCACACGCCTCACGGTAAACTCTGTCGGTGGTAATTTGGGGGTGTGATACTAGGAGTCGGTGGGGGTTTAGACATGGGTGTGGGTGTACGAATGGATGTGTAAGTAGGAATGGGGGTATGTGTGGGAGAAGCAATAGGAATGGTATCGAATCTACTATCGGTAGCGTCAGCTCGAAGCCCGTAGCAACGTAGGGTAGCAGAAGATACGCGATCACTCGCGGCAGAAGACGATACAACAACAAAAGAAGCAACAGGAGATGACATCTCCATAATAGCTACGTTTATAACCTCGCCATCCCTAATGTCCTCATCTAAGTGGTCGACGTGGAATACTCGGACCTCATCCTCGTCGTAGGATAGGTCTATGATCGGCGGAAGAACAGCGAGAGGTCTATGTTGAGAATGTGCTTGCCCTCTGGGTGGCCGATAACGACCATGTCGTGATGCTGCCGATGCCCACCAGCTAAGACATCGTCCTCGAATGGAGCGTCCTCCATAACATCATCATTAGAAACATAGTCGGGATCTTCCTTCGAGTTCGACTCGCTGTTAGAAGAAAAGATCTCGATAATGTGAGGGAACTCCTCGTTTGATGCGACCTCCATGGGGTCGACATCATCGTAAACGCCACTACTAGCTCAAGTGGCCAACGAACCTTGGCAAAATAGTTGTACGACATATATATTAATAAATGAAAAAAATTTACTTCATATATATACGAAGTGTAAAATCACATAAATTCATTTTAAGTTATCCTACTTGTTTTGTGCGCATTAACTTAATGTATCATGTCTGCTTCTTATGAACTGAGTCAAGTAATGTCCTTGCGTTGTTATTATGTAATGAACTTGTGTAGAGGACTTTGCATAATGTTTATGCAATGAAAACTTTTTTTGTTATTGTAAAAATTGTTTTTTATGAGAGGATCCTAGTGATTGTAGACTAGACTCTAGAAGGAATCGTGGTTCACTACAATTGAAGCTATGATACCAATTTGTCACACCCGCTCGTAGGCGGAAGCGCGAGATGTGATTGTGATCAGTTTTCATTGAATATGATTGTAACTAAACAAACTTGTAAAAGCACTAGATCGATGACGATGTAGGTTCGGGATCCGGCGGTTCTAGATGCAAGTTTGGGTATAACATTACTCGTTCGGTAGAATGTTATCAAGAAAGGAGTAGAAACAGAATACGCGGAAGCTTCATTCATTCATACCGAAAGAGTATACATCTTGTCAAGCTAGCGAAATCGGAGAGATTTCGCCAGCGTTTCCCCTCTGGAACTCCAAAACTTACTTAATTCTGAACACACAACACATATATATAGACATGACCACTTCGTACGTAGTGTGTTCATATCTAATCTACAACAATATTCAACACACGCACTATATAGCCTGGAGAGATTCCGCCAGTGTTTTCCCTCTGTGTGTTCATATCTAATCTATACAATATTCAACACACGAACTATCTAGCCTATTCGTACAGTGACGGACATAAAGTGCATCAATAGACGAACATCAACATTGCACTTGAACAAGACGTGAAACACAAACAAATAAACAAGATGGAGAAGAAGATGTAGGAATAACTCATTCATTCATCACAAAGATCTAAACCCTAGCATTCTCCCTCTAACACATAGTTTATCTCACTAGAATGTGCACACCCAGGAGGCTCTAGAAGATTGCACAAAGCTCGCCCTAACTAAGCTATACAACACATATATGTAGATTAAGGACTAAACCCGGACAAAACACATTATTCGGGATACACAAACTATCCTATCCGAATTTACATAAATTCAAACATTACATGTCACACCCTGATTTTTGTTGTTGCGGGAGCGCCAGCGAGGTGTGGCCAGAGCGGCAATCTTTGCATTCAACAAAGTAAACGACAAATATACAACACAATAAGATGTTCATCCATACTTTTTATTTAAATCAAATTTACAATCAACTACTTTTTTCAAAAACATAGTACAATTTAAACAACATTGTTCAAACTTTAAAACACAAGTTTTACAAACATGATAAGAAAAAACTGGATGGCATCCAACGGCTTGACTTCACAACACACTGACATATTTTTCCAAAGTTGCCCACTAGTTACCTGTAATACATGTTAGTTTTGAAAAAACGTCAACAAAAGCTGGTAAATTCATGTATTGAGTTTCTATCAAATAATTCTTAAAAATATTTGAAGTAGTATATAAAGAATAAATGAAACTTGTAAGATCATTAGTGTTTTGCAAGGACAATAATATGTATGCCGAATAGGAGGCAACCAAACCTTGATGATAGTTTATGTCTGAGACACTCGTTTTAGACACAAAAGCACTATGTAATGATCTCTTTTATTGCCGTTTAGAGTGGGGCCGCCAAAACCCAATAGATCTATCTCTTTTGTTCCTCGGTACTTGTTTATAAATTAATGATCCCTTCGTTTAATTCTATCCGCATGTGATATAAATATTTTCATTCTTTAAGATAAACATACCAATTGAAACATGTATCCTCCCCGAACATTTAAAACTATAAAACGGTTACATAAAAAGGCAAAAATAAACTCACAGATTCGCGTTCCATGCAAATCTCTATGCGATATCTGATTTCGTGTTCGTTTCTCAACCTAAAAAGTGTTCTAATCCCATTTGACACTTAAGTTTATGATCGTTATCGTACAAGTATTCATCTTGAAATCATAATTATACTTGTATTTGTTTGTATATATATATATATATATATATGTATATATATATATGTATATATATATATAATTTATATATATTCCATATCTTTCGTGTTTGAATGGGCCTAGCCCAAAGGTTAAGTATAAAAATTTAATTCTAATGTTTTTGTTTGAGTGGGTCTAGCTCAAATGGTTTCATATATGTGGGCATAGCCTAACTTATTTTATTTAAAGTGGGTCAAGCCCAAATAGGTTTGTTGTAGTGGGCCTAGCCCAAGTTAATCATGTAAGAGTGGGCCTAGCCCAAAATAGTTTATGGAAGTGGGCTTAGCCCAAATTAATCACATAAAAGTAGACTCTAGCCCAATCGAGTTTGTAAAAGTGGGCTCTAGCCCAATTTAGTTTGTAAAAGTAGGCTCTAGCCCAATTTAGTTATAAAAGTGGGCTCTAGCCAAATTTAGTTTATAAAAGTGGGCTCGCCCATATGGTTATTTAATTGGGCTTGATCCATGTTTTAATACTTACTAGTAATAATTTATAAAAATTAGTTTATAAAGCTACTAATGTTTTATATAAATTATTTTTTAAATTCAAGTATGTATATCTTTTTGTATAGTGTGTGACGGTTCGTTTGTTTGTTTTGACCATTTCGTTTGCATCGTACGCATCGTTCGCGTTATTCGTTTCTTTTATGCCGTTTGTTTCGTCCATGTCATTTGTTTTATTTGTTTGATATGTCCGTTTTGTCTGAATTGTCCTATTGTCCAATTTGTTAGTTTATGTCCATGTTTGGACAAATATATTTATACTTGTCATATTTCAAATATATATATATATTATTGTACTTTTTCTATAATTGTATATTTTTATATCTATCCCTACATGATCTAAATACATAATGTTTATACACAAAATACATACACATACTTGATCATTACTAAATATATATTTTATCTAAAAATATATATATTTATCCATTGTTAGTTTAAGAAAACTCTTGAAATTTATTTCAACTTTTTCATCCAAGTTTTGTTTAATCATGATTAAAATTAATCATTGAAAATCTTTAGTTTAACCACACTTTAATCATAATAAATTTTATAAAAATTTTTGCCATAGTTTTCCTTAAACTATGCACTTTCCCACGTTTAAGTTAACATGTTTTAAATCATTTTCAACTCAAATAATGATCAAGTATCAATGACTAATTTTCTAGATCATAAGTCTCTAACAAGAAATGTTTTTGAACATGTTTTAAATCATTTTTCAACTCAAATAATGATCAAGTATCAATGACTAATTTTTTAGATCCTAAATCTCTAACAATAAATGTTATGAACTTGTAGTAACTTTAAAACTTTCAAAAATGGAAACTTCATTAACACCTTTTAACAAAACTCTTAGATTATTTATTTTATATAAAATCCATATTTTATATAATACATAAAATCATTTCAACTATGTAGATATGTTCATAACCCTTTCAAAAATGAGGACATGTTCATAATCTTTCAAAAAATGGAAACTTTATTCACAAAATTCTTAGATTACGTGTTTTATATAAGAATTCATACTTCATATAATGTAATAGATCATTTTAAATGTGAAATAATGTTCATAACATTTTTGTTAATGGATCTTGCTAGATCTAAACTTGGATGTGCTTAGATCTTCATTTTTAACCATAAAATGCAAGATCACTTCTACTACAAAAGACAACTTCAAGATCATCAAAAAATTTAAATCATCATATTAGTAGGTTTTGTAACATTCGTCGAAAAACGGGTTTCAAAACCCGCTTTGTTTATTAATCAATATTCAGTTATAATTTTTCGTTGCGTATTTATTGCTCAAATAAATTTTAAACAATACATAATTAATAAATATATTAGAATTTAAAAACCATAATTTATAAATAATAATAATAAATAGTGAGAAAAAAATAAAATGGAGATGCCGGGTTTCGAACCCGGGTCACCCACAAACACAAACACACAACACACCGCTCCGCCACACACTTTGTTTGTGATAAACACTAGAACAAATAACATATATAATAAAACCGAAAGTCAAATCCGGTAATCAACGCGCCAGAACTCGCAATCACCGGAAAACCAGGCACTTCGCGAATTTGGTTGTTTCTCCTTTGACCGAAACGGATGAATTGATTTTGACGTCGGTTATAACCGTTGCCGGCAATCAATTTCGGTCGTAACCGCCGGAAATCCTAAATCGCGAATCAAGACCCAATTCTAACCCAATTCAGTCTGTTTCCACTATAAATACCCACTTGAACACTCTGAAAATCCTTTCGCTCAGAACCACGTTCGTTTCTGAAGCTTTATTCATTCCAAAACACGTCGCCGGAGATTTTTGCATTCGCCAGACTTTCACCGGAAAACCGAGACTTTACCCCCAATCGGTATAATACTCAACTCTTTTCTTTGTAATCCGTTATTCGGCATGTATTAACCTCAATCGTTCAACCAGAATCTGTCTCAGACAACGTCGCCGGAAATCCCCGCACTCACCGGAATATCACTGAAAAACCGAAGCCTCACTGTCGATCGGTATAATCATCTAAACCCTCTTGATATCTTTTGCTTAGTAACCTAATTGCATAACATAATGATCTAAACTGTTAAACAATTCACTCAGCCGAAAGTCACAAATCAGAGCCGACGACTCTTGCCGGAAATCTGAAGAAAACGCTCTGTTTTGGTACATCTTATTCCTTAATTTCCTTCTTCTATTTCAATTTCATCAATTATAAGTGTTATTGGTCAATTAAACAAAAGTTGGATTTCACTGATTCTGTGTTCTTGTAAACGAAGAAGACGAAGTCGAGTAGTATATTAATGTAATAAAAATCATGTATTTAACCGGGTTAGACACACAGTCCAGCGGTGGACTGTGTGCAAATATAACACGCACGTCCCGAGTTCGAATCGCACACGTTACCGAATTTCAGAAATAAAACCAACATTTTTAGAACTTAATCAGATCAAGTCACAGAATATTGATAAGAGTAATATAATCTATTAGTTAAACAGATTAGACACACAGCCCAACCAGTTGGGCTGTGCGCACTCGAACCGAAGGACCCGAGTTCGACTCCGGGTCTCTACAACCGGTTCGGCCATATAAATCATTTTTAATAAAAACCAAATAAGCTTAAAGTTAATTAGTATATAAATATAATTAAAACAGAGAATATTTCGGGTTAGACATGTAGCTCAGTTGGTAGAGCTGCGTGCACGTATACGAGAGGTCCCGAGTTCGAACCTCACACAGCGCATAGAAAACACAGTCTGACCGGTCAAGACCCGGTCAACGGTCAAAAGTCAACTTTTTTTATTTATTTCTTTTTAATTATTTATTTAATAGAAAAATCATTTAAAAATACTTAAAAATAAGATTTTTAAAGTTAGAAAATTTCCTTAAACTCACAAAAATAAATATAAAAATCCCATTAAGAGCACTAATTAAAAATATTAATCTCAAATAAAATCCATTTATTTATCGAATCATTTTGTTATTATCTAGGTTAGTTCTTCCCTGGTCGATTGAATCATAAATTCGTGCGCACTCATCGTCATCAAAGAACGCACCCATTGTGAGTGAATCTCTACCAATTCCCCGTTTTAATCATGTTTTGGGGTGTATCATGTGTCGTATAATCCTTTTATTTTATTTAAACACTTGTGCATACATCATATCCGTGATCAAATGTGTATCAAATGTGTATTAAATCTGTATCAATTGTTCTGTAAATTATATGTAGATTGGATTTATCATCTTCAGTGCACGCATTTCATTAGGCCCATCAGTTCCCCGTGGGAGACGGGTTGAGCATCAGGTGCCTCATTAGATCGGCTTCGTTTGATTGAGCCTTGATCTCACATAAATAATCATTCATATCATATACTCATCCAAAGTGGTTTGTGTTTGTTTATCTCTATATGTTTGCTCACATGTGATTATTGCACAAATTTTCCTTATTAAATAAAACAAGAAATTAATAACAATGTTTTATCAAGGTTCACTCGCCAACTTTTGTTGACCCAAAATATCCCCCGTTTTACACATGATACAGGTGATCCAGCTGAGACAAGAAACACATAGGAAGGCCTAGAAGAATAAACAAGTTTAAGTTTTGGAATAATTATGTAGTTTCATTTCCTTGTAATTGTATGAATATTGATTTGGATATTTAAGTTGTAATTTGAATTTAATAAATATGAAACATCTTAGTAAACATCATGTGCTTTGGTGATAACCCAATTATGCCCCGACTCTTATTCCGCTGCGGGTCGGGGTGTGACAGATTGGTATCAGAGCCATGACTATAGGGATATAGGATAGGTTATTAGACCCTTAGAGCCTATACTATAGTTGATTAAAATTTTAAATTGCTTATGCGTTACATACAAAATTCATGATGTTCATATGCTTTATGTTTATTGTTACACTCAATGTTATGCAAGCATGCTCACAAATACATGATATTATACAATGCTCATCATGAATCATATCCTCATAACATATCATATCCATGAGAGCACACACCTCACGATTACCATGATTTTTGCAATGATTTTAGTATTTTTAAATCACATCAAAGTGAGTTCTCATGACGGGCATGTAGTAACTGGAAGGGTACGAGTACCGCTAGTCAGAACGTCCTGTCTAGGCTTGGCATTCGTATAAATCCAAAATAAAGGACCAGTTTGCCTACCTGGGGACTAACGATGAGAGTACGAAGGACCTATTAGGCCAAAGCATGCTATACCAAACGTCGTGTGAGCTAACCCCATTTTGAGTTGTCATTGTGTCTACACCTGGACACCCTCCTACCATACATCTCGCAATTATATTTTCCGATTTTCATTCAAGGGGTGCGAGTGTTAATCCGCCAACACCAATGTGAATCCTACCGAGCCCAATAGTCATGGGGGCTCACATGACTACACAGGCGATGGTGTGGGGGACATTGGAGGCCCAAACATGAGCAAACCCAAGACATCCTATGGATGTAGTTGAATTATTGTCATTTATGTTATTTTTCATTCTTTTTACGACATATGACACCTAGAAACTTCTTAAACTCACAATCTTCCTATGCATGTTCCTGTAGATGTCGGCTAGGCAACTACGTGGAGGTAGAAAGTCAGGAAGATCAAATGAACGCTTGGCCCCACAAATTGCTAAACAAATGGCCGCAGTGCTTCCTAACATCGTGATTCAAGTTCAACAAGCTCGCACCGCAAATCCCATCAACCCTCCCAATCAAGAAGACCAGAGCGTCGCCAACCCTCCCTCCAAAAAGTGCTCCTACAAACACTTCAAATCTTGCGATCCCCCAAAGTATGAAGGGACCGAAGGTGTTACCACCCTCCTTCACTGGTTTGAAGAAATGGAAAACACTTTCCTCAATTGCGATTGTCCCGAGGATCGCAAGGTACGATTTGCAACTGGAAGACTGTTTGGGGTAGCCCTTACCTGGTGGAACACAGAAAGGGTAAACGAGGAATTGAAGACGCCATGGCCTTAACAAAGGAAGAGTTAAGGGAACTCATGACAAGACGCTTCTGTCCAAGAAGCGAAATCAAAAAGTTAGAAGATGAATTCCACGCGCTAAAACAAAAGGAAGGATATCACACTTCCTATAACAAGAGATTTCTCGAGCTGAACCAGATGATCCCTAATTTGTTCACCCCCGTGTACTGCTTGGTTGAACATTACATCCGAGGCCTTCCCTCGAAAATTCAAGACTCGGTTTTAAGCACTTCGCCTGCAACACTTGAAGCCGCAATGGAATTAGCTACAGAACTCACTGAAAATCGCATTCGAAACGGCAATTCAAAGATGTAAAGAAGAAAGCACCCATAAGAGACCTCAACTACAAACCACTCAGTCTCCTCCTCAAAGTTTACTGGTAAGAGGAAACGAAACAGCAAGAATTTTGCTGTCACTCAAACCAACCCTCCTATCACCGTTGCACCAATCACCCAAATCGCTCCCTCAGCTGCACCATTTAAAAAGCCATACACCGGCCCACACCCAAAATGCAACCGTTGTTAATACCATCACCCTCCCGAAACTCTTTGCCAACATTGCACCAGCTGTGGCCGTGCGGGTCACACCATTCAAACTTGTCGCACTCTTCAACGAATGAACCGCAATCAACCCCCAACCCAAACCCACCATCAGATAGTGGGTCAAGCCCAACAACCCTTACTTATACCACCTGCACAACACATAACCCAATCCTACTACCAACCCAACTACTCCATGATGCAACCCATGCGAGCTTGTTACAACTGTGGGGACCCAAACCACTTCAGAAACACTTGTCCACGCTTAGTGAACATCATCCATGCTCAAGCCCAAGCGAACCCAGTAAACCAAGCTAACCAAGCTCCTCCACCTGCTAGATGAAGAGCTTTCAACATCAATGCCAACCAAGCTAGGGCTGACAACAACGTGGTTAACGGTACGTTTCTCATCAATGGTAGTTATGCATCCATGTTATTCGATACTGGCACGGATAAGAGTTTTGTGTCCTTAGAATTTGAACCTATCCTCAACCAAACTCGTGTTAATCTCATGGAATCTCTAACGGTGGAAGTTGCTGATGGAAAACCCGTTTCATTAAATTCTGTTATACGCGATTGTATCCTCACTCTAAACGATCACGATTTTCCAGTTGACCTCATTCCTATGAAGTTAGGAAGTTTCGATGTTATAATCGGTATGGACTGGCTCAGCCAGCATCACGCTGAAGTAGTGTGCCGCGAAAAGTTCATTCGCATTCCTCTTGCAGACGGTCAGACCCTACGTATTTTTGGGGAAACCCCTTCGAAAGGACTCAAATTAATGTCCTGCCTTCAAGCCCGAAAATATCTCCGCAAGAACTATGTCGCATTCCTAACTCACGTCGTCAAAAAGGGAAACAAGGAGAAGAAACTCGAAGATATCCCAGTTGTGAAAGAATTCCCACAAGTCTTTCCCGACGACATTTCAGGACTCCCTCCTGTGAGAGAAGTCGAATTCCGCATCGATCTTGTACCTGGCGCTACACCAGTCGCAAAATCTCCTTATAGGTTAGCCCCATCCGAAATGCAAGAGCTGGCCAGTCAACTGCAAGAGCTGACTGACAAAGGATTCATACGTCCTAGCTCATCGCCTTGGGGTGCACCTGTTCTTTTTGTGAAGAAGAAAGATGGAACGTTTCGCATGTGCATTAATTATAGAGAACTCAACAAGTTAACGGTTAAAAATCGCTATCCACTACCTCGCATCGATGACCTCCTAGACCAACTTCAAGGCGCCACCTGCTTTTCAAAAATCGACCATCGTTCTGGTTATCATCAGCTCAGAGTACATGAAGAAGATATCCCAAAGACCGCTTTCCGGACTCATTATGGTCATTACGAATTCATGGTCATGCCATTCGGTTTAACCAACGCCCCGCTGTATTCATGGATCTAATGAATAGGGTATGCAAACCCTACCTCGACCGTTTCGTCATAGTCTTCATCGACGATATTCTTATCTACTCCAAGTCTAAATCCGATCATGAGCGAAACCTTCGACTCATCCTTACACTCTTAAGGACCGAAAAGGTCTACGCTAAGTTCTCAAAATGTGAATTCTGGTTAGGAGAAGTACAATTCCTTGGACATGTCGTCAATGACAAGGGAATTCATGTTGACCCTTCAAAAATCAAGGCAGTGCAAAAATGGCAAGTGCCACGTACCCCTACCGAAGTAAGGTCATTTCTTGGTTTGGCTGGTTACTATCGACGCTTCATTGCCAATTTTTCTCGTATTGCTGTATCACTCACGGCCTTGACTCATAAAGGAAAACCCTTCATATGGGGACCTAAGCAAGAAGAGGCCTTCCAAACTCTAAAGCAAAAACTTTGTGACGCACCTATCCTCACACTCCCTGAAGGTTGCGATGACTTTGTAGTATATTGCGACGCATCAGGGCAAGGGCTAGGCTGTGTATTAATGCAAAGAGGAAAAGTGATAGCCTATGCTTCTAGGCAACTCAAAGTTCATGAGAAGAATTACACCACCCACGACCTGGAACTTGGAGCCGTTGTGTTCGCTCTCAAGATATGGAGACATTACCTCTACGGTACCAAGTGTGAAATATACACTGACCACAAAAGTCTCCAACATATCTTCAACCAAAAGGAGTTGAATATGAGGCAACGAAGATGGGTCGAACTTCTCAACGACTACGACTGTGAAATTCGGTATCATCCTGGCAAGGCAAACGTAGTGGCCGATGCGCTCAGTCGAAAAGGTTATGCGAACTCCATTCGTCTTCTTTGTTCGCAAATCATAACCGACATCAAAGATCGAATCCGAGCAGCTCAACATGTTTCTGTAACAGAAAATGACGTACGCGATGAGCTGTCATGTGGAGCTGAACTCAAAATCGAAACCAAATCCGACGGTATTCTATACTATTTCAATCACATATGGATTCCTGATCGCGATAACCTTCGTGATTTCCTCATGAATGAGGCACACAAAACGCGATACTCTGTACACCCAGGAGCCGACAAGATGTATCAAGACCTACGATACACCTACTGGTGGCCTGGCATGAAAAAGGATATCGCTGTTTTTGTTTCCAAGTGCCTTACCTGTTCCAAAGTAAAAGATGAACATCAAAGACCTTCATGACTCCTAGTCCAACCCGAAATACCTGTATGGAAGTGGGAAAACATAACCATGGATTTCATTACCGGGTTACCTCGCACCTCCAGTGGGTATGACACCATATGGGTAATAATCGATCGTCTTACAAAGTCATCTCATTTCATCCCGATTCGCGAGGACTTCAAGAACGAGAAGTTAGCTCGTATCTACATCAACGAGATCGTAAGCTGTCATGGTGTACCATTAAGCATCATTTCAGACCGTGATGGTCGTTTCACTTCACGAACATGGCAGGCCGTACAAACCGCCTTGGGTACACGATTAGACCTCAGTACCGCTTTTCATCCTCAACTGATGGCCAATCTGAACGCACCATCCAAACTCTTGAAGACATGCTTCGAGCATGTGTCATAGACTTCAAAGGGAATTGGGACACTCATCTACCATTAGTTGAATTTTCGTACAAGAATAGCTATCACTCAAGTATCGGCATGGCTCCTTTCGAAGCTTTATATGGTCGTAAGTGCCGATCTCTAGTATGTTGGCACGAAATTGGGGAATCACAAATCACCGGTCCAGAGTTAATTCAAGAAACAACCGACAAGGTCATTCAAATTCGAAACAATCTTCTAGCGGCTCAAAGTCGTCAAAAGAGTTATGCAGACAAACGACGAAAGCCCTTGGAGTTTGACATTGGTGATCAAGTACTTTTAAAAGTATCACCGTGGAAGGGAGTGGTTCGTTTTGGCCAGAAGGGCAAGCTAGCACCACGCTACGTAGGACCTTTCAAGATACTCGAAAGAGTAGGTCCTGTAGCATACAAGCTTGACCTACCAGAAGAGCTCAACAGAATTCATCCCACATTCCACGTATCAAACTTGAAGAAGTGCCTCGCCGATGAAAACCTCCATATTCCTCTAGAAGACATTCAGATCGATGAATCTATGCACTTCATTGAAAGACCAGTAGAAATCATGGACTTCAGAGAGAAGCGTTTAAGACGAAGTCGTATTCCAATTGTCAGGGTACGTTGGGAGTCAAAACGAGGACCCGAGTTTACTTGGGAACGTGAAGACTCAATGCGCGAAAAATACTCGCATCTTTTTCCTGTTACCACTACTACTTAAATTTCGGGACGAAATTCCTAAAAGTAGGGGCTACTGTAACATTCGTCGAAAAAACGGGTTTCAAAACCCGCTTTGTTTATTAATCAAATATTCAGTTATAATTTTTCGTTGCGTATTTATTGCTCAAATAAATTTTAAACATTACATAATTAATAAATATATTAGAATTTAAAAATCATAATTTATAAATAATAATAAATAGTGAGAAAAAAATAAAATGGAGACGCTGGGTTTTGAACCCGAGTCACCCATAAACACAAACACACAACACACCGCTCTGCCACACACTTGGTTGGTGATAAACACTAGAACAAATAACATATATAATAAAACCGAAAGTCAAATCCGGTAATCAACGCGCCAGAACTCGCAATCACCGGAAAATCAGGCACTTCGCGAATTTGGCTGTTTCTCCTTTGACCGAAACGGATGAATTGATTTTGACGTCGGTTATACCGTTGCCGGCAATCAATTTCGGTCATAACCGCCAGAAATCCTAAATCGCGAATCAAGACCCAATTCAAACCCAATTCAGCCTGTTTCCACTATAAATACCCACTTGAACACTCTGAAAATTCTTTCGCTCAGAACCACGTTCGTTTCCGAAGCTTTATTCATTCCAAAACACGTCGCCGGAGATTTTTGCATTCGCCGGACTATCACCGGAAAACCGATACTTTACCCCTAATCGGTATAATACTCAACTCTTTTCTTTGTAATCCGTTATTCGGCATGTATTAACCTCAATCGTTCAACCAGAATCTGTCTCAGACAACGTCGCCGGAAATCCCCGCACTCACTGGAATATCACTGAAAAACCGAAGCCTCACTGTCGATCGGTATAATCATCTAAACCCTCTTGATATCTCTTGCTTAGTAACCTAATTGCATAACACAACGATCTAAACTGTTAAACAATTCACTCAGCCGAAAGTCACAAATCAGAACCGTCGACTCTTGCCGGAAATCTGAAGAAAACGCTCTATTTTGGTACATCTTATTCCTTAATTTCCTTCTTCTATTTCAATTTCATCAATTATAAGTGTTATTGGTCAATTAAACAAACAGTTGGATTTCACTGATTCTGTGTTCTTGTAAACGAAGAAGACGAAGTCGAGTAGTATATTAATGTAATAAAAATCATGTATTTAACCGGGTTAGACACACAATCCAGCGGTGGACTGTGTGCAAATATAACACGCACGTCCCGAGTTCGAATCGCACACGTTACCGACTTTCAGAAATAAACCCAACATTTTTAGAACTTAATCAGATCAAGTCACAGAATGTTTATAAGAGTAATATAATCCATTAGTTAAACAGATTAAACACACAGCCCAACTGGTTGGGCTGTGCGCACTCGAACCGAAGGACCCGAGTTCGACTCCGGGTCTCTGCAACCGGTTCGGCCATATAAATCATTTTTAATAAAAACCAAATAAGCTTAAAGTTAATTAGTATATAAATATAATTAAAACAGAGAATATTTCGGGTTAGACACGTAGCTCAGTTGGTAGAGCTGCGTGCACGTATACGAGAGGTCCCGAGTTCGAACCTCACTCAGCGCATAGAAAACACAGTCTGACCGGTCAAGACCCGGTCAACGGTCAACGGTCAAAAGTCAACTTTTTTTATTTATTTCTTTTTAATTATTTATTTAATAGAAAAATCATTTAAAAATACTTAAAAATAAGATTTTTAAAGTTAGAAAATTTCCTTAAACTCACAAAATTAAATATAAAAATACCATTAAGAGCACTAACTAAAAATATTAATCTCAAATAAAATCCATTTATTTATCGAATTATTTTGTTATTATCTAGGTTAGTTCTTCCCTGGTCGATTGAATCATAAATTCGTGCGCACTCATCGTCATCAAAGAACGCACCCATTGTGAGTGAATCTCTACCAATTCCCCGTTAAAATCATGTTTTGGGGTGTATCATGTGTCGTATAATCCTTTTATTTTATTTAAACACTTGTGCATACATCATATCCGTGATCAAATGTGTATCAAATATGTATCAATTGTTGTGTGAATTATATGTAGATTGGATTTATCATTTTCAGTGCACGCATTTCATTAGGCCCATCAGTTCCCCGTGGGAGACGGGTTGAGCATCAGGTGCCTCATTAGATCGGCTCCGTTTGATTGAGCCTTGATCTCACATACATCATCATTCATATCATATACTCATCCAAAGTGGTTTGTGTTTGTTTATCTATATATGTTTGATCACATGTGATTATTGCACAAATTTTCCTTTTTAAATAAAACAAGAAATTAGTAACAATGTTTTATCAAGGTTCACTCGCCAACTTTTGTTGACCCAAAATATCCCCCGTTTTACACATGATACAGGTGATCCAGCTGAGACAAGAAACACATAGGAAGGCCTAGAAGAATAAACAAGTGTAAGTTTTGGAATAATTATGTAGTTTCATTTTCTTGTAATTGTATGAATTTTGTTTGGATATTTAAGTTGTAATTTGAATTTAATAAATATGAAACATTTTAGTAAACATCATGAGCTTTGGTGATAACCCAATTATGCCCCGACTTTTATTCCGCTGCTGGTCGGGGTGTGACAGATTGGTATCAGAGCCATGACTATAGGGATATAGGATAGGTTATTAGACCCTTAGAACCTATACTATAGTTGATTAAAATTTTAAATTGTTTATGCGTTACATACAAAATTCATGATGTTTACATGCTTTATGTTTATTTTTACACTCAATGTTATGCAAGCATGCTCACAAATACATGTTATTATACAATGCTCATCATGAATCATATCCTCATAGCATATCATATCTATGAGAGCACACACCTCACGATTCCCATGATTTTTGCAATGATTTTTGTATTTTTCAAATCACATCAAAGTGAGTTCTCATGACGGGCATGTAGTAACTGGAAGGGTACGAGTACCGGTAGTCGGAACGTCCTGTCTAGGCTTGGCATTCGTATAAATCCAAAATAAAGGACCAGTTTGCCTACCTGGGGACTAACGATGAGAGTACGAAGGACCTATTAGGCCAAAGCATGCTATACCAAACGTCGTGTGAGCTAACCCCACTTTGAGTTGTCATTGTGTCTACACCTGGACACCCTCCTACCATACATCTCGCAATCATATTTTACGGTTTTCATTCGGGTGGTGCGAGTGTTAATCCGCCAACACCAATGTGAATCCTACCAAGCCCAATAGTCATGGGGGCCCACATGACTACACAGGCGATGGTATGGGGGACATTGGAGGCCCAAACATGAGCAAACCCAAGACATCCTATGGATGTAGTTGAATTATTGTCATTTATGTTATTTTTCGTTCTTTTTACGACACATGACACCTAGAAACTTCTTAAACTCACAATCTTCCTATGTATGTTCCTTTAGATGTCGGCTAGGCAACTACGTGGAGGTAGAAAGTCAGGAATATCAAATGAACGCTTGGCCACACAAATTGCTAAACAAATGGCCACAGTGCTTCCTGACATCGTGATTCAAGTTCAACAAGCTCTCACCGCAAATCCCATCAACCCTCCCAATCAAGAAGACCAGAGCGTCGCCAACCCTCCCTCCAAAAAGTGCTCCTACAAACACTTCAAATCTTGCGATCCCCCAAAGTATGAAGGGACCGAAGGTGTTACCACCCTCCTTCACTGGTTTGAAGAAATGGAAAACACTTTCCTCAATTGCGATTGTCCCGAGGATCGCAAGGTACGTTATGCAACTGGAAGACTGTTTGGGGTAGCCCTTACGTGGTGGAACACAGAAAAGGGTAAACGAGGAATTGAAGACGCCATGGCCTTTACATGGGAAGAGTTAAGGGAACTCATGACAAGATGCTTCTGTCCAAGAAGCGAAATCAAAAAGTTAGAAGATGAATTCCACGTGCTAAAACAAAAGGAAGGAGATCACACTTCCTATAACAAGAGATTTCTCGAGCTGAACCAGATGATCCCTAATTTGTTCACCCCCGTGTACCGCTTGGTTGATCATTACATCCGAGGCCTTCCCTCGAAAATTCAAGACTCGGTTTTAAGCACTTCGCCTGCAACACTTGAAGCCGCAATGGAATTAGCTACAGAACTCACTGAAAATCGCATTCGAAACGGCAAGTTCAAAGATGAAAAGAAGAAAGCACCCATAAGAGACCTCAACTACAAACCACTCAGTCTCCTCCTCAAAGTTTACTGGTAAGAGGAAACGAAACAGCAAGAATTTTGCTGTCACTCAAACCAACCCTCCTATACCGTTGCACCAATCACCCAAATCGCTCCCTCAGCTGCACCATTTAAAAAGCCATACACCGGCCCACACCCAAAATGCAACCGTTGTCAATACCATCACCCTCCCGAAACTCTTTGCCAACATTGCACCAGCTGTTGGACTGTACCGCGACTAGTACTGACATGCATAGTGTGTTCGCATTTTTACCGCCAATCTATGATATAATTTATATGTTTCTAATTGTGGCAGTTTATATCATACTAAGCTATGATTTTGTAATTACTAGACTTTTAAGACTCAATTAAACAAAATCAAGTCGAAAATAATCGAAGTAAAGAATGTAATAGTTGCTTAGACTGTACGAATTTACCGGTATTTTACAATGTGTCACATCTCCCCCCTGTTCAAGAAAATTTCGTCCTGAAATTGAAGTTGCATTATCCATTGCAGGGACTTTCTCGAACAGATGGGGGTACTTTCTTTTCATTTCATCTTCTCGTTCCCAAGTGAACTCGGATCCGCGCTTCAAGTTACAACGGACTTTGACTAGTTTGATACGACTCCTCCGCGTTTTTTGAGTTTTCAAATCCAAAACCTCAACAGGTTCTTCGATTAACTGGAGTTTGTCATCTATACTAATTTCATCCGGGGGAATAATGAGTGATTAGTCCGAAAGACACTTTTTAAGGTTTGACACGCGAAAAGTGTCGTGGATGTTGCTAAGAATTTTTGGTAATCTTAGCTTGTAAGCGACAGTTCCAACTTTTTCCAAAATCTCATAAGGTCCTATGTATCTTGGGCTAAGCTTTCCTTGCTTCCCAAATCTAGCTACACCTTTCCTATGCGAGACTTTTAACAACACTTTGTCTCCAACCTCGAAAGATAACGGTTTGCGGTGTTTATCCGTGTAGCTTTTCTGTCGGTCTTGAGTCGCCTTAATACGTTCTCGGATTTTTAATATTTTATCAGTAGTCTCTTGGACTAACTCTCGTCCTATTATTTGTTTCTCACCCATTTCCGCCCAGCATAGCAGAGATCGACACTTACATCCATATAATGCTTCGATAGGAGCAGCTTGAATACTTGTGTGATAATTGTTATTGTATGAGAACTCCACTAAAGGCAAGTGAGTGTCCCAATTTCCGCCCAAGTCACACAAGCACGAAGCATGCCTTCTAAAGTTTGCATTGTGCATTCACTTTGGCCGTCAGTTTAGGGATGAAAGGTCATACTTAGATCTAAGCGAGATCCAAAAGCCTTTTGAAAAGATTGCCAAATTCTTGACACAAAACGACCATCTCGGTAAGAGATTATCGAAATAGGTACTCAATGTCTTGCACAATCTCCTTGAGATAGAGTTCAACTAACTTCTCAGTTTTATCTTTCTCGCGTATTGGCAAGAAGTGAGCTGACTTGGTTAATTGATCAATAATTACCCAAATCATGTCATGACCATGAGAGGTCTGGGTAATTTAGTTATGAAATCCATGGAAATTTGTTTCCATTTCCAAGTGGGAATTTCATGTGGTTGTAACAATCCTGAAGGATTTTGGTATTCGGCCTTGATTTTAGCACATGTTAGACACTTTCAACATAAGTTGCAATATCACCTTTGATATTAGGCCACCAATAATATTCTTTAAGATCATGATACATTTTATCCGCTTCGGAATGTATCGAGTATTTGGATTTATGAGCTTCATCTTGAATTAGATCTCGAAGACCACCAAAATGAGGAACCCAAATTCTACTCATAAAGTACAAGGCTCCGTTCTCTTTTGGTCTAGATGTTTTTCCATGCCTCTAAGAATTTCTGCTTTAAAGTTTCCTTCCTTTAGTGCTTCTTGCTGGGCGTCATGAATTCGAGAGGTGAGGTTATTGTGAATTGTGAGTCCTAATGATCGTACACGTAGGGGCTTTACTCGTTCTTTTCTGATCAAGGCATCCGCGACAACATTCGCCTTGCCCAAATGATATTTGATTTCACAATCATAGTCATTTAACAATTCAAGCCAACGCCTTTGACGCATATTTAACTCTTTTTGGTTAAATATATGTTGCAGACTTTTGTGATTAGTAAAAATAGTGCACTTAGTGGCGTAAAGATAATGACACCATATTTTTAATGCAAATACCACTGCACCTAACTCTAGGTCATGTGTGGTATAGTTCTTCTCATGAACTTTTAATTGACGTGATGTGTACGCAATAAATTTCTTTCGTTGCATTAACACGCATCCTAATCCTTGACATGATGCATCGCAATAAACTACAAAGTCATCTGTGCCGTCTGGAAGTGATAGAATAGGTGCATCACAAAGTTTGTCCTTAAGCAGTTGGACAGCTGCTTCTTGTTTCTCTCCCCAATCATACTTCTTATCTTTTTGAGTGAGGGAAGTTAGAGGTTGAGCAATATTTGAAAAGTTCTCAATGAATCTCTGATAATAACCGGCCAATCCTAAAAATTGGCGTACTTTGGTTGGCGTCTTTGGTATGTTCCAATCCTTAATGGCTTCTATTTTAGAGGGATCAAAATGTATGCCTTTCTCATTGACTACATGTCTGAGAAATTGAACTTCGCAAAGCCAGAATTCGCATTTAGAAAATTTTGCATACAGTTTCTCCTTCTTTAATAATTCAAGAATAGTTCTAAGATGATGTTCGGTGTTCATCCTTGTTTCGTGAATATATCAATATGTCATCAATAAATACGATCATGAATTTATCAAGGTATGGCTTGCACACACGGTTCATTAAGTCCATGAACACTGCTGGTGCATTTGTTACGCCAAAAGGTATAACAAGGAACTCGTAATGACCGTAGCTAGTTCGGAATGCCATCTTCGGATTACTTTCTTCTTGAACTCTAAGTTGATGGTATCCTGACCTTAAGTCAATCTTTGAATAGAAACTCGATCCTTGAAGTTGATCAAACAAGTCATCGATCCTCGGTAATTGATACCGATTCTTGATCGTGAGCTTACTCAATTCTCAATAGTCTATGCACATTCCGAAACTTCCATCCTTCTTTTTCACGAATAAAACTGGAGCTCCCCAGGGTGAGAAACTTGGTTTAATGAAACCTTTGTCCAACAACTCTTGAAGTTGGTGGACAGCTCTTGCATTTCTGAAAGAGCCAGTTGGTAAGGGGATTTTGCAATAGGTGTAGCTCCTTGAATTAAGTCTATATGAAATTCGACTTGTCGTTGTGGTGGCACTCCCAGCAAGTCTTCTGGGAAAACTTTAGGGAATTCCTTCACAACAGAGATCTCCCATGTCACACCCTGACCCGCAGCGGAAGTAGAAGTCGGGGCATGATTGGGTTTTCATCAAAGTTCACGACATTTACTATAATTAAGTTTCATATTTATTATTCAAAATTTAAAAGAAAAATATCCAATCACAAAGAAACATACAAGAACAAGAAACATTGTTCTAAACAAGATACATTTTATTCGTCTTCTAAGGCCAATCCTAAGTGTTCCTCTCCTCAGCCTGTCCACATGTATCATGTGTAAAACAAAAGTTTGGGTCAACAAAACTTGGCGAGTGAATATAAATTTAACAATTAAATAATTTATTATATTGGGTGTTTCAATAAAAATGTGCATGGACCATATATGAACTTATGTATATATAATAAAATCACAAACCACATAATAAACATATGAACATGATGAATGATGAACTTGTGATCAAGGCTCAATCAAATAGGGCCGATCTAATGAGTCACCACATGCTTAACTCGTATCCTACGAGTAACTGATGGGCCTTAAATGAATGATTGCACTGAAATGATAAAAGGTAACCACACATAACCACAACAAACAATTATACACATTAGAATACATAATGGTGGTCGCAATGTATTTGTATAAATAAAATAAATAACGATGCATGATACACCCCAAACGTAAATAAAAAGGTGAATTTGTAAGGATTCACTCACAGTGGGTGTGTTTCCTTGATCGAAGACGAACGCGCGCGAGCTTGGGATTTAACCAATGAAGGGAAACTAACCTAAAATAATAACGTGATAATTCGATAAATAAATAAAAGTTACATTTTTTAATAAATGCTTTTTAGTATATTTGTAGGTTATTTTTGGTATTTAATACAAATTTTTAAAGCTTTAAAACCTTATTTTTGGGTATTTTTTAACTAATTTTTAAAGAATTAAAAAGGATTTTAATTAAAAAAATTACCCTTTTTTCTCAGGGTTGACTGGTCAACGGCTGGTTCAACTGGTTTAATTATTGGTATTGTGTGAGGTTCGAACTCGTGACCTCCCGTATACGTGCATGCAGCTCTACCAACTGAGCTACGTGTATAACCCGAAAGATATCCGACTTTAATTATTCTTTTAAACTAACTACCATATTCCATAAATTATTTATTTAAAAAGATTTAAAATCCTTTGAACCGGCAACTATCACCCGCTTCGAACCCACGATCCCCACTTTGCTTTGAACCCAGCCCAACCAACTGGGCTGGGTGTCTAACCAGTTAAGATAGAATTTATAATATATTTATACACTTATTGAAAGTTAGTATAATTGTTTAAAAAGAAACCGGTTTTTATTTCAACAACATGAACTTGATCAAGACTCGAACTCGGGACGTGTATGCTATGTTTGCACACAGTCCATCACTGGACTGTGTGCCTAACCCGGTTGTAACACGTTTTCAAAAATATATTTATACGAACTCAAAACTTCATCTTCTTCCTTGAAACAACCCAGAACATGATCCGACTGATATCTGTTTTATCTGGTTTTGGCTAATTAATTTAAGATTGAACATACGAAAATAATAAATAACAGAAAGGATTTAAGAAGGGTATACCGAATAGAAGCGAAATCTCGGTTTTCCGGTGATGTTTTCTGGCAGCTACTCGAGATTTTCCGGCGATGGTGAATTCGAGCAGAACGTTGATCAGAGGTTTTTAACTTGTAAATTTTGAGTGTATTTGGACGAAGTGATGGTTTGATTTATGTGTGTCCAGAAACAGTTTCAAATTTTCGGTTTTAAATCAAATTATGGCCAATGATTTGAAAAACGTTTTGAATTAAAATTGCATCTTGATTTTTGATTTGTAAGTGATGTCGATCATCAGTTATACTCATCAATTGCAACCGAAATCCGTTTTTGGTAATCAATCTTCGAATTCAGTTGGCGGTTTTAGTTTTTTTGATTTGCAGGTTTTATGCTAGGGATGGTATAAGAATTATTTGTTTCATTTATAGAACAATAGGTGTGTGCAGATTAGTGGTGTTTTGTGTGTGTGACCATGTTGGGGACCCGGCTTCGAATTCCGGTTAAACCCTTTAATTTTTGTTTCATTTTTTACGGTTTTTATTTATATACTGTAACATCCGTCAAAAACCGGATTTACCAAACCCGCTCATAAATTTTTGAATTCCTTGTTTCCACAGCTTCTTTCACTGTTTCCTGGATATCCTTTAATTCTTCAAACATTTTCTTTAAATTTGATGCAAGTCTGCTGCTATCTGGTGCCTTCTCTAATTGGTGAATGTTCTTCAGGGTTTCAATATTCTTTTCTGTTTGCTTTCTAATAACTTCAACTGAATCTGACAGCATCTTCATATCAGACTTCTAGCTTCTGATTTCTTCTATCAATACATCCAGCTTTGCTTCTACAGTAGATTTGTCTGCACAGACTTTGATGATGTTGTCTAGAATGTGATCAAGTTGTTCTTGTGAGACGACTGGTTCATTGAGTAAAGGTGGAACAACAGATATTCCTTCTTTCAAGCCAGCAGAAGACACACTTGCTATTGTTGTCAAAGGGTTAGGTTGGTCAAAAGACCAATCTTGTACACCTTTACCAGAACTGTGAAACTTATTCACATTCTTTATTCTTCACTTCCTTGAACCATTCTTGAGAATGATCCTTTGTGAATTGTTGAGACAAGCTCATTTTTCTCACCCAGGTTTTCTTGATCAGCAAGCTGATCTCCACCTATTGCCGTCTCAGTCTCCTCCTTATTAAATGATTTAGAGACATGACCTATGGAACTACTAACTTCTTTAGTCATTATTGTTGGTTTTCTATGCTGTATAATATAATATCCTCTAACAGATTCATTTGAATCAGAATATGTTGAGTTTCTAACAGTAAATAAATCAAGATTAGTTTAAGCACTTGATTCAACACTATGTGATGCCTCAGCATGATGTTGCCCTACCTCTAGATTCTGCTGCATCTGTTGATCAACCTCCATTGGTTCTAGTGAGAATCCGATTTTCTTGATGCTGAATATACTCTGTTTCATCAGCTTGTGGAGCCACTGATCCTTGATCATCATGATCTGGTGAAGAGATGTTGTCATAAACTTCAGTATGCTTCACTCTTATGTTTAGAATTGCCACATGCTGTATCCTGTAAGGTGAGTCTTCAGCTATCAGGCTCATCATGCTTTCTGGTAGGTTGGATTTCCAGGCTAGTTTTGCACACCATGGTTTTATTACAGATGATTTCCAGATGTTATTTGATATAGGAAGTTCAACATTCCTTTCAACAAATGTTTTGGCTATGATGATTGTCTAGAATCTGGGAAAAGGTAGATGAGAGCCAATGCCAGATTTGTTTAGTACAGATCTTTTCTTCAGATTGAAGATTTCTGTTCCATAATTAATGTTGATCCCAGTGATGAGTCCATACACGATTGTCAGAAAAGTTATGTTAATTTGATCAGTGCCCCTGATTTTGAAGTTAGGCACTTGGTTAGAGTTGCCATAATCACTTTCTAGAAGACAGGTAACTCATTCCTTTTAAATTCCCCCAATTAAGGAAATCTTTCTTGCGTATCCCATCAAATCATCATGATGCCCCACCAGCTCCTCCTTCCTAGGTGTTTCGATGTAGTTGTCATTGATTGGAAGTCCCAAACATTCCCTTATTCTTTGTGGAGTAATGGTAACAGACATGTTTCCCAGAGATGGGTTGTGACTTCATTCATACCAGTTTTGCTAAGCGTATTGACAAGCTACTACATAATGTTTTCCGGTACTTCTTTGGTTTTGGTCAGAGGTTGAGCAATAGGGCATCTTAGAAGGAAAAATTTGGCATTTTTCTTCGTATTCCTCATGGTTGGTGTTCACCAATAGGTTATTTTCCTTCATCAGTAGTAAGTCATCATCCCTGATGAATGGGACAGAGTGTTCAATAGTTGGGATATTGAGATTGACGAGGTTTGGTGTGGCTATGGTGAATTGAATTTTGCTCTTCAAAAAAAAACTGTAAGGGTTTTTAGGGTTTTGTGAGATTGGAGGTTGCTGGCAAGTTTCTCGGCCTTTTGAAGTGGGTATATACAAGATTTGGGGGACAGAGATCGTGGGTGGTTAGTAATTAAAATAGTTAATGGCACAATTTAATGATGTTTTAACTTTATACAAACCATTTTTGAGAACTTTTGGTATATCACAAATTTTGATGTATCTCCAATTTTTTTATATATCTTTTTGAAACTTTTGAAGATAATTTTTGATTGGCAAATACTAACGGCCAAGTTGTACCTCTTAACCTCTGGTGGGACCCTTTTTCAGAGAGAAGGTCCAATAATATTTTTTTCTAGAGTCTTACATTTCTTCCCCTTTTTTGAAAGCAAAATTCAATCTGATGATATCATCAGAAATATGTCTATATGTCTTATTTAGAGATCCAAAACATTCTAATCACTACTTTTATCAGAATGTAATCAAAAATAAGAATTCCCCATTGATAGAGTGTGTTTTTTATGATGAGAGGGAATGAGTAAAGTTTCAGAGATATCACTTACACATGCTTTTTTGGTGGTAGTCCAAGTCTTTGTTCTTTTCTTCAAGGAGTGTTTTGTGAAAATTTTTAAAAGATAATAGTCATGAGCATTATTTTCTAGAATTTCACACAGTTTTTATCTCTTTTCATCATATCATTCCTTTTTGAAGATTAACTGACCAGATTTTATAGTTGTTTTGGACTTTGTTTTAGAAGAAACTTTCTTTTTATACCTCAAAAATATTTTCTTTCTGATAAACTTAAGTTTATTGATCTTTGTTTTAACTCCTTTTTTTGTTTATACCCTTTTTCTTCCTAGTGAGAGAGATGTACTTACAAGATGAGATCCGGTAGAATTTCTTTCCTTTTATTTCAAATTTTGAATTGTTTTAAAGGACTATTTGACCCCTCTTTTGAAATGTTGCAAGAAAAGTTCAAGGTTTTAACTTTGATATAAGAATTCTTTAGAAAAGGTTTACCGGAATTGCATTAGATTTGACTTAATTTTATCAGATCGATCTTTTGGTGAATGTTTTTAGTTTTTACATATCTGATAAGGTTCCCTCTTTTGATTTTTTCTTTTTAAACCTTTAGTACTTATTCCCCCTTCCTATTTTTCATTTTGAAAAGATGCATTTATAGATAAATATTTACACCTAAAACAAAAAGTAAGGAAAACTTACGAAAAAAAGGACATATAAAATAGTCTACAAAAAAAAAACTAATCCTCGTTGAAGATAAGTTGTGCAAAAATCCACATATAAGTCACTACTCCAGAATGGTTAGAGGTTGGTATCAGGCTAGCATTGTGTATGTTTTCTTGAAAAATAACATGTGCTCTTGGGTACCAGTTTGGAACTCCTGTGAAGTCCAGTTGATGAGTGATTACCCTCATTAAGAAACAATGATAGATAAAAAAATGGTCTAAGAGAGTTCAAGTTCCCCTCAAAATCTTTCATGAGATATTTAGAAAAATTGTAGGGGACTACTTGTACTACTGCATGTACCACCTCCATCAACTTGTATGAAACCTCATGAAAGTTTGCATACTTTCTAGAGAAATATACTCCAAGCTAGGTGACAAAGAACTGCCACGGTTGGATGAATCCAGATTTGCTGATCCCTCTTGGACGGTTCTCTTTGTACTACCCCATCTTCTTCAAGGTCTGATCCAAAGTATGGCAAGTGAAGAATGTGACGTCGTTGTTGTCATTGAGATGTAGAGCCTCTCTGATCATCTCCTTGCTCAGGATGATATCCTTCCCCATCACTTGACTGTGAATCCAGACTTTTGTCCGTTGGAAGATGGTTCGTGAATTCCACCAAAACTCTTGCAGTAGACTTGGGTGGATCCAGATATATGCCGACAAGGCATATGCTAGGGGGCTTTGCAACAGGATGTTGAAACTTACACCACAGCCTTCCCATGCTGGTCCATTAAGGTTCCTCCGGACCCTCATGTTGTGAGTTTGGTAGTATGAAAGCAGGAAATGTGTGGCACTTAGTTCAACCACTGTTAGGGATTTTTTATAAAAGATAAGGTTGTTAGGGTTTCTAAACAAGAAGAAGGAGGATAACAATGATAGATGAGATGAAGTTGATCTTTAAGTGGTGTTTGTATATATAAGTGAAAGTGATAGTTTCACCATAAATGACATTTACCAACTTAAGATTTCTTTTTTTTTTATCTCCAGTATCTTTTAATGCTCAAGATCCTTAGTCAAAAGCAAAGAGAATTACATGAGATAAAGTTTAGCGGCGATTTCTTAGAAATTACAATCATTCACTTGCCCAGGTGTCCCCTTCTTTCTCTCTAAGTGTGGATGACTAAGCTTTAAAAACTAATTGAGAGTGTATTTGAGCAATGGATTTTGTTCAGAAAGCTTGTCACACCCTCAAAAATCCACATGCAGGGTTTTAGCGCGAGGTGCATGACAAACCAGGATCGAAGACACTAGTCATATAGAATGACTCTATATGCAAAAAACATTTAAACTATTTAACCATGCAGTTAAAGAAATGCGGAAGTGTAAGTAAACATAAATAAAGTGTGCGTCAAAACAAATGCCCAAACTAAAGAACTTAAAAGTAAAGAAGCAAAATGTTTAAATGAAATAGTTTTCATGCTCATGATGTGCTCCCACTCTGGAATGATACCTTAACAACCTGAAAAAAACATGTAAAAATCAAGTGTCAACAATTAATGAAGAGTGAGTTCACAGGTTTGAGTTCTCAATTTTTAAAGATAAGTTGTTTCCACTAGTTCAGCCCCGAACAAGTGTGTTATAAAATTTCCCTGATCCCACCTGAATTTGATTACAGTAAGTTTCCAGTTCAATATCCCGAATCATGTTGTTATATTGCTTAGCAATATATGTTATATCTTTAGGTAGCTAGCCTAGGTCATGTCAACAAAGTGTTCGATCCGAAGCTGACGTTGCTGCCCCTGTTGTGCCAGATTTATCACCAACCATGGTTAAGTGTTAGGCAAATTCTACACCCGTGAACTTCAACGTTTGGTCTAGCTAGCGCGACCAGCACAAGTGGGGCTTGTCGGGCCCAGTAGTACTACTAAAAATTCACTGGCTATAATCGAATACTAACGCATCGTTTGTTTTAAGGGGACTGACATGTGATATAATGCTTCCTTGTGACCATAACCGTATAACATAACCCCTCCCAATATAGTTCGTTAATATGTAACAGTAAAAGCGTTACATTACCGTAACGGTACATGTTTTCTCCCCCTGTGTATTTAAAACCGTATAAAATGTAGAGGCTGTGAACTCACCTTTGTATTGCTTGTTAAGATTAGACTAAGTTTATGAATCTAGAGCGATCAACAACGCCCTATAATAGTTAGCACGATTTATTAGATTTTGCTTAGGAATAGCACGAAAGTCCTACACTTGTCTAGTAACTAGCACACGAACAAGTAATCACATGGCACTTCCATTATATGATTCCATAACCATGTTCAAAACCTTCCTATGATATGATATATGCTATTTATACAATTAACAAACAACCGTGGATATTAAAAATAGCAAGTTCGGTCCTTATACGTTCATGTTTCCTGCCTAGCAAAAATCACTGAAACTAGGCTGTTTTGAGAGACTCGTTTAACCTATTTACAGGGTCGAAAAATTATGATTTTTTATGTGACGTACTCCTCGGAGGGTTGGTCTTGTGTAAAAATGTCAAGGTCTAAGTCTATACCAATAATTCACAAAAAAAATCATTTACTAAGCAGCTACCGAATTCATCACTTTTTGACTGCAGTTTACCCAAAATTTTATTTAAAAATCCTCAGTTATCCAATTGACGTAATTCCAATTAGAGATCTTCACTGACATCGACTACTGCATAACTTTCATGACTTAACTCCAAGTATTCCCCAAGTTATGACGTAAAAATAACGTACAAATTCTGCAGAAAAACGCAGCTTTGACTACTTAAATGAAACTATTCTTTTCAAATAGCAAACGATGTCTAAAATTTTGATTCTAGCGCCATTAGAAGCATATTTAGAAATACCACATTTTGGAATCATAAAAATCCAAGTGTTCGTTATGTTACAACTCGGTTACATCCAACTGAAGTCGGCTGCAACTATTGGACAGCTTCCTGTTTTCGTTACCCGACTTCTTAAAACGAGTTTTATGATCCTAAACACATACCTAGCGAACAACAACAACATTTAACCTCACAAACAGTAGGTTATCGTTTATTTACTCTCAGTATAACATGTCTACACATCGAAATCCTTACAAACTATAAACCCTAGTTAACATATGCATGCTTCGAGTATAACTAATCGGTAAAACAAGATACCACACATGGTTTTCATGCATTCTACCCTACTATATACCATTAAGATCATCATGATTATCAAAGCACACAAAATCATAGCCATTCATACAATAATTTCAAACCGAAACAACACCAAAAACATAACTAACCTTGTAGAGATAGATGAGAGTGTTAGAGTGAAAGAGAGAGTAGCGAGAGAGAGAAGGAGCGACGCACGGTGGTGGGGGTATGGTGGGCTGCCGCACGTCGAAGGTGAGGGAGAGAGTATTAGGGTTTTTGTGTTGTGATCACATACATACACACATCCTACATAATATATAAAACAAGGGAGATGGGACGGTTTAGGTTGCCTTGGGCCGCAAGAGATGAGGGCGGCTTGGGGGTCTTGGGCCACAAGGGTGGGAAGACGGGTTGTGTTTGGGTTCGGTTTCGATTGTTTTTTATTAAATCTCGTCATGTAGATAAATATTGTTATCACGTAAAGAAGTGTCGTAATTATAAATCGTAAAACGTATTGTTGTAAGTAAACACTAACCTCAGTTGTTCGGGTTGTAACAAAGCTTCCTCTATGACGTAATCTAACCTAACCATAAGAGATCTCAAGTAAATATATACTTTTTGTTTTTGATTTTTTTAAAATAAGAAAATGAGTAAAAATAACAAGCAAAGATTTTGAAAGATAAAATAATGTACATATGTTGTCCTAATGATGTGCATGTGTGGAATAATTTAGAGTAAGAAAGCATAAATAGTAAACCATATTAGTGTTTCTGATGATTTTGATACATCTGATAAATCACCAGTTCTAGTGAATTTATGTAGTTTCCGATGGGGCATGAGAATTTAAGATTTCTAATAATCTTGTGATGATTCACAATTTTGATCATCCTTTTGTGACAAAACATTTTCTTATTTTTCTTCATATTTTATGTTGACCATACCCAATATGCTGACCAGAAAAGTATGTCTCTTTTCATCAAGAGGTTTCGTAAAAAAATTTAGCAATTTGTTTTTGTGTTGGAACAAAGTACATTTCAATGCTACCTTTTTCCACATGGTCTTTTATGAAGTGATATCGGACATCAATGTTTTTCATTCTGGAGTGATGCACCGGATTTTCTGTTATGGCAATGGAACTTTTTTAATCACATAATATTGGAATTTTTGTCAGATTTACTCCATAGTTCCTCAGCTGAGTTTGCATCCATAACACTTGTGAACAACAACTTGCTGCTGCTACATATTCTGATTCAGATGTGGATGTTGGAAACACAATTATTTTTCTTGCTTGCCCAATAGACTAGCTTTTCTCCCAACATTTGAGAAGCACCAGATGTGCTCTTTCTGTCTATTTTGCATCCTACATAATCTGCATCTGTGTATGCTATTAGTTCCAAATTTATATCTTTAGTATACCATAAACCAAGATTTGATGTGTCGTTTAGATACTTAAAAACCCTTTCGTAGCTTTTAAATGGGACTCCTTAGGATTATATTAGTATCTAGCCAGAAAACATGTGGAGAACGTTATATCTGGTCTGCTAGCCGTTAGGTACAACAATGATCCTATCATTTCCCTGTAGGTTTTAATATCAACACTTTTGCCATCTGGATCAGAATCAAGTTTATTTCCATTTGCCATGTGAGTTTTTGAGTTAGAGCAATTTTCAAGTGAATACTTTTTCAATATTGTTGTAACATACTTTGATTGACTCAAAAATATGTTGTCACTTCTTTATTTGACTTGTAAGCCCAAAAAAAGTTTAAATCACCCATTATGCTCATTTCAAAATGGCTGGTTATTAGTTTCTCAAACTTTTTGTAAATTTTTCATTGGTTGATCCAAAAATAATGTCATAAACATATATTTGATCCAACAAAGTGTGACCCTTGTGAGTTTTCAGAAATAGAGTTGTGTCAATAGTACCTTTTGTGAAGCCTGAATTGATTAAGAAGTTTGAAAGAGTTTCATACCATGCTCTTGGAGCTTGCTTCAACCCATACAAGGCTTTGTTTAATTTATAATCATGTTTTGGGAATTTAGGGTCAATAAAGCCTTCTGGTTGTTACACGAATACTTCTTCCTCAATCTAACCATTAAGAAATGTTGATTTCACGTCCATCTGATAAACTTTGAAGTTTTTGATGCAGCATAAGCAAGGAATATTCTTACAGCTTCTAATCTGGCGACTCGTGCAAAGGTTTCATTATAATCTATTCCTTCTTGTTGACAAAAACCCTTCACTACCAGTCTTGCCTTGTTCCTTATTATGACACCTTGTTCATTAGACTTGTTTCTAAATATCCATTTTGTTCCAATGATAATTTTGTCAGTTAGCTTAGGTACCAGATTCCATACTTGAATTTTTTCAAATTGGTCAAGCTCTTCTTGCCTTGCTTGGACCCAATCTGAGTCATTGACTACTTTTTTGACAGTTTTTGGTTCTATCATGCTTAGAAAACCAGCATATAGACATTTATGAGCTGTGGCTGATCTAGTCTTGACACCTTTTTCAAGATTCCCAATTATGTATGATTGAGAATGTCCTTTGATCCATCTACAACTGTTGTGTGAGCTTGATAGTTATGATGGTTCTGAAGCTTCTCCCTGATCAGTTACCTCTGTTGCCTTTAGTGGATCAGAATTTTGATGTTCAATCTGATTTTCTGATGAGTTTCCAGAATTCTGATCTTATTGTGAATTTTCTAGTGAGTGCACTAGATTTTCTATAGGGTTAGTATGTGACGGATGTTTTGATGACTCTTTATTTGCATAGTCACATTCAAGAAGTTCTTCAGTTAGAATGTTGAGAAGATAATTAGGATTTTCTTGATTATCAAAAAAGTTTATTTCTTTCAAAATTTCACTAGAGACTTCTGTTTCTGATGAATTGTCAAATGATACATATGAACTTTCTCTTATTGTCCTAGAGTTTAAGATGAAGACTCTGTAAGCTTTTGAGGACAATGAGTAACCAAGAAAAATGCCCCTTTTAGCTTTTTTGTCAACTTTTTCAAGACTTTCAAAATTATTAAATACAAAACATCTACAACCAAATGTGTGCAAAAATTTGATATTTGGTATTCTTCCATCTATGATGTTGTAGGGTGTTTCCTGAAGTCTCTTGTTTATTATGGATCTATTCTATGTAAAACATGCATTTGCAATTGCTTCTTCCTAGAGGTAAGTGGGCAGTTTGGCATAAGCCAGCATGGTTCTTGCTGTTTCTACCAAGGTTCTATTTCTTCGTTCCACAACTCCATTTTGTTGTGGATTCTTGTAGCAGAAAAATTACGTGAGATTCCTTTGCTTATAAGGAAGGTCTCAAGTTTTGAATTTTTAAACTCTGTTCCATTATCAGATCTGATCCTTCTGAGTGGTAATTTTAACAATTTTTCTATTTTTCTAATGAGGTTTATGATCAGGGGGTCTCGTTTTTCTTTCTTAAAAAGTCAACCCAAGTGTACCTGGAGTAGTCATCTACAATGATCACAATGTATTTCTTACCAGAAAAACTTGCTGTGTTCATAGGTCCACAAAGGTCAATATGCAAAAGTTCTAAGTTTTTTGTTATTGAAGATTAAGAAACTGTTTTATGTGAGCCTCTTTTGGATTTCCCCAATTCACAAGCTTCACATAATTTATCCTTCTTGGAGGATATAAATGGTAGACCTTTTTACCGAACCTTTGCTTGCTAATTGATTTAGATTTTTGAAATTTAAGTGTGCCAATCTTTTATGCCACGACCAGCTATTATCTTTGTTATCTTTTGAAAATAAGCACAATTGAGGGTGCTCTATTTCTTCTTTTAGGTCAAAGTAATATATGGATTTTCTTATTCTTTTCCACTCAAATAAATTTTGTTGTCATCTAGACCAATCAGCAAGTATTTTTCTAGCAAAATGGTTACCTGAAAACCTTTGTCACAAAATTGACCACATCTTAGTAGATTGTACATCAAACCCTCTACATAAGCTACTTTCTCAATGGCGAATGATCAATACTTAATGCATCCATAGCCCAACGTTCTTCCCTTCACTCCATTTCCAAAATTTACTAATTTACCCTGCTTTAGAACATAATTGCTAAGTAAGCTCCTATCCTTAGTCATGTGCTTGGAGCTTCTTGAATTGCAGTACCGGATCTGCTGCACATGATGGTCCTGAAATGGAAGAGTTAAAGAATTTTTGGTACCCAAACTTGTTTGGCTACTTTTTTTGATGTAAGTATGTTTAAGTTTTCTTCTTTGGATGAGGAAATTTCACCGGAATTTCGGTTATATGCTGACCAATTAATAGATTGTTTGGTTTTAATTTAGAGATGGTGTTGAACTAGCTTCAGTATGTCAACACATATAAGTTTTCTTTGTCAGAATTTTCTGACTCCTTTGACTGTGATGGAAGGTTTGTAGATCTTTGAGATTTGGATGAATTTTTTTGAGTTTTCTGAAAAAGCTTGTTTTGATTCATGCCTTTCTTTCCTTTGGTGTTAATTTTTTATAATAAGGAAGATTTTTCAGAACTCATTGATTTGCAAGATTCGGTATTCGATTCTGATGTTATTTTATCAGAATTCTGATCTGATGCCTTGATAAAGGTAGTGGAATTTCTAATGTTTGTCTTTACATATCCTAGCCCGTCCCCTTTGTTCTTTGGTGTGGTTTCAATAAAGTTTATAAAATCTTTGGCTTGTTGAAAACCTTTTACATTGATTTCTTTGTCATGAATTCTTTTACATAAATCTTTTCTTTCCTTTTCATAGAATTCAATATTTGCATATTTGTCTCAGCTTTCCTCAATCAGTAATTGGTTTTCAAGTATTACTTTATTCAATGTTTTTATTTATTTTTTTTTTTTTTGTAAATTATCAGATTTCTTTTTTCCATCTTTGTTTTTCTTGTAAGTTTATAAAATCTGACATAAGCTTGTTTAATTTCTATTCAAGATCAAAATTATTCGAGCATACTTTTAGTTCTGATCTTTCGAAATCTGCATCAGAAAGCTTTGCCATAAGACAAAAATTTACCATTTCTTCTCCTTCTTCATAGAAGAATCATCAGTCAACCAGGTATATGTCCCTTTAATCAGACTTACTTGTTGTTTCTTTTTACCTTCCTCTAGCTTCTTCTCATAATAAGCAACATCTTTCAGTTTTTTGTTTTTGCATTCTGATGCATAATGACCCTTTCGTTGACATTTGTAACACACAACTTCTGTTTTAACTTTGTCTCTTGATTTTCCTTCCATCCTCTCCTTGTCACTTTTCTTGTATTTATGGCTTCCATCTCTAAGCCTTTGCTCAAAAGTTTTAGTGAGCAGTGTAATTGCCTCAGCAAATGCAGAAAAATCTGATGAGGTATCAAAATTTTCCATATTTTGGCAATAAGAGGTTTATGGATCAAAATTGGATATTCTTTGTGACTTTAATATGAGAGCAATGGATCCTCCTCTTTAGTTTGAGTTTTCATATATCTCTTATTCTTTAGGAACAAGAACGCTATAGAGGTCATGTAAACTAAAGTTTCCTAGCTCTTAAGTGGAGGCTAAAGCCATTGTGAGATTTCTCCACTCTCTTGGTAGAGCATCTAGGAATTTCACATTCCTTTCATCATTTGACTTTTTAATACCAAATTTCTTTAGATCATTTAAAAATTTGGCAAATCTGTTATAGGTTTCACAAAGATTTTCATTTGACAAACTTTTAAATCTCTCATAAGAAGAGACACACTTTGTTCGTTTGTTTCTCTTCATTCTTTCTCCTCTTCACAAAGATTTTCTAACTGATCCCATATCTCTTTAGCAGAATCATATGCATCTACTTGAGACAATATGTCATTTAGAAGTGTCATAATCAAAAGTGATTTGGCCCTTTCATCAGCTTCCACCTTTTCCTTGTCTTCTTTACTCTAATAACTTTGAGCTTTTGGAGCCTAGGAGACAGGTATTTCAGGTGTTTGATCAGTTGTTGGTGAACCTGGTATCTCAACCATGGATATATGTGGGCCAGACACAATGGATTGAAATAGAGCTCGATCATGTCCATTAAGGAACTTGATCATCTTGATTTTCCATTGGGGGTACTCCTCTCTGACCAAGGTTAGAGGCTTTGACATAGACCCAATGTTGAAAGCATTGTTCAAGGTTTGAAAGTTTGCCATATTTAGATAAAAGAAAGTTTAAAGAACAAGAGCAATTGATTGTTTGAAAATATTTTATTCAATCTGCTCTGATATCAATTGTTGATCCCAGATAAACAATGCACTTTTCACATAATATGGCAATTGATTTCAACAAGTGTGAAAATAGTGTGCGGAAATAGAAATCGAACTCTCAAGAAACAACAACTACATAATTTTTCAAGTTTACATTAATTTGAAACAAAATGGTTTATAAGGTGATTGTGAGGTTATTGACTAGTACAAACGAATACTTGCGTAATTCTATGGTGAAAGGGCAATGGAGTTTTTGTAGTATCTATTAAATGCTTAGCTTAACTCATTATCCTTCACTGGTTTACTCTCTATTTATAGAGAGTCTTTAGCATGAATAAACAATTGTTTATCCATGCACTTACCATGCATAAAGTAGCTTTTTGGCATATTCATTGAATCTATTGAGTTTAACTTGCTACTTTACAAATATGGCAGAGCCTCTATTTTTAGATAAGTTGGCTCATCAGAAGTCTTGAGAGCCAGCTCATCAGAAAATCTGTTGAACAGATCACCAGATTTTCTCTGATAATCAGATTTTACCAGAAATTGGTGATACTCATCAGAATTATCATCAAATCCATCAGAATGGCCTTTTCTGATTGTCTTTATTTGTTTCTGATCCTTTTCTGATGAATGTTGAGGATATGTTGTCTTTTTCTTTTGTCCAGTCTTGTTACTTCATTCTGTTTGACCTTCATGATTTTATCTTCAGCAGTTGATCAAATAGATCATATTTTTCTTCAATACTTACATAAAAGTTTCCTAACAGTAACATAACATGAATTGGACTAGTGTGTTATCGCTTGAAGAGTTGACCTTGAAGCTTGAGTTAGAACTTTTACATCTTAAAGTAGTCTTCATCAGGCAACACATTGAGATATCGCGAAAGTACGCAGGTACCCATTGAACCCTAATCAAGTACATAGCATTTAACCAATCCTGATGTTGTAACCCATATTTCTCCATCAGAAGTTGCCGATGCATCTCGGATGTAGATGACTTCATGTGAATACTCTACACCAAATGGTGCAACAATGCCCTTAGCTCAGAATTTGTAACAGGTCTCTAGCAATCTATATATAATAGTACACACATTTTTAAAAAAAGTATGTAAAATATGCCCTTGGCCAGGAGCTTGAAAAAATAAGAAAACCTTAGTCGAAAGCTTCTTCATAATGTGCCACATGCACAGGCGGTGGCGAGACTATGTGAAGACCTCAGAAATGGCATGTTTCATTGAAGGGTCCTGGTCGGTCAATACTAACTTTGGTTGTTTCTTGTGTGCCTTTAGAAATGATTCTAGTAACCACTTTAAGACTTGGTCGTTTCATTGAGTAGCAAACCTGCACCGAATGTTACGCATTGTTTGTGATTATCAACCCGATGAAGGGAACAAAAATCATCTTCTACCTATGAAGAAAAAGTGCAAAAAAAAGTTACTACACACAACTGGATAATCTAGTGTGTTGTGCACTTAAATCATATGTTGGTAAGTTACTAAAAACAATTCTGCCGATGTGCAAACTTACTTGTTAGTGTGATAAGTCGCATCGAAAGCTAGCACATCACCAAAGACATCGTAATCTATCTTAGAAATTTCGTCTACCGAGAAAATCAACCTCAGTTGCCCTTTCTCCACCACAAAGTCATAGTAAAAGTCTGGTAAGCTCTTAGATCTTTCTTTCAACAGATCTATAACAAGCTGCGCATCCCGTTAACTAATAAAAAGCCTCATAGACCGGCTAAAATTTTTAAAATCGGTTGGGGTGTTGCATACGTTGTGATGTCCACCTATCAGAGAGACTAAAGCTCTATGAGAAACAATTGGCTCAATTCTGTTCAAACTCATGCTTTGGATAAATTGTTTGGATGAAAAGGTAGTTTCCTAGAAATCCCGGTTAGGTTATGATCAAAACGCTCAACGGGTGATTGTGATGTTCATGGAACCCTACCACTGTGCATAAAGATCTACCCTGGAAAAAGTTAACCAGTATACTATCCTTGCAATCTGTGACGGTGAAATTACTTTCCCATCAATTCATGGTTTCTTGATCTAGAGTGGCAGTTTTGAAGCTGGGGTTTTGAATATTTGGTACACCTTAAGTGCTTGTGAGTAAGAAACTCCTTCCATCTCTTGCTTCGCCCCTTACGAATAGAAAACCCACATTTCACAACATATTCCTTGTACATACCGAACACGTCATTCCATGTTTCATATACGGAACCAACAACGGGCCTTAAACCACTAGGAACATTAGGTTACCACATTCTAGTGCCATTTGGGGTGCGGTAAACATAGAATTCCTTGTCCGCCTAAAGGCGTACATAAAAAATATACTTATAACGATTTTTTCCATATGTATATATTTTTTGAAACAAAAAAAGAAGGCTAGGTTTGCATGTGTATATAAAAAATGTTTTTTTACGTATATATACATCGTTCCGGAAAAAAAGTTAGTACATAAAATAAGATACACCATGCCCTTAAATGTTTGCTACCTCAAAAAAAAAGTTTATCTTGAAAAAAAAGTTACATGATAACTAGAACTTTGCATTCTTGCTAAATTTTGACACAGTTGACTTAAAAAACAAGTATATTGTTTGCATAAAACACAAAATTGTTTGCATAATTGTGTCCTTTTTTAATAGAACCTCACAATAACTCAAACAGTTTCCATGAAACCTAACAAGGTGATATATTTTTTTTCAAGTTAAAAAAAATGTTACGTTGTATATGTTTACCTTCTTACATATCTTTTGTAGACAAAAAATATGTAAAAACTTATTACATAAAAAATATAGGGCCAAAAGAATGTTATACTTATAAACAAAAGTTTCTATTGTAAATAAAAGTTTGACACATTTTACTAACAAGAAAAACAAAATCATGTGTAGTGTACAAAAAAGAAAGTTGCACCATTTTTTTCTACCCTCAAAAAAACAAAAAGTTAACATGAAAACTAACCTGGGATACATTTATTTACCAATAATAAAAATTGCTTTACATATCTTTACTTTCTTACATGTGGCAGTACTTGCATTGTTACATGTGGCATTACTTGCATTGTTAAATGTGTTTACATTCTTACATGTAAAACAAAAAATAAATTATAAAAAGAACATTCCATTGGAAAAACTACCTAAAACAAGAATTTCCATGGAAACTGACCTAGTGATAGCTGCTCTATAATACTACAATTCTGAACACCGTCATCATTGTAGGTGGGGTCTGGTTCAAAATCTGAGACCCCTTTACAAACACGTCCAAACAAGAACACAAAAAAACAAAAAAATGGAAAAAAAAATGCAGAAAATCTAGATAGGAAAAGTTATTATATGCATGTATTTGTATGCAACCAGTATCACCAGAGTCGTCCACATTTTCGTTTTTAGTCTTCGTATCTTTAACTCGTGAAGAACACTCAAATGTCAGAGAAAAAGTAAAAATCCAACCTTTCCCAAAAAAGGACACAACCAATCTATGTATTTTGTTTGTCATCATGTATGTTCTCTCTGCCATGAAATCGTGTACATTAAATGTGAGTGAAAAAAATGTATAACTTACCTAGAAACTCAGTGAAAATTGGTACCAGATCTTCATTGAATATGAATATAGTCTCAGCTGATGTATACATTAGATCTTCATTGAATACAAATGCAGGTGAAAGATTATGTGGGACAAGACTTGTGGGTGAAACCATTAAAGAAGTTTTGCCGCCTACATCACTATCAGGTGGTTGGCTATTCAAGTCAAGCATGTTTAATGAGGGATTTCTAAGTTGTGCTTCACTCTCATTTAATTCAAATCTTGGTTTGTGATGGTTTTAAAACTGAGGGAGATGTATTTTGTATATAAAGGCAATAAATAACAAGCTAAACCTTAAAATAAATGGATAAAAAATGGAAAGCTGGTACATTGACATTATGTTTGAGGGCATACCTTCTGCAGCCGTCAAAGTTTAGTCAACAAAAGAAGATGCTGACTGTTACATATCCACTTATTGTCCATTGTAAAATCTCAGTTATACCCTTCTCTTCATCTTGTGCATATGTGAGTTTCTTGAGTTTTTTTTTATCTCAAGTGGGATTTATGAGTATAATTAACCTTTTTATATATATATATATATATATTGCAATCATTTGGAAGAAACCCCAACTTATTGAGAAAACCTAACTAACCAAAACAATTGGCTCACATTAAACAAATCACCTTTTTCATTTCAAATCCAAAAAGGGCATTATAGTCTTTATTCATCAATCTCACTCTCACTCTCTCTAAGAAATCTAAATTTGATTTTATAGATCTAAATATCAATCTTATCTCATCCCAATTTGTTTCTCTCTCTCTAAGAAAATCACAAATTATAGATCTAAATCTCATAGATTAGTATGCAGAAAAATTTGAAGTCCACAAGAAATCCAAATGTAAAAATAGATGGAGTGGTGTAGTGGAACACATTTTATCATTTGTTTGTGTGTTATTAATGCTGACTCTGTTTATCTATTATGTATAATAAATAAAAATAATTAGGGCTAGGTGGCAACTTGATATTGCATCTCACGTTCTGTTTGGGTGGGAAAAATGCTTTGGGTTTTCTTTTATTAATGAGTATTTGTTTCATAATACCCGCACCAAAAAAAAAATAGACACATATATAAGAAGGTTGTTTCTTTTCTTTCTCACACTGATCAAAAGCCCTAAATGGTTAATTCTTTCTTCTTCTTGAATTGCTTTTCAATGATTTCCCAATTCGATTAAAGTATCAGGAATCAAATCTTCATCTTTATTTCAAAATAAGATATATGTGTCAAGTTTTCACATCTGAATCCTTTGAGATACGAAGAGAATGATTGATGGAACGAGCTTAATCGAAAGACGGATGTGCAGGTATGGTTCTAAAAGGAGCTCTGGTGTACGGCGGAAAATACATACATACAATGTGCTCGGAAACCTATTTGAGGTATTTTTCTAACTACGTTCCTCTTATTCAACTTGTTAGCTGTGGTGCTTCCGGACTCATCGGTTAATCACTTTCTTTGATTGAATTGGTTACTGACGTTTTCTTTTTCCCGTTGTTTGATTGATTGCTTGAAGTTGGATCGATTCATACCAAATAGATTAACTATTGATTTTGATCACTGTCTATTGCATGCTAACACAATCTAAAAGGGTAACTAGAATCCGATTGTTGTAATAAAATAACCAAATGATTTTGATGACTTTCTTTAAAGATATGGTTAGAAATTTTATGGGTTAGGTTAATTCAACCCCGTCCGTCCCTTTTCAACCAGTAATAAAAACTAACAGCTTTAACCTATGTTTAATTGGAATGTAGGAATATCGAGATAAGACTACCACTTGGGCTATATGAGTGGTACCATGACCTGCGTCACAGTAGGAACGTAAAACATAATGGGTTTCATCTTGGGTTTGAGAGAATGATTCTTTTCACAATATGGATCGACAATATTAGGGATGTAATCCTTTTTCCAAGATATCCTTTTGCTTTTAGTTTCTGTCAACATTGTCATTATTGAACAGGTTGAATACACATCTCATAAGATTTTGCTTATGCCTAATGGTGATGTTAAAAACATTTTTGAGCTTAACCATAAGTCTTATTACTAAGTATATACCGTTATATATGGTTTGTATTATTCTACAATACATTTAACACTAGATAATACCATCAAATGTTGTATACAATGAAATTACTAGAGAGTTATGAGTCATATATATGTTTGTGAATTATAATTATAATTGTAATTTTCTTTCTCATTATCTAATGTAAGATGTAATTTCATTTATATTTTGTTTGTTATAGAGTTATGACTTGTAGAATTTAAATTGTTCGACCCGTGTATTGAAAACATTTATAATTTGAAATAACCAAAGTTTAACATTTGCAAAAAGTTAATACAGAATTAGAAACCAGTTTGTAGATTGATTTAATTTATGAGGAAAATGGAATTGGCCAATCTATTCGTATATGTAATTGCGGGAACACCCGGCCGAGGTATTGAATATTTATAAATTTGAAAGGTATGGTTTCCTATGAAACGCTATGTGGGTACATCAATATTTCTAACGACAAGGTTATGTTTCACTGCTCTGTTCGATTTCCCACAATGGTCTAGGGCCTGAACTTGAGTCATTACAGTGGTCTAGGGCCTGAACCAAGTGGTTGACCAGTATACACTAGCGGAGCAGATGGCGATGACAGAATCTATGCCTCATAGTTGGATCTTCATTAATTTTGCATGGTATTGATTTGATTAACAGTACGAAAAAGTTATGAATATTGGAGCTTTATTAATAGTGAATTTTTATGGTTGTTGATGATATGAATTCTGATCCATCAATTCTTTTCTTGGAGATACCCATTAGAATCTCATCTCACATTATACAAATTGCAGTGGACTTTAGAATCTCATCTCACATTATACAAATTGCAGTGCACTTCTAGTGTTGACTTTAGTTTTGTAATGAGTTCAATAATATTTGTTTTTTAATGGTAAATTTGTTAGCTTAGGTTTTCTAAACACTTCAATGTTAGCATTATTTCACAACTTTACAAATTTTAGGTTATAATATAGGATTGCAATTAGAAATGATGGTACTTCCTTTTTTTTAAAACTTTTTTTTGCCCTTTTTAGACTTCTAACCATTTTGATTGACCAATTACCAATTTTCAAAACAACCAGACCCATCACCAATATTATTTTTTTATTAAAATTCTTCAAGGTTTTTGTTAAACTTTATATATATATATATATATATATATATATATATATATATATATATATATATATATATATATATATTATATATATATATATTTCATATTTTTCTTTGATTCATAATTGAAGTTACTATAGTAGTGATTATACTCTTTTGTTTGTAGCCACGGCAACATTTGAGAGTGCTTTAAAGGCAATTAAGTTTTTTTTTTTCACCCAATTGGATCATTCTCAATATCTCAAAAGTAAAAGTCAACAGACTTCCTTTGGTAGATAACAAAGGTACAATATTTTTTAAATGTAATATGCAGTTTTATTATATATGTTTATGTTTACACAACTTAAATTATTCAACCCCATGTATCACACGGTAAGATTACCTAGTGTAACATATATGAAGACTAATTGCTTTGTTCGTGTGTTTCTTTGTAGAGATCAAAGTGTAAGTTTTTTTGTTTTGTTTTGAAGAACTGAAGGAAGAAATCTTAAGGAAGGATGAATGTTTACTGGTGTATACCTGTAGGGGTATTAGTATTAATATTAATATTTGTGGGTGTTTCCTTCAATATTCTTTTCAAGTAGGGTAATGTTTTGGTAATCAAAAGAAACTCTGTTTGGAATTTTGTGGTCATAATGTATTGAATCAAATGAAAATGAAACAAAACTCTGGTTTGAAATTTTGTTGTGACTAATGTATCTTGCATCCTGATATATACAGTACACCTGTAACATTTTATTTGAAATAGTCACTATTTACTATTTACATGATATACACTATGTCACACACATTATACAACAGATGCAATAGGTTAATCGATGTTACATATATTACATGGTCTTTTGTAACATGTGTAAGATCGTTTCCATAGTAAAGAAATATTAGGTTCTATATCACCTTAAAATTTATATGTTTTGCTGACATACGCCATTTCACACATGTTGTACACTACTAAGTGAAACAACAATTTTGAATGCAGTTACACATGTTGAATTCTGTCGTAACATGTTAAGGGTATCGATGTTATAGGTTTGCTATATCATGTAACATGCGTGTTTCATCATTACTATTTGATATTTTATAACCACCCAGTAACATGTGTTGTCCATCATAACAATCTATGGGATCAACACAACCTTTTTTACCATGTTATAAAACAACATACCACTCATGTAACACATTTTGTGATAATATATGTAACAGCCACATTTACATAATACATCGTTAGCATAAAAACCACCAAACTACTTTGATTCCAACATTTAATAAAAAAAACAAAAATCCCAACCAATACAATCCTTAAAAAAACAACCCCCGGCCTGCATAACAACTAAAACATTAAATTAAAAAACACCCCTACATAGTGATAATAACCAAAACAAGCCAAGCACAATGTCTAACCAGCTTCCCATAGGCAGTCACACCCATGGTCTAACAGTCGTCAGGACCATAACTGAATTCTGACCCCGGGCTTAGCTCACCTTCCCATATGTTATGGTTTTACTAGTGTCTTAGAGTGTCTAGGGAGTGAGGGCAAGTTTACACCCATAGTACTCATGCTCATTAACCACAATCCCTCTTCGAGTTCTTTCGCTAAAACTTTTTTTTTAGTTTAGCACAACTACTTTCTTTGTTTGCTAATATATCCCAATTTAGCTTCTTGTTTGTCACCCACATCCCTTTCTTCAAGCTTTGATTCAACTTCATCATCTACACCTTTCTTCAAGCTTTGATTCAACTTCATCATCTACATCAACTTTTTTGGCCTCTACTTTTGTTTCCACTTCATAATCTACATCAGTTTTTCAAGCTTTAATTCCGTTTTAAATTTCGTATGTTTTTGGCGTTTGCAACTCTCCATTTTTTCCTTACTGCATGTGTTTTTTTGATTGTGTGAACTACAAGAACAATAGAATGAGACTTCACCATGTTCTTGCAAGATTATATATATTAAAGGATGGTTCAATTGTGTTTGTTGAGAAAAACAAGAGCAGACAAGACATAAAGTGCCTTTTTAATGACATATACTAGTAAAGTATACTTCTCTCTCTATGCACAATATCTAAAACACCCTTCACCACTTTAATAACAATAACAATGCATTCAATAAAAATCAAAATGCTTATAACATTGTCAACCATTAGTTCTTGTTGATCTATGGTCATAGTTTGGTTTGCTAGATTTTCTAAATAAAATAGGGTTTTCCATGGAGAAACACACTTTGAGATTTTTTCACCAACTGAAGAAGGTATAACATCTACATATTAAAGGCCTTTTTTCTAGAAAAATACTTTAAGTTTGTGTTATTCTTTTTTCTAATTCCTAGTTCAAACCTTTTATTTCGATTAGTTGAGTGATGACTATGATGAGGAATCAGCGTTGCCTCCATGTACCAATAATAGAGGAAAATCCCTACTCATCGGCCCTATGTTCATGAAAATCCCTACTCATCGGCTCTGAATCTTGTAACATATGAACACGTTGGGGATCTGAAAAAATTAAAATAAGAACAATCACTGTAACACGTGTTTCAAGGTTTACTCAGTATAAGAGTTTGTTTTGCTTAAGGTAGACAAAAGTAACAATCTCACAAGTGTAACACGTCTAACCTTTTCCCCCAAACACCTAACATGATGCCCATGTGTTAGGAGTGTTACACTGATCAAAATAGAGTTCCCTTCAAAGTAACAAACTATTTTACACATGTCACGTACATAACAAAGTAACTTTACAAACGTAATATGCAATGTTACCGACACCTGTGGACGCATGATCGCCATGTAACACAAGAAACCGCCACTTGATTTAACATAACCCTGGGAGGTTAAAAACATGTGCTTTCCCAATAAAAGTTACATCTTCACCGGTGTAACACATGTAGGCATCATGTTTAAGTGTTAGGAAAAAGTTACTTTTATATGTAACACACATATTTTTTTAACCTACCATGATGCTTACATGTGTAACACGTGTTACGCTGATCAAAATGTACTTTCCTACAAAATAACAGGCAGATTGATGTGTTACATACGCACAATTGAATCTTACATGCGTAACATCAATGCTACTAAAACATGTTACATGTGTTACTTCTCACACATCTTATATACACGTGTAACAGATGTAGGCATCATGTCAAGTGTTGGGGAAGAGTTACTTACATATGTGACACACCTATTTTTTTTTAACCTACCATGACGCCTACATGTGTCACATGTGTTACCGTTACCCTGATCAAAATGTACTCTCCTTCAAAACAACAGGCAGTTTTGATGTGTTACATACGTAACAATTGAATACTACATACGTAACATTCAACACATATTACATGTGTTACTTCTCACACATCTTACAGACATATGATCAACAAGAAATACCCCTCTACTATGTAACTCAGACCCCACAAGGCAGAAAATTTTAGACTCCTATTGTGGACAAGGAGTTCCATCCTGTTTATGGTAAATCATAAGAGACATTGAAAGAGCTTATTGCAATGTATAAAGCCTATGGATATGAAGTTGGGTTCAATGTAAAAAAGGCGCAAATGAAAGTTTAGAATGGACATGTCACGCACAAATACATGGGGTGCTCAAAGGCTGCTAAACTGCAGCAGAAAAGGATGTTCGACACTCTTTGCGAGTCTTTGGTCATTACCAACAAGAAAAGTACCTTACACTCACTGATGTTGTAACACAAATGGGTAACATATGTACAACAACTTTACACATGTTACATTGCTAAAAACAGCTCTAGTTACACGTGTAACTAGCACACTGCTACCTACATATGCTCTACAATGGATAAATTTGTCGTTACTTTTCCTCAACTCATGGGCGATTAACCATAAAGTAGCAATCTCTCAACAATCATCATTATATATTTCGGACAAGTCTTTCCATTTTGTTCTTGCCATGTATAAGACTTATGGCTACCAAGTTTGGTTCAATGTAAAAAATATATGTTAATGTAGTTTTTTATGTACTAGTAACATTGTTAATAACAACTCAGGTACATATGTAACTCGCAAAATGTTACATATATTGGTTCTAAATATGTAACGAAGGAATTATTGTCTTAAAGATGAAGATGATTATCAAGAAATGGACATAATTAGCTTTTACGGTCTTAATATGTAATTAGGTTTTGTGGTTTGTTGTTTACCAATCCAATATCTAACGTGTACAAGAAACATGTTTGTTTGCACATATGTTTTTTTATATAAATATGTATCTACATATACCGAAAACATGTTTGTAACATGTATTATACTAGAGGGTAACATATGTATAACCATGTTACACATGTTACATGTAGTTGTTACATGTGTTACAATGTCAAGGTTACACATGAGTATACACGTTACACGTGTTAAATATAGTTGTTACATGTGTTACAACAACATGGTTACACATGAGCACATATATAGAGGAGTTGGGTGATATTGCGTTGACTTTGGAGTTGAGTGGAAATTCTTGTTGAATCACTTATGTTGACTTTGGAGTTCAGCGGAATTTCTTGGTACCATATTCCGTACGAAGGGGAGCATTACTCTGATTCAGAGTGGTCAAACGATGATTGTCACTGGAAATAACTTGGTATAGTTTAACATTGTATTATTTTTTAGATTGTACTGTTTAAGAAGATTTTAATGTGTTAGATGGTTTGACTTTCTAATTAATGATATTCACTAGCTGACACGTTTCATAGTACTTTATTATTTTTCATTCAACAAGTTACATATGTAACACATGTGTACTAAAGGAATGATGTGCCCAACAATTTATCAGGCCATTATTTGCTATTATTTAGTCATTTTTTACATAATTTACACATGTTACGTCCAAGATCAGATACATATGTTACAAAATATGAAATACAATGCTAAAATGGATACAACATATCAATTTCACCTACTTTTTTTTCACTTAGACAATTAATAGATTCATTTCCACTCATCATTGTTTTCTTTTCCTTTATTCAATTACTACACTGACCAAAAAATAATATCCCACAAAATAACCGATTAGCCACTAATTGAAATCATATCCCACAAAACAACCAAGTAGCCATTGATTAGAGGTGGTTTAAGCAATCACAACAATCGATTGGCAGCTACAACATTTAACAATAGTGGTTGTTAGAGGAAGATAGTTGTGTTGCTGCACCACCGCTAAAAAGGAAGAAGACAACGTTTAACAAAGAAGAAGACAATTGTGTTGGTGGTTGTTGGGGGTGTTGCCGAATACGGTTTCAATCATCATCGGTTGCTTGTACGGAATGTTTCCAGATCTGAAAATTGGTCACCATAGCTTCAAATAAAAAAATCAGTCACCACGATGTGAAACAGGAAAAATGGTGAGAGAAGTGGTTGGACGCCCTATCTTCTTAATCTCTCTAAAATGTTTCCGACGAAGCTGCCGCCATTAACTACCTCTCGGGATGTAGGGAGGGATAGAACTAACATGAAACCATCTTTTTTGCTGCCAATGTTGCCTTGTCGTTGAGAAACCTATCGATTCATGGATTTGTGGAACCCTTTAGATTTTGGAGTTGTTTAGGGAGGGAGAGAATGAAGAGAAACCATCTTGGTTTTTTAAATGAATTTGAATTGTGATAAAAAAAGAGATGATAAAAGGTTTTATTAATAGGGCTTGTCTGATCATGTACTTTTGACTTAAGGTAAATTCCCAATATAAGATTATTGTGCCTTTTTTTAATTTAAACAATCCACATTGTAAACTTTGATTGAACTATTAATTGTGAGCCATTAGATTATCTATATCAATGGTTGATAGGTCAATTAGCAAAGGAAATGACATAATAGTTAAGAAAACTATGAAACCCAAATGAATGGATCTCCTCTTTTCATATATTTCACCTTTTGCAGATGTGTTACATGTAACAACAACCTGAGGTTGCCACGTGTTATGTGTAACAGCTTTTGCAAATTTTCAGATTTTTTGAAAAATCAAAAAGTGTAACAGAGCCAATCTCAACCTTTAATTTTTTTAGATGAATGATGGAGATGTTGTAACTCATATGGGTTTTCTTTCTACCCCTCACACACACACACACACACACACACACACACATATATATATATATATATATATATATACACATACATATATATATATGGTAGCCTTCATGCGAAAACCACTTTTATTGCAAGAACCATAAGAAGCAATGTGAAAACAACAAAATAAACCCACCCCACCTCACTACCACCCAAAGACCTAAACATCCACCCCCACTCCACCCAAAAACCAAAACATCCCCCCCCCCCAAAAAAAAAAAAAAAAAAACCCTAAAAAAACCTAAACCACCCCTATACACCCTAAAAAACCTAAACCCATCGCCCACCCCACCTAAGCTATATATTAAGAACTAAACCCTAAAGTTAACTCCATAATTAATGTTAAAAAAGTTCTTTTTATTTTTTTGTTATAGTTAAATCGCGACTTTAGCAAAAAAAATATAAATTTTTTTTATTACAAATAAAAAGCTGTGATTTTTTTTACAAAAAATTGTGTGTATTTAAGATTTTTTATGTAGTTTTGGTTGTGTTTACATTGATTCTCGTTGTTCTCGCATTAACGGGTTGTTCCTAATGGATCCTTGCCCTACACACACACGAGAGTAAGAAACCCGTGCGTTGTAGTGGAGAAGACAGACAATTTATAAAGGTGTAGGTGTTTTTCACTCGTTTATCAATTGTGTGAGTTTTGTTAGGTTTGGAAATACTTTAAAGAATTAGCAGTAATAACATTAGTTATAATGTGTTTATAGCAAAAACATGAATTAAAATCCGTACCATTCCGATCCTTAAAAATACAAACTCCTTGCGCATAAATTAAACGGCATAATGCTGGGCGGCAATAATTTGTAACACGGTACTCGTATATGTTAGTTTGTCGATTTATACAAAACCAATATCTTGGTCAAGATGGTTTTATGGTTTTAACTTGTAATAAAAGTTATCGGGTCAACCCGTTCCCCTAGAATTTCAAGCCACATCGCATCCTTTAAAGGAATACACTTTTTAAGCCGAAACGATAAGTAAAAAACAGGCACACCGTCTACAAAGCATTGGTAACTACATGAACACAATATGCTACTGTCATAAACCGTTTAACAGAACGTACACAATTGTCATATCTAAAGATTCCCAAGTTTGAGCTCAAGGCCAGATCTTTTCCCACGCTACAATTAATACACATAAGCATTATATAAACCCATTTATATATTCAATAATTAATGGGAGTGTTAAACATTCATGTCACCCATTTATATATTATAAATGGGAGTGCTAAACATTCATAACTAATAATAGAAAAAAAACTGGCAATTAAAGTACACCTTTCAGCAACCATTATAATACAATTCATGAGGTTGTTTGCATACAATATATAGACGTTGAACAACTTTCAACCCATTTCACTTCCAACTAAATCTTTTAATTGACCCGCTTAACGGGATTGCTTGTGCTCTACTAACTCAATTATTGATCATATTTCAATATCAAATGTGAGACTGAGATAACTGAAACATAAAGTATGTGAAAAATAGCTGTCTAAAACAGGATTTGTACTTGGTACCGGTACTGGATTTTCCGTACCATTTTTTCAGTACTTTTTGACGTTTTTGGTATCAGTACTCGTTCAGTACGGTACCGGTATTTTACCAAAATTTATCTTATAAAAATGGTACCTGTACCCATATTTGACGATTCAGTAATCCCTAGTCTAAAACTATCCCTAGTCTAAAACTTGTCCAATGGAGGCTCGACAAGACTGGGAAAACAGACAAAACATAGAACCAAAAGGCACGTTACATGACTAAATCAAACTACAACCTAAGATTCTAGACTCCAAGAAAGTTAAATTGTATTCAAATATAGAACTATCTCACAATACCAAAAGTGATTTTTCAACCCGACAACCTTTTGATTTCTTATTTTACCAAGTGTCAACTGGATCAGGTGAAGGAGTCGTCCTTTCACACAGATAATGTAGCTAGTGGCGAAGCTTGAGATTTCTGATCGGTGGGCGAAAGTCACCGAACCTAAAAATTTCTATAACCAATATGTATATACCTAAAAAATTTTGTATGAAAACTACATACTCTCCACTACTGAGTAAAAAGTTTGAGGGGTCGGCTGCCCCCTCCCACCCCTTAAAACATCAGTAACAATGACTAATCTCTGAGTGATTAAAGGTCACTACTATGTGTCGACGAGGGGGCCCTGCTTGGGCTCCTCGACTAGACTCAATCCATTAGAATGATGACTGGGCCTGAGCCCATTTCATCATTCTCAACATGTTTAATTGGTTCGAGCGGGACTAGTCCTGATAAGCCCATTCTTAGGCCAGCCCATTAGGGGTATAGCCCAAGAATCTTGCTGAAAGTTCCTTCTTCTAAAGAGAGCAGGTTATTTCTCTCCACGTCTTGGGACTCCTTCTTCTTCTGCCTCCCTAGTTTCTCACAATCCATCCCTCAACATTACAGTTTATAACTATCACTTCCATACATGATACTGACTTGAGCATCGGAGTGCCTTCGGGGTAAACCCCCTCGGGCCCTCTAACTAGATTTTCATGTGGCTGCAGCCCAAGAAACGATACCCTGCAAGAGGAACCGTTACCATGACGACGAGAGGATGAATCTGAACCGGATCTCGCCGAATCTAAGGTTAGTAACGTCCTGTCGTTTTGATCATGGATTTGACATTGGCGCCATCCGTGGGACTGAGTACAGGCCTGTCTCGGTCTCTTTATACAAATGGTCGGATCTGTCTTCTTCGTGTACTTTATACAAGATTCTGATCTACAAGTATGTCTCCAGTCAAACAGGTTCTAAATCTCTAAACTTACTCCATCTATCTGCCAAACACATTAAACTCGATATAACGTATGGATCTGGGAATTGTTGGAAAGCAATACATGTTTTACGTCCTAACTCTCCATCTCCTTTCCAAGAAAAAAAGAAAAAGAAAAACCACAGATCCATAGAACTATATGCATTTTTCACCTTTACCCTCGTTCATAACTATTAGTTCATATAAAATGGTATATAATGAGTTCATAAGAAATGCATATGATATGGTTATATACATGTGTTGACATTTACACTACGTATAGGCAAAAACGAAATTGCCAAATCATCATTTGGATTTGTTCACTAACACCCTTTTAAGTATGATAAAACATTAAAACCCAGGGTATGTGATCGTATGATAGTGTTAGAGAAGTATGATGATACAAATGCTTAGGTAAATTTTACAAGTGTATAAAGCATATCCCTGGATCTTAAAAAGAATAAATATAAAAAAGTGACTTGAGCAAAACTTGATCAGGAAAGGATTTAACTACTCATATTTGTGCTTAAGGTACAAGTTCATGATAACTACTTACACATGTAGTGGTAATAAAGTATAGGCATGTATTTATGCACACACATGTTATGCAAAAAATGCACATGAAATAAAAGACACTTTCTTACTTTTACAGTTTGCATTTTTGTTTTTTATTTATAGGAAAAAAATGAAAACTTCTTGAATACAATATTGAAAATGCTCTTGCCAAAAGTACAAGTATGAGATGCGTGACTATGACATGCCTTCACCAAGGCAGTAAGGGACGTCATACATTTAACGTACTTGAAAAATTAGATTGCAAATGTTTATGCATCATATACTAACATATGACGCACAACCTTGGTATTTGAGTACATTTTCCAAGTTACAAAAGCAAAGTACACGTACATATATCCACATTTATATACTGTGCAAAAATATAAGTTTGAAGTATCCTTCATGAATAAAGACAGGTTGTGCCATATATTTTGATAAAAAATAAAATAAGGGCAACCTTGAAGAATGGTTGGATATATTATTATTGGTAGTTAATTGTTCTATCTAATCTCTATAAGAAGAAATTTTGATTTATCTATACTATATTATAAGCATATCTAAAAGGTAATTTAAGGTAATTTGTTATTTTCCTTAAAACTCCTTTAATGCATGAAATACAACATTTTTAAGTACAATATATTTGAGCGGCCAAATTTTGCATTCAATTTTTTAATTCCCTCTCATCCCAATTCCCCATACACCCCTGCCACGGATATACATCTAGGGTTTTCTAGATTCATTCTTCAGATCTCACATTTTCAAAATCACCTGGCCCCTTTCTCTCTTTGGCGATTTAAGAACATAAATCAATAGATCCAAACGAATTGAGATCTTCACTGACCCTCTCTCATTTTCATCTCATTCTCTCTAGATCCAAATGATTTGTGATCTTCACTGACCCCTCTCATGTTCATTTCATCTCATCTCAAGTTCGGATCTCTCATTTTAATCTCATTCTCTCTGTTTCTTCATCAATTCAAGATCCAGATGTTGGTGAGTACCAACATTTCCTCTCTCATACGGTAATTATATTGTTTATGTTTATTTTTCAATTTGTAGACAAAATTTTAAATGTTCTTAATATAATGCTTTATAGATCATCTGAAGATCAGGTCACTCGCCTAGAAATTGAATGGTGCAAATTAAGGTTTGCTAAATAAAACCATTTATTAATTCAAGTTAGAACTATGAACTTTATGGTAAAACAAAACCTGAATCTTGACTCATTCATAAATCTTGACCCCTCGTTGTTTAAAGGTAGATGAAACGTCGCAGCCAGCGCAGCCGCAACATGTTTATACGGTAAGCGATAGGTGCACTTCCACTAAAATGATTTCGTAAACTATATCTCAAGAAATACCAATAATATTAATCGTTATTGTTTCTCAAATTAGATCAGCAACTGAGTCTAGCACGTCTGATTATGATGAAGGGAAATTGAAAGAAGGTTTAAATTGCATGATATGTTTTCTTTGCTTTATAGGGGAAGATAGGTGGTTCTCTCCTAGAGCTTACAAAACACAGGTTATTGGCGGCAACCCGCCTTATTTAACATATAAAAACTTTATATGTTAAATATGGCGGACTGCTGTACATAACATGTGTTCTGTAAGCCCTATGGAGAGAAGCACCCACTTCCCCTTACAAGGCAAAGAAAATTTATATATGTAATTTGTCAAACTACACTAATTCAGTAAAATATGTGTTGGATATAAAATATGTGTTGGAATTGAACCCTACAAAAGAACAGAGATCTAAAGCCAAAATATACTGTAACCTCTGACCCAAGCAATAATGTAACATCTACCCAAGTCAAGGTCTGCTGAAGACTAAATGTCCAAGGTCTGCCATAGCTAAATTCTGTTGAAGACAAAGTTCTGCTGAAATCTAAAGTTGAAGGTCTGCCAAGGCAAAGCTCTGCTAAAGACTAAAGTTAAAGGTCTGCCAAGGCAAAGCTCTGCTAAAGACTAAAGGTAAAAGGTCTGTTAAGACAAAGCTCTGCTAAAGATCAAAGCTAAAGGTTTGTCAAGGCAAAGCTCTGCAGAAGACCAATAGAGGATGTATCATCAGTGTTTTCTATTAGTCCTTGTAATATTTAGTGTAGTAGTGGTTAGCTTAGCAGATGTTATTAGTTTGTTATTTTTGTTAAGTGTCACTTTCATGCTGACATCATAATAAGATGCTCAGTGGTTAGGATTATAGTATAAATACAATAGTTCATGTACTGTTCTATTTGATCAATTTCATCAATTATCAATCTATGCTATCTTCCTTACATTCTGTACGAAGAAATTAGTGATCTTAGGCTGAGAGGGAGATTGTGAGTCATATGCAAGTAAACATAATTACGAAAGCATGACAATGAAAACAATCTCTCAACAGTTATGAATTAAAGCAAACTTTACATAAATGCCCACTAATGCAAACCACTGACTCACTAACCACTGATGAAAACCTATGATGCAAGTTTATCTGATTTATCTTCTTTCATTTACCATTTTTAGAACTTTCATAAACGTTTCAAACTCATATCCTAACAATATACAAATAATTATCCATAGTTAGAATCTAACTTCATTTGAACCATTCTCAATATAGTCAACTTTTCTTACATCTGTTATTTGAACCATTTTCAACATAGTTAACTTTTCTTACACCTAACAACCTTCATTACTTACGACAATAAGTATCAGTCCTTGTAATCCTATCAACTGACATAAATGCAAACTTGATATAAATGCCCCCTGAACTTATAAGAAAATATATAAGTCCTTGTAATCCTATCCACTGATCAGATGCAACTGATGCAAACAACTAATGACAAACCACTGACTCACACCAACAGTAGTTGTATAGCAAAACCACTGATTCAACCACTGACTCACTAACCACTGATGTTATACTCAGCAGTGGTTGTCCAGCAGTGGTTGTCTACCACCAATAGTGTTTGCCTAACATCTGATATTATTACTCCATGAAAATCTATTCGTTGCTGAAAGTGTATCCTCTGTTCCTACTTCCACTGTTGGTGAAACCACTGTTTTCCCAATCCACTAATAATCTATCCTCTGATAGTGTAAAATCTCCTCTGATAATTCTCTGCTCAGAACCACTGTTGGTCTCTAGAAGAGGTTTCCAAACAACTCTCATCCAATATCCAACAGAGTTTACACGTGCACAGATGATAGCCATCAGACCTTTATATACCCTGTTTCATCCAAACAGAGTTTCCACTTTCCGTTTCAATTTCAAAAACAAAAATCTCTCATAAATTTCTTCATTACTCTCCTTCTTCTCAAAACCCTAATCACTCACTTCTTCACCGTGAATCTCATTATCAGTTTGTGCCGTGTTTAGACGATTTGTGGAGTGTTAAGTTTGTTTACCTGTTCTACTTATATAATGACCTTTTTTTGGCACGAGCTAGATATATGTTTTTGGTGCTAAAAACAATAGTAATTTTTTTATGTGTACTTTTTATATCTCTTGTCGTGTGATGTATTATGTAGACCTATAATGTGACATGTAATTATGGGTTTCGGAAATATAAAAAAATTCTATTGCCATGATGTTGTTTTTAATGTAATAAATGTTAGTAATAAATTTTCCGTCGTTTCATATACTGTTTGTTCAGCTTTATCTATTAAGGTTGTAACACGTCTCATCTTTTTAAGTTTGGCGTTTTGTATTTTAATCACGTTTTATAGATAAAGACGACAAAATTAAACTTTTGTAAGGCACCCTTTTGTTCTATTCTCTTGCACCTTGTTTTATGCATACAATAATTATTTGGAGTTAATAATAATACGTGATTAAAGGAATTTAATTATAGTTTTAGTGTTTGGCGTTTATGGCATTTTATAAGTAATTAGAGAAATAATGTATTTTATTAGCTGAAAATTAGATAACAAACAACATAAAATGACATAAAAAATATAGAAAAGAAAAAGAAATTAAAAATGTTAATCCAATTTCTCATCCACATCTTCACTGCCATCAGTCTCTTATTCTTGAAGTTTTTGTCCCCTGCACCTTTGAATTCCTTAGATTGGTGCCGATTTCCCTATACAGCTGAAACGCCTTGCTCTAGGCGAAGCTGATCATTCAACAAAATATGGCGTTTTAGCTTTTGGTGCGATCTTTTGTTGTTAACTGTTGAAGTGGTTTTGTGGATGTTGGAGACATAGATCGATGTTGTTTTTGTGGATGCTGTTATTAGGGTGTGATTGTGAGTGGGTTTTTCGCTTGGATGGTATTCCATCATCTTCATGCTCATCCCACTCTTCAACATTTAAAATGGAGTCCAAAATAGCATTTACACTGGCACAGGTCTCTTTTTCTCATCCAAACTTTCTCAAGAACAAAGCACACAAAATTACATATCACTGTCATCAGTCTCTTTTTCTTGAAGATTTGTCCATCTCATTTAGCAAAATCTTATTGAGTTATCCCCCACCTAAGTTTCCATTCAGCGAAACTTCATGGAGAACAATACTGAATCTCAAAGAAACGACGTTTGCCATCTGTGGTTGTTTTAATTTTTATCGTTTTAATCACGTTTGCCATCTTTGAGCATGTTAGAACCCAAAGCTTCCAGGTTTTCCATCTGTTATTTTGATCTTTTTGGCGTTTTAATTTGAACAAGGTGAGGTTTATCTCAATAAAATTTTGCTGAATGAGATGGACAACATTGTTATGCTCACTTAATAATTACCTAAGAATGTTGTCCACCTCATTCAGTGAAACTTTATCGAGAATAAAACTGAATCTCCAAGAAACAAGGTTTGTTATACGGTATTTAGTAAATTATGGCATTTGCTTTTGGTGTAATCAATGAAGGGCCTGAGGTTGTTTATATAAGATGCTTTTGACGCGTCGTTTGAGCGGGAATTTTCTATAATAAATTTCAGTATTAAAGATGGCACATCCCATCATTAAGTTACTGTTTGTTCAGCTTTATCTGTTAAATTTGCAAGAAGTCAGTCGCATCCACTGATCAGAAACCACTGATGCAAACCACTGCTAACACACCAATAGTAGTTGTATAGCAAAATCACTGATTCAACCACTGACTCACTAACTATTGATGTTATACTCAACAGTGGTTTTCTACCACCAATAGTGTTTTTCCAACATATGATGTTATTACTCCATGAAAATATATATGTTGCTGAAAGTGTATCCTATTTTCCTTTCCACTGTTGGTGAAATCACTGTTTTCCCAATCCACTGATAATCTATCCTCTGATAGTGTAAATCTCCTCTGATTAGTCCTTTGTTCAGAACCACTGCTGGTCTCCAGCAGAGGGATAGAACCCCTAGGTACCTGCAGTTGGATTTTTATGATCCTGATGCTGAGTTAGATCTTAGACTCCAATGGCCAAATCTTGATCAACGTATTACTCTGATTTTAACGCGCGTTCTTTCTACAAACCCATATGTCAATACATTTCGAAGGCTTGCGGAACTAGGAGCTCTGGACAACTATAGAGGTACTTTGAATACTTCGGTTGAACTTGACCAAAGGATGTACAACTGACCAACAACATCAGAGGTATATAAAATGTTATAAAAACACCGTGAAATATAAATAATTGATCACAAACTACCACTGATCAAAAACCACTGATGCAAACCACTGATGACAAACCACTACTAACACACCAAAAGTAGTTATATAGCAAAACCACTGATTCACTAACCACTATAGTATACTTAGCAGTGGTTGTCCAGTAGTGGTTTGCTATCACCAACAATGTTTGCCTAACATCTGATGTTATTACTCCATTAGAGGTTAGCAACATCATCAGTGTGTTTTCTAACATCTGATGTTATTACTCTATCAGAGGTTAGCAAACTCATCAGAGGTTTGGAAAGGATTCTTTCAGATGTTGGCTTATCAGTAGTTTGACTTTATTTCATCATCTATTATAACTATCTTTTATTTAATTTGCAAGGTTGTTGACACTTTATCAATTTACAATGAATAATGGACAACCAAAGCATCTTAATCATGCTTCTAGCTCGAGTGCATCTACTAGAGCCGAAAAATAAAAAAAAGTATAACAAAATATACTATGCTGCACGCAAAGAAAATAAAAAAGTCTTGAAATTTGGGAGTGGTGAGGTCTCCTGAAATTCTTCATCAATATCTTTAATGAGTAATAGATCAACCGAAAGGACACCCTTAAGAAGTTTAGAAAGTATTAATACTCAATTTACCCAGATGATAAATGAGAACGCGTCAAGCACATTCCCCTCTGTAATTGGTGAAGTCGTGCCTAGAACATCACGAAGTTTCTATATATTTAATAATGATTTCTTTGTCGAACTTGACATCTTTAACAACCTTCATTACTTAAACAATGATTTTTTTAGGTGTTCAAATTCAACAGCATACACTTTTACCTCAATTTTGTGAAGTCATTGATCAACCTTCCTTTTAAGCTGAGAACGTAGAAGATGATCCATTTAACTTTGTTTACAATCATGTACCTAGAGAGCATCGTGTTTTAAAAGAACAGGGTGCATGTCCTGATTGTAGAGCAAAACGTTTTCAATTTGAATTTGATACCTTTTATTGTATGGGTGGGAAAACTGTGTTAGCAAATTCAGAAATTCCAGGAGGAATTGCACTGGCTTTTCACATCGCAAGATGAAATGGGAAATTTTTTTGGCAAAACATTCGTGCTTATAACACCAATTTTTCTTTTGCCTTAATGCGAGTGACGTTGGATGATACATTGAGCAATATGAGAGACGAGGTATATTCTTTTCATGCACATAGAGGAATATATCAAAAAAATCGACCAATTAGTTCCGAGGAATGGAACCTCTAGGTACCTGCAGTTGTAATTTTATGATCTTGATGATGAGTTAGATCTCAGACTCCAATAGCCAAATCTTGATTGACGTATTACTCAGATTTTGACACGCGTTCTTTCTATAAACCCATATGTCGATATATTTCGAAGACTTGCAGATTTAGGACCTCTGGACAACTATAGAGTCACTTTGAATACTTCGGTTGAACTTGACCAAAGGGTGTACAACCGACCAACAACATCGGAGGTATATAAAATGTTATAAAAACACTGTGAAATATAAACAATTGATCACAAACTACCACTAATCAGAAACCACTACTGATACAAACCATTGCTAACACACCAACAATATTTGTATAGCAAAAACAATGATTCAACCACAGACTCACTAACCACTGATGTTATACTCAGCAGTGGTTGTCTACCACCAACTGTGTTTGCCTAACATCTGATGTTATTACTCCATTAGAGGTTAGCAACATCATCAGTGTTTGTCTAACATCTGATGTTATTACTCCATCAGAGGTTAGCAACATCATCAGTGTTTGTCTAACATCTGATGTTATTGATAGTGTTTGTCTAACATCAGAGATTATACTAATTACAATTATTTAATAGTATTGCTTATTTTACTTATAGTTGACGATTATATAGGTTGCTAGTATTTGGGTTGAAGGTAATGACAATATCACTTCGTATAAATGAAGTATTGTTATTTACGGTAGGTCTGAATATCGCCAAACTATTCAGCCATACTTCAGTTGTTACGACACATTGTCGTATCCTATATTTTTTCCTAATGGTGAGTCGGGTTGGCATGCTAACATACCACGTCAAGGAGTATCGATCGAGGAGGTTCGCAACAATGACAACACTTAAGGAGAAATGGAAGGTACCAACAATTTATTATTCTTTTAAATGACGATCTAAAAATACCCTAATGCGTTTTATTTTATTAACTGTTTGTTTTTAAAACATCTACTTCCTTGTTTTGTACTCTTCTTGTATATCGATCACGCCGAAGCTGCAACTAAAAAAATTAGGAAAAGTATATAACCAAAGAATTGATAAACTAACAGAAAAACAAATGTCAACATATCACGAATAAGAAAACAAACTTAAGTAGTATACAATATATCACGAAACGACTGATAAACTAACGGTGAACGAGCATTCTATTTAAATCGCCACTCCTGCCGCATCGCGCGGCTAAATGACTAGTGTCAAAAGATAGGTGTAACTTTATTTCAATGGTCATAGGTGTAATTATAATGTTAAAATCCAACTCTTGTCTGATGTTAGATGTCATTTTTTAGTTGAAAATTGACAAAGTATGTAGTACACTTTAGTAAAAAAGTAAACTTTGAAAAAAGAGGGATTTTGTATAACTGTAAAACAAAATGCAAAAGCTACTTTGCAATGTACAACTCATATACATAAATTATAATCCCCAAATGAATAGGTTACCCTTTTTCTTAGAAACATGTTTTACTTTTGCAACTTTTCTAACAAATAAAGAAAAAAGATAAAAGTTAATCTATTGTCTTCTTAAGATGATGTGACCTTACTTTTTGAAAAACGTAATGATGTATTAGTCTTACCAATGGGATAATATTTTCTTATATAAAATTTTGACTTTTATGGTACTCATGTGACCTTCAACCAGGCCCTTCCACAAGGCCCTTCCCTTGATCCTTCCACATGTCTCTTCCACGAGTTCGTTTCACAGGCCCACTCCACGAGTCCTTTCCACAAGCCCTTCTACAGGTCACTTCCTGGAGCCCTTCCGTAAAGTCCTTCTCTAGACCTTTCCACAAAACACTTACGTAAGGCCCTTCTAAGAAGTCTTGCGTCATGTGCCACTCCCAGACACAATTTTTTTTCTTTTCCCTACAACGTTATTAAGTATTGAATCATGAACATGACAACACAAGAAGCTATTAGACACAACTTACAGGGTAGTCGACAAAAGCTAATATTGGATCGAATGATGTGCACTCGAGAAACAAGGCATGATCTTTGAAAAGGTGCAAAAAACCATGACCACCTTAAACATCCTTAAGCAAGGATAAAGCTTGAGCTAGGATTAAAGTAACACAACATTAGTGAAAGAAAGAAAAACCTTTATGCAACATTGAACTGGGGCTGGAATAGAACAACACCATTTCATTACATGACATTTATTGGATATTTATCGACGATATGAGAATCACAACTGATTGTCTAGATGGTCGGGCTAAAATAAAACTTATTTTTATAGTTCAATATTACCCATTACGCTTGACAATACTGAACTGGGAAGCTAGCATGGTATAACACCATCGTGTTCTATACTGAAAACCTCTATAAAATAAAGGATCTTCATATTTGTACTATCTACCCAATGAGGGATTAAACCCCTTCCAAAAGTTCTCATTTTCGAATTAAAAAAAAAAGAGAAGAACCTCCTTCCAAAAGCTTATATTAATGAAGACTCTTTTTATCAAGAAATATCGATATTTATACTTTCTCTTATTTATACTAGTTACAAAGCGACCTATAAAAAGCTTTAACAACTTAAGCAAGTTACGAAGCAAACTTACACAAAGCTTTAACAACTCAAGCAAGTTACAAAGCAAAATCATACAAAGCCTTAACAACTCAAACGAGTTACAAAGCGAATTATAGAATGCTTTAACAACTTAAACAAGTAACAAAGCAAGCTCATAAAAAGCTTTAACAGCTTAAACAAAATAAAAACCCTCATCAGAGGGGCACCAAACAAAAAGTATAACACTATATGTCACACCCCAACCCGTAACGGAAAAAAAGTCGGGGCATAATTGGGTTATCATCAAAGCTCATGACATTTACTAATAATAGTTTCATATTTATTAAGTTGAAATTTAAAATCAAATGTCCAAACCTCACAGAAACATATAAGCACAAGAAAAACATTGTTCTAAACAAGTTGTATTTTAATTCTTCTATGGCAATTCCTATGTGTTCCCCTCCTCAGCCTGTCCACCTGTATCATGTGTAAAACAAAAGTTTGGGTCAACAAAAGATGGCGAGTGAATCTAAGTTAAACATTTAAACTGTTGTTATATTAGTTATTTAAATAAAAATTGTGCATGGACCATAAGTGAGCATATGTATATAAATAACAAGCACAAACCACATAATATCCACAATGAACATATGAACATGATGAATGATGAACTTGAGATCAGGGCTCAATCAAACGGAGCCGATCTAATGAGACACCTGATGCTCAACTCGTATCCCACGAGGAACTGATGGGCCTTAAATGAATGATTGCACTGAAATGATAAAATGTAACCACACATAACCACACCAACAAAATATACACTTTAGATCACATAATGGTGTTAGCACAAGTGTTTAAATAACTAAAATATGTAACGACACATCATACACCCCAAAACATGTTTAAAGAGGGGAATTTGTAAGGATTCACTCACAGTGGGTGCGTTTCTTGTTTGATGATGAATGTGCACGAGTTGTGGATTTGACCGACGGAAGAATACTAACCTAAAATAATAACGCGATAATTCGATAAATATATTAAAATTAATATTTTGATTTAATACATTTTGTTAGATTTTTAGGTTATTTTATGGTATTTGATGGGATTTTTAATCCTACAAAATCATGTCTTTAAGGTTTTCCAAGTAATATATATATATATATATATATATATATAGGTAAATTATTATTTAAAAAATAAAATAAAATAATAAAAACGTTGTCAGACCTGACAGGGGGGGTCTGACCGGTTTTTGGGTGATATTGTCTGACCCAGTCATATCTTAGGATTTAATTATATTTATAAACTGCATGGATATCATCATCTTCGCTTAAATTAAACCCAGCCGCGATTCATAATCGACAGACTAAAACGATGTTTGTTGTTATTGTGGTTTAAAGATTGAACATGAGAGTAATCAAATTACAAGAAAATAAGTGAGAGATTTACCGATAGAATGACGATTCTTGACTTCCGACGAGTAATTCCGGCCACACAGAAATTGGATTTCTAACGGGAACAGTGGGTTGAGCAGAGAGGTTACGAGTAACGATTGGAAGTGTGAGTGAGCTTAGAATTATTGGTAGATGATATTTATAGGAAAAGGTTCCTCATCTCGGTTTTCGGTTTCAAAAGAAACAGTTACAAATGAACTGTGTTAAACAAATTTTTGGTTATAATTGATGTGCCATCAGTTATACCCGTTTCCATTCATAAGGAAAATGTTTCCCCATTGATTTCAAGCTTAAATCGCGACAATTGTTTTTGGAGATGAAGCTTTTAATTTTGCAGGTTAGTTATTAGTTATTCTATATAGATTATTTATTTCTAAATCAAGTCACCAATGTGTGTGCAGAGTAGTGGTGTTTTATGTGTGTGCAAACGCGGAAGACCCTTTCGACTGAAATGTATTGAGCTGCTCTAATTCGTTTTTGAAGATCGGTCACAATTTGGGAACACAAAAGACGGATGGAGTTTGCATACTCCTTTCGAATGAGGGCGTCAGCCACAACATTAGCCTTGCCAGGATGATATCGAATTTCACAATCGTAATCATTCAAGAGTTTGACCCATCGTCGTTGCCTCATGTTCAACTCTTTTTGATTGAAGATATGTTGAAGGCTCTTGTGGTCAGTGTAAATTTCACACTTGGTACCATAGAGATAGTGTCTCCATATCTTTAGAGCGAACACGACTGCTCCAAGTTCTAGGTCGTGAGTGGTATAGTTCTTTTCATGCACTTTGAGTTTCCTTGAGGCATAGGCTATCACCTTTCCTCTTTGATTAGTACACAACCTAAACCTTGCCCTGACGCGTTGCAATAACCCACAAAGTCTTCGCAGCCATCAGGAAGTGTAAGGATAGGTGTATCACAAAGTTTTTGCTTCAAAATTTGAAAAGCCTCTTCTTGCTTGGGTCCCCAAATAAAGGGTTTGCGCTTGTGAGTCAAGGCTGTGAGTGGAACGACGATACAAGAAAAATTTGCGATGAAACGACGATAATAACCAGCTAGACCAAGAAATGATCTAACTTCGGTAGGAGTACGTGGCGCTTGCCATTCTTGCACCACTTTGATCTTCGTAGGGTCGACATGAATCCCTTTGTCATTAATGACATAACCAAGAAATTGTACCTCTTTTAACCAAAACACGCATTTTGAGAACTTAGCATAAAGCTTTTCGGTTCTCAATAGTGTTAGAATAAGTCGAAGATGTCATTCATGATCGGATTTGGTCTTGGAGTTGATAAGAATATCATCAATGAAAACTATGACAAAATGATCGAGGTAGGGTTTGCACATCCTATTAATCAAATCCATGAAAACATCAGGAGCATTGGTCAACCCAAAAGGCATAACCATGAATTCATAGTGACCATAACGAGTTCGAAAAGCAGTCTTGAGAATATCTTCATCACGCACTCTAAGTTGATGATAACCAGAACGAAGGTCGATTTTTGAAAAACAGGTGGCACCTAGAAGTTGATCTAGAAGATCATCAATGCGAGGTAATGGATAGCGATTCTTGATGGTCAGCTTGTTGAGCTCTCTATAGTCGATGCACATGCGGAAAGTTCCATCTTTCTTCTTTACGAAAAGAACAGGCGCACCCCAAGGTGATGAGATAGGACGTATAAATCCTTTGTCAGTCAACTGTTGCAGCTGACTAGCTAACTCCTGCATTTCAGATGGGGCTAACCTATAGGGAGATTTTGCATGTACAAGATCGATTCGGGATTCGATTTCTCGCACAGGAGGAAGTCCTGAAACGTCATCAGGAAAAACTTGAGAAAATTCTCTAACGATTGGAATATCTTCGAGCTTCCTTTCCTTGCCTTCCTTCTTGACGATATGAGCTAGAAACGCAAATAGTCTTTGCGAAGGTATCTTCGAGCTTGGAGGCATGACATCAGCTTGAGCCCTTTGGAAGAAGTTTAACCGAAAATACGTAAAGTTTGACCGTCAGCGAGGGGAATTCGAATAAACTTTTCATAGCAAACAACTTCAGCGTGATGCTGACTAAGCCAGTCCATTCCAATAATGATGTTGAAACTACCCAACTTCATAGGAATGAGATCAATTGGAAATTTATGATCATTGAGAGTAAGAGTACAATCATGAATAAGCGAGTCTAATGTAATAGGTTCACCATCAGCAACTTCCATCGTGAATGATTCAGTGAGACTAACGCGAGGTAGATCAAGAATGGATTCAAACTCTAAAGACACAAAACTCTTATCCGCACCAGTATCAAATAGTATGGATGTATAACTACCGTTAATAAGAAATGTACCATCGACCACAATATTATCATCCCTAGCTTGGTTGGTGTTGATGTTAAAAGCCCTTCCTCTATTAGGTGGATTAGCTTGATTGGCTTGATTCACTGGGTTGGCTTGAGCTTGGGCATTTATGATGTTCACAAAGCATGGGCAGGTGTTCCGAAAATGGGTTGGATCGCCACAGTTGAAACATGCTCTGACTGGTTTCATCACAGGTAATTGGGTTGGTAATAGGGTTGAGCCATGGGTTGAGCAGGTGGTAAGAGTAAAGGTTGTTGGTGTTGGGCTTGGCCCACCACTTGATTGTTGGTTTGAGCTTGCGACTGATTGCGGTTTGGCTTTTGGAGGATGCGACAAGTTTAAATTGTGTGACCTGCATGACCACAACTTGGCAATATTTATAGGGGTTTCTCAGGAGGGTGGTGATATTGGCATCGATTGCATTTTGGATGAGGACCAGTGTATTGTTTCTTGAATGGGGCGACATTAGGAGTGACTTGTGTGATGGGTGCAGCAGTGATAGGGGGATTGGTTTGGGTAACGGCAAAATTCTTCCCATTGCGCTTCTTTTTAACAGCAAACTTGGAAGACGAACCTGCTTGAGTTAGAGTTGGAGTTTCAACAGGTATCTTGTCTTTCTTCTTCTCATCTTTAAAATCGCCATTTCGGATGCGATTTTCCGTAAGTTCAGTAGCCAGCTCCATGGCAGCTTCGAGTGTTGCAGGTGTGGTACTTAACACAGATCTTGAATTTTCGAGGGAAAACCTCGAATGTAATACTCGATTAGACGATAGAGCGGGGTGAACAGGTTGGGGACCATCTGATTCAACTCGAGAAATCTCTTGTTTTACGTGGCGTGGTCTCCCTCTTTTTGCTTCAAAGCGTAAAACTCATCTTCTAATTTCTTGATTTCCTTCTTGGACAGAAGCGTCAGTACCTCGCTTACCCTTTTCGGTATTCCACCAGGTAAGTGCTACTCCAAACAAACGACCAGTAGCATATCGCACCTTGCGATCATTGGGACAATCGCAACTGAGAAAAGTGCTTTCCATCTCCTCAAACCAACGGAGGAGAGCAGTGACACCTTTAGTCCCTTCGTACTTTGGGGGATCGCAGGACTTGAAATGCTTGTAGGTGCATTTAGTGGTGCTGGGAGGAGGGTTGGCGACATTTTGGCCATCCTGATTTGTAGGGTTGATGGGATTGGCGGCAAGAGCTTGTTGAACTTGTACGACGATGTCAGGAAGTACATCAACCATCTGTTGAGCGATTTGGGTGGCCATGCGCTCACTAGATCTTCATGACCTTCTACCACCTTGAGAGTGTCTAGCAGACATCTACAGGAAATACACAGGGAGATTATGAATTGAACGTTTTTAGGTGTCATGTGTCATAAAAAGATGGAAAACAACATTCATAAATAATTGAAAATCAATAACTTAACTACATCCTTAGGATGTCTTAGGCTTGCTCGTGTTTGGGCCTCCAAATGTCTCCCCTAGTTCGGCCTAGCTAGTCATGTGGGCCCCCATGACTACTGGGCTTAGTAGATTTGACATTGGTGTCGGCTTGATAACACTCGCATCACCCGAATGAAAATCGTAAAACATGATTGCGAGATGTAAGGTCGGAAGGTGTCCAGGTATAGACACAATGACAACTCAAAGTGGGGTTAGTTCACATGACGTTTGGTGTGGCATGTTTTGGCCTAATAGGTCCTTCGTACTCTCATCGTTAGTCCCCAGGTAGGCAAACTGGTCCATTATATGGATTTATACGAATGCCAATCCTAGACAGGACGTTCCGACTACCGGTACTCGTACCCTTCCAGTTACTACATGCCCGTCGTAGAACTCACTTTGATGTGATTGAAAACATGAAAACATTGTAAAATCTTTGAGAAGAAATCATGAAAAATGTGATATTGTGATGTGTGTGCTTGCGTAAGCATGATAGGTTAACGATAAATAAACTATAATGAATATCACATATTAACATGTAGTAGTGAAAGTGTTTGCATGTATTTGTGTGTGAAAATAAACATGAAACAAATAAACATCATAAGTTTTGCATGTAACACATAAAAAAATAAAATCTAATCAACTATAATATAGGCTCTAAGGGTTTAATAACATATTCTATATCCCTAAAGTCAAAAGCTCTGATACCAATCTGTCACACCCCAACCCGCAGCGGAAATAAAAGTCGGGGCATAATTTGGTTATCATCAAAGCTAAAAACATTTACTAATAATAGGTTACATATTTATTAAGTTGAAATTTAAAATCAAATATCCTAACACACGGAAACATATAAGCACAAGAAAAACATTGTTCTAAACAAGTTGTATTTTAATTCTTCTATGGCCATTCCTATGTGTTTCTCTTTTCAGCCTGTCCACCTGTATCATGTGTAAAACAAAAGTTTGGGTCAACAAAAGATGGCGAGTGAATCTAAGTTAAACATTTAAACTGTTGTTATGTTAGTTATTTAAATAAAAATTGTGCATGGACCATAAGTGAACATATGTATATAAATAACAACCACAAACCACATAATATCCACAATGAACATATGAACATGATGAATGATGAACTTGAGATCAGGGCTCAATCAAACGGAGCCGATCTAATGAGGCACCTGATGCTCAACTCGTATCCCACGAGGAACTGATGGGCCTTAAATGAATGATTGCACTGAAATGATAAAATGTAACCACAAATAACCACACCAACAAAATATACACTTTAGATTACATAATTGTGTTAGCACAAGTGTTTAAATAACTAAAATATGTAACGACACATGATAAACCCCAAAACATGTTTAAAGAGAGGAATTTGTAAGGATTCACTCATAGTGGGTGCATTTCTTGTTTGATGATGAATGTGCACGAGTTGAGGATTTGACCGACGGAAGAATACTAACCTAAAATAATAACGCGATAATTCGATAAATATATTAAAATTAATATTTTGATTTAATACATTTTGTTAGATTTTTAGGTTATTTTTATGGTATTTGATGGAATTTTTAATCCTACTAAATCATGTCTTTAAGGGTTTTTAATAAATTAAGTAATATATATATATATACAAAAATTAGTATTTAAAAAATAAAATAAAATAATAAAAACCTTGTCAGACCTGAATGGGGGGGGGGGGGTTTGACCGGTTTTTGGGTGATATTGGCAGCGTGGGGTGGGATTCGAACTCGAGACCTTCCGTTTACGTGCACGCAACTCTTCCAACTGAGCTACGTGTCTAACCCATTGGAATACTGATTTTAATTAATTTTATATACTAACTAACCCAACTATATTTGGTTTTAATTTAAAAAGGCTTTATATATATGCAAAACCGGTCAATGAGCCGGGATCGAACTCGCACCCTCACCGAACGCTGCACACAGCCCTACCATCTGGTCTGCGTAGTTAACCCGGAAAAACTAGGATTTAAATTAACTTTATATACTAACTGAGGGTTAGTATATATAATTCATAAAAACTTTTGGGATGATGCAAGAACCGGCCGCATGTTAAAGGATCGAACCCGAGCAACTGTGCTTGTTTTGCACACAGACCACCACTAGACTATGTGTCTAACCCAGTCATATCTTAGGATTTAATTATATTTATAAACTGCATGGATATCATCATCTTCGCTTAAATTAAACCAGTCGCGATTCATGATCGACAGACTAAAACAATGTTTGTTGTTATTGTGGTTTAAAGATTGAACATGAGAGTAATCAAATTACAAGAAAATAAGTGAGAGATTTACCGATAGAATGACGATTCTTGATTTCCGGCGAGTAATTCCGGCGACACAAAAACTGGATTTCCGACGAGAACAGTGGGTTGAGCAGAGAGGTTACGAGTAATGATTGGAAGTGTGAGTGAGCTTAGAATTATTGGTAGATGATATTTATAGGCAAAGGTTCCTCATCTCGGTTTTCGGTTTCAAAAGAAACAGTTACAAATGAATTGTGTTAAAAAACTTTTCGGTTATAACTGATGTGCCATCAGTTATAAGGAAAACGTTTCCCCATTGATTTCAAGCTTAAATCATGACTACAGTTTTTGGAGATGAAGCTTTTGGTTAGCAGGTTAGTTATTAGTTATTATATATAGATTATTTATTTCTAAATCAAGTCACCAATGTGTGTGCAGAGTAGTAGTGTTTTATGTGTGTGCAAACGCGGGAGGCCCGGGTTCGAGACCCGGCTACTCCTTTTGAAATTCATTTATATATATATATTTTCTTCTTTTATTTTAAATGAAGTTTATATTAAACTACTACTACTACTTATTATTATTATTAATTTTTTTTATTATTATTATTTATTGGCTATCAATATGTGTCATTAAATATGGATGTTAATAAAAAAAACTAACACTAATAAATATGTGACGAACATTAAGTGAATACTTGATTAATTAAACAAAGCGGGTCTTTGAAACCCGTTTTATATGAATGTTACACTATAGACTAGACATCCTAGTTGAACGAGTACCTTGATCGAAATTCCCTCGAGAAGGACACGGAATAACGGGCTAAATTGCATAATCGCTCTCAAGGAAAGTACTCCTGAACGAGTACGTTGGTTCATGTGCCTTCAAGGAGGCATAAATAAAAATGAAAGACTAGAGGAATCTAGAATGTTAGACATGATGCAAGAGACTAATAACACATCGCCGTATTACCTGACCTAATGGTTAAATAAGATGGACATGACGGTATCGAAGTTAAGGTATTGCGCTACCCTACTTGAGGTGTCACCTTGTTATTTGGGACACTAAATGACAGGTTACCCCAAGGTCAACAAAATGGATAAGCTTGGCATAATGCGGCTTAGACTATGTTTACCCGACATATATGGGTGAAAGTAAAAAGGCAGAAAGCGACCCGCCTAGATTTTCAAGGACCAAAATTAGTGTTAGGCCCATCTATAGATGAATGGGCCTGGACTAGGGATGACTTGTCGACGAGGGTCCCCGCTTGGGCTCCTCGTCTGGACTCAATCCATTAGAATGATGCTAGGCCTGAGCCCATTTGATGTTTCTCTGCATGTTTAGTTGGTTCGAGTGGGCTTAGTCCTGATAAACCCATTCTTAGGCCAACCCATTAGGGTTATGGCCCAAGAATCTTGCTATATAAAGAAAGTTACTTCTTTTAAAGGGACCAAGTTATTTATCCCCATCTCTTGGGGCTCCTTCTTCTTCTGCCTCCCTAGTTTCTCACAACACACACTTATGCTCCATCCCTCAAGATTAAAGTTTATAACTATCATTTCCATACATGATACTGACTTGAGCATCAGAGTGTGTTAGGGGTAAACCCCATTGGGCCCTCTAACTGGATTTTCATATGGTACAACCCAAGAAACGAAACCCCGCAAAAGCAACCGTCACCATGACGAGGAACCGTCACCATACAACGAGAAAAGGAATCTGAACCAGATCTCGCCTAATCTAAGGTTAGTAACGTCCTGCCGTTTTAATCATGGATTCAACACTCTGTATGCACTTTCTTTTTCCAAATCATCTCATCTGAACACAATTAAAAAAGTGCGGTTTGTTCGAACGCAAAATTATAATTCCTTTCTTTCACAGCTCTTTTTACCCAAAATTATAATTCCTTTTTACCCTTACAAATAAAAACCCTAATTGATCTATCCACAAGTAAACGGGTCAAATTGCAAATGACATGTTAGAAGACTTCTATGCAAATTTAAATAAATTCGAACTCCTGATAAAAAATGAAATCACTATTATTCAATCTAAATTTTTTACATACCTACATTTTTATTCTGTCAAAAATCTTGTAAATCAAGAATATAACACCTTGCAAAACAAAAAAGAATGAATCAACGAAATAAATCATGATTGGCGACCTAAATTAATATGATTTCACGATCTATATTTGAAATATATTTATGAAATATCAAAAGATTAATCAGTCATGTACGTTATGAACATATATGAATATATATTTATTGTTCAATCTATGTAAAAATCTCCATATCCGAGCTTCAATATCTTCAAAATTCCAAGAAAAAACAAATCCAAAAGTGAGATTGTTCTTCAGAAGGAGTATTTATAAAAAATAAAAACACAGCCCAACACACAAAAAGAGTTAAAACCATTACCCTTGAATACAAAAATCCACCAATATCATTGGGAAAATAGTTGGAGCTCCCACATCGTCGTCGTCATTACCACTGGAGTACAAACTCTTCAAAACAAACCCTTGTTACTGTCGAGTGCCACAATCGTCAGAGACTATCAAGTGACTGGAACCCTAGAACAACGGTTCATAACCTTTTCTCGAATCTAACCCAAACCGAGTGCAATACAGGTACCATTTGATCAATTTCAACTCCCGTTCATTAATTTCAAGGATCTTCATAGTACAAGTTATAAAGCGACCTATAGAAAGTTTTAACAACTCAAACAAGTTACGAAGCAAACTTATACAAAGCTTTAACAACTCAAGCAAGTTACGAAGCAAAATCATACAAAGCCTTAACAACTCAAACGAGTTACAAAGCGACTTATAGAAAGCTTTAACAACTTAAACATGTAACAAAGCAAGCTCATAAAAAGCTTTAACAACTTAAACAAATAAAAACCCTCCTCGGAGGGGTGCCAAACAAAAAGTATAAGACTGTAGACTAGGCATCCTAGTTGAACGAGTATCTTGATCTAAATGCCCTCGAAAAGGACGTGGAAAAATGGTCTAAATTGCATAGATGCTCTCAAGGAAAGTACTCTTGAACGAGTACGTTGGTTAAAGTGCCATCAAGGAGGCATAAATAAAGATGAAAGACTAGAGGAATCTAGAATGTTAGAATGATGCAAGACACTAACAACACATCGTCGTATTACCTGACCTAATGGTTAAACAAGATGCACATGACGGTATCATGAAGGTAAGGTATTGCGCTACCCTACTTGAGGTGTCACCTTGTTATTTAGGACGCTATATACAAGGTTACCCCAAGGACAACAAAATGGATAAGCTTGGCATAATGCGGCCTAGACTATGTTTACCCGAAATATATGGGTGAAAGTAAAAAGGCAGAAAGCGACCCGCCTAGATTTTCAAGGACCAAAATAAGTGTTAGGCCCATCCATAGATGAATGAGCCTGGACTAGGGATGACTTGTCGATGAGGGTCCCGCTTGGGCTCCTCGTCCGGACTCAATCCATTAGAATGATGCTAGGTCTGAGCCCATTTGATGTTTCTCAGCATGTTTAGTTGGTTCGAGTGGGTCTAGTCTTGATAAGCCCATTCTTAGGCTAGTCCGTTAGGGTTATGGCTGTCACACCCCGACCCGCAGCGGAATAAGAGTTGGGGCATAATTTGGTTATCACCAAAGCTCATGATGTTTACTAATATGTTTCATATTTATTAAATCCAAATTACATTTCATTGTTCCAAGTCAAATTCATACAATACAAAAAAAGAAAAATTAACTAAAACAAATCCATATTCTAAACTGGTTTATTCTTCTAAGCCGCCCTATATGTTTCTTGCTTCAACTTGATCACCTGTATCATGTGTAAAACTGGGAAATTTTGGGTCAACAAAAGTTGGCGAGTGAACCTTGTTAAAAACATTTGTTATCAATTCATTATTGTAATTTATTTAGGAAAATTGTGCAATAATCATATATGAACAAATGTATGTAAACATAACGATCACAAACCACCTTGCTTAAACATGAAATAAGAATGACAATGTATACGTTGGCAACGTCCCGTTCACGCTCATAGGTAACGGGGAACGGACGGCCTATGCTAATGTATGTGAGATCAAGGCTCAATCAAACGGAGCCGATCTTATGTTGGCAACGCCTGGTTCACGCTCATAAGTAATGGGGAACAGCTCACGCTCATAGGTAATGGGGAGCGACGGCCTATGAAATGTATGTACTGAAATGATAAAATTAATCTAAACATCAACCACACAAACAATGGATACACATTGAATACACATTTGATCATGAACATGATGGATGCACAAATGTTTAATTTTAATAAATAAATAACGACACATGATACACCCCAAAATGTGATTAAAACGGGGAATTGGTAGAGATTCACTCACATTGGGTGCGTTTGTTTGAAGATGTTGAATGCGCACGAGTTTAGGGGATTGATCGACGAGAGATAACTAACCAAATAAATAACGAAAAGGTACGGTAAGTATGTGGATTTTATTAACTATTTTAATAGGATTTTTGGGTATAATTTTGTGAGTTTAAGGCTACTTTCTAACTTTGAAAACGTTATTTTTAAGTATTTTTAATTGATTTTTAAGTTAAATAAATAAATAAAAATAAATAAAAAAATGTTGACTTTGACCGTTGACCGAGACTGTTGACCGTTGACCGGTTCGGTCAGTTCTGTTGTTGCACTGAGTGAGGTTCGAACCGGTGACCTCCCGTACGCGTGCACGCAGCTCTACCAACTGAGCTACGTGTCTAACCCGAAATAATTCTGTTTTTAATTATACTTATATACTATTTAGTTTAATCCGAAAATCATTTATTTTTAAAAAGATTTTAAACGTATCGGACCGGTGCTGACCACAGGTCTCGAACCCGGGACCTGTGAGTTAGCGTACACACAGTCCACCGCTGGACTGTGTGTCTAACCTGGTTATTAACTCGGTTTTTATTATACTTAACATGGTCTGTGAGTCAACCCGGTTCAGTTAAAAAGGCAAATTTTTATTTCGAGAGAGTAAAGCTGGGACAGGATTCGAACTCGCGTCGCATGTGTGTTTGTTGCACACAGTCCACCGCTGGACTGTGTGTCTAACCCGTTCATTAAACCGATTTTAATTAATCTTATATTATACATCACTTCATCTTCTTCGTTCAAAACACAGACATCGACCAATTGACTGTTATTTGTTAAATTAGCTTAACGAATGTTATGAGCCATCGTAAAGTAATGAACGGAAAAAGGTTGGAGGGTTGATTGTACCAAACTGTTCGTTTTTCTTCAGATGTCCGGCAAGGTCGTCGGCTCCGTCTTGGTGAGCTTCGGCTAATAGGATTTACCAACAATTTGGAGGGATTAGATGTGAAATGGAACTACTGGGTAACGACTATCAGTAAGTTAAAAGAATCATACCGGTTAACAGCAGGTTCTTGAAAGTTCAGAATTTCTCCGGCGAATACAGATAATCCGGCAACGTCGTCTGGAAAGGATTCTGGGTGAGGGATTGATATTAGAATTTTGTCTAATAAAGGAATGAACCAAGAAAATCGAAGTAATTACCGTGTAGGTGGAAGTCTCGGTTTTCCGGCGACTTGCAGATGTTTTCCGGCGAGTAAATTTTCGTCGAGAAGAGGTGCGATTTGTGAGCGAAAAGGCTTCCAGTGGATTGTGGGTGAATTTATAGGGAAGAACCGAGATGTATGGGGTCTGAATTCGGTCTCAATTCAAGGTTAGCCGTTCTCCGGCGGTTACGACTGATGTCGCGGGTTCAGACGTCGGTTATAACCGTCGTTAGAGTTAATTCTTCGGTAACATTGGATGGAAACGATAATTATCGGCGAAGTCGTCGGGATTTCCGACGACTGCTGATTGGGCGCGATTTGATTGGATTTAACTTCCGAGATTTATCTTTTTAATTAATTGTTTTGGTATTTTAACAAAGAATCAAAGTGGCGGAGCGGTTGATGGTGTGAAGGTTAAGTCTTTGGGGATTTCCGGATGACCCGGGTTCGACTCCCGGCGGCCGGTTTTCCTTTTTAATTAATTTATTTTTATTTTTATTTTTTTACAATTATAATTTATATCTTCTAATTTGTTTATTAATTATGTATCGTTTAAAATTAAAATAAGCCATAAATGAACAACAAAAATTTAAAACTGATTGTTCGGTTATTAAACGAAGCGGGTTTCGAAAACCCGTTTTCCGACAAATGTTACAATGGCCCAAGAATCTTGCAATATAAAGAAAGTTCCTTCTTAAAGGGACCAGGTTATTTCTCCCTGCTTTTGGGGCTCCTTCTTCTCCTGCCTCCCTACTTTCTCACAACACAGACTAATGCTCCATCCCTCAACATTATAATTTATAACTATCACTTCCATACATATAACTTGAGTGTAAGAGTGCCTTCGAGGTAAACCCCTTAGGCCCTCTAACTAGATTTTCATGTGGTTGCCACCCAAGAAAAGATACCCCGCAAGAGGAACCGTCACCATGACAGGGAACGCTCACCATGACGACGAGAGGAGGAATCTAAACCGTATCTCGCCAAATAAAAGGTTAGTAACGTCCTGCTGTTTTGATCATGGATTCGACACTATGTATGCACTTTCTCTTTCCCAAATCACGAAAACAATTAAAAGAGTGTGGTTTGTTCAAACCCAAAATTATAATTCCTTCCTTCATAGCTCGTTTTACCCAAAATTATAATTCCTTTTCACCCTTACAAATAAAAACCCTAATTGATCTATCCACAAGTAAAGGGGTCAAATTGCAAATGACATGTTAGAAGAATTATATGCAAATTTAAATAAATTTGAAGTCCTAATAGAAAATGAAATTGCTATTATTCAATCTAAAATTTTATTATATACCTACGCTTTAATTTTGTCAAAAATCTTGCAAATCAAGAATATAACTTTTTGCAAAACAAAAAGGAATGAATCAACGAAATAAATCATGATTGGCGACCTAAATTAATATGATTTCACAATCTATATTTTAAATATATTAATGAAATATCAAAAGATTAATCATTCATGTACCTTGTGAACATATAGAAATATATTTATTGTTCAATCTATGTAAAAATCTCTATATCCGAGCTTCAATATCTTCAAAATTCCAAGAAAAAAAAGCAAATCTTAAAGTGAGATTGTTTATTCAGAAGGGTTAATTATAAAAAATAAAAACGCAGCCAAACACACACAAAAATATACAAAAAATCACTACCCTTGAATACAAATACCCACTAATATCATCGGAAAATAGTTGGAGCTCCCACATCGTCGTCGTATCACCACTGGAGTACAAACTCATCAAACCGGACCCTTGTTACGGTCGAGTACCACAATCATCAAAACTATCAAGTGCTGGAACCCTAGAACGACGGTTCATAACCTTTTCTCAAATCTAACCCAAACTGAGTGCAATACAGGTACCATTTGATCAATTTCAACTCCTATTCATGAATTTCAAGTTTATTTCCGACTTGAGTCTTGGATGCGATTCGATCGCCGCATTTAATTTTTGGTGCGGTGAGGGGATGCAGAATAAAGGAGGGTATGAATGGAATTGACTTGCCATCTTCAACTACAGGAAATGGTTTGATATCTAGTAGGTTTCCTGAGGGAAGTGAAAGAAATGATTTTGAGGGTGTGAGTATGGACTGTAGGTTACTATTGTAGTCTCATAATGTCTTAAAATTTGGCACCTCAGTCTATAGTTTTGTGGTATATTTCCACCTTTATTGTCTATTTTATTGGCAAATACTTGTTGCATTGCAATTTGCAATTGGGGAATACTTACAGGCTACTATAAAACAACAATCACCTGATCATCAACAGCAAACACCAACACTTGTAAACCATCACATTAGTTATTAAGGTGGTTATTAATTGCCAATGCACCGTCTTAATCCATGTGTGAAAGTGAAGATAAGAGCTTCCACAACGGTTGAGGGTGGTCCAAACAGACCACCTAGTTAGCATGTCATATCATTCCAAACCATCATCACTCCAAACCTCACTTTTTCCTCTAACGATAAACTATTCCAAACCTCTACATCACAACCCACTTTTTACCCACTTTTTCACTAAAAAACACAAAATAAAAACGTAAAAAAGTAGATGGTCCCCATTCCTTCCCAAAGTCGTCCACTCCACTGGACCACCTCCTCCAATGGTTTTGGACCACCATGCTTGGTTTGGTTCAATAAACCACCCCAACGGACCAACCATTGGGGGTGCTCTAAGATTGTGTTTGACATTCTGACAAGACTTTTCAATCATGTGTTGATAGACCCATTTGCGATGGATGGTTCTGCCCTTAAATCCGTTTATAATTTGATCTATAAATAGCAATGATACCTACTAAAATGGCTAACGAAGATAAACCATTTCAACCGTAAATGGTAACATAAAATGTGCTCATTCTCATTTGATACATGTTAATACAATTAGTTTCCTTAGTCCCTCACTAGACCTCCATATTTTATAACATTTTATAACCTTTTTGTTAATTTGAAATATTAATTAATATGCTCAAACTGATGGTCTTACAATTAAAATCCGCGAAAGGTGGTCTAGGAATTTTCATATGTGTAAGTGGTTACACAATTTGTGTTGTGCTAAGAAGATGTGCACCTTGTGACATGGGTTTTTTTTCTAGTTGTAATAACGAACATTGTTACCAACCTTTTGAGCTTGGAAATACACATGGTAATGGTAGGTCTCAAGGTTCGCGAGCTAGGAAATAAGTGCAAATGGAAATGTGTTGGCCGTGTCTTCGTGATTAATGGTAATGGCCATGTCACTCTACATATCTCATAATCACAATACACACTAGTGACAATGAATATTAGTGATAGTGCCGGAGAGTGCTTTATGTGGAAAATCTTTACCTTTTATATGTAATAGCTAAATCATAACGGGCAGTGCAACCAACTCTATGTAGGAGAAAGTTACCCATTTAAGAAAATTGATTTCAAGCATAGTAGTTTGTGATCATTGTTGGAAGTTAATTATGGCATCAAACCTTAATCTAAAGTTTTATTATTTTAATTATGTAAATATGGGACAAAATCTTATATCTAGCATTACGACATTATATAACGGTATTTGGAAGGGTGTTTCCGTAGGATGTAACTGCCAAAACCCAACATAAGGTTTGTATCTGTACAATTGATATATGTAAGTGTGCAATATTAGTGTATGTGCATAAAAACTCTCTGCATATCAAAAGCAACTATTTGTGTGTGTGTGTGTTTTGATTTTTGAATCCAACAAAAAATGACCATTGATCGGGAAGTCCTAGAAATCTTCATTGATCGGGAAGACCAAGGGGAAGTGTATGATCGAGAAAGCTCACATGATTAGATTGATCAAGAAACTTTAAGCATGGATGATTTATGAGTCAAACTAGACAACTCCAACATGGACAAAACTCAAGAACCATGGGCCACAGAAAGGAAACCTGCAAATAAAAAATTCTGCAAGAAGATTTGAAAAGGGGGAAAGAAATGGTATCAACCAAAATCATACTTTCAGTACTGTAGGGACCAAATCATTTCAAAGGTGTGTGTCAGTCAAGAGTTCAAAACTCAGAATTCTTGGTTAAGGATACAAGCGGAAATGATCGGAATAATATTTGGTTTGTTAACCTAAAAAGGAAGAACCATGTGGAAACAAGAGTCTATTCAAGTCACTTAGAAACTCCTACGGAATAGAAACCCATGCATATGGTTATTACAAAGATAATTTTATGTGGAAAAGGGCTGAAATTGTGTCAAATGGTTTAAAGCATCTTGTAGAATTTGTCTTACTTACAAATAACCTTCGAAGGGGGAACGTGCTATATCACTAAGACATTCGAACACAGCGAAAAAGGAGAAGGTTGTGAATGAAACTGAATTTCGAAGGGATGTCAAAACAGAAGCCAAATGCGAAGATGTGAAAGAATTGGAGAAAACTGATTTACTTTGGAGTCATTTTGAGCAAATGCACATTAAATTAGAGAAGGACTTTAACCAAGTTAATAAAGGAAAGGATCTTGTGAATTATCCTAAACTTATATAATCCATTGAAGATCGCTCAACTTTTATGGATCTGATCCAAGTAGCTGTCAAAGTAGAAAACCCACCGATAAAAGTTTGACAAAGAGTTTGAATAGGTTATTAAGTGGTTTATGAAGGATCGCAAATCTGAATGAATCTCATGTTAAATACCACCAGTAGACAACAATAGTGAAAGGTTAAGCTTATTGGATATCAACATGGTTGTGCAAGCAGGTGGTGGATACAGGAAGATGGTTGCTGGTAACATAGGGTATGACTCAGACATGTGCGACACTTGGTATCGTCTCCAGTTTTTGCGACGATAGAAGAAAGAGAATTCAGTGGATCTAGCTGTTACGTGCTAATTCTTTTCATCACCACAATGCCACGTTGCCTGCATGTTCTCTACATTTTCTTTTTTTATTAGTAACTTCTAAGTAATGGGTAGTTGTTTGAGTAGTGGGTTTAGTTATTTTAGTAATAGCTATAAATATGACTTGTAAGATTTTGTTTAAATTAGGAATGAAATATGAACTAAGTCTCGGTTATTCTCTAATTTTCTTTCTAGCTTCGGTCTATTTTCTTTGGATCAATCAGTTAACCATTCGGTTTATAACACTTGGTATGAAAGCCGCCGTGATCCCCCTTTGGACCTATGGCTGCTCAAAAACTATCCAAACCCGAGTTCCGTCAATGGAAGGAATCCTTTGTGAGACATGAGTCCCGGTTTAAAACCATGTTCGCCGAGCTCCAATCGGACCTGAACCGTGTTCGAACCTTGCCACACCCCTACATCACCACCACCGGTTACCGCTCCCGCGCCACCACTGGTTTCCGTTGCAACACCCACCAACATACCACAAGCTTCCGCCACATCACCGGCACCATGTGCTCCAATAAGAAGTTTCATGTCGTCTTCGTCAAGCTTTGTTGCAGAGGTGCAGAAAGGGAAAAATGAGCCAACGGATTATGGGTCTAAAAATTTGCTGGTATTAGAAATTTATGAAATATTACACAGTGTTGTTGGGGAAGCCAAAATGGGGTTTGCTACAAAGGTTGATAATGCCTTCCCTTTAAACGGGTCACTGTGCATCACTATCAATGAATGTGGGATCCTAACTGACTTGCACCCATGCTAAAAACAAATCAGGGGTGATGACCACTAGAAAATTTGGTGGACCGGTAATGTTTATCAAGTCTCATATGGAGTGCATGATGTTGGTTTGTCCGTAGTTAATGCATTATGTAAGACATTGAAACTTACTGAGGGACGTCCACCTTGGTGCCTCGCTACAACTTTTCTTAAAAGCCATCGGAAGAACTCCGAGTGGCGTCTGCCATAATGCTTGCCAAGTCTCATTCCGGTTTATCTTTGAGGACAGGATGTTTAGGATTGTTAAGTGCTAATTCTTTTTATCACCATGATGCCTGCATGTTCTCTACATTTTCTTTGTTTATTAGTTGTTTGAGTAGTGGGTTTAGTTATTTTTGTAATAGCTATAAATGTCACTTGTATGCTTTTGTTTAAATTAGGAATGAAATATGAATTAAGTCTTGGTTTCTCTCTAATTTTCTTTCAAGCTTTGGTCTATTTTCTTTGGATCAATTAGTTAAAGATTCGGTTAGTAACACTAGCTAAGTCGGAATGAAGAAAGCGGCGGTAGTAATTGACATGGATTTGACGGTTCAAGATGTTTGGCCTCCACTTCGTGGTCCAGCCAACAATCCGTGAAGGACATGAATGAAGGTATGATGCCAAAATTAGGGGCATGAATGTTGGAAGTTAGATATGGCATCAAACCTTAAACTAAAGTTTTATTATTTTAATTATGTAAATATCGGTCACAGACTTTGTCTACTATTACAGTATTAAATTAGCAGTATGAAGACAGTTATTTGGTAGTTGTTCCCGCTAATCTAGAGGGTGCGTCACTTGGATGTAACCGCCAAATGGAACCAATAAATAGGTTTGTGTATGTACATTTGATATTTATAGAAGTGTGTACAGGAAAACTCTCTGCATATTGAAACCTACAGTGTATGTGTGTGTGGTTCTTTTTTTTTTGTGATTATTGCAACAAACAATCATATGTCACAACAAGCAGGTTGAAGAGAAGAACCTAAGGTTGTGCTACGCATAGGTGTAGTTGGTAGACATATGTATCCAAGCTTTGGGCAAACAGAATCACGGGCAAAGTTAGGAGTAGCTACAATCTGAATTATGTGTGTGTGTGGGGGGAGGGGGGTTTAAAGCTATTTCAAATTGTAATCATGAGTTAGTCATTGGATGTGATGATCTGGAGATTTTACTGGGTCAAAAAAGGAATGCGTGTCATGCAGGCCCAAGGGTAGAAGAACAACCCATCGTGTTTCTAGAAGTTTAAGTCTAAAAACGCATTCTAGGTGGGGCTACACACACTTTTCTGTTTTTTTTTTCTCGTGTTTTATGCATTTTGTTTTTGGGTTTGTGGTTGGCCCATGGCCTTTTTATTGCCCCTTTAGAATTTGTGTTCTTATTTAGGTCTATGTTATGTAACTTGGATAGTCAGGTATCAATTTTGCATAAACATCCTATGTTTCAAATTCTCTACTCTTTGTGACGAATTAGGGGTTTGGGAAAGATTATCACGGGTATTCTAAGAATCAATGTGATCAATCCATCGTTACATTTTTGCTCGCTACATCAGTGGGTCTTTGTTTGTTAAATCTATAGTTATATCTCTTCTAGTTGTAATGCTTATTTAACACATGTCAAACTTCAATAAAACTTAACCATTCTAGCAAAATGTAGTCTCTTATGCGATGGTACTCCCAACAGTTTTGTATCTTTATGTCTCTTTAGTTATTATAAAGAATATTGGCTAAAGTTATTCATTAAAGCATTTTTTTTTATTATTATAAGCACATTCATCTTATGTAGAATTGTGTTTTATGTTAAAGTAATCTTATGTAGAATTGTGTTTTATGTCAAAGTAAGATTATGTACACTGAAATAGGACAGAAACTATTGACATATATGAAACAGCCCGAATGAACATCGAAATTGTATTAATTAGCTGCTTGACATTTCAAGTGTTTCTTAAGAAAGTGCATATAACCAAAAGGAACATGGTCATCTGCAAACACGAAGACTAAATGCTAACACTACAACCAAACCATCCATGAACTGATTAAAATCCATCAAACAAAACATTTGCACTACCAGGACTGATTTTCCCACAATCTCCTTTGAGGTAACATGATTAAACTTTTAGATATGCTTTGTGTGCCCAGTAGTATCCTGTCATAGATAGCACTTAGATTATGCAATATAGTTCTTATAACGCATAACTATTATAGTATTTATGTAATGCATGCAAGTAAAATAAAAAGTTTTAGCAAAAAAGAAAACCTCATTCTGCATGACATAGTCATGGCTAAATGAGAAAGGTTCGAACAAATCTTCGCTTAGAGCATTGCCATTTGAATATATTAGGGATTCGTCGTATGCTTGTCTTTGTTCTGAAGGAAACGGATGTTAATCTACACCTTCGCCAGCATCATAAGAAGATATGTTGTGGAAAGTTGGTTGTGTTGGGTTAATCGGTTTGTTTCTTGGTTGGTTCGGGTCAACTACGGTTGAATAACAAAACGGGTCAGCTGGGTTTTGTTTTAGTCACATGTTTTTAGTGGTTTTAATAAGTCATAGGTTAGTTATTTGTTAGTCAAAGTAATGGGATAGTGGGTAGGTTTATATCCTAAACTTTAGGTGCAAGTTTTATTCTTCTTATTTAATGTAAGTATTATCAATGAATGAAGTGTGTGAGTTCAAGGAGTAATAAGTCTTTTGTACGTGAGTGTTTTGAGTGAGTTTTCTTGGGCCTGAGCCAACAATTGGTACCAGAGCAAGGTCAACCGAGACGACAGATTTGAGAGTTGCGGTTTGAGAGTCGCGTGTTCTGAGAAGGGTCAGCAGTCCCTTTAAACTGCAGAGCTGAGAAAGGAGTGAAGGAAAGCAGCAAGTGATCAGAAGAAAGCAGCAAGGGTCGATTTATTTATTGATCGGAGAGAAGAAATTAATAGTGAAAAGAAAGTAAGCTGAAAAAGAATTCAAGTAGGAATAAATGAACGAACATTCCGGTTTTTTTGCGATAAGTAGAAGTTAAAACGCGAACGGTGGTTCCACATGGGTCGGTGGATTAGTTTTGGAGTATTATATTCAAATCCAAAACTGAATTTTAAAGATAGCAGGTCACGAGGTAAGGTAGATCGAAAGCATATTCGAGGCGGCTGTGAATTCAAGCGAATCTAGGTTGTGGAATTAATTAGCAACCAACCCAACAGGTGAATTCTCTCACCTCCAATATGAAGAAAAAAAACAGTCAAGCAAGCAGGGTGGTGAAGCTAGCAAGTAACCACACATTTGAGTTATTTTGTCGCAGGAAAATTTAGGAGAAAGATAAGCAAGTGATCGGGCCCGTGTGGTTCGAGTAGCAAGAACCGAGTCATGTGCGGCTCATAGCAAGTAGCAAGACCGAGCCTTTGTGGTTCGAATAGCAAGTCTGCAAGGAGATTAAAGCAAGAGCAAGTGAAAGCAAGCAAGATTAAGCAGAAAGTTTCAACACGTTAGCAAGTTTGAACCTTTATGGTTCATGTAGAAAGGAAATCCAATTTGGATTTAGCAAGCAAGAGAGAAAGAAGAGGCGCACAAGAAAGAAGAAAGACGAAAGAGGCCGGCGTCGCTTAGCAAGAAAGAAAGAAAAAAGGCCTCGCAAGAAAGAAAGAGACCGGTGCGGTAAGAAAGAAAGTGCAAGCATCGATAAGAAATAAGAAAGAATGGATGTCGATTAGAAAGAAGGAAGAAATTCGACAACCGAAAGAAAGAAAGAAACGGACACGTGTTTGTTCGTAAAGAAAGAGAATGATCGAATCTTTGTGATTCGGATAGCAACAGAGCAAGAACGAATGTGAGGAAGATACGAGCAAGTAACAAGAACGGAAACCGATTAAGGAGGTGATTGTTGGGTTAATCGGTTTGTTTCTGGGTCGGTGGTTGAATAACAAAACGGGTCAGCTGGGTTTTGTTTTAGTCACATGTTTTTAGTGGTTTTAATAAGTCATAGGTTAGTTATTTGTTAGTCAAAGTAATGGGATAGTGGGTACGTTTATATCCTAAACTTTAGGTGCAAGTTTTATTCTTCTTATTTAATGTAAGTATTATCAATGAATGAAGTGTGTGAGTTCAAGGAGTAATAAGTCTTTTGTACGTGAGTGTTTTGAGTGAGTGTTCTTGGGCCTGAGCCAACAGGTTGTTGCAGTAATTTCTCTACAAAAGCCTTCTTTCTGATTTGGGACTAAACCATTTCCATATGTGAATGGGGTATACTCTGTAGCTTGTAGAATGTTTATCTGAGTAGATCCATACATTAATGTTGCATGTATATCATTCTGGTAAAGCATGTTATTCACTTCTGCCTGGAATCCATTGACTGAAAGGTTAATACCAATAAGATCATTGCCACCTTCTTGATCAGCTTTGTATGTTTCTAGAGGAGACGCCCTTCCATACTTATGTACTTCAAGTTCTTCTGCAGAGAGATTACTAGAACACGATTGATTTGGTAACGATACGGTTGCCATTTGCTTTTCTTTAGATTTCCTTATGGCATTCCGGTATTTCTGGTACACAGAGACAAGTTAAGTAGAAATGAAAAAAAAAACCACAACCCGAAATCACATTAAACAAACAAATAAATCAATACGTTGGCATTTAAGAAAGTATTTTTCCAGCTATTAGACAGCGTCTGATATAAACCTCTGTACAGTCAGGGACTCATCTTCTCCTTGAAGATGAGTACGTAGTTTAATAAAGTTCTATGTTTTGCATCTAAAAATAAGAAAATATTAATTCTACCACAACGACAGCAGATCTGGGATAGACAGCATATAGATTTAAAGAGTTTTAAGATAACTAAAAGGTTGTGAAAGACCTTGTTGATTTCTGCAAAAGATAATTCAAATAAATAAAAAAATCTATGAGCCTTTTGAGTTCTACTTCTGAAATTGGGGCTAATTAATGGTTACCGTTGATGGTGGATATGCTAATTACAGTCATAGATCTGAGCCTTTCGGCTTCAAAACAACTTTGGTTCTAGGTCCTTTTGTGAAGAATAAATGCAGCCCCTCTAAAGATGCCAAAACTCATTAAATGATCAAACAAGGTTTAGGAAGAAAGGATAGATAGAAATAACAGATAGTAGCTATTTTGGAGTATCTTCTGTCCTCTATTTTCACTGACTTGACACCAATATAACACTCAAACCATCCGTGCTCTGATACCACGGAGTACCGAGTATCATGAATGTTAAACACAAGGGACTATATCTTGCCAATTGAATATATTATCTTATTGAAACATGAAAGCCTAAAATAGGAAACGATTACAATTGGAAAGATGAGTGTAAATAAAAAACATAATGTAAACAAACTATTAAGATTATTATGGAACTATCTTAAGACTTGCTCGACTTAACAAACTCTATTGACTGACTCATCATACATGGTAACGTTGTTGGCCTTAATTGTTTGACCAAGTTTGAAACAAATGGAGACTGAAAGTTACGGGTTATATGCATAATTATCAAAAAGTCTCGTTAGAGTCTATTACATATTTGTTATTAGTTAAGGGGTCTTTGTGTAAGTTTGTATGATTAGTAATTAAAGCAGGTAGGTGCTAAGGGTAATAGTGAATAACAGAAGCAGAATGCTGGTAAAGGAAGCAACTCATGTGATAAAGCTTCTAATAGCAAGAAGAATGCAGGTAACGAAAGCAGCTCAAATTGGCAATCTAGAAAGGATTACGGGTTGTTATTATTAACTTGCTGATCATAAACAAAATAAAATGAGAGGTTGATTCAATTGCTATTAAAATTCAACAAAAAGTCAGACGGGACTCTGATTTTTTTGGTGTCTCTTCCGAAGTCACAAAAATTTGAGAGGATGTATTGCCATCGAAATTCATTAAATTGTAAGTTAGAAACTAGCCCCTGTTAGGTTGATTAAATTCAAACAAAAGACTTTAAGAAAGGACATTTTTAAATTGGATAACAAAATAAACCAGGGTTTGTTGTTTGTTTTTATTGCAAGGAATGGGTAGTTGTCTGTGATTTCCGGTCAAAAATCAAAGGGTTTGGGGGCTATTTTAATTTCGTGATTGGAATCTAGCGCGATTGCAATCAAGAAGATTTTTAATCAAAATAAAAATTTTGCAATCTAGAAAGTTTAAAGGATTGCAAAAATAAGATTTGAAAGTAATTCTTTCAAGTTGTTTAAAGTTCTGATTTAAAATGCAACTTGAAACACTTAATGGATTAAAGAAAGCAAGGAAAATCAAGAAGCTTGACGGTTCTTATTGCAAGTTAAAACCTAACCCTACCTTACGATTCTTAGCATGTTAAACCGAATGTTAACGATTGGTATAGTAAGAAACTCCAAGCACATAGCAAGTTGGCCAGGAGCACACAATATCTGGTTAGAAAGTTGGTCAGAAAGAAAGAACCGGTTCCATCTGAATTGAAGTCCAATTAGCAAGTTGGTTGGATAATTTCTGATCAAATTCGCAACAGCTAAGCAAATAGGTCAGAACCTGATTAGCAAGTTGTTAGGTGCAAGACAAAGACAAACTGGTTAGCATGTTGGCCAAAAGCAAATTTGAAAGTCTTGCTAGTACTTTTAAAGATAAGGTACTTAGAAGGAAACTTCTTAACTCGGTTTGAAAGAAGCTTTTATCTATCGTGGCATCATCATCGAGCAATATAAAAAATGGCATTAAAGATGTTGTTGGAAAAATCACAGTCTTTGAAGAATGTATTAAAAGTCAAGATGAACCTGAGGCAAATTATCAAAGCAAATGGCAAGTTCAAGTGATCAAGGCCGTGTAGAAAACGAGATAGAAACTCTAACAAAGAATAAAATGGATATGGAAGTCGAAGAAGTAAAGACAAAAGCAATTTTGATGTTATGAATGTGAGAAACTCAGTCATTTGCGAACGAATGCACCAGATTGAAGGAGAACGAGAAAGACAAGCAGCAAAACAAAAAAAAATCTATGAAGAACTAATGTTACTACAAGTCAAGAATGTTGAAAGCCTTTTTTAAATTATATTTAGTTTAAGGGGGAGAATGAATGTTTTAAACTAAATTAGTAAATGTTGGTCTGAGTTGTCAATATTAGTAAGTGTATGTAGAGTCAAGTATCTAAAATATGAAAGTCTAGGGATGTGTGTGTATTGTTCTTCCAATTTCGTATCTGATTTACCAACACATAACTTTCTATCTATGCGCTCTGATTCCATGGTGTATCTTGATCTTAATACACACATGACTACATTTTGCCAACTGAATATACTAATATATTATTAACTCACTAAAGCCTTAAATATTCAACGATTACAACAATATTGATAGATAAATAAAAAAATTATAAATAAAACTAACTACTCATAGTATCATGGAATTAGTTTAAGATTCACCTGACTTAACAAACTCTGTTCGATGACTCCTACATGGCAACGCCAGCTATCAATTTTTTGAATTAATTACTTTCAATATGTTACACTTAATGTTGAAGGGTAACCTAGTTTGCTCAATAGAATTCTTGTTGCATATCAAAGAAAATAACAATCAGAAACTTTACAACAGTGTAATAACATGAAAAATGAAATAGAATACAGGCTTGGAATTCATTTCGCCAAATAAAGATTTTCGTCAAGTCAAACAAATATATAACGTTTAGCTAAAGAACCACACATCATAATAGAATATAAAGAAAGAGAAGTATTCTGACAAGAATATATTAAAAACCAGTAGTAATCGAGCTAGCTCACTTATATTTCTGAAAAACTAACCTGAAGATGACTGGAAACCTGCCTTTTTGTATGACCAGGGACATTCATAAGCTTATGTATCTCACTTGGATGACATCCTATTATCAAACACAAGACTTTTAGTGATTTGGAATAGCAACGCAAGGCATGGTCCAATCTATATTTATATATTGCAGAACGAAAGTAAGAGTACAAAAGATAGTTGTAAGGGTTGAATTCATACTTCCTTCTCCAAGCTGAATTAGAACATTTTCGAACTTCTCACAAAGTTCTGGTGTCCACTCAATACTGGACCTCTTCTTCAAACCATCATTGCCATTATCTGAGGATTCTGAGACAAGATTTTTGTCAAAGTTACTTGGGCCAGCTTGTGTCAACTTTTCACCAATATATTTCCATTTACTAAAGTCTATTTCTGGTGTCGCAGTCTTATGAGTCATGTTCTTTCCACAATTTCGAAGCTTATGCATTCTTTTGCGGAGTACGTCTTGACGAACACGCTTTAATGCATCTGTTGTAAGTGGTGTTTTGAGGACAAGAAAAGCACCATTCTTAAATACATCCAGTACAAATGCATCATCCTCTTGATCAGACATTACTTGTGATAAAACAAATTGTACATAGCAGAAGCATTAGAAGTTATTCAACACATGTTAATTAGTAGTAAGAAAAAAAGATAGTAAAATATGATATACGAATACAACTCACCAATAGATAGCAGATCCACATCATTTGTTTGTCTAAGAAGTGTTTGAATACCCACACGGCTCACATCATGGCTCATCAGTAGAAGGTCATATTCACTCTTTTTTTCAAATAGCAATATCATAGCTTCAAAGGAGTGATCAACATGTGCAACTAAAAAGATGTATCGTACAAAATCTAATTAGTCATAGATACTTCGTAAGAAATATCCCAAAATGTACATGGTCCATAAACATTGTAACAACATTCCTAAAAATGTAAATGGTTTAAATTTTGTATCACACACAAACATATATAGCGAAAGGTTCAAATAAGAATAAAATGTCTTATAAGAAGAGAAAGAATAAGTTCAAACCAATAAGAATGACTCATTTAATATTTGTATTTAATGTTATTGTAAAGACGTAAGATAATTTACAATACTCGTTAGTTTATTGTAACCCCTCCCCCCCCCCCACCCGGAAATTAGAAAACTAAATCAAATTCAATTTCACAACATACCCTTTCAAAACAAACATAATTTTACAGCGATATGTGTATAATAAATGTATGATAAATTTTTATATGTGTGAGATAAATTTGATAAAATGTTTTTTACGTAGCGGAAGTATGTAATCACGATAGTGTATACAAAATCGCGTAGCGTGATAGTTGTTCTGAATATAAGGGATATTACCTAATGTTATGTAATCATGTATTTAATTATTGGCATATAATCACAAAGCATGCTAAAGTATAGTAATACCCTACTTAAATTAAAGAAATAAAATGCTTGTTTCTATTGTGTAATTGTTTTTTTTAAATGATAATGTATGTAAAAGTTAAGGTTATTTAAAATGCATAGAAAGTTGAGAGTACCCTCTCTATTCCTTGGAATGTATGTATGAGGGAAAGTTAGGAGTACCCTCTAGAGATTTTACAAGGTTGGTTTGTGTTTCTATATACATACATACTTACATACTAGAGGGGTGCACACAATATGGCACATTGCAGGTACAACACAAAAATCCTGGTTCCACTTCCACTGATTAGTCGCGTAGGCAACAGTATACTTTCTTAAATAGCAACGACTCGACCAAAATAATAAAATTTAAATAAAGTTAAAAAAATAATAGAACAAACTAAAATATATAAACCTCTAATGTAATCCCGTAACGTTATGCACGTGGGTCAATGAGATGGTAATGCTAGACTTATAATTAAGTCTAGTTCATTAAATTGTTGTTATAAATACTATTATTATTATTATTATTATTATTATTATTATTATTATTATTATTTACTTTCTATTATTTATTTTCAACCCCTTAAAAGAATTCATCTTCAAAATTACCAAGTGAGGATAGAGAACAAAACTAGACGGACAAAACGCAAGCATATCATCATAATTTAAAAAAAGGAAAATGGCACACAAAAATATGGATTCTCTTATGATTTGTAACTATTATGTTTGAGGTTTTATTAAATTGAAATAAGTAAATAGACTTTACTAAATGATATCCTAAAGTTTATTAAATGGAGTATATATAAAGTTTATTAGATTGGTGTTAAATTTCAATTCTATGCCTTTCTTATATATATATATATATATATATATATATATATATATATATATATATATATATATATTAAGTTGTGATAACTTAAAAAATCTTTGTAAAAATCTTATGTAAGATTTTTATTTTTTCTAATAAAAAGGAAATGTAACATACATATCATATATTTGAACATTTTCAAAAAGAAACAAAAAAAAAAATGTCGAGTAGTATATTTTTTAAAAAATGTTAAAAATTTCATGTTATAAGAGATATATATGTCCAAAAAAATTGTAACATACAAATTTTGAAATAAATAAAATAGCCGACTTTTACATTTTTTTTATAAAAATGTTTAAGTAAATTAATGTTACATTCCCCTATATTTTAGGAAAAAATAAAAATATTACATAGGATTTTTTTAAGTTTACTCAACTCAAGTGAGTTTTCATTTTAGCTTTCATCTATATATATGTATATATATATATACACACATGTGTGTGTAAGAGAGCGCGCACGTATGTATGTTAAAGTTTATAACCAATACTATCTTTGTTATATAATAAAACTCTTAATAAATAAAGCAATTTCGAGCATTCACGAGTTGTTATGTGTGAGTGAATTAATTAATCTACGGGGCGTCATTGATGAGAATTGAAAAGAGAAGGATTCATTTCATTCGAACACGATGGTATAATGAAACCCCTTGCACCTCCAAAGCATACCTCACAACCTAAATACCTAAATGTAAACTAAAAAGACTAAGGTGATTAATTTTGTAAACTTCAATACATTGCCGCTGTTTGAAAAAAAGAAAAAAAAAAGATTAATTTTAAGAAGAAAAAAAGGAAAAGAAAGATTAATTTTGTGAAATCCACTTAGAAATGATGCAACCCTCATTGGCCCCTCATTTCTCTAACGCTAATAATATTAAAATAGCTTTTCTCATGTCTATGAAAACTATAATTCGTAAATACACATAATCTTCTTTTTTCAAAATTAAAGTTTTTAAGTTTGGATTTATCATAAATTTCGCATAGCACATTCTAGAAAATATTTGGGATAGATCAGAATTGCTCTCAGTATCTACTCTTATTGCTATAAGGAGGAAATTTGCTTAAGGAGATTTTGCAGGTTTTAAAGCTAATTAACAACCACCGAAAATATATAAGCAGTACAAACATCATATGAAAAAAATATATATATATACAAAAATCATGATGAACAGAATAAACATCATTTGCAACTTCAGATTGATGTACTATGTATATAATTAATTAGTGAATTGGCATTTGAATAAAAAGTATGAAAAACGTTACCTTCAAAGAAAGAAGAATGTAGTAACTCACTAACATAAACAGTCCAGTCACTTTTATGGTCTACAACCAAAACTTTGATGGGTATCATCAAGTCTGAAACATCGTCTCGATTGTTGTATACATCGTTATCAAATGAATCACCTCGCTTATACATTTTTTAGTCTCACCAAGAGAGAGAAGCAAGATAGCATTTGTAGGTTCCGGAAGTTCTAAACCATCTGCGAAAAAAAAACAACTTATATATGACAAATGGACTTTAAATAATTGAGTTTAATGCTATTATATGCTCACGTAATACTGAAGAAGTAAGTCCACCGATCGAAAACACATAATCCACACCCCCAATAGTTAAAAAAAAGGTATAGCACTTCAATGAAGATTTTCAGTCTTTATTTATAAATATCACATGAAATTACTTTTTTTTTTGTGTTTTTATTAATTTTTTGTTTTCTGTGTTGAAATACTCATATTAAAATTATTATTATTATTATTATTATTATTATTATTATTATTATTATTATTATTATTATTATTATTATTATTATTATTATTATTATTATTATTGACATATGTAGTAGTACTAATACTAATAATTACGATAAATAATTACAATAATAATAATTGCGCACAATATATCTAATACTATATGAGTAAGTTGCGCTCATATTTCCTCATGTTACATCCGCCTGTAACACTTAAAAGTCTAGGCACCACTTGAAGCAGTGATATTACATTTTTGTATTGTTCTGGTGAGATAACTCTTCAATTAATTTCTTTTAGCCCTTGAATTTATAACCTAGTGACATCTTAGGGGTGGGATGAGGCTTTAGAACTAATAGGTTCTGGGTTCGATTCCCATAAGGGTTTAGGACCATGATACTCTAGCGATTCGTCAGTGACCCAAATTTGTCGTTCAAAATAAACTTAATGTCTTTTAATTTGGGATAAGTAATCTTTACTCAACTTTACTTAACCTGAGAGAAGTAGTTATTGCTAAAGTGTACATCATTTATAGACACTTCTTGAAATTTTGATCAATGAGGAGAGTGTGTTGCGCTAAATCGAACTCTTAAAAAAATAACAATTACATTAAATGGGCAATCATGTCATAACTATACAATATGCATGTGATCTAGGAATTATGTATGGAACGTGTGTGATGATACAGTATATTAATATATATATACATATACATATACATATACATATATATATATATATAATAAAATAATTATGAATTCTATGCATCATCTATGATAATACGTTTCTACTATAGTAATGATAATAATACTGCATCATATATTTAATAATATCTGAGTTTGCCCATGTATTTGTTTTAAACCATCACATCGTGTCAAGGGCGCTATTTAGGTCGATGTATCTCAACAAGTGGTTACGATTTACTAGTGGCAATGAAAAGGCTACAACTTATTGAGATTTGGATCAATGAGGAAATCATGTTACACTACCTTGAATGCGTAAAAAACTTAGCTACCACATTATATCTAACAGCAATGAGCAATGATGTCTTTGGCATAGTCATTCAATATGCATGTGATCTAGCTCTATGGAATCTTCAAGTGGTCACATAACCCATGTATTAAATCTTCTAATTTAGGATAAGTATTAGTTTTGAGAGTTTATTTTTAATCCTTTTAAGCCATAAGTCATTTGTAAAGAAAGTATTCATCAATGTATATTGATGTGCATGAACTCTTTTTGCTTTCTTAAGAAGCTAGAATAATTTCGATGTTTTTCTAAAGTCTTGCAATTCAGAATCAGAATGAACATCACCATCTATATACAAGCTTCTTCCAAAATGTAATACATGATATCCTTGTATTCTGTTAGTATATTTTAGAAGTAATATTATGAAAAGGGATGCTAAATTGACAAATAATTTTATAGGAAATTAAAATCGGAAGTATTTTTGTTAAAAGGCATGCTAAAGTGACAAATAATTTTATAGATAATTAATATGCATTTAGAATTTATGCTAAAAATTTGGCTTATATTTTAATGGGGATTTAGAATAATATTTAAGGTAAAAAGGAAAATATTTAGTTTTAAGTTTATTGTTTGGATTCATTAGACAAACATAGTCTTTATATATTTTATGAAACCGAAATTGATTCATGTATAAAGAAACTAAGATTTTGAAAGAAATTTAGAATTATATAAAAGGAATAAAAAACTAATTTTAAGTAATAATGATCTCCCCAAGGAAAATATAATTTTTAAAACAATTCAAATGAAATTACTTTACATATATGTAACTAAAAAGAGCAGAAACTGATTTAAAAAGGTAAATTACTATTTTGGCCTCTGAGGTGTAAAGGCTCATATTTTGATCTTGAACAATAATGATTTCTTGTTATGAATATTATATCAAGTGCGAAATCTAAGTTTTAACACAAATCAAGCATGAACACATTGATGCACTGAATAAACTTTCTTGTATTGATTTTGGCAGAGTTTTGTTACAGATTACACTTACACAATGAAGAACACTCAAAACCTCTAAAACCCTTTTCCTTCTAAGTGACAACCTATTGTATTAATACGCAACTACAACAGGTCAAACGATATGGGTCCAGGTCTAAACTACAACCTCTTGTTTTAATTACACAATGAAGAACACTCAAAACCTCCATAACCCGTTTCCTTCCAAGTGACAACCTTTATCATTTGCTAATTCTAAGCGACAACATCCATTCCAAACAACAACCAATGTTGTTTTGATATATCGATGTCATTTGTATCCGATAGACCAAGTGAAACGGTAGGAGGATCTCGTTTGAATTTAGTTAACTTATACAAAAGTTAACAAATACATAACTTTAACGTTTAAACAACGACCGAAAGCTATACATTAGAACTAATCACTAGCCACATACAAAAGTGTATTCATAAACTCCCCTTTGGATGTAGCTTGTGATTCTTCGGTCTTCATATCTTTCAGTATCGTCCACTTGTTTCCAGATTTGATCTCGTAAAAGTAGCATATTCTAATGTTGGATCCAAGTGTGTGTTGTGTGTGTGTTTTTCTTTGTGAAACAGTTAATAAAATTAGGAAATTTCATTAAACAGTAATATCTTAACACATCAAAAAATCTAAGATGAATAGAGAATGATTGCAAATAATTCATTATATTATTCAGTAGATGTAGATGTAATATATTCAAACAAGTACACAGTACTCCCCCTCACTAGGTGAATACACTTTCACTAACTTTTTATGCACTCGGTTCTTTGTGTTAACTACTTACAAAGGTAATCAAACTACAAATAGGAGGTGTGAACTGTCGGTGACGTCATCATGAAAGCGACCTTCAACAACTTCATTAAATGATGTATCTTCCAATAGTTGTGAAAAGTGTTTGATTGTTGCATTGTTTCATTGAACTACTGTATCTTCAGAGAAATATAGTGAACTGCTGGATTTCTTAAAACAGCTAGTTGTGACCTGTCTCATATGGAAATCTAGAATTTTTCCTTTGACTTGTTGACTGGCCTTTAAGTCTTTAGCCTTTGACTTTGGTTGACTTGACTGTAGGCATGTTGATCAGCTCTTTTGATAATCAACACTTGTTCTCTGTATACTTTGAAGGTAGTAGTTTAATGTAATTGGGGTTGGGATAGCTGTTTTATGAAGCTTTCAAGGGGAGAGAAACTTCTGAACTTGGAGATTTTATTTTAACATATTCAGGCAATTCTTCGGGTTTTGTCTTTCATCATTAGTAGATCTTATATAACACAACATCTAACAACCTTTTGAAACATCAAAGCTTTAATTTCATCACGGTCTTTATAAAAGATATGGTTGTTGAACAACATTAGTATATCCTTCTTAGACATGACCTTTTTGCCCCTAGTTTGCTTAGGTGCCATATCTTCACACATAATACAACTAACGTGTAATGAGAAACTTAAACTAGTTCTTCAACCAAACTTTGAAAACTTTCACCTGAAAATTTCACTAAATGTTGGTTTCAAACAACAAAGGACATTTCCAAGTAACAACAAATGTCACTTGGATAACTCAAACGACAACATAAGAGATAAAACGATGTTATCAAATGACAACACATTGAATTTTCTCAAAATTTTTAGTTTTAGCCCATTTACTTAGATGCCCACCAGAAGAGGAGGCCTCAACTTTGAGAGCCCATATTGCAATGAGGAGATTGGAATAAACCCATTTAACCTAGAAGATTTAATACGACAAGATGTAGAAGATTATAGAAAGAGAGATAAATTGAGATCTTTAGTGTGTACAGATAGGAATGACAACAACAAAGAAATTGGTGGAGAGACAAAGATGACATAGTAGAAGACAGTGAGGAGAACTTTGAAAACAAAGTGGGGAATACCATTGTGTATTGTAACATTTGTCAAAAACGGGTTTCCAAACCCGCTCCGTTTTGTAATCGAATATCAAGTTATAAATGTCACGTTGCGTATTTATGGCTATTTTAATTTTTAATGATGCATAATTAATAAACAAACTAAACTATAAAAGTTAAAATTGATAAAAAGTAAAAATAAAATAATTAAAAAGAGAATGAGGCTGCCGGGACTCGAACCCGGGTCAGCCGGAAAAGAACTCAAAGTTTTATCACACACACATATCACCACTACGCCACTTGTTGTTTTCTGTAAACATTAAGAAACAATTAAATTTTATTATCTATCACAAATAAATCTGGTTACGCCAACTGTAACCGAAATCGGTCACCAAACGTCCAAAAACGTTTGATAATACGCGGTTTACCGATTATAACCGCTACACCGACGTTTTCAATCAGGTTGCTTTGAATGAACTTGAATTCTAGAAGTGAATCGGTTTTTATAACCGAAAACTTTCAATTCCAGAATTACTTCAATCTTTGTTCTCTCTCACGACTCAAACATACTCGGAAAGCTCTCAATTACATTTTCGCACAATTTTCAGTTCGCCGGAAAACCGTATTCTCCATCAGAACAGTAAGTCTTTCAATTCTTTCGTGGTCAATCAATTGTTAAGCTATTGCTAACCCAAACCTTTCAATCAGAATCAAATTCAGACGTCGTTATCGGATAATTCCTGCTCGCCGGAAAACCTCTGAAAGTTCTTATCTTCCGCTGTAAAACGGTATGGACATTCAAACCTTCTGTTAACTCTTGTTTAACACTTCAATTCCACAATTAGCTAATCAAAACGGTTAAATTGCTCGCTCAGTTGAAGTTCATAAAAACAGAGCCGACGCCTTGTCGGAATTCTGAGACGGTATGTTTGCTTCCAACACCGCCTCTGTCATTTCATTTTAGTCTTATGAGTGTTGTTAATCGTTTTAAAACAAGAAACAGTTGGGTAAATTGCTGTCTGAAAAAAATTAGCGAAGAAGATGAACTGTGTTAACATTATAAGGATAATTAAAATCGGTATTTTAAACGGGTTAGACACACAGTCCAGCGGTGGACTGTGTGCAAACAATACGCACACGCCGCGAGTTCGATCCCTGATACACACACCCTCTCTATAATAAGGATGTTTTATTTTTCTAACTGAACCGGATTAACTTACGTTAGATGTTAAGTATAATAAAAATCTGTATATTAACCAAGTTAGACACACAGTCCAGCGGTGGACTGTGTGTAACGTTAAAGCACAGGTCCCGGGTTCGAGACCTGTTGGTGACACCGGTTTGATGATTTAAAACATTTTTGAAAATAAAAGAATTTTGAATAAACTGAGTTTGTATATAAATATAATTAAAAACAGAATTATTTCAGGTTAGACACGTAGCTCAGTTGGTAGAGCTGCGTGCACGCGTACGGGAGGTCACGAGTTCGAACCTCACTCAGTGCAAACATTATAAACGACCAAACCGGTCAACAAGTCAAAGTCAAAAAGTCAACGGTCAACCCAAAAAGTCAACATATTTTTATATTTTTATTTATTTAATTTAATTTAAAAATCAGTTAAAAATACTTAAAAAATAATGTTTTTAAAGATAGGAAATAGCCTTAAACTCCCAAAAATATATCTAAAAATCCTAATTAAAATTATCAATAAAATCTACTCATTTACTATATTTTCCGTTATTATTTAGGTTAGTTAATTCTCGTTGTTCAAATCTTCCAACTCGTGCGCATCTCATCATCTCCAACCGAACGCACCCAATGTGAGTGAATCTTTACAAATTCCCCGTTTTAATCACGTTTTTGGGGTGTATCATGTGTCTTGCCATTTATTATATTTAAATCATTGTGCATACATCATATCATGAACAAATATGTATTCAGCTTGTTTCAACTGTTGTGTGGTTATTGTTAGATTTAATTTATCATTTTCAGTACATGCAATTTCATAGGCCGCCGCTCCCCATTACATTATAAGCATTGAGCATGTTCCCCATTACATTATGAGCGTGTACCTGGCGTGCCAACATACGATCGGCTCCGTTTGATTGAGCCTTGATCGCACAGACATTTATTATTTTCAGTACATGCAATACGATCGGCTCCGTTTGATTGAGCCTTGATCGCACAGTTTCATTCATGTTATTTATTGTATGATGTTGGTATATTATTGTATGTTATTATATGTTATTGTATGTTATAGTTTGTGATTGTTATTGCTACTGTTTGATTATTTACATTTGCTCACTTATGTTTATACATAATTTTTCCTTGATAAAATAACAAGAAAATCAATAATAAATGTTTATCTAACAAGGTTCACTCGCCAACTTATGTTGACCCAAAAACCCCCATTTTTACACATGATACAGGTGAACCAGCTGCAGCAAGAAACACATAGGATTGGCCTAGAAGAATAAACTGATTTAGAGCTTGGAATTGTTTAGTTGGTTATTTTTCTTTGTATTTGTATGGACATGTTTAGATTATTGAGAATGTAATTTTGACTTTAATAAATATGAAACATATTAGTAAATATCATGCGCTTTGGTGATAACCCAATTATGCCCTGACTCTTATTCCGCTGCGGGTCGGGGTGTGACAGATTGGTATCAGAGCCATGACTATAGGGATATAGGATAGGTTATTAGACCCTTAGAGCCTATGCTATAGTTGATTAGAAATTTTTAAGATTTTTGTGTGTTACATGCCAAATTTCATGATGTTTATATGTTTTATGTTAAATGTTACATTCATTGTTATGCAAGCATGTTCATAAGTATATATTATCATATAATGCCTATCATGAACCATATTCTCATAACATACCATATCCATGAAAGCACACACCACATCATTTTCATGATTGCTTTTACAATGATTTTTGTATTTTTCAAATCTCATCAAAGTAAGTTCTCATGACGGGCATGTAGTAACTGGAAGGGTACCAGTACCGGTAGTCGGAACGTCCTGTCTAGGCTGGCATTCGTATAAATCCAAAATAAAGGACCAGTTTGCCTACCTGGGGACTAACGATGAGAGTACGAAGTACCTATTAGGCCAAAGCATGCTATACCAAACGACGTGTGAACTAACCCCACTTTGAGTTGTCACTGTGTCTACACCTGGACACATTCCGACCATACATCTCGTAAACATATTTTGTGGTTTGCATTCGGGTGATGCGAGTGTTAAATCGCCATTACTAATGTGAATCCTACCAAACCAACAGTCATGGGGGCCCACATGACTATACAAGTGAAGGTATGGGGGACATTTGAGGCCCAACATGAGCAAACCCAAGACATCCTATGGATGTAGTTGCATTATTGATATTTATGTTAATTTCATTTTCTTAAAGACACATGACACCTAAAAAGACTCTATAAACTCACAATCTTCTTATGTATGTTCCTGTAGATGTCGGCTAGACAACAACGAGGGGGTAAAAGATCAAGAAGGTCTCACGAACGCTTGGCCACACAAATCGCGAAACAAATGGCCGCGGTGCTTCCTGACATGTGGTTCAAGTACAACAAGCTCTCGCCACAAATCCCACTAATCCTCCCTAACAAAATGACCAGAACATCGGCAACCCTCCTACCAACAAGTGCTCATACAAACATTTCAAGTCTTGCGATCCTCCTAAATTTGAAGGGACCGAAGGTGTCACTGCTCTCCTCCACTAGTTTGAAGAAATGGAAAACACCTTCCTCAACTGCGATTGTCCTGAGGATCGCAAGGTTCGATACGCAACCGGGAGACTATTTGGGGTAGCTCTCACCTGGTGGAATACTGAAAAGGGAAAGAGGGGAATTGATGATGCAATGGCCTTAACGTGGGAGGAGTTAAGGGAAATCATGACGAGGCGATTCTGTCCTAGGAGTGAGATTAAAAAGTTGGAGGACGAATTTCATTCTTTGAAGCAAAAGGAGGGAGATCATACTTCCTACAACAAGAGATTCTTAGAATTGAACCAAATGGTCCCTAACTTGTTTACCCTAGTTTACCGCTTGATTGAGCATTATATTCGAGGTCTTCCCTCGAAAATTCAAGATTCCGTTCTCAGCACTTCACCAGCAACACTTGAAGCTGCTATGGAACTAGCGACTGAACTGACCGAGAATCGAATTCGCAACGGTAAGTTTAAAGAGGAAAAGAAGAAAGCCCCGTTGAGGGCCAAACATCAAACCATTCCACCTCCTCCTCTAAGTTTGCTAACAAGAGGAAGCGTAACACCAGAAACTTCGCTGTTACACAAACTAATTTCCCTATTCCTGCTGCACCCATTACCCAAATTGCCCCTTCACCTGCACCATACAAAAGACCATACTCTGGCCCGTTACCAAAATGCAACCGTTGCCAATACCACCATTTTCCTGATCATCCCTGCCAACATTGCACTGGCTGTGGTCGCGCAGGTCATACTGTTCAAACCTGTCGCATGCCTCAGCGAACGAACCGCCACCAGTCTTCAACCCAAACCCACCAACAAATAATGGGTCAAGCCCAACAACCCCTACTATTACCACCTACCCAACATTTAGCCCAAACATACTACCAACCTAACTATCCCATGGTACAACCTATGCGGGCTTGCTACAATTGTGGAGACCCAAGCCATTTTAGAAACACTTGTCCAAGGTTGGTGAACATTATTCATGCTCAAGCCCAAGCCAATCCAGTGAATCAAGCGAACCAAGCTCCTCCACCTGCAAGAGGAAAAGCTTTCAACATCAACGCTAATCAGGCTAGAGCTGACGGCAATGTGGTTAACGGTACGTTCCTTATAAATGGTAGATATGCATCCATGTTGTTTGATACTGGCGCGGATAAAAGTTTTGTGTCCTTAGAGTTTGAAACCATCCTAAACCAAAATCGTGATAAGCTCATGGAATCCATAACAGTAGAAGTTGCTGACGGGAAACCGGTCTCATTAAACTCTATTATACGCAATTGTACTCTCACCTTAAACGACCACGACTTTCCAGTTGACCTCATCCCTATGAAGTTGGGAAGCTTTGATATTATAATTGGTATGGACTGGCTCAGTCAACATCAGGCAGAAGTGGTATGCCGCGAAAAGTTTATACGCGTTCCTCTTCCAAACGGCCAGACTCTACGAATCTTTGGAGAAACCTCGTCTAAAGGGCTCAGATTAATGTCCTTCTTCAAGCTCAAAAATATCTTCGCAAGAACTATATCGCATTCTTAACCCATGTCGTCAAAAAGGGAACCATGGAGAAGAAACTCGAAGACATCCCAGTAGTAAAAGATTTCCCGCAAGTTTTTCCTGACGACATTTCAGGACTTCCTCCAGTAAGAGAAGTTGAATTTCGCATCGATCTCGTACCTGGTGCTACACCAGTTGCAAAGTCTCCTTATAGGTTAGCCCCCTCTGAAATGCAAGAGCTACCCAGTCAATTGCAAGAGTTGACTGACAAAGGATTCATACGTCCTAGCTCCTCGCCTTGGGGTGCACCTGTCCTTTTTGTGAAGAAGAAAGATGGATCGTTTCGCATGTGCATCGACTACAGAGAACTCAACAAGTTAACAATCAAAAATCATTATCCATTACCTCGCATTGATGATCTTCTTGACCAACTTAAAGGCGCCAGGTGTTTTTCAAAAATCGACCTTCGATCTGGTTATCATCAACTTAGAGTACATGAAGAAGACGTCCCAAAGACTGCTTTCTGAACTCGTTATGGTCATTATGAATTCATGGTCATGCCATTTGGTTTAACCAACGCTCCAGCTGTCTTCATGGATCTAATGAACAGAGTCTGCAAACCCTATCTCGATCGTTTTGTTATAGTCTTCATCGACGACATCCTCATTTATTCAAAGTCTACGTCTGATCATGAGCGACATCTTCCACTCATCCTTACACTTCTAGAGAATGAAAAGCTTTACGCCAAATTCTCCAAATGCGAATTCTGGTTAAAAGAGGTACAATTCCTTGGGCATGTAGTCAATGACAAGGGAATACATGTCGACCCTTCAAAGATCAAAGCGGTACAAGAATGGCAAGCGCCACGTACACCAACTGAAGTAAGATCTTTTCTTGGTTTGGCTGGTTATTATCGTCGTTTCATTTCAAACTTCTCACGCATTGCTGTACCACTCACGGCTTTAACTCATAAGGAAAAACCTTTTATATGGGGACCCAAGCAAGAAGAAGCCTTCCAAACCCTTAAACAAAAACTCTGTGATGCACCAATCCTCACTCTGCCTGAAGGTTGTGATGATTTTGTGGTTTATTACGACGCGTCAGGGCAAGGATTAGGTTGTGTCCTAATGCAAAGAGGAAAGGTTATAGCTTATGCTTCGAGACAACTCAAGATTCATGAGAAGAACTACACCACCCATGACCTAGAACTTGGAGCCGTTGTGTTCGCTCTTAAGATATGGAGACATTATCTCTACGGTACTAAGTGTGAAATATACACTGACCACAAGAGTCTTCAACATATCTTCAATCAAAAGGAGTTAAACATGAGGCAACGAAGATGGGTCGAACTTCTAAATGACTAGGACTGTGAAATTCGGTACCACCCTGGCAAAGCAAATGTGGTGGCTGATGCACTCAGTCGAAAGGGTTATGCAAACTCCATTCGTCTTCTATGTTCGCAAATCATATCTGACATTAAAGATCAAATTCGAGAAGCCCAACATGTTTCAGTAACGGAGGATGATGTACGAAAGGAGCTGTCCTGTGGAGCTGAACTTAAAATTGAAACTAAATCTGACGGTATTCTGTACTATCTAGATCGCATATGGATTCCTGACCACAACAAACTTCGTGATTTTCTTATGAATGAGGCTCACAAAACACGATACTCTATACACCCAGGAGCCGATAAGATGTATCAAGACCTTCGATACACCTATTGGTGGCCTGGAATGAAAAAGGATATTGCTGTTTTTGTTTCCAAGTGCCTTACATGTTCCAAGGTGAAAGCTGAACACCAAAGAGCCTCAGGACTTCTGGTCCAACCTGAAATACATGTATGGAAGTGGGAAAACATAACCATGGACTTCATTACCGGGTTACCTCGCACTTCTGGTGGGTATGACACTATATGGGTAATCATTGATCGACTTACAAAATCAGCTCACTTTATTCCTATCCGCGAAGATTTCAAGAACGAAAAGATAGCTCGTATTTATATCAGCGAAATCGTAAGCCGACATGGTGTACCGTTAAGCATTATTTCAGATCGTGATGGTCGTTTCACTTCAAGAACATGGCAAGCAGTACAAGCCACTTTGGGTACGCGATTAGATCTCAGTACCGCCTATCATCCTCAAACTGATGGACAATCTGAACGCACCATTCAAACTCTTGAAGATATGCTTCGAGCATGTGTCATAGACTTCAAGGGAAATTGGGACGCTCATCTACCATTAGTTGAATTTTCGTACAACAACAGCTATCATTCAAGTATCGGCATGGCACCTTTTGAAGCTTTATATGGTCGTAGGTGCCGATCTCCAGTATGTTGGCACGAAATTGGGGAAGCTCAAATCACTGGTCCAGAATTGATTCAAGAAACCACAGACAAGATCCATCAAATTTGAAACAATCTTCTAGCGGCTCAAAGTCGTCAAAAGAGTTATGCAGATAAACGACGGAAGCCTTTGGAGTTCAACATTGGTGATCATGTACTTTTAAAAGTATTACCGTGGAAGGGAGTAGTTCGTTTTGGTCAAAAGGCAAGCTAGCACCACGCTATGTAGGACCTTTAAGATACTCGAAAGAGTAGGACCTGTAGCATACAAGCTTGATCTACCAGAAGAACTCAACAGGATTCATCCCACATTCCACGTATCAAACTCGAAGAAGTGCCTCGCTGATGAAAACCTCCACATTCCTCTGGAAGATATTCAGATTGACGAATCTATGCATTTTATTGAAAGACCTGTAGAGATCATGGACTTCGGAGAAAAAACGTCTACGACGAAGTCGCATTCCAATTGTTAGAGTACGCTGGGAGTCGAAACGGGGACCTGAGTTTACTTGGGAACGTGAAGACTCAATGCGTGAAAAATACCCGCATCTTTTTCCCACTACTACTACTTAAATTTCGGGACGAAATTCCTAAAAGTAGGGGATACTATAACATTTATCAAAAACGGGTTTCCAAACCCGTTCCGTTTTGTAATCGAATATCAAGTTATAAATGTCACGTTGCGTATTTATGGCTATTTTAATTTTTAATGATGCATAATTAATAAACAAACTAAACTATAAAAGTTAAAATTGATAAAAAGTAAAAATAAAATAATTAAAAAGAGAATGAGGCTGCCGGGACTCGAACCCGGGTCAGCCGGAAAAGAACTCAAAGTTTTATCACACACACATATCACCACTCCGCCACTTGTTGTTTTCTGTAAACATTAGGAAACAATTAAATTTTATTATCTATCACAAATAAATCCGGTTACGCCAACTGTAATCGAAATCGGTCACCAAATGTCCAAAAACGTTTGATAATACGCGGTTTACCGATTATAACCGCTACACCGACGTTTTCAATCAGGTTGCTTTGAATGAACTTGAATTCTAGAAGTGAATCGGTTTTTATAACCGAAAACTTTTAATTCCAGAATTACTTCAATCTTTGTTCTCTCTCACGACTCAAACACACTCGGAAAGCTCTCAATTACATTTCCACACAATTTTCAGTTCGCCGGAGAATCTAATTGGACTCGCCGGACTTTCGCCGGAAAACCGTATTCTCCATCAAAACAGTAAGTCTTTCAATTCTTTCGTGGTCAATCAATTGTTAAGCTATTGCTAACCCAAACCTTTCAATTGGAATCAAATTCAGACGTCGTTATCGGATAATTCCTGCTCGCCGGAAAACCTCTGAAAGTTCTTATCTTCCGCTGTAAAACGGTATGGACATTCAAACCTTCTGTTAACTCTTGTTTAACACTTCAATTCCACAATTAGCTAATCAAAACGGTTAAATTGCTCGCTCAGTTGAAGTTCATAAAAACAGAGCCGACGCCTTGCCGGAATTCTGAGACAAATCATTTTTCCGGTATGTTTGCTTCCAACACCGTCTCTGTCATTTCATTTTAGTCTTATGAATGTTGTTAATCGTTTTAAAACAAGAAACAGTTGGGTAAATTGTTGTCTGAAAAAAATTACCGAAGAAGATGAACTGTGTTACATTATAAGGATAATTAAAATCGGTATTTTAAACGGATTAGACACACAGTCCAGCGGTGGACTGTGTGCAAACAATACGCACACGCCGCGAGTTCGATCCCTGATACACACACCCTCTCTGTAATAAGGATTTTTATTTTTCTAACTGAACCGGATTAACTTACGTTAGATGTTAAGTATAATAAAAATCTGTATATTAACCAAGTTAGACACACAGTCCAGCGGTGGACTGTGTGTAACGTTAAAGCACAGGTCCCGGGTTCGAGACCTGTTGTGACACCGGTTCGATGATTTAAAACATTTTTGAAAATAAAAGAATTTTGAATAAACTGAGTTAGTATATAAATATAATTAAAAACAGAATTATTTCGGGTTAGACACGTAGCTCAGTTGGTAGAGCTGCGTGCACGCGTACGGGAGGTCACGAGTTCGAACCTCACTCAGTGCAAACATTATAAACGACCGAACAGGTCAACAAGTCAAAGTCAAAAAGTCAACGGTCAACCCAAAAAGTCAACATATTTTTATATTTTTATTTATTTAATTTAATTTAAAAATCAATTAAAAATACTTAAAAAATAATGTTTTTAAAGATAGGAAATAGCCTTAAACTCCCAAAAATATATCTAAAAATCCTAATTAAAATTATCAATAAAATCCACTCATTTACTATATTTTCCGTTATTATTTAGGTTAGTTAATTCTCGTTGTTCAAATCTTCCAACTCGTGCGCATCTCATCATATCTAACCGAACGCACCCAATGTGAGTGAATCTTTACAAATTCCCCGTTTTAATCACGTTTTTGGGGTGTATCATGTGTCTTGCCATTTATTATATTTAAATCATTGTGCATACATCATATCATGAACAAATGTGTATTCAGCTTGTTTCAACTGTTGTGTGGTTATTGTTAGATTTAATTTATCATTTTCAGTACATGCAATTTCATAGGCCGCCGCTCCCCATTACATTATCAGCGTTGAGCATGTTCCCCATTACATTATGAGCGTGAACCTGGCGTGCCAACATACAATCGGCTCCGTTTGATTGAGCTTTGATCGCACAGACATTTATTATTTTCAGTACATGCAATACGATCGGCTCCGTTTGATAGAGCCTTGATCGCACAGATTCATTCATGTTATTTATTGTATGATGTTGGTATGTTATTGTATGTTATTATATGTTATTGTATGTTATAGTTTGTGATTGTTATTGCTACTGTTTGATTATTTACATTTGCTCACTTATGTTTATGCACAATTTTTCCTTGATAAAATAATAAGAAAATCAATAATAAATGTTTATCTAAAAAGGTTCACTCGCCAACTTATGTTGACCCAAAAACCCCCATTTTTACACATGATACAGGTGAACCAGCTGCAGCAAGAAACACATAGGATTGGCCTAGAAGAATAAACTAATTTAGAGCTTGAAATTGTTTAGTTGGTTATTTTTCTTTGTATTTGTATGGACATGTTTGGATTATTGAGAATGTAATTTTGACTTTAATAAATATGAAACATATTAGTAAATACCATGAGCTTTGGTGATAACCCAATTATGCCCGACTCTTATTTCGCTGCGGGTCGGGGTGTGACATGTATGGGGATTGGCTGGGTATTGAGATGGAACACTTTAGCAATCACGTCATGAAGATGATTCATGGGGAAAGGGTGCATGTTTTGTTTGATGTCACTAAATATTAAGGGGGTTTTGGGGGTAGAGAAATTTATATGGGTTAGAAGGCTGAAAGAGAGACCAGGTTTGTTGTTTTGGCTCTCCGGGAGACGCATCAGGCAGGTTCAGAGGAGTTGAATTAATGGCAGTTTTGGGATAGTGCCCGATGGCGACAGTGCCGATGGATGCTGAAGGTAGATCGGGAGGGATTGCCACAATTTAGGACCCAGCCATTTTTAAGGTGGATTCGATTATGAAAGGACATAGATTTATTCTGATTTCGGGGTTCATTGTGGGGATGGAGGAGATATTGAATTTAATTAATCTCTATGCGCCTAATGATGTGACTGATATGGGATATTCTGGAGGAACTAGGTTGAAGCATGTTCATGATTTTAGGGAACTTTAACGACATGCGACGGCCAGATGAACGTCTAAATTCCCATTTCGATACTAACTCTATGGTGGCCTTCAACAACTTTATGTAAAGAATTGGGGCTGTCGAGTACCCGTTAATTCGTATACGTACATTTCAAGTAGTGAGGAAATCAAGATGAGCAAACTCGATCGGTTTCTTGTTTGTGAAAATGTGTTAAAACGTTGGCCCTTGGCCAAACTTGAAGTTTTGAAGCAGGGGCGCACGGACCATTGCCCGGTAATGCTTTGCTATGGGTATACGGTCTTCGGCCCGATCCCCTTCAGGTTTTTCAATAGATGGATTAGGTACAGAAATGTCAATTTAATAGTAGAAGCTAATATTTCAGCTAGGGACGGGCTCATAAAAGGCTACAAAGTGTTGACAGCGATCCTGAAAAAGATTGAAAATGAAATAGAAAAATGGAGAGATTAAACAAAAGTGGCTGAAGAGGCTTAAACGCAAGCCTTATGCACTGCCATGGAAGGTCTAGAAAAGCGAGCAGAAGAAAGGAACCTTAGTAGCGATGAGAAATAGTTAAGGATGTCGCTCAGGGATCAGATTCTGAAAATTGAAAAGAAAAAGGCTATGGATCTGCATCAGAAAGTGCGGATTAATTGGCTTCTTGTTACCAAGTAAATAAAATAATTATCCCAAGATTGGGCTTTTAATAAATAAATGCATGTTATATTAAAAATATGATTTTTAACACAGTTATATTTGTATGATGGAGTGTTTTATAAAAATTATATTATCCAAACATATAAAAAAATATGATAAGTGTTATATATATATATATATATATATATATATATATATATATATATATATATATTTCATCTTAAAAATCTAAAATTCAACTTATTTGATGTAACGAATAGAATTTCTAAGATATAAATCTGTAGATTTAAATCTAAATGTTCTGGTTAAATTTATCACAATATGGAATCTTAATATGGACTTAAGAATTTTATTGTATCCTTAATAATTCACAAAAAGATATATAGGCAAATTGTTGAATTTTAAGATTTTAGAATAGTATAAGTTTATAAGTGACAAAATATTATATTACACACTTCTTAGCTTATTATTCTACTACGATATTTAGTATACTTTTCTTATATATATTAGGGTGACTTTTATTCTTTTGAAGAATTTCCAAATCGTGGGGGATTTAACAAGACTAAGCATGAACACAAACCGTGAGTAGATTAGATACTTTTCCTCCTTTTTGCCATTAATATTTTTTGGATGTATCTCGTGTTTGATTTTAAATCTATTATTTAAATTGATAACATGCTATTTGAAGTTTTTCTATGTGTCATATGTTGCTAAATTCTATTGTTTCTCTATACGTACATCTATGTGATAGTCGCTTTGTGCCACAGGTTTCGCGTGGATAAACCTGGCTGACCGGTTCCCAACGGCTATGGGTCGAACTCTATATCGCTATCATTGTGTCGCAGATTCGCCTTTTGGAAATTTCCATGTATATATGGTTACCATTATTGTTATAGTTGTGTTGTTTATGATATATGTGTTGAATACTTGTTATATTGAAGGATATCGTTTCACATTTGATTAAGAATGTTAACAGATAACGTTTTCAAAAATATTAATAATACAAAAATGTTTTTAATTAAAAACCATTTCTATTCAACAACAATTTTGTTGACTTAAAACTATTTTACGCATCATACAGGAACACAAGGGTGAGCTGATTTTGAGTTGAAGACATGTAGCACTTCCTTAGTAATAATCCGGCTATGTTATAATTATTTATTTATTTGAATTTAGAACTTTGTAATAATATTTGAATTCTATGTTATGTGGGACATTTGAATATTGATTCTTTAAATACTACAACTTTTAAATAGTTGTTATAAGCATTGAGCAAACAACATGCCTCATGCCATTTTCACCACGGGTTAAGGTGTGACAACTATTATTACTAAGTTTTCAAAATACCTTCTTATTTTAGGAACACCGCATTTATCAAGTCCTTAGCCCAATATTTTCAAGCTCATGGTCAACTATGTAATTATTTCATATTAATCGGTTATAACGTACATGCATCTTATAATATTTTTTTACAATGGCTACAATAGGTCTATGTTGCCAATGTCATGGTTTTCATGCCTTATTTTCACCTCTATAATTTTGTAGGTGTACCAGTTGCACAAAAAGTGAAAACTAAATTTCAATGAAAAGAGTACAGCACAAGATCCGGCCATGCCTGGTAACCTCATTCCACAAGAACTCAATAGAATAAAATTTGGGTGCATGAAATCCTTACAAACAAATCATGAAGAAAGATATAGCCCTATCCCTATTAGCATTGACATGTCATTCACTGGATGGCAGACACAATTAAATCACATCAAGAACCAAACATATAGATCTTCCTCAATGATGAACATATCTAGTGAAAAGAACATTGCACAAGGGGTTGACTAATACCGTTTGGAAGTGATGTATAGTTATTTCAAGATGACATATTTGGTAGAAGAATTACCACAACAACAAGTGACTATTTTCAATCAACAATACTTGGTTTATGTGGTTCTGGGAATTCCCGAATTCCCTTAAAGATTTAAACCATACTGGTCTGAATGATATCTAGATATCTTGGACTTTTTCTCTCGGATACAATCGTCTGCTACTAGATGCTACTAGATTTGGACCATAAGGTTAGTTTTGTTTATACATAAAACTGAGGAATTGATTTGTTTTACATACTATTACATAGTGCAAGTGCTATGTACGACTTGTTACATATGGGCCAAGAAACACATATAACAATGGAGTAGAGGCGTTTTAATTTTTTTTATGGTTAGTCATAGGCTCAGTGATTACAACTTTATGCAAGTATATTATTATACTAGAATGAAACTAATTTGTCGGATAGTGAATGCTGGAATGTTTTACTATTTTGTACTAAGTTAATTGTCGTTCTAATGTGTTCGTATTTAAAGATCTATAGTGTTTAATATTGAAAGAATAAATGATTTACAGTAAGGAATGAGCCAAATGTATTCAAAAGGGGTTTACAAGAAAGGGCTCAAAAGAATAACAAATTATAAATAAGTACATGAGGCTAACTATATTTGTCTTCTAATATCCCCCACAAGCGAGGTGATGGTGGAGCCATGCTAAGCAACTAACTAAAGCGATTGAACTAAGTATTTGAAAGGCCTTTTGTAAAGATGTCTTCCACGAGAAGCTTAGTCGAAACAAATCTTGTGTATAATTTGCGAGAAGAAACAAGTTCTTGTATGAAGTGATAATCAACATCGATACGTTTATCACGTTTAGGAGAGACAGGATTTTGACTAAGCAACAACGTACTCGGATTGTTACAAAGTATAGTTGGCCGATTAGGAGGTAGGCATGCAATTCCTGTAACAAATGAATTATCCTAATGATTTTTGTAACAATGGTCGCCAAGGCCCTATCTAATTCACAATTAGAGCGAGAAATGTTAGGTTGTTTCTTGGCACTCTAAGAGATGAGCTTTCCACCTAGGAATATCATGTAACCATAGGTAGATCGGTGAGTCTTCAAGCATCTAGCCCAGTTAGTTACAGAGTTGCCGAGCAGAGTGGTGCTTATAGATAAGGCCATATGCCAAAGTACCTTTGAGGTACCGTAGTATCCTTTTAACTTCTTGAAAATGGTCAAGGGTATAAGCATATAAGAGCTGACTAACTTGATTAACGACATATGATATATCTGGTCGGGTGATTGTCAGGTACTAGGTACTAAAGGGCGCCCTCAATGGAGAAAAAATGTGTGATGTCATGAAACGGTTTACCAGTAGAGATAAAAGAAACAATTGTTCTCAAAGGTGTGGTGACGGTTTGGCATCCAACATCTTCGCACAAGTTAGAATATCCAATGTATTTAGATAGATTCAAATTTTTCCATTTGATGTGTGTGTAACCTCAAGCCCAAGGAAATAGTTGAGTTCACCCTAATCCTTAATAGCAACTTCCTTGTGAAGGCAATATATGAAAGTGGTATGAGCACTAGATTGGTTACCCGTTAAGACTAGGTCATCAACATAAACATGTAGGTACATGAAGAAAGTGGCATTTTGAAAAATAAATAGGGACGGATCAGCACGACTACAAATAAATCCATTTGGAGTAAGAAAGGAACTTAACCTGTGAAACCACGCCGAGAGTGCTTGTTTGAGAACATAGATTGCTTTGTTTAATTTCCAGACATCTTGAGGAAAATTAGGGTGAATAAAATCAGGCAGTTGTTCCATGTAAACACATTCATTTAGGTGGGGATGAAGGAAGGCGTTATTTATATCCAGTTGGTGTAGTTTCCATAATGACCGCCAAAGCTAAAACTATACAAACAGTAGTAGCCTTAACCACGAGGCAAAATGTGTGAAAGTAGTCAAGGCCTGAAACTTGAGTATATCCATGAGCAACAAGACGAGCTTTCTGGCATTTAATAGATTCATCATAATGGAACTTAGTGTGATAAAGCACTTGGAGCTAGGTGGAAGAGGAACTAAAGTCCATGTGTTGTTACGATGAAGCACATCGATTTCAACATTACAATAACTTAGTTAAAGAATTTCTGATAATCTAACAATTAACCTTACAATTTTAGTTTGTTTTGCTTAAAGATTTCAAGCATCAACACTCTAGCCCCTAGGGTTACATTTTGTTCTATTATGACAACTTAACTTAATTTAGATGATTTTTCTATAAACTTTAACCTAGTTTGATGTTACAAACTAACTTAATTAAATGTTTTACTTATAAAATCTAGCTCAACTTAATAATATACTTAATTTATTACACAATTCCTTTTACAAACTTTTAGTAGTACTAACAAAGTTCACTCGTTTTAACTTTAATATATATATATATATATATATATATATATATATATATATATATTTGTTTAAACCTTGTAACTAAGTATTGAATATCAAATTTTAACGCAAACAAGAAAGACAAAATTTTCGTATTTTATTCAAAACATCGCTCCAATTTACATTACAAGTCGGGTTTCGGGGATCCGTTTTCGACAAATGTTATAGTGGGGGGGGGGGAGTTGGGGTTTAGGTTTTTGGGTAGTGGTTGGGTGGGGGTTCATTGATTGTTTTGGGTTTATTTTGGTTGTGTTCACACTCGTTCTTATGCTTCTCCCCTAAAGTTGGTTCTCGCTTGAACCCTACCATATATATATATGGAAGATCCTCTAAGAGGATTTTAGAGACGACATGTGTTAAGACAAAAATGCCCTTAAATCTAGTAAAAAAGTTTAGCACAAAAATTCCAGTTTAAAAAATTTAGGACATAAAATATAGGGTAAATCACTTTTTCATCATTTATGTTAGTATGAGATTGCGCGATTGCAATGATGCCTTTTAACTTCAATAGTTACAAGTCACATTTCTTTATTTGTAAAATTCATTACACCATATGTTCTTTGGCCCTAACTTGATTTAAATTTCGAGTTAGGTATGGTATGTGCCTTCCACATGAGGGTAGATAGGTAGTTTACTAGTATATTTAAAGTATATTTAAACAAATACATTTAACCACCCCTCTCTCTAAAATCTGAAAACCCAATTTCTCTTTCATCCTTCTTCTCCACCTGCCACCACTACCACCAACTCACCACCACCTGCCACCAACCTACACACATAACCATCGCCGACACAAAACACCACCAATATCATTACCGGCACCCTTATCCAGTTTGCACTATGACTGTAGTCTCCCCCAACCTCCGACAACCACTACTACTACCATCTCCTCAGCCACCACCATCGCCTAAAACCTCCTCCGCCATCAATTTTTGTTATAGTGTTTAGAAACCCACTAATTTTACAACTACACACACCCTAAATTTCTTGCAAAAGAAACTCAATTATACTCCTCTCTCACCAATAATTGGCAGATTGGAGAATGAACCCACCAATTCATCTTCCAGTGAAAGAAAGTTCATCATAAGGATCTGAATTAGAATTCAAGACCCAAAATACACATTAAAAAAGCCTCAATAACCTAATTACCCGACCCAGATATTGAAAAAACCTAGAACCAAAAACCCTATTATGGTGGAGATGAAGAAGATGATTGTTTTGGTCACCAACACAAACTGAACAAAACCCAAGAGTTGCAGCAGCTTCTAAGTCGAATTTCGATGTAGAAGATTTTTGTCAGCAGCTTCTAAGTCGAATTTTGATGTAGAAGATTCTTGTCACACCCGCTCATCGGTGGAAGCACGAGGTGTGATCTTGATTGATTCTCATTGCATACGATATATGTCAACATACTAAATGAAATAAATAGCTCGAATGCCAAATGTCTTAGATAGTTTTAAAACACCACGCAACGTAAAAGTATAGTTTACATCTTCTTCAAAAGCTTACAAGTTTACCAAGACATCATTTAGCAAAATAAAAGTTCATAGATTAAGGTTTGCCCATTATATCACCGCAAGGAGGCAGTATATAATAGACAAATCCCTCAAAAGTGGCATGAAGTTCTGATTCTTAATTCGTGTCTTGTTCATGCGCATGGTCCACTAATTGCCTAAAATACATGTATGTTTAAAAACGTCACATAAAGTTGGTGAATTCATGTTATTGTTTTTGTATAAATTGAATCCATAAAATGGGAGATATATTCGTATAAACACCGGTATGTTAAAGCGTCAATGAAATCGTTGATCATTAATGTATAGCTAGGACATTAATATGTGTGACGACATATGAAGCATTCCAACCCTTGACGATTTTTTTGTCGATTACCCTCGACTGGTACACCAAAGCACTCTTCCGTATGGGTCACGTGGACCAAGAGTGGGGTTCGTCAAAACCCGATAGATCTACTCCCTTCCGTTCCTCGGTCTAATGATGATTATTGGTGCTTAAGTACAACCATGTTAGCACATGATCTATGTTGTTCCATTTCCTAGCTTATCATACCATTTGTACATGTATCTCCCCTGAATGTTTAAAACTAGAAAGCGTTTAAAAGAGGGGACATAAACTAATTAAGTGTGTTACGTAAGCGTACAAAAAAAATCATCGGTCGTCTTCTCATCTGGCAACGTAACCTACAAGCGTCCTAAATTCCGTTAGACACTTATGTCTATATAATTGAATATGTATTAGGACTTGTATTAAGTTGTATGGAATTAGTGTTTATTGAGTTGTCTTTTAGGTGAATAATTTCTAAGTGGTTAATATATATTTTCCAAAATATATATCTTTGTATATTCATGGGTTGTATAAACGGGCCTAGCCCTCTTATGACTCCGTATCTCGTACGAGTAATATGTACGTGTCCATGACATGTGTAGGGCCGCGCCTTCTCGTAGTCGGGTCTCACACGTTTGTTTTGATGACGACGTTAGCGGATATATTTTATATTCTTTACAATATATAATCTTATTTAATGCGATCTTTGATCATGTCTAATGTGTATGTTTATATATATTTAGTTAAATATATAATTCAAGATCGATGAATGTTAAAAATAATATAAATTTTAACTTGTTTTTGTATACGTATACTCATACCACGTATGTATTCTTGTCTTTGTGTACCTTTGACCAAGTCAAAGTGGGTGTATACCTTTAGTTAAAGAATATTTTTAATATTATTTAGTATAAGTATATTTGTGTTGATACTTTGAGCATGTTAGTGTTTTCACTAGGTGTATTTTTAGACAAGTATACATGTATTTAGGTATAAATACCTATTTGTTTGGTGCTTAGTGATTAAAATCATTACTTGTGATTTTTACATTTTCTGAAATTATACTTTTTTAAATTATGCCTACATTAGTATTCTTAAAATTTGAAATCTTAAGATCAGTTTATATGTATAGGTTCATAACTCTTTCGCTTTGTAAAATGTAAGTATTTTGTATAGTTAAAAAGTAGTTCCAAACATAAGTCTCTATGTAGAAAAATATAAGTTTGTAGATTCCTCTAAAAAATATTTTTTAAGATGTGAAAAATATATTTTTGTCTTCGTCAAAATAATACATTTTAAAGTTTGACAAAAATTATATATCTTCTATACTTGCGGAAATATAATTTTTATCACTTGTTCGGTTTACAAACATACTTTACCACGCTTTGATATAACTTATATTTTTAATCCGGAATATGTATATGGTTTGTCTATTTGTTCGAAGTGTCCATAAATTTAGATAGAGGAAATATATATAAATATATATTTTGTATTTTTGTCCATACACCCATTTATGGGTAATCATGTGTATTATTATACTTGTATTTCAAGTGTATTTTGTACTTGTACTCTTTGAGAGTATGTAGTCAATTATAAACCCTTACATGTATACTAATAAATAATACACACAATATACAAATAAACCCATTTTTTTAAGTGGTGACTAAATATATATATTTTCCCAAAATATATATATAATACTCCTTTTTATTCTTTATGAAAATTCAAGTTTCCAAAGCTTATACCTTCCACCCAAAACTTTGTAGTTTCATTTTTAGTGTTCTTAAACCCTTAACTTGTAAAAGAAATCTTGTTAGAAATATGTTTTTCTAACACTTGTATTTCTAAGGGGAATCGGCCATAGTTTCCCCTAGATTTAGGGGTTTTCGATGTTTTAGAAACATATCATTTTGTTTTAAAAATCACCCACAACTTTCCCACAATAACGTCAAATAATAATCTTAGACAATATCATATTTATGATGATGAACATAGATGTTTTTGCATGAACATGTATCTTTTTAAAGAAATCGACAAATTTCATAAACTTTCTTTTTTAGAGATCCATACTTTTATATTTTTGTAAAACTCATCTCATCATCTTATATTCTAACACATTCCAAGATTTAACAAAGCATATATATTCTTTTTAACAACTTTTCAAGAACATCTCTTGGGTTCATCATGTTCACCACCTTTGTTCATCATGGTTCATGTAAGATCCTCATGTACACGTGTTAGAGCTACACTTTAAGCATCATCTAACAAGTATACATGTGGTGGATATCACCCACAACATAAACTAAACAATCAACATCTTCATACTAACATCAAGAACACTTTTGTTACTTGTTTTTATGATGTTTATCCTTTTAAAGTGAGGGTTCTTGATGGTTCTTTTGTACATGAATATTATATGAACAATGTGAAGTAAAGATGGTGTTTAAGAACACTCCCTACTTGCACAAGGCTAGGGATAAAGCACAAGAGCAAAGAAGATGAAGATGAAGGCTAAAGGATGGATGGAAGCTCCTTGCAAGAGATTCTTGACTCCTAGTGTCACACCCCGACCCGCAGCGGAAAAGGTGATTCGGGCATGATTGGGTTTCATCAAAGCTCATGACATTTATTATAATGTTTCATATTTATTATTACAATTTAAAGGAGATCATACGATCATAATTACAACATGTTCTACACATCTTTCTAGACTTCATTATTTTCTTCTAAGGCATTTCCTATGTTTTCCTTGCTTCCACCTGTATCATGTGTAAAAATGGTTTTTGGATCAATAAAAAGTTGGCGAGTGAATCCTATGAAAAACATTTGAACAAGTTTATTGAATTGATTATAAAATAAAGTGCATAACCACATATGAGTAAATATAGATGTAAACTTATTCACAAAACACTTAATATTAAATAATGCACACACATACAATAATAGCTTGTTTTGAGGCACGCGTTGTTCAACTCGTCTCCCACGAGGAACTGATGGGCCTAATGAATGAGTTTTGAGGCACGCGTTGTTCTACGAACTGATGGGCCTAATGAATGAGTTTTAAGGCACGCGTTGTTCAACTCGTCTCCCAAGAGGAACTGATGGGCCTAACAAATAATTTGCATACAACTTGACAATATGTAATACATAACTACAAACAATATTTACATTCTAAGTTTAAATCATAATATGGTATGGCACGAGTTTGAATAAACGAATTAGTTTAAGCGACACATGATACACCCCAAAACGTGAATAAAAAGGGGAGTTTGTAAGAATTCACTCACAATGGTTGCGTTTCTTGGATTGATGATAAGTGCGCACGAAGTTGGATTTAACCACGAGTGAAACTAACCTAGATAATAACATAATGGTTCGGTAAATAAGCGGATTTTATTAATCAATTTTAGTAGGATTATTGGATATATTTTTGTGAGTTTAAGGCTATTTTCTAACTTTAAAAACGTTATTTTTAAGTATTTTTAATTGGTTTTTAAATAAAATAAATAAATAAAAATAATAAAAATGTTGACTTTTTGACCGTTGACTTGTTGACCGCTGACCGTTGACCGGTTCGGTCGTTCGTATGAGTGCGCTGGGTGAGACTCGAACCCGTGACCTCCCGTACACGTGCACGCAGCTCTACCAACTGAGCTACGTGTCTAACCCGAAATATTTATGTTTTTAATTATATTTATACACTAATTAAGTTAATCCGAAAATCATTTATTTTAAAAAGGATGTAATTGCATCAACTCGGTGCTCGCCACAGGTCTCGAATCCGGGACCTGTGGTTTAGTTTGGCACACAGTCCACCGCTGGACTGTGTGTCTAACTTGGTAAATATTCTGGTTTTTATTATACTTAACATCTTACTGTTGTGGATCCGGTTCAGTTTTAAAAAAAAAGACATTTTATTACAGCGAATGTGTGTGTGTCAAGGATCGAACTCGGGACGTATGCATATTGTTTGCACACAGTCCACCACTGGACTGTGTGTCTAACCCGTTCATAATATTGATTTTAATTAATCTTATATCATACACGACTTCGTCTTCTTCGTTCAAAACACAGACAACGGTTAATTAACTGTTTCTTGTTTAATTCGGTTAACGAACATTATGAGCAATCGTAATGTATTGAACAGAAAGGGTTTGGGGATTGATTGTACCGGGCAGATTGTCTTCTTCAGAAATCCGGCAAAGATCGTCGGCTCTGTTTTGTGAAGTCCCTCTGTTCGGATTCAAAAATCAGATTGATTGATTAGATATGAGATTGAACTACTGAGCAACGATTATCAGTAGGTTTAAATGATCATACCGGCAAACAGCGAGATTCTGGAACTTTCAGAAGTTTTCCGGCGAAAACAGAAAAATCCGGCAACGTCGTCTGGAATAGATTCTGGGTGAGGGATTGATGTTAGTAATAATCTAACAATGGGTTAAAACAGAAAAAGTCGAGGTATTTACCGTGTAGATGAAAGTCTCGGTTTTCCGGCGACTTGCAGAGATTTTCCGGCGAGTAAAATTGCGTCGAGAATTGGTATGATTGTGAGCGAAAAGGTTATCAGAGGCTAGAGTGTGTATTTATAGGGACGAACATCGACGAATTGGGTCTGATTACCGTCTTGATTCGTTAGTCAAAAATTCTCCGGCGGTTATGACTAATGTCGCGGACTGGTCATCGGTTATAACCGATGGCGTTGTTAATTCTTACGTTAAGTCAAAAGTAACCGACGATGATTGACCAAATCGTCGGATTTTCTGGCGTCAGCGGATTTGGGCGCGCTGTGTAACTGGGTTTGATTTCCAGATTTATTTTATGTATTAATTGTTTCAATATGTAACCAAACAACACAAGTGGCGGAGTGGTTGGGCGAGTGAGAGTTAAGACTTTGTGAATATTCGGCTGACCCGGGTTCGAAACCCGGCTTCAACATTTTATTTTTAATTCACTATTTTTAATACATTTTCAAATATAAATTTTATATTCTAATATACTTATTAATTATGTATCGTTTAAAATTAATTTGAGCATTAAATACGCAACTAAATTTTTTAACTGGTTGTTCGGTTAATAAATGAAGCGGGTTTTGGTTAACCCGGTTTTTGACGGATGTTACATCCTAGTGCATGCAACCTTCTTGGTTCACCTTAGAATACTCTTGGGAACCCTTGAAATAGCTTGAAATAATTTGAAAAATGGAGGTTGTGGTGGTATTGGTATGGCCGAGAGTGAGAGGGGAAGGGAGAGCGAGATGAGTTAGAATTTTTGGTGTGGAGGGGAATGTGGGGATTAGTGTGATGTTATGGTTGTTAGGATATCTTTCAAAGATGCCATTAACATCAAATCTCTCAACTAAGTCTAGAAATAGGGTAGGATCTAGCTTCACTAACAAAAACATGTGCTTAATTCTCCAAAAGGCATCTTTGACAAGTCAAACCTTGGGGATCAAGTGTGTAGTTAGATGAAGAGAAGAGAGGGGGCGGGGGGTTGGGACTTGTATGGTGAATTTTTGTTAAGCGTCAAGGTATTAAGATGGTAGATGTAATGTGCCCGTTTAGTGGTAGGATGTGTTTTGGATATTAACAAGTGTTTAAAGAATTTCACTAGCATCACATTATTAGATGATGGTAACTAATTTATAGTTTGTGGCTAGCTAGTGTTTGGACACTTGTTTGATGTTAATTTCGTTTCCGAATCATTTAGATGTTAAGTTGTCTAATTTGTATAGCATAGTGTGCTTAGGTGTCTAGGCAATATTACCAATATCTTTTGTGTAGCTTGTAGTGTTTAATGTTATTTTTAGGTATGGTATAAAATACAAAATGCTGAATTTTTGCTGAGATGTGTTTTTCATGGCACGAATTGGACATTTTTGATGCTAGTATGTCTTTCAGAAGGTGTTAACATATACCCTTACTTTCCCACTTGGGGTTAGGTATGATTTTTATGTCGGACTTAAATTTAGGCCCTAAATCTATCGTTTTGCTAAGTACTAGAACTATGTTAGTATTGTTTGTCTACCCGGTAGGTGCACAAGTTGTTTTGGTGCACTGCTTTAACTGTTTAGTGATGAGACGAATAAAATGTATGATATGCATAATTAAAATGCAGTCTGCCATATTTCTAAATGTATGAGATGTAAGCATGCAATATTGACGTTCAAACATGTAGTTGAACAAGATAAATAGTTATTAAATGTACCAAAAGTTACAAGAAAAGTGATGGTTGTCACAATTCTTAGAAAGTGTAAATTTCTAACATGATGGATATCTTTTAGGAAAAAGTATAGTAACCGATAATTATGGACCAGTGCATAGTATTACTTCAATAATGTCTACTATTGCAAAAACTCGACTGGCTTTACCTTTTTTTTGTTATTAAGGTGATGTATGGGTATGATAATCCTAAAATCGAATCGGATTTATCAGCGAATCGCTCAAATAGTGACTGATTTTGAGAGTGGTGCTGGTGACGGTGATGATGGTGGTGGCACGTGATGGGTTGCGGGTAGTAGATATATATATATATATATATACACATATATATAGAGAGAGTGTGTGTGTGTGTGAGAGAGAGAGAGAAAGAGAGGGGAGATTGAGAGAGTGTTTACAGAGAGAAAGTGTAGTGTGGGGGTGAGAAAGTCTTTGATAAATAAATGAGTAAAATTACTAGTCTACCCTCATGTCCAAGGCATAAGCCATATTTAACTGAAAATTTATACAAGGTTTGAGTCAAACGACGTAGAGTGTAATAGGTTTTACAAATAAAGGATTATCACTGTAATTATTGACGTTAAAGGGCATCGTTGCAATCCGTACAAAAATAAAGGACAAAATTTTACTCAAAAATATACTATAAAAAATTTAGCACGAAAAATCTAGAACACAAAATCTAGCACAAAAAATATAGCTCAAAAGTTTGTATAAAAAATTCAACATAAAAATATGATACAACATAGAAATACAACACACTTTTTGAGGGTTATTTGGTTTTCGTTTTTATATAACAATATGATACTCAATTTAAAGTTAAACTTGCTCGATTTGATTTTATAGTGTAATTTCCTTATAAAAAGAATAATGTCATATAACAAACTATGAACGTTTGAAAAATGGTGGGGGTGGTTTGAAGAAAAGTCAACCTAAGTAGTTATTCCAAAAGTATCCTTACACCTATTGTATTTCCTATACTTTGATTTTAGCCATTAATTTGAAAATGAACGGTTAACTTATCACATTTAAGCAAAATTAACTTAAATGTATGCGGCATTTTGCTTTTAAAAAATGGCTGAGTAGTGTATTTTTATAGATATTATTATATTTATGGTATTTTGGTCATTTAATATCAATTAGTTCAATTACTATTTATAGCTTAAAGTCAAAAAAAATTCTTTTATATTTTTCTTATATTTCTTAGAACACAATTTCTTTTACAAGATATCATTATTTCTTCTAACTCTTTCATCTATGTTCAAAACTTCAAAGTTTCATTCTTCCTTTGCATGTTCTTTCTCTTGTTTTGCTTGTGTCAAAAATGTTACGGTCGACGATTCGCTTTTACCGTGAGTCACCCCAATCAAAGCTTTGGTTGTTGACCTTAATAAGGACTCGCTCGCATATGTTGATGAGGTGTTACGTTCTTGTTCTTTTGAAGGTAAACATTTCTCACATACACATACATATATAACGATTTATATGAGAGTAACATGATGTTGGGATATATACGATTTTCGAATATTTCATTTTGTGTTCATTGAATAGATCTTTTCAATGGGTATATATAACTACTAACTTTATTTCTCGCGCGTTGCGGTGACATTGAAACGTAAAATAACTCAAATTTATACCATCTCACCCAACTGTTTCGATTGAAAGTTATGTCAAAACGTAGATTAACCGAAAAGGTAGATAAAAAATACACACGAAAACGTATTATATATGATCTGACTCTTTTAAGAAAAAATAATAATAATAATCTCGAAATGTAAATCAACATGAATTTATAACGATACATACATAAAAATATGCATATGTGAAAATATTGTTTTTTAAGTTAATAAATTGTATACTTGAAAATTTAAAAACTCAAGAGGGTGAAATGAAACTTTAGATACTTCTTAAAAAGTTAAAAGAAGTGTAAGCATCAATGCTACACAAAAAAAATATAAATAAATAAAATAAAGAACCTCAGTAAAAGATAAAATATATATATATTGTATCTTACATTTCATGAATATTTTAAATAATAATAATTATGCTCCTTCATATTTTCCATTTAACCTTTCTGTAAAGCATTTAATTATTTTGTCTTCATCTCTTTAATCTTAATATCAATGAACCCAAACATTAAAATATATATGTGGACTTGAATATAACATATTTTAAGCTGGGACTATAAATTAACTTTCATGTTAAGTTTAACAATTGTAATTTTAAGACCATTGAGCGTATTTATGCTTGAATTTTAGTTGTTTAAATTATGTTTTGCGTTACTGTAATTAAGTGGCAAAAAGAACCCCGGTGTTGCGTTGCGACAATACATATATATGTATGTATATATATGAGTCGTTTTCGTGTTAGCAACATTACATATTTAAAAGTTATGCTTCAACACAGTGAGCAACAATGTCATTACTTGATTTTGGTTTTCAGTGTGAACCGTATGCAATCATATCAAATCATCAATATATATATTAGAATGACCCATTGTGGCATAAATCAAATTCATGCTGGATCCTCTACTATTCTATGTTCTTCCCGAAAGCGTGCTAATCCCTATGTTGTGCGGAGCAGAGCATCATCTTTCTTTAAATGACACATCATGTTTGACCTAAACTCACATACCCGTATAATAAGCCAACGTGTATGACCTGTTACCGACCAATTTATTTGGCTCAGATTTGTCCATTAAACGTCATGGCTACAACAGAGGTTGCAAGTTAAGAACCTCGCACTTGTCGATCTTTGATTCTGCCATGCCAAGAAACTATCTTCACTTAACTCATCATAGCCTCTCAACATCTGGCTGTATATCGTTCCAAACACCCACCCAATATGGAAAAGTCTTAGCTATATAAGAAGCCAACAACTGACTGGTTTGGCTCAGATTTGTCTATTAGACAACCATAGGCATTAATAGTTGTACAATGTTGAACAATAAAACTGTGAGGACTAAGAATTTTGCCAACTGGTAGCTCAGATCTGTCTATTAGACCACCTTGGCTGCATTAGAGGTTGCAAGTGTAGAAACCCGCATTTGCTGTCCTTGATCCAGCGATGCCCTTAACTCATCACAGCCTCTTGCACTTGGATGTATATCAATTCCAAACACCTACACATAACTGAAAGTATATAAATAAGAAACAACTTAGCAGCCATGCTAAATCAGTATATAATAGTGCAACAATGTAATGCCACATGGTCTGAGATTTAATGCTTCGATCTTCTACATATCAGTTGTAGATAGCATTATGAGAAGGATTTAATTCTTCATAAGATTATAAGAATTGCACTATTTCACTAATAATCTATTTTTTGTAAAAAAAAAATGACACACATCATTATACATGGTAAAGCAAAATGCAAATAAAGTTACTTTAGGTCCCAGAGTCCAGACATCACAGGAAGAACGTTCAAAAGTCACCAACTTGAAATCCATATTGTGAGCATTCCGTTCATCTACTATGGCTACACATGTATTCTAAGATGCCCAGTTTCAATTAATTGATGATGTTATGAACACGCGTATAGTGAATAAAGTTATCAATGTAAAAAATACTTACCATCCCTCCAACAACAAATATCATTTTTAGGGTTGTTGCAAGCCCTTAAAGCTGGAAGCCATAGATTTTCTTCAATTAAATCATCAACACTTACAAATGACCAAAACCCTAAATCACAAATAACAAAATCCCAATTGTGGTTCTTTGAAAGCCTTGCCATTACACAAAATAGCAGCCCTTCCATAAACCGCAGATTAAAGAAAATGGGCTGAAAGAATTAGAACTTGAAAATCCAAAGAATTAGCAGGTAGGAACTTCCATTCCTAACCCTATAGATGATTTGGAGTCACGGGACGAGAAAAGTGAATACATGAACATTAAAAGGAAGCGTTGACTAAATGAAAATTGCAAACAAATAAATCTCACCAACCAGAGGAAGCAACTCTGTCATTGACACCATGAAAAAAAAATAATTTAGCAAAAAAAATCTAGAACAAAAAAATATGGTATAAAAAAACTTATCAAAAAAAATATAGAACACAAAATTTAGCACAAAAAAATATAACCCAAAAATCAGTAAAAAAATTGATACAAAAATGTCATACAACATAGAAATACAACACACTTTACAAGACTTTTTTAGTTGTTATTTTTATATAACAATATGATACTCGATTTAAAGATAAAAACTTACAAGATTTTATGGTGCAATTTCTTTTAAAAAAGAATAATGTTGTATAACAAACTATGAACCTTCAAAAAATGTTGTGTGTGTGGGGGAGGGAATTTGAAACATAAGTAGTTATTTTAAATATTCCCTTCTATCTTATTTTTCAATACTTTTATTTTAGCCTTTTCAAGGTCAACTTAAACTACTTAGGTAAAATCAAGTTAAATGTATTGTCCATGTGGCATTTTGCTTTAAAGAATGATTGAGTCATGTATTTTTATAAGATGTTCTTATATTTATCATTTTTTTCATTAACGGCAATTAGTTCAATTACTATTTATAGCTTAATGAAGAAAAAAGTTATTTTATATTTTTCTTATACTTCTCAAAACACAATTTTATTTGCAAGATATCAATAGTTCTTCTATCTTACTCTTCATCTTTTTTAGAACGTCAACATATCATTCTTTCCTTTGCATACTTGTTCTCTTATTTTGCTTGTGTAAAGAATGTTTAGGGTCGACGACTCGCTTTTACCGTCAGTGACCTCAATGAAAGTTGTGGTTGTTGACCACAACTAGGACGCACTTGCATATGTTGCCGAGGTGCTGCATTCTTGTTCATTTGAAGGTAAACATTTCACAACACATATACATATACCACGATTTATCTCAAAGTAACATGATGTTCATTGAATAAATATTTTCAATGGGTATATATAGCTAGCAAGTTTACTCGTCACGCGTTGCGATGACATTGAAACGTAAAATAACTCAAATGTATACCGTCAGTATTACATTTCTCTCAACTCGTTATCAAACAAATTTATGTTAAAACGTAAACTAACAAAAAAAAACATAGGAAAAAAATAAGCATGGAAACTTAGTATGTTTGACCTTACACATTTTCAAAAAAAAAAAAAATTCAAGAGCTAATACATCAATAAATATATATGTATATATGAATAGTGTTTTTTAAGTTAATAAAGATATGCAGTGCTGAGAGTTAAAGGGAAAAAAACACACAAACAAAAAAAACTCACTAAAAGACAAAATATATACTTTTACATCTAAAAAATTGTTATAAATAATAATTATGCTCCTTCATATTTTCCATTTTACCTTTCTCTAAAACATTTAATTATTTTGTCTTCATCTCTTTAATCTTAATATCAATGAACCCAAACCTTAAATATATATGTCGACTTGAATATAACATAGTAAGCCGGGACAACAAATTAACTTTCATGTTAAGTTTAGCAATTGTAATTTTAAGACCGTTGAGCGTATTTGTGCTTGAATTTTAATTGTTTAAATTTTGTTTTGCATTACTGTAATTAACTTAAGTTTTTAATTTTTGATAACTCATAAATCATTGAATTCTCAAATGTTGGTCAATGATGTGTTGTGAAAGTTAGAAGAATGAAAATTTGCATTTGATAATTAAATAGTAAATAAGCCGTGAGTTGCGACGGTAATATATATATATATATATATATATATATATATATATATATATATATATATATATATATAATAATGGAGAGTTCAAATAAAAATAAATTATAAATTAAGAATAAAAAAAATAGTATAAAGGTAATTTAGACCAATCATTTAATTAGTTTACCCTTTATTTTTACTATTCAAATTAATAACTCAAATAATTAAACGTGTCTATCCTATAAAATAGTTCTGCACCTTACGAATTAAAAACATTCATGCACATGATTCTACATATTCAATGTTTCCTACACCATAAAAACATTGTTTTGGTGTATGGTACATCACGAAGTTATAATACACGATCACCCAACACGACATGAACCTACACGAAGTTATCATGTTTCGTGTTTGTCCTTAACAGGCTCCGTGTTTAAAACAAGTCGACACGATAAGACCTTAACAGATTTCGTGTCTAAACAGGTTCAAACTCGTTAACCTGTTAAGACCTATTAAGTACATGTTAAAATTAAAAGTTAAAAAATATTAAATGCGGGTTGGACATGGGTCCTTACTAGGGTTAAATATACACAAACACACAGTTCTTCTTCGACAATCCAAATCCTAATTTTTAAATTTCTCTCACAAACACTACCATTCACAATTCAGTTCACAACTTCCCCAATTTGGTCGTGTTCATGTCTTAAATAGCTCGTATGATACATTGGTAATTTTTCGTGTCTTTAACAGGTCGTTTCGTGTAACATATTTATTAACGGGTTCGTGTTCGTGTTTCGAAAATCTGATACGATAAGATGTCATGTCGTGTTCTTGTTGACGTGTTTCGGGTTCGTGTATTATCGTATTCATGTCTTAATAGATCCGCTTAACCTGTTATGCCAGCCCTAGGTACATTATATGTAGGATCCTAATAGTTTTAAATAATCTTGCTACTAATAAAAAGTATGTGCAGGGCACAAAAATTTTAAATAATTTTGTCGCTACTAACAAAATTAGTTTAGGACCCAACATACTAAAGGTGGCGTAAGAGAAAATTATGATGACATTAATGAGACTATAGTAACCCTTTATAATATTTATTAGTATTACACATCAAATAGTCTATCCCACCATTTCAAGCATCAATTAAAAAAGTAAACAAAAATCATATCTTTATTCACCCAACCATTTATCAAAATATATAGGGCTAGAGTAATCTAGTTTTCTCCTTACAAAAAGATTCTTCTCAAGTGAACATTCCCATATATATATATATATATAGGAAAAGGTTCATTTAAGAAGAAATTTTATGTGAGAAGAAAAAGAAGAAATGGTATAATGGTAAAACATTAAATTGTTTATAACTCCTTTTATTAATTAATAAAACAAAAATATTATATCCTACACATTTCAAAATTTATCCTACATATATCTTATACTTATCGGAATTTACCTTACACACATGTAAATTTACCCTACACATTTCAAAATTTATCATACACATGTCGAAAATTGTCCTTCACCATAAATTATTTTATTTTGAAAAAATATATTAAAAAAATGAGTTACAAGTTTAACTAATTAGCTAATTAATAACAATTATAGATTTACATATATGTCCTTTTTCATAATATTATATACACACATTAAATGAAGTAAATGGAGAATTTCTATTGGTTTAAAAGTTATTCTTTTTATTCTTAAAAAATTTTTCTTATCATTTGAACTATCCACAATATATATATATATATATAGAGAGAGAGAGAGAGAGAGAGAAAGTGTACTGTATAATTGGGCTTAACGTACGAGTGTACCCAAGTTGTAAAAAAAACCCGCATGTTGTAAAAAACCCAAAACCGGCATGTTGAAAAAAGAACCGCAAGTTGTAAAAAAATGATCCGCGTGTTATTAAAAACAAATCCGCATGTTTCTAAACTACCATGCACGAACAATCCGAATGTTGTAACTGCATCTTGTACGTGTGTGTGTGAGAAAAATCTATTAGGAACCACCCTTTATTGCGATAATCGCGAGAACCAATGTGAAAACAAACAAAAATACCTAAAAAATCTAAAACACATACAATTTTTTAAAAAACATAAAAAAACATTGTCTGATTTTTTAGATTTGTTTAGGTTTGGGGAGGGGGGTTAGGTTTTTTATAGGTTTTTGGGGGGTGGGGAGTTAGATTTTTTTGATTTTTGAGGGGTTTACCTTTATGGTTTACTTTTTTAGCATTTAGCATATATATATATATATATACATATATATATATATATAGGAAAAATAAAAACCTATATGAGTTGTGAGAACTTAGAAAACTCGGCTTTACGAAAATTTTACAAAAAAAAAACTTGTTTTTTTCATTTAAGGCATAAAAAGTGATGTTATGCTTAGGTTATCACCATTTATAGCTACTGTAAGGGGGCGAAAAACGCTACTTAAATTTTTTTTTTCCGACAACGTTTTCTAACATTTTAATCCAAGGTTGTAAAAATTGGGGACAAAACTCGTGCCGGAGGTCGAATTCTTTAAGTTTTCACAACTCGGAGAATATATATATATATATATATGAGTGGGAAACATTACAAATTTATGCTTCAACACAGTGAGTAACAATATTATTACTTGAATTTAGTTTTCAGTGTGAACCGTTTGCAATCATATCAAATCATCAATATATGTTAAGTTGACCCATTGTGGCATAAATCAAACTGATATCTTTCTTTAAATGACACATAAACTCACATACCCGTATAATAAGCCAACGTGTATGACCTGTTACCCGACCAACTTATTTGGTTCAGATTTGTGCATTAAACGTCATGGCTAAAATAGAGGTTCGAAGTTACGAACGTCGCACTTGTTGTTCTCTGATTCTGCCGTGCCAGGAAACTATCTGGACTTAACTCATCATAGCCTCTCAACACCTAGATGTATATCGATTCCAAATACACACAATATGCAAAAATCTAAATCTTACCAATATAAGAAGCTGACAACTGACTGGTTTGGCTCAGATTTGTCTATTAGACAACCATAGGCAATAATAGTTGTACAACGCGGAACAACAAAACTGTGAGGACAAAGAATTTTACCAACACGCATTTGCCGTCCTCCGATCCTGCCATGCCCTTAATTCATCACAGCCTCTTGCACTTGGATGTATATCAACTCCAAACACCTACACATAACTAAAAGTATATAGAGAAGAAACAACTTAGCAGCCATGCTAACTCAGTATAAAAATAGAACAACCTACAGATTAATCAATATTCATGCATGCATTGTATTAAATTATCAGGTGATATATATTGTTAGTAACAATTCAACTTTTTTTCTTTATGGTAAAAATATATTAATAAATTACATAAATGTTTCATATCGATAATAAATTGTTTAAAAGTTTACAGGTTGACCCAAAATGTTGTCTCAAGATTTCTAGAAATTTCTTGTTTCACTTATGTGTCTCGGGAAATTTATTTAAAAGAGCCAATTTCATATATACTCCTACAAACAAGAATATGAACATCAACCTAGCTAGCCTAAGCTTCCAAGATTGAACCTTTTCCAATCTTCCCACGACAGTGCCCTGAATTTAGACCTGATTTTAAAACAGAGAAAGCTTAAAGTTTTCAACTCCTCTCGCACTTTAGCCACGCAGCTACCGAAGGAACTTTGGGGTTTTGATTTAGTTGGAATATACCTCTTCCAATAAGCATTCTGAGTGAGAAAAGAATCAAAATTTTGTTATTAAAACTCAAGTCAATGGGTAAGGGAGTAAAGGACTGGGTTAAATGGGTCAAAGAAGGGATATAATATTGTATGTTGTTAAATAAAGCCTCAATCTATCCGGACACCACTGATGCCTATTTGGACACCCTTGAGTCCTAGACGGGTCGTCTAGCCCTCGTATAGGGCTAGACGACCCGTATAGGCATAGATTTTTAGGGGTCAGCAGTTGCATGGCAGGGCGTAGAAATTTATGTGTGTAGACGGACCATCTAGACCTAGACGACCCGTCTAGGACCATGGTCTTTTTAGTTGGAAAATGAGTGTTTTGGTGGGGTAAATTGGTTGTTTTTGGAGGTTTATTTTTTTTTTTGGTGTAATTTGAAATTTTTAAAAAATTTTGTTTATTGTATAAAAATAAGTTAGCGTTTTCGATCGTTTAAATATTTAATTGTTTTTACATTGTATTTTTTTAAATAATATTTAAATTTAATACTGTTTTCAACATTTTAAGAAGAATGCAAGACGTGTATGTGTGTTTCCGTATTCATTTCAACGTCGATTTAACACAACAATCATCAAGTAATCGAATAACTGAAAACAAAGTTAAATACTACATATATAACATAACTTTGTACATTCATAACAATATGTATCTGTACAGCTGAATACTAAATACAAAACGTCTATGCATACGAGTCGGAGTCGGGATCTGGCTGTTGCGGCTGCTGCTGCTGATGTGGTGCTCGAGGTCATGGGAGCAGTATGGGAGGTAACCTGTCTCTCTCTCGTCTATCCTGTAACTCCGGAACCACCCATCCCATGAGATCCATAAGCCTATCGACGTCGGCTCGTAAGCGCGTGTATGCTGCACCTCCTAGGGCATGACCTGGAATAGCGTGTTGCGGAAACTGGGGCGCCCCGTGAGGTGGTGGCGGTGGCAGTGCCGAGCCGTCTAAATCAACCGGAGGCTCCTAGACAACCGCTGCCTCATCTGCCGGCGGATAGACTGGATCGAACTAATCTAGCAGCGGCTCCGGAATCTATGGCTCACCTTAGCGGGTTTTAAACCTACACGGATAGACTGGATCGAACTAATCTAGCGCGCCGGAATCCAAGGTCTGAAAACCCATCCGCGTCGACGGTATGGCCGACTGCAAGTGTGGCTCTGTCTCCGGCTAAAGACCCAACGACCGGGCAATCAAGGTGACGTACGCCGCGCCGTACAAAAAGTCGCGCTCCTATCGGTGATAGGCGGAGGCGAAGTACTGGGCGAGACCGTGCGCAAGTGTGCACGGCCTCCTGTACAATAGGCAATAGTAGAAAAATAAATCAGTGCTTGTACACAACTCACGGCTGTGTCCGCGAGTGGTAATATACGTAGCGAGCATCCGATGTAGATACATGCACATAATATTAGCGAAATACGGAAATTAATTCATACAATAATAATCAAATAATTACTGTAATAAATGTAAATACATGTACAACAGGTCAGCAACGTGTGAAATCCTCCCATTCGCCCTGACATGTTCCTAAGTGTTATGGCCTGCGACTACCTCCCAAAATCCCAGAAGAGTGGGTCTATCCACCACCACTAGCCCCTCCGTATAAACATCCGTAGCAATCTCCTCCTGCAGGTATATACCGCTATGAATGGCAAAATCAGCAAGCGTCATCAAACGCCACACACCGTCAAGCCTAAATGAAACCTCAGGTGGAGGGGGAGGACCCTGTGGCTGGGGAGGCGGCTGGTCGACCCGTGGAGGGTGAAACGTGAAGGTCGCCAGGAACTTGATGAGCAGCTCCTTATAATTCAGCGTGCCAGCCAAGTCAAACAGACGGTGCCACGGGCAATCAACGGGAACGAAAAAACATAGTCTCAGCGTATCACCAATCGCCTCGATCGCATCCTAGTCGACCGTCGCGTGCGATCCGACGTGCATCCGGCGTAGCTTCCCGCAAAAACAGGCAGCCTCAGTGTCTGGCGGGAACTCAAGATAGGGGTGGCCATGTAGCGGATCCGCCGGCGCTGGCGGAGCCTGTCGCGGACCATACGGATGTGGATCCTCGTGTATCGGATCTCCAATCTCCTCCATAACTAATCTGCGATTATATTAACAATGTAACACAAATACAAACACTAAACCAAATAATAACAATAAACACAAATAATAACAATAAACCAACAACTATATATGTGAAACAAAAGAAAAAAAATAAATTCTTGTCGTCTATAGGGGTCGTCTAGGGTAGACGCGTCTTGCTCATAAAAAAACCCAAATAATTCATAGAAACAGCCACTAAACCAACAAATTTATCAAATTCAAACACAATCTACGGTCTAAATGCGTATACAGTAAAGATTATTGAAGTATAGATGAAAATACATACCAGAGATGCTTGATTTGGCAAAAAATACGGTCCAAATACGGTGAAATGATGAATATACGTATGTGTGTGTGTGTTTGAGTGTGTGTTTGGTTGCGGGCGTATGTTGTTGGTCGTCTAGGATGGAAAGTCATATACGAGGTATATACGAGGAATAACTGTTGAATTACCATTTTACCCCTGAATTGCCACCCGTCTAGGCTTAATTCAGGGGTAAAATGGTAATTATTCACCTGAGTCTTTTACAGCTCAGCCTGGTTAATTACCATTTTACCCCTGAATTAAGCCTAGATGGGTGGCAATTTAAGGGTAAAATGGTAATTCGACGTACACGTCACGTCTAGGGAAATGGTGAATTACCATTTTACCCCTGAATTACCACCCGTCTAGGCTTAATTCAGGGGTAAAATTGTAATTTACAACGCTGAGTTGTTAAAGACTCAGGTGGTTAATTACCATTTTACACCAGAATTAAGCCTAGACGGGTGGCAATTCAGGGTAAAAGAGGTAATTAAACAGTTCCCTTTAAAATTCAAAAAGATGCTAGTTTCAAAGTTACTGTAGTATGGTGCTCACTACCACGGTCACATTCAAGCCATACGCTCCCAGTCCTTCCACCAATTTTCTTTGATCGTCGGGTCACAATAACGAAACCATTCGCCTTTGCTGTTTCATGTGCCCAGTTTTTTAGCTCATCTAGAGAGTTGAAAAGCTGTAAAATCGATAGCATTATGGTAGGTTTTATGTTTACTCAACTGCTCAACATAAATAAATAAGTTTTGAGGTACGGATTGCCTGCGTATGGGGGTGCCTCACTGTCATATCCCGGCTTTCCACAGCCAATCCAAACACCGGTGGGGCCGGGTGGGGAATATCGTGACGTAAGTTGATAACATCATAGTCAGTTAAACATAGCACAACGGAAGTCTTGGAGTAAAATTTCTATTACAAACCAAAAGTTTAAAATACAAAATGATATACAAACGGCTAATAATAGAAGATCCACAGGCGGATCATAAATTGTACAAATGTGTATAACAGACTTTGGGCAGATCTAGGATTTGCAAGATCCTCTTATCACTACCGAGCATTTCCAGCCTATTTTCGTACTGTACCTGCAAGCTTAGTCTTTTAAAAATACTTCAGTTTTCGCTGGTAAATACACTCAACTGACTCATTTGAAAACATTTGAAAATGTTTTAAGTGCACGTTGGCGCAAAATCTTTTATAACTTAGGAAAGTTACTTTGTAACCTTATTAACATATTCACATGATTCTCCATACATAGAAGGCCCAGTGCGAAAGCTGAGACATGATTAACGTACACAGCACTTAAGAACTCACGAAGTAGTTATCCCCAACTTTGTGGGTAAATGCATTTGAGGGTGCCTGTCAGGTGTATGCCTACACCCCGGCGCTAAGGTCGTGGCCATTATCTAATGTAATGAGCCGAGGATATCCAGGACATGGTAGTTAACCCCCGATGTTTAAGTTATCAAACAAAACTGAGTAAACGAAATATGCTGATTTACTAGCCACAATCCGGCATTCGATGATCCCATTTCCGATCAAGCGGCAATATTTTACCGTAACCCAAGCCCGTATAAGGGAAATAAGTCGAGAATATTTACCTGAGCTAGTCTAAGTTTAAACGCAAGATTTAATAACTCAGCCGTATACAAAAGTAGTAAGTGCAGATAGCATTTACCGGCAAGTCTCTAGTGTGGATTATGGCATAAGCTAACCAATCAAATACTAACGGTCTTATTTAAGTCACAGACTTAGACCGAGTAGCGTATAGGATCAATGTGTATAACACTAGATTAAACGATGATTGGATAGAATGTAGTTTAATCGCAACAAGTACTTCGACTTGTGTAATATGGGTAAACTATAAACATTCTGGATTTTGAAACTTAAATGACAACGTTGGACCCATTTCGGTTAATTTTCGTAAACTAGTTACATATACTGAACCGTACGCATATGAGCGACATCGGGTAACCGGATAAGTCATGGAAAAGTTCTATATGCCATTATATTTTAAATAAGTTGTAATGTCAGTGGGATATCAATTTATATGCACGTTAAGGTTTTAAAACGAAACTATGCCTCATAAGGGTGTTTTGGTAATTTCATACCGTGTAAAAGGAACTTGAACATATTTTAGTGTTATGGTCATAAGTATTCTGGATAAATAATTTGTTTATGATATAATATCTGTAGGATATTGATTACATATGTAATTTATCACTTATGATCAAATTATGCACCGGAGGGCATTTTGGTCATTTTACACATAGTTTTTTAAATTATTTGGGATTCTGAGTTTATATCATGTACCTATTGTAAAAATATTTATAATAACTTTTGAAATCAGAAGGTAACAAGTCTTGGTTGATTAATATGGTCTAAAACCATACTATGCGCCAAAACGGCGCTTTTGTCGTAAAATGACGATTTATGCGATGTTTAATGAAAAATGATGTTAAGGTCAGGATAACATATCTTAGATATGTTATTTAATATAACATATCAGTAGGTAAAAAGTTTACTTTGGAAAGGTATGCTGAAAACCGTTTTATGAGCCACGAGGGCTTTATCGTCGTTTATCGACATTATACAAGGACTTGTTCATAAACTCAGTTTATAATCTGGTTTGACATCCCGAATAATCATACTTATAATATTATATTAGTAGGAAACTCATTTTTCAAGTTCATTGTCAATTAAACCTCTTTTTATGCAAAAAGGTCATTTAGTCAAAATGACATAATTACGGAACTTGTGTATAAACTCAGATTCTGATTATGATCACGTAATATAATCTCAGAAGGTTATGCTACATTATATTATGATCATAATGCAACCTTAGATCAGTAGCTAACTAATCTAAATAGGGTCAGAATCGAAAGTCAAAGCAGAAGTTAAACTTCACGACTTTCGATTGCGAACCGACCATAGAACTGAAATTGACGAGCCGAACATCTTCTTACATGTTCTAATAATTATTATCAACTTGTTTAAGTGTCAAAACATGTTTCATAACATATATAAGCTCAAATTATAACATTTCCAAAAAATAGCTTGTTTGAATTTATAATATAATAACGTTGACCCGTCAATTAGTCTAGCAAACGTGATCTTCAGGAGGTGCCCTTAATAGGGATTAACACCTACCTTATTATGATCAATTAGCCATGTTCATTATGAACAATGGCTGCACCATAATGGTCATAACCGAAAGTCAAGGAGTTTTTCGTAAAACGCTTGACTTTTGGCTATAAAAGCCTATAAAAGAAAATGTAAGAGAAAGGAACACTTACAAGTGATTCCTAGGATGCAATATAACTAAGTTGGATGCTTATTTAAGTTAAGAACTTCCAGAGGAGGGAGATAGAGTGATAAATGAGAATGGTGCAAGTTCAAATGGTGAAGCACTGCACCTGTTTATAGTTGGAGAGCTTGAAGGAGGTGATGCCAGGCGTTAAGGGGTGTTAGAGGGAGCTTACAAGTGTCCTAAAACGTGACATAGCTGTTTGAAAGTCCATGGTTTCGAAACAATGGTTTTTGGCAACATGTGTGGAGGCCAAGCAAAAATTTTATTGACACAAGCCTTTCGCGCCCCGCGAGAGGCCAGGCCCTTGCCTCTCACGCACCGCGAGCACCCCATGGCTAGATTTAAAGTTTGTCACATTTAGCCCCTCAACTTATAAAACCCTCCTAAAACACCTTTATAGCACATTTAGCCCTCCGTAACCAATATTTGGCATACCCGGGAGTATGCCCAGACATTGTCGAGTTCTCGTTTCGTTAAAAGGTCACTCAGAGGTGTAAATTAATATGTTTACACTTTTAACCCCTCCTTTATCCAACTTGTACATATTAACAGATTTAATCACTCTCGTCCAACAAATGGGACATATGAGTGTTAGGACTTCGTAAAGGATCACTCAGAGGCCCACTATAAGCATGTTGACTCCGATGTCACTCAGAGGCTTGGCATGTTGACATATCAGTCACTCAGAGGCCATGTTTAAGCATGTTGACATATCAGTCACTCAGAGGCTGGCATGTTGACATATCAGTCACTTAGAGGCCAAGTTTAAGCATGTTGACATATCAATCACTCAGAGGTTGGGCATGTTGACATAGCAGTCACTCAGAGGCCAAGTTTAAACATGTTGACATCAGAAGGTCACTTAGAGGCTCTGTTTGAGCCTGTGGACACCTTTACTCCTATTAGTCTTTAATAGACTAAAATAAAAAAATACGACACGTGTCACTATACTGTTGGACACGATTTTTACGAGGTGTTACCTTTTCACCCCCTTTAAAGAAATCTCATCCTCGAGATTTTTATTCAAAAAGATGAGGGTACTTTTTTCGCATAGTGGACTCAACCTCCCATGTATACTCGGGAGCTCTAAGGGCATCCCAGTTAACCTTAACTATAGGTATCTTTTTGCTTCAGAGCTTCTTAACCTGTCAATCCTCAATCAATATTGGTTTCTCAACGAACCTCAAGTTTTCATCAATTTGCACATCATGATGTGACAATTCTAGTGACTCATCGGCTAGACATTTCTTAAGGTTAGATATGTGGAATACATCATGGATTCCACTAAGCTCCTCTGGCAGCTTAAGCTTATAAGCCACAGTGCCGACACATTCGATTATCTCGAATGGTCGTATATATCTTGGGCTTTGCTTGCCCTTCTTTCCAAATCTTATTACACCTTTCCAAGGTGACACTTTCAGCATGACTTTGTCCCCTACTTGGAACTTAAGAAGTTTACGCCTCTTGTTAGCATAGCTCTTTTGCCTATCTTGGGTAACTTTAAGACGATCGCGGATTTGCATAATCTTATCCGTGGTCTCCAGGACAATCTCTGGTCCTGATAGTTGGGCTTCCCCAACTTCTGCCCAACACACGGGCATTCGACACTTTCTTCCATACAAGGCCTCGAGGCGAGCATCCTTGATGCTCGTATGATAACTATTATCATAGGAGAATTCTATTAGGAGTAAGTGGTCATCTCAACTTCCACCTAAATCAATCACACATGCTCTAAGTATGTCTTCCAAGGTTTGAATAGTACGTTCACTTTGTCTATTCGTCTGCGGGTGGTAAGCCATACTAAAGTTTAATCTTGTGCCTAAAGATTGTTGGAAACTTTTCCAAAAGTGAGAGTTATATCTAGTATCCCTATCAGATACTATAGATATCGGCATACCATGTAGGGACATAATCTTATCCACATACAACTTAGCCAATTTGTCAGAATTATATGTTTCTTTTATTGGCAAGAAATGTGCGACTTAGTCAGCCTATCCACGATGATCAAAATCATGTCATTACCATGTTTGGTCTTAGGTAACTTGGTAATCAAGTCTATAGTTACCATTTTCCATTTCCAAGTGGGAATCTCAAATTGTTGTAGAAGTCCTGACGGCTTCTAATGTTCGGCTTTTACTTGCGAGCACGCCAGACACTTAGCAACATAAGTTGTTATGGATTTATTTAAACCCATCCACCAATAATTCTTTTTCAAATCCTGATACATCTTGTCATCACCCAGTGAACTGAGTATCTTGTATTATGTGCTTCTTGGAGGATTAGATCTCTAAGTCCTCCAAAGATTGGAACCCAGATTCTTCCATTAAATCTAAGGATTCCATCTTTTCAAGGTGTTAATTGATCAATAGTTCTACCTAATCCCTCATTATGAACATTAGCCTCCAATAGGGATTGTTTCTGCGCATTTAATAGCTTTTCATTTAAGTTATTCTTGAGCTCTATGCTCTTGGCATTAACCCTAATGGGCTTAATCCTTTCCTTGTGACTTAAGGCGTCAGCAATGACATTTGCCTTGCCGGGATGATAGCGAATTTCGCAATCATAATCGTTAAGTGTTTCCATCCAACGGCATTGTCGCATGTTCAAATCCTTTTGATTGAAGAAATGCTGGAGACTCTTATGGTCAGTGTATATAATACACTTTGTGTCATATAAGTAATCTCTCCACAACTTTAGTGCAAATACAACGGCACCCAATTCTAAATCATGAGTGGTGTAATTCCTTTCGTGCACCTTTAATTGTCATGATGCATAAGCAATTACTTTGCCGTTTTGTATAAGCACACGGCCCATGCAAGTGTACGAGGCATCACAGTAAACTACAAAATCCTCAATATCCTCCGGTAGAGAAAACACAGGAGCATTGCTCAACTTGTGTTTTAGAATCTCAAAAGATTCTTGTTGTTTTAGACCCTAGTTAAACTATATTCTTACGGGTCAGGGTAGTTAAAGGAGTGGCTATCCTCGAAAACTTCTCAATGAACCTCCTATAATAACGAGCCAATCATAAGAAGCTACGCATCTCCGATGGAGTCTTAGGTACTTCCCAATTCATTATGGCTTCTATCTTGGCGGGATACACTTTGATACCACGCTCACTCACAACATGTCCAAGAAATTGGACTTCTCTAAGCCAAAATTCACACTTAGAGAACTTTGCATAAAGTTTCTCTTATCTTAGTAGTTCTAGAATGCACCGTAGATGTTTCTTGTGATCTTCTTGATTACAAGAGTAGATATGTATGTCGTCTATGAAGACAATGACAAACTTATCTAAATATGGCTTGATACTCTATTCATGAGATCCATGAATGTTGCAGGTGCATTTGTGAGCCCAAAAGGCATCACCAAGAATTCATAATGACCATATCGGGTCCTGATGGTAGTCTTAGGAACATCCTCGTTCCTAACCTTCAGCTGATGATATCCTGACCTTAAATTGATCTTAGAGAAATAGCTAGCACCTTGAAGTTGGTCAAATATATCATCGATCCTTGGCAGAGGATAACGATTCTTGATTTTTATCTTATTTAATTCACGGTAATCAATGCACATCCGCATTGAACCGTCCTTCTTTTTAACGAAAAGAATTGGAACTCCCCAAGGCGAGGAACTAGGCTGGATAAAGCCTTTCTCTAAAAGTTCATCTAATTGAACTCTTAACTACTTTATTTCCGTCGGTGCTAACCGATATGGAGCTCTGGCTACCGGTGCTGATCCAGGTAGGATATCAATTCTAACCTCCACTTGCCTATCTAGAGGTAGGCCTGGTAATTCTTCTGGGAAAACATCTGAATACTACGAGATAACTAGAAGGTCTTCGATCTTAGGCTTCGGCTCGTTGATAGTTACTTGTGCTAGGTAAATGACACAACCTTTTCTCAGACACCTGGATACCTTGCGTAAAGATACCTTGTTTGGCTATCCATAGTGTGTATCTTCAGGGATTGCGATCGTTTCACCAGATGGGGTCCTAATCTTGATGAGTTTCTTATCACAGGCAATGCGGGCTTGGTTATAGGATAATCAATCCATGCCTAAAACTACATCGAACCCCACCAATTTCATTGGCAAAAGAGAGATAGGGATAGAATGATTCTTAATGGATATGAAACATCCATCGAGAATGGAAGATACGGTTTCAAAGTTCCATCAGCAAGTTCTACCTCATAAGTTTTGTCTAGAGTTCTTATGGGCAAGTTTAGTAGTTTAATAACTTATGATCAACAAAATATTTATCTGCACCCGAATCAAAAAAAACTCTAGCATATACATCATTGATGCGGAATGTACTTGTTATGACGTTATTGTCATTAACGGCCTCCTTGACATTCATCTGAAAGGCACGAGCATTCCCTTTCTTAGCCTCTCCAAGCTTTGCATCATTATTCTGGGGTTCTTAGGGCAGTTAAACTTAATATGCCCTTTTTCGTTACAATCATAGCAGACGATATTCTTAAGTTTTTTGCACTCTAGAGTCTTATGCCCCTTTTTTACAGATACCACAGGGTTTAGTCTGTGGATTAATATTACACTGTCCCCAATGGCTGTGGTTGCAATTCTTACATGTCGGTGTTACGCCCGACTTATCTTGGTTCCTTCTGAACCCATATTTCCCTTTATTCATCTTATTAAATCTCTGGGAGTTATCATCCTCTCTCTTTCTTTTTCCCGTCAGTCTCGGTCTTGACTGACTTCTGCCTCACCAAATCTAAGGTCAGGGAGAGAGATAGGTCAACAGCAGACCTATAGGTACTAGGCTTTGCAACCTTTACCATGCCCTTTATCTCAGGCGCTAACCCATTAATGAAATTCGCAATGCGTTTGGGTTCAGGGGTGATTAGGTAGGAAACTAATCTAGACAGGGAATTAAAGTCGAAAACATACTTTCTACAGTTTAGATTCTTCATGGTGAGAGTCAAAAAGTCCGACTCTATCTTTTCCATCTCATGAGGTGGGCAGTAAGTTTCCTTTACGAGGTCAACAAACTTAGACCATCCTAAGTTGTACAGGTGAACCTTACCTGTAGAATGGATCATAGCTTTCCACCAAATCAGGGCATCACCCTTAAAGGACTGTGATACATACTTAACCACATCCTTATCAGCACAACCGCTGATATCCACTATCGTTTCCATTTCAAGGCTTCTACTACTCCTTTTTCCCCATTAACATTACGGGGTTTACAGGAAACGAAATATTTGTAGGTACATCCGGCTTTTGATGAACGGGACCTATCAGCAAATTCTAATTTCTTTGGTTCACTCTTCGCATTTGAAGAGTGAACTGAGCTCTCCTTACAAGCCGAGGATGGTGGAATTGATAAAGGTCTGGAGCGAGTAGCACTTGACTCCCTAAGTTTTTCTATGGCCTTTCCAACAGCTGCATCCATGCGAGCTTGGAAATTATCATTATTAATGGCTATGTTTTCAGCGTTGTTAGAGTTACTTTGCGCCTAGTCCGAGTTAGCCATTATTGGCGTTTTGGTTCTAAATACCAAATAAAATTTCTCTTAGCCTTGGTATTCTTAACCATATTGGCTTTAAATATTGGATATAACAATCCATCGCCTATCTAAGTGTGAATAACATCACAACTCTTAGGCTTATCATATCTATATTTGGCTTAGGTCTTAATAGGACCATCAAAGGCAAATTACAATCTGGACATAGTCCATATATTATTAGACAGTGGATAGTAATGTCACAACTGTCATCGTCATTTGACAATTATTTACACCTCATAGGCTCGTCACTAATGGACATAATAATATGGCACGTCGGCCTGTCCCAAATTGGTCATAAAATATGGCTTGTTGGCCTGTCACTAATGGGAAAAATATGGCACGTTGGCCTATGGCACTTTGGCCTGTACCTAAATGGACAAAATATGGCACTTTGGCCTGTACCCAATGGACAAAATATGGCACTTTGGCGTATGGCACTTTGGCCTATTCCGAAATGGACAAAATATATCACCTTGGCCTGTCCCCAAATGGACAAAATATGACACTTTTGTCCCCAATGGACAAAATATGGCACTTTGGCCTGTCCCCAAATGGACAATATATGGCACCTTGGCCTATGGCACTTTGGCCTATCCCCAAATGGACAAAATATGGCACTTTGGCCTGTCCCCAATGGACAAAATATGGCACTTTGGCCTATGGCACTTTGACTTGTCCCCAATGGACAAAATATGGCTCTTTGGCCTGTCACTTTGGACATAATGTATGACACATTGGCCTATCTATTGTCATCACATTAATGACATTAGCCGGGATCACATTGATCAATAGGATATATAATAGGACTTAAGACATAGTCCTTTTACCTAGACGGCTAGTGTGGTTCCTCAAGTCACACTACCAGGAGTATGAACATTCTTTAATGTTAACATAAGAGTACCTTAATGATTGATTAATAGTCCCGGTCACTTTGGACCTTAACGACTTTGGACGCTTGAACCTAGTCCACCAACCGTGGATAGAAGGATAACTTCCCTTAACTATCCTAATAGAAGGCCTTTTATCCTTAACTATCACTTCTTGGCCAATAGGTGGTCTGTGCCACTTGGCATAATCAAATCCACTAACATCTTTTGGAATTATATAACAGAGCAAAAATTTCGAGTAAAATCGAGACGTTCGCTTGAAAAGGGTGAATACATATATTTATTTCCAAAGGAATTCATTAAATGCCAAATAAGGAAATACAATACTTAAAAATAAATGAAACAAATTGTCCATGCAAGGACTAAAGAAATAAAAATGTTCACGCAGGGACTAAAGAAATAACAATGTCCTCGCAGGGACTAACAGATATTATTAGAAGAGACTTCACTCGTCGTTCTTCCCTTTTACCAACTTGGAGAGCTTCTTGAAGAACTTATCTGTCTTCTTCTTTGTTTTCTCCGCTTGTTGTTGCATTTCTTTCATTCGTTCTAAGGCCTCATTGATGGCCTCAAGTGGCGGCGGAGGTTGTGGTTGTGGCATAATAGGATACTGGTACACATAACTTGAATATCAAGTAGGTGGATAAACAGGTGGGAAAGGAGACGGGTAAAGTGTGTTATGCATAACCTCTTGCATGTAAGGGTTATGCGACAATGCTTGGTAATCTACTGGCGTAGATGGGTTAAAAGGATCATACCCATATGTATCCAGATATGTTGGAATGGGGTTGTTATAACCCGATAGTGGTGGTTGAACCACTGGTGGGGGTGTCGGTTCCACCAAAGGTGATTCATTGGAGGGTGCACCCATTTGTGGGTCCTCGTGGATGGTGGAGTAAGTCTTGGGTAATGGTGGCAGCGAACCCGACCGTTGACCTGCACGTACCGACATACGCGCTCCTCGTTCCCTCCTTGGTAGCTCGGGCGGTGGTTGGGGTTGTTCTAACGGTTCCATGTGCACATCATCTTGTATAGGAGGTGGTTGGGAGTGATGTGTCACACCTTGACCCGCAGCAGATAAGGTAGTCGGGGCATGATTGGGTTTTCATCAAAGCTCATGACATTTACTATTATGAAAGTTTCATATTTTATTATTTCGAATTTCAATAAAACATTCCAATCAACACATAATTCATAGAAACACAATAATGTTCCAAACAAGCTAGCAAATAACATTTAATTTTCTTCTAACGCCCATGTCCTATGTGATCCACGCTTCAAACATGTTCACCTTTGTCATGTGTAAAAACAAAGTTTTGGGTCAACATAAGTTGGCGAGTGAATCCCATTTAATCATTAAGAAAAATGATATGTTTATTATTTTAATAAAATGTGCATTAAACAAATATGAGAAACTTATATGTAATCTAAATCACAAACCACACAATCAACTACCAATGTACATGTGAGCACGATAAGTGATGTGCTGCGAGATCAAGGCTCAATCAAACGGGGCCGATCTAGTATATTAGACTACGCGACGCTCCACCCATAAAATAACGGGAACAAATGGGCCTAATGTGAGAGATTGACTGAAATGAGAAATATAAACACAAAATGACAATAACAAACAATATCACATAGCACGTTAGATTACATAATGGTAATAGCATGACGTATATAATAATGAGATTATAAAAGTGACACATGATACACCTCAAAAACGTGAATAAAAAGGGGAAGTTGTAAGATTCACTCACAGTGGGTGCGATTACGATTCGATGAGGATTGCGCATGATTGAGTGGTTGAGATACAAAGCAACGAAAAATGCTAACCTAAATATTCACATAATAATTAGATAAAAATATATTCTTTTGATTGACTTTAATATTTTTAATTATCTTTTTATTTGTTAGACAAATTTAAATTAATTATTTTAGTTACCTAGACTTTTTGATAAAATTCATGGATAAAATAATATATATTTTTGGGGAAAAATAATTAAAGGTTTTATTAAAAAAATGTTTTCTTTCGCATTGAATCGGTCGGACTGTTGGAAGCGTGTGGGATCGAACTCGTGACCTCTCGTTTGCGTGCACGTAGCTTGACCAACTAGGCTGCGTGTCTAACCCAGAATATATCAGATTTTAGTTATACTTAAACACTCATAACAGCTTTTCATATATAGGCTTAATAAAAAGGGTTTGATTATTATAGGAACAGTGTGCATGTGACCGGTATCGAACCCTTGACCTCTGATTCGTGTGAACATAGCCCGACCAATTGGGTTGTGTGTCTAACCCGTTGGATATAAGATTTTAATTTAGCTTATATACATACTGAGTTGTTTCATATCTGGGTTATAAAATGGAATTGTATAATTTAGCGAATCGGAAACGTATACAGACTCGAACCCGGGACCTTGGCTTCTTATGCACACATTCCAACCATTGGACTATGTGTCTAACCCAGTTTAAACTACATTTTAATTTCTTTTAAACATAGGCTCAGTTCGTCTTCTTTATTTAAAAAAAACACAGGACTGATAAATCCGACTGAACTTGATTAACTCTTATTTTATTAAATACAGTTAACTATATGTAAGATTTATAAAAATTGAAAGGATAGAGTAAAGATTATACCGAAACGAAGACACTCTAGTTCTCCGGCGGGATTCCGGTGAAATTTCAGACTTCCGGCGAGGTGTTATTGATGAACAGGGAATTGGAAACAGTTTAGGGTGAGTGTGTGCATTCTAAATGGTTTCTAGCGCTCCTATTTATAGATGAGGACAGTAGCTTGGATTTTGCTTCGGTTTTTCGGTCAAAACCATGAATGGCGAGATGATTGCATAACTGATTTGGATGTGTTGACTCGGTGTTTGCGTTTAGATGCACTTTTTAGAAATGGTTTCATCAGTTAGTTGCTAAGAAACGGAAATTTGATTGATTTCCGGATTGTTCTCACCCGTTACTAGGCGGGACTTTGAACCAGTTTCAAAGGAAACGAATATATAAAAGGTTATTTGGTTCGGTTCTTTCTGATGTTGTGCGAGTGTTGCAGTGGTGTGTCGTGTGTGTGTGAACAGGTGCGACCCGAGTTCGAGTCCCGCGGTCAGCACATTATTTTTTATTAATTTTTTAATCCTTTTTGTATTATTAGTATATTATTTATTATTATTTATTATTTTTATTTTCTATATTATTATTTAATATACCAGAGTCTATTACACGATAAACATAAATTCGAAACAAAAGATTTATACATATACTTGATTACAAAAATGGTGCGGGTTTTCGAACCCGTTTTTCGACAAATGTTACATGATGGGAGGGAGTGTTAGCAAAGGTAAATTGGTTTCAATATTGATCCCACTCATTAGGACCTTGATACGGTGATCCGGCGTAGGAGTTCAAATCGCTTGAGATTTCGATGGGATGTGTATGCGATCCTGATGGCGGCATTTTTGGATTGGAGTCTTCATCCATGGGATTGAGTTGATCTAACTGATTCTGATCAGCTGGGAGTGTGTTAAAGTAATGGTTCAGGTTAAACTCATCATTATATGAATGATGAGAATGATGAGAGTGGTGTGATTGGTGCGAATGATACGAATGGTACATGAAATGTGGTCGAAAACCGATGTTCCTATTAAGCTTAAGTCATGTTTTACGTAAATTTAGTTTCGAATAGCCTACTTTTGATTGGATTTGTGTTTTACAGGTTTACAGAGTTTAAGGAGCTATTCGGGAGCTTTTCGGAGCATCGGGGCGAAAACAGGTCAACCGGGATCAAAAAATAGAAAAACAAGAAAACATGATTTAGAGAGGCCGTCGCCGAAGCCCTCCTGGGCCGTCAGCGATGCTCCTCAGATAGTTCTGTTGGCCAAAAATGTTCGTACACAGTGGATTAGAGTGTCGGAGGAGAACTAGACAAACCGAGGGCCGTCGGCGACGCCCCTCCTATTTCCTTGTCGCTGAGATTCAATTTTGGACATGTATTAACTTGTGTTTTGACCATTTTATGGGGAGTTACGAGTTTTGGAGTTTTGAAACACCTCTTGGGAGCCAAGAACACCATACCCTTCCTCCACAACTTCTTCCAATCCATCCGATCATTCGAATCACAACCTTTGATCATAACCCAAGCCTATCATCGTCATCTCATTCATCATCCTCCATCTTCATCTTCCATCCCAAACCCTAACCATCATCATCACTACTTTTGAAGCTTCAAGATGTTTGTGATAAAGCTCCAATCATCCGGTGATCAAGTTCCGTTCACCATGAGCGACTAATTTCTTTGTGTTTCACCCCGATATAGGTTTGTAAGTTCTAGGGTTTGACATGCTTTTGAATATTGATTTGTGACAATTTGTACTTTGATTTTGAAAGCTATGATAATTGACTTGCATTTGTGTTGAATTCATGAATTGTCAAACAAAGATTAAATTTGACTTTGTGAAATGTTTATGTGCAATTATGCCTTGTTTAGGTTAGAGTTTACTTGTTTGTGATAATAAAGTGTATTTTAGTCCGTTGTTCATAACATCGATAACTTTTTGCATCTAAATCATATAACACTAAACTTGCTGGTCATTGCTACAAATAAAATGAACTTAAAAGCGTGTAGGAACCCTAGGATTTACATTACCGAACCGGGTGTGAACCTTGTTACCAAATCTTTGTTTTAATCAACTTACTTATGTTTTCTTGCCATCAATCGCATTTTCATAGTTAGTCAATTAGAAACAAATTCGTCGGATCATTCCGACATTCCTTCAAACAAACAACTATTTAAATAATCAAAATAGCAAGCTTCATAATTTGTGACAACAACCATTAAGAATCAAGTGCATCCATCACAAACCACAAACTCTTCGTGGATCGACCCCTTACTACCACTAACGCATTGTTAAGGGTAATTCGGGACTATAAATATTATCTTTGACCGGGCACGACACTCCGATCAAATTTTGGCACCGTTGCCGGGGAGTTCGTGGGCTTTGCGTTTGGATTTGTTTGATTTTATGATAAACTGTTTAAGAGTGCTTGTTTCTTTATATCGTCTTTGCTTTTGTGTTACGCGGGTGTGTTACTTGTGCAGGTTACAGGTAGTGCATGCATAACCCATATTCCGGGAGGACCTCGCCGTTAGTGTTCAAACCGGAGATCGAACGGGTCGTTAGAAGGAACCTAGCCAACCGGTTAGAGGCAACCCTTGTCTCTAATCCACCCAATACCACTCACTACCTACACCATCTTTTGGACCCATTCCAATGGATCCTCATAACTCCAACCAACCTAACAATCAAAACCAATATTATGACTACCCACCCCAAAACCCAAACACCCAAAACCACCAATCGGGGGTGGTAACAACTCACGACCACCAACACCACCATTTCAATCTCGTAGCCGAAACCAAAACAACCGCCAATGTACACCCATACCTCCACCTCCAAACTAAAACCGACAAAACCCATTACCTCCAAATCTCAACAACCGAAACGTTAACGCCAATTATGGGGTTAACCATAGCCGTGGCAATCCCACAAATGAAGCCCAATTTCTCGACCTTGATGAGTTGAGAAATAATTTCCCGATGATGCATCGTATAGTGTTCCCGGTTATCAATCGCCGGATCATGTGAGCATCCACTCGGAATATTCGGATGACGGTGGGAACTACGATGAAAGAGTTGTGGATGACGAATGGCGAGATAACAATGTGGGGAACTTCTATAATGCTCGGGGCTTTGAGTATGAAGATTTTGGTTATCAAAACGCCAATTTTGTGGGGAACAACCAAGGAAATGGCTATGACCTCGACAACAACCGTCAACCACAAAATAACCAAAGGAACCGGAATGACGTGAATTACAATTACAATCAAAATTTCAACCGGAACCGGATTGCACAATTCGTGGGTGACGGTAATCAAGGTGGTGATTGGGGTGGTGATAGAAGGGCCAATAATCGGCTGGTGAATCAAGAGGTTAATGGTCCACGACGTCAACCAAATCAACAAGCCCCAAGAGGTGTTAATGGGCGATTTAGACCGGTGGTCACCGAAAATGACTCACCTATTGTGCCTACACCTCGAGGGAGGCGATCATTCGACTGCAGGCCCAATTACATTCACATCCTACCGCACTTCAATGGTAGGACGAATGACGAACCATACACTCACTTGGCGGAATTCTCTTCTATATGTAGCATGATTGGGGTCACAATTTTGAGATAGAGGAAGTGAAGCTAAGGCTATTTCAGTTCTCGTTAAAAGATAAAGCCAAGCAATGGTTCCTCACGCTTTCGAAAAATAGTATTCACACTTGGGCGGAGATGTAACAAGTGTTTTTGGATGAATATTACTCGATCGCGAAGACTGACGATGCGAGAGACGAAATTCTATCGTTTCGACAGTTTTTGGTTGAATTGTTACATGAGGCACTTGCTCGATTCAAGGAGTCGGTTTGAAAATGCCCTCACTATCAAATTCCTAGATGGGAATTGTTAAAGTGTTTCGTACGGGGATTAGATGCGGAAGATCATAAGAACTTGCAATCGGCAAGTAACGGTACGTTGTTGAACAACCACGAGGAAGATGATTGGGAATTCTTAGAGAGGATGAGTAAGAACTCCAAGGCCGTGGCTATGGCGGACCGAACTAAAAAGCATCCAATCACAAACTCTTGGCCCGACCATGATGCAAGTTCCAAGGACCGATTGAAACATTAGAACGGGAGTTGGCCCGTATGAAGAAAAAAGAGGTGTGTGTGGTACCGTTTTCCGTGTGTGAAGAATGTGGTGACCTCGGTCACCGGGCCGAGAATTGTTAAGTTATTATGGCACACACTACCGAAGAGGTGAGCCAAGTGTATGGAGATAGAAAACAGTTTGATATGAGCTGTAACACTTACCATCCGTGTTTGAGAAATCATCCCAATTTTCGGTATGGTAATGCTTCGAATCAAATGAACCCAAATTTCCAATCGGAAATCAATGTGGTGGTCAAGGAGGACCGACATACCAAAACCGCCAAAGTGCTAATTCGGTCGGTTACCAAAGAAATTACAACCGAGGCGGTGGCCAATGGTACAATAATCATGAAAGTAATTATCAAAGGGGCTACAACCAAGGCGGTAGTGAGGGTGGTAATTCTAATTCTCAATCAGGTAGTGATGATGAATGCTGTTAGAGATTCAAATCAAGAGATCAAGATGGAGATGAAGAAGGAATTTGAGGTGCGAGACAAGTCGCACAAGGCATTGGAAAAGCAAGTTGGTTAACTTGCGGAAGAAATGGCTCAAATGAGAGGTAGCGGACGAAGACTTCCAAGTGACACCACAATGAAACATCAAAGTTCAAGCACGAATAATGTGAGGAATGTGCACATTAACGCAGTAAGTCTTCTTTCAAATGATGAGGTTTGTAGTGTTGAAAGTACTCCATCACCACACCTTGTTGACGGTGTAGTGGAAGATGTAGGTGATGAGTCGGGAAGTGAAAATGAGCAAGAAAAAATTTCACAAATTAAAATCGAAAAAGTAACTAAAAATTATTTTTGTGAAAGTTGTTTAAATGACTTGCATGCTAGGGCCAATCATATAGGTGTGAATTTTAATACCATCCCATACCCGTTGGCTCTATTAAAACTAATTAATGCATCAAAGTTTGAAAAACGGAGCCCACCAAAGGACGAGAGGTGGGAAATTTTTAAAAAAGAAAAAAATAATTTGCCATTACTTGATGAAATTAAAAAGGTCCCGGCTCATGTAGAGTGTTTAAAAGAATTGAGCACTGAGAAACGACACAATAAGATACCGAAACAATTTGACTTAATCTCACATGTTAGTGCCGTTTTATCGAGTGCCCTCCCCCAAAAAGCTCAAGATCTAGGAGCTCCTCATATTCCAATCCAAATAGGTAAATTTAAAATAAAGAGGGTGCTCTTAGATCTTGGAGCTTGTGTAAGCATACTGCCAGGGAGTCTGTATGACCAATATGATTTTGGTCCTTTGAAAAAGTTCGACACCCCTGTGGTGTTGGCCGATCAGACTCCCACACATCAAAGGGGGATGGTGGAAGATGTGATAGTGAAGGTTGAAGATTGCAATTACCGAGTTGACTTTTTGGTAGTTGACTATGTTGGGTGTGTTGAGGACACACAACCGATAGTCATACTAGGTAGACCGTTCCTGGCAACTGCTAATGCTATAATAAATTGTGCAACGGGAACGGTAAGCATGAAATTTGTTGACCGGGAACTAAATATGAATGTTTTTCCTAAATTTACTAACCCGTTAGATGAGGATAAGTGTCCTAAGGTGGACATGAATCCAAACAAAATGATATATGCTATGGTTGGTAGGTTTGGAGAATCGAATAAGTAACTGGTCAAGAAGAAGAAGGTGAAGAAGTCACCTCAAGAGAAGAAGGTAGATGAAGAATTAAGGAGGTTTGGACCATTTGGAAATAAATGGTATGAGTCACCAGTCTGTGATGTGGAATAGTTCGTGGGCGACAAACACTCCGTTTGACCACCATGAGGTAGTATGTTATTTGTTGTTGTATATTTTTGTGTAATTATTCATTTTGTGTTTCGTTTATTGTTAGTAGATAAATGACCTTTGTGGGTGTGTTCTCTAGATAACCCTCACGAGACCTACTCGTCCTTCCGAGCTATCGGAAGGTTTAAAAGGGCTTGTTGCATACGCTAAATGCAACTGTGATTCCTACAAAAGTGAGTTTAGGTTGTTGTTGTAAAATCTTTTTCCAGAAGAAAATCAAAGCTGAATAAAATTATATGATTTGGTAACTTATTTTAGAAAAAATGGTAGAACTAACTAACTAACAAATTTTTAATGGTTGTTGTTGGTGCATATTTATGACAACAACTTAGATTTGGTCTTTGGATATCTTGTAATTAGTAAAATGATAAACGGTTAGCGGCTTTAGTGTTGTAATAGTTAATTAGAAGTAATTGGGCTAAACTAGACACCATATAGCATATGGTAGGTGAATTGGGCCTAGACCCAATAGAAGTCCATATGGTGAAACCCTAGCCTAGGTGTAAAACCTGTCTCTATATAAAGAGAGCTTTGCATTAGGGTTAAGGTTGATCGTGTTACTCAATCAGTTGATCAGGGAATTAGAGAATTACTTCAGAGAGAGTTGAGAGAGAGAGAGTCTTGAATTGATTCTAAACCATTGTGTTGGATAATCAATAGAAGACAGGTTTAAGTTATTGTGTTCTTGTTCTTGTTCTTGTTTGGTTTTCTGTGAAATCTGATCTAGGGGATTCCGCACTGTAGATTGGATAGACGATACTGTGACGATCCATACGGAGTAGGGGACTTACAATTGGTATCAGAGCATTCGAATCTTGTTTTTGCTCGGTTCAGAATCGTAACAGCAGAAAAGGTTGGGTTTTTTGGACGTTTTGTAGGCTGTTTTGAAGTTTGTGACGGCAATTTTAGGGTTTTTCAGCTATTTCGGATTATCAGCAAAGCATTTCGGATTAAAAGCTTGAATTTCGGATCGGAAACTTGCATTTCGGATCATCAGATTTGCAATTCGGATCATCAGACTTGTAATTCGGATCATCTGAGTTGCATTTTGGATTAGAATAGTCTATCTCAGATTAAGATCAGTCCATCTCGGATTGAATTTTAGATCAGGAGTCTATTTCGGATTCCATCTCGGATCAGAATAGTCTATTCCGGATTCCATCTCGGATCAGAATAGTACATTCCGGATTCCATCTTGGATCACTATTTTAAATCACCATCTCAGATAAGCAATTCGGATTACTGTTTCGGGTTTCCATCTCGGATTGACTATCCGAGTTACAGTTCCGAATTTGGTACTGTTCCGAGTTCTATACAAAAAGGTGGAAAGTTAATCAGCTGACGTAACCGGAGTTAAACGTTTTTAGACATAGAATTTGATCCACAGACAATCTTGACAAATCGGTTCCATAGTTAGGCTCGTGTGATTTTTAAGGCACGAAAATTCCTAAAATCATAATCTGACAATATACATCATTGGACTCGTATCGTCGAGACGAGTCTAACGATAAAATTTGGTGACCACTCATTTCGGACAAGTTTTTAATGTTTTTAAACGAGCCGGTTCGGTAAAAAGGTCAAATATGTCTAACCTAAATGAACTTTTAAGAATGGAGCACGAGGCAGGCACAACTAACAAACCTCCAAAATTGCTGAAGGTAGAGAATTACCTTACATGGAAGGATAGGTTTCAATCGTTCATTGAATAACAGGACACACGGATGTGGATCTGTATTTCAAATGGGTACGCTAACCCCACTCATGACTTTAAGGGCAGACAACGTGTCACTGCATACATGAATATGTCAGAAGCTGAAAAGAGAATGTATGAGTCTGAGAAGAAAGCCTTAGCTGCTATAAAGATGTCGTTACCTGATGGCATCAAACATCCATTCAAGGGTTATACTACATCGAAAGAGATGTGGGATGCACTAGAGAAGAGGTATGAGGGCAATACTGATGTGAAGAAGAACAAGGTTGATCTGCTGAAGAAAAAATTTATAGTGTTTAAAGGAATGAGAAATGAATCCCTTGAAGATATTATCACGAGATATTATCATCTAATGTCAGAAATGGACAATTATGACATAGAGGGATACACGAACGTGGAGATAAACGATAAGTTGCTAGATGCTTTACCTGCAAAGTGGGATATTTATACTTTTATGATAAAGGGTGAAGTATGACTATGAAACTAAAGACTTGGAAGAGGTTATCGGGAAACTAAGAGCTTATGAGCTCAACATGAAGAAGAAGGAGACTGGATATGATCAGGTTCAAGATCCAGGGATTTATAAAGGGTTACATTTTTATCTTCCAACAATGCTTCAAGTGATACTGCAACTGCGTTTCTCTCGTCAGGGGCAAAGAGACAACAATCAAGTAATAATAACAGCAGTGTTAGGTCTATGCCTTTGAGTGTCAAAAGTGTTGAAGATCATCTGGCATTGCTTGCTTCTTTTGTTGCTTCCTACGAGAACTACATTTAGGGAAGAATATCTGATCCTGCTACGTTTGATGAAGATTATGATCAGAATGACCCTGATGACCTAGAGGAGATAGATTTACAATGGTAGATGGCCATGATCTCTACAAGAGTAAAGAGGTTCATGAACAGAACAAGCAGGAAGTTCGTTGGAAAGAGTGTGAGTTTTGACAAATCTAAAGTGAAGTGTTACAATTGTCAAAACTACGGACATTTTGCTAGAGAATGTCAACGAACAAAAACTGAATCTCGTTCTAACTCATCCTTTCAAGATTCTCCTGGTCATGGTTCTAGCAACAGGAATGCGTCAACCAATACTGGATCAAAGGCCTTGATATCTACTGCAAGAGAATGTTCTTATGATTGGAGTGTCCATCTGGAGGGTGATAACAATGCTACACAGACGTTCATAGCTTGCTGAGATAGAGCAAGATACGGTAGCTGAAAAAGCTGATGGAGAACAAAATGCTGCAGAGAAGAAGATGGCTGCTGATTTTGCTGCTTTCATGGCTAATCTAGCAAATCAAGAGGAGAGGTACATTCTAACTCTGGTAGTTCTGTTTGTTTAAAATGTCGTGAACTGTAAATGAAGTAGACACGTTCACAAAACAAAACCAAAGTCTGGTAAATGAGCTCTCAAACCTAAAAGAATCAAACTTTTTTGTAAAACGAAATAAGTCATTATATTTGAAGAAAATTAAAGGTTATGAAGAAGAAATCTATATTCTAACCTGTAAGCTTAATGAAAAGCTTCAAATTATTGACTTAGCTCATGATACGATGAGTGAGAAAACAAAAGAAATTTCTGAAAAATGCAAAGAGTTGTCTGAAGCACAACTTAAAATATGTGAACTTGAAAAGAAATTAAATCAATTCAGAGATTCATCTTTTGTTATGAAACACATGATGAATGGTCCTAAAGAAGAGTAATGACAAGACATGTGTGGGATTCAAAGGTTTAAATGAAGTTCCTCCACCTCTTGGTCATGACTATTCTTTCTTGCCAGATGAAGAAGAGCTTACAGACTTTATGTCAACTACACCTGGTAGTTCCATATCAAAGGATGTTGATGTGAGTGAGAATGCCAAGAAGGATAGTAACAAGGAACCAATTTTGAAAACAAAGAATACACACCCTAAGAATCAAAAACAAGTTTTTGTTAAAAAAGTTGATTTTGTTAAAGGGAGTGATATGAAAGAAGAGGTCACTGTTATTACAAAGGAGTCAAATGTGTAGTTTGCTAAAAATAAAAATAAAGAAAAATCAGAAATTAAGCAAACTAAACAAGATTCTTCAAAGGCATCGTCATCATCATCATCATCTTCATCTGAAGAATCTAAACCAGAGACTTCAATTAAGAAGTCTTCGGCTAGAAAATTGTGCTTCAAATGTCATGAAAAGGGACATGTAGCTAGCTGTTGTCCTAATAAAAAGAGTGAAGCACAGGTGAGTGAGAGACACAGAGAAAAATCACCAGAAAAAATTGATAATGGTGAGAAGAAGGTTACTAACTCACCAAAGATATCCGCTACCAGGCAACAGAGTGTTGCTGAGGGTGTAGATAAGGCTGAAAAAGGAACTCACCAAGTTCCTCGTTTTCAAAGAAATCAACAAAGATTTCAGCCTGCATCTACATCAGGCAGATATGAAAGACCTAGAAGTAGTTCATCAAGAATGAATAACTTTAATGGTCAATCAAGCAATTTCAAAAGTCGAGGTCAATATCAAACTCGATACCAAAATGTTGGTAATCAAAATTTTTATAACAATGGCTTTAGAAATTATTATCATAAAAATTCATGGAACCAAAGTCCAAACATGTTTAGGAAACCTCAGGACCAGAGACCTAGTGGAAATCAAAAGCTATTTCCATCGACAAGTTTTAAATCCAAGACTCCTATTAGGAGCGATGGATATTGGATGAATGTTCCTGTGGTTGATGAATCTGGAAGACCCAAGACCATTAAGTATTGGGTCCCCCAATCTAACTAATTTTGTTGGGTTGTGCAGGAGCTGCTAAGGAGGATTATCAACTTGTGGTATGTTGATAGTGGCTGCTCCAGGCACATGACGGGGGATGCGAGATTGTTGACTGAGGTTGAGAATATAGATGGAGGTTATGTGAATTTTGCAGGTGCTAAAGGAGGGCGCATTACAGGTCGAGGAAAAGTGACCAACGGGAAGATCACATTGGACAAAGTGAACTATGTTGAGCAGCTGAAGCACAATCTGATGAGCGTGTCTCAAGTCTGCGACAAGGGTCACTCGTCCACTTTACTATGTCTGAAGCTTTGGTTCTGAAACCTGGTTTGGTAACACCGGATGATTGGATAGTGATGAGAGTGCCAAGGAGAAACGACACTTATGTCATGGACATGGGTGCTACGGATTCTTCCAATGTGGTGGCGTGTTTATTGTCTAAAGCATCTGAGGCTGAGTCATTGCTGTGGCACAGACGCATGGCCCACATCTACTACCGAAAAATGAATTATATTATTAAAAATGGTTTATTGGAAGGGGTGCTAGTGCAGAGGTTTCACGTGGAAGATAAATGTCTTCCATGTCAAAAGGGAAAACAACATAAGAAACCTCACAAGTCTAAAACAGTAAATTCCATAGATGCCCCTTATGAATTACTTCATATGGATCTATGGGTTTTCTTTTTAGGTACAAAAGATGAGACATCGGAGATGCTGATAGATCTTTTTACAAAATTGGAAAATGTCCATGATGCACAAATCAAGAGGATAAGGAGTGATACGGAGTTCAAGAATCATATTCTGGATCTCTATTGTCTTCACAAAGGAATTGAACATCAATATTCTGCTCCTTATACACCTCAATAGAATGGAGTCGTGGAGATTAAAAACATGACATTGATTGAAGCTGCTAGGACTATGATTTCTGATTCAAAGCTTCCAGTTCTTTTTCTCTGGAGAAGCTGTGAACACAGTTTGTTATGTCCTGAACAAAGTGTTGACGGTTAAACGGTTTAACAAAACATGTCACGAACTATTGTTTAACCGAAAACCAAACTTAAAAGGTTTTGAACCATTTGGATTACCCTGCACCATTGTGCGAAATAAAGATAAGCAAAAATTCGGTGAGGTAGCTGATGAGGGTTACTTTCTAGGCTATATGTCTGGAACACCGAATAAAAGGGTTTTTAATCTAAAAACTGGTAAAATTGAGGTTGTGTTTAACATGGAAATCACTAGTTATTCACCTCAACAAGCAACGAGTGGTCCTCCTATATTATATGATTATGACAGTGTTTTTAAATCATTTAATATTCCTGATTTTTCCAATGCAGATGAGTCTTAAGTGATCCAAACTGTGATAAGTGATGATGGAGAGGGTGACTTCATGCCTAGATCGAGTATATTGATGATAGATGCTCCAAAAACTTCTTATAGTGCAGCTCCACAAGACTCTAGTGATAGTGAGTCTGAACCTATTCAGGGAGGACTTCACTAATCCGTTTGCTAATACTAACATTCAGGGGGAGGTTGGATCTAATATGGGAGATAATCTGGTTTTTGACATGATTGCTACCACACGTGTACACAGAGATCATCCAGTTGAAAACATCCTAGGTGATGCTGCTACAGGTGTTCAGACAAGAAGAGGTGTGATCAAAGGTTCCTGTTTGTTTACTTCGATTTAGAAGACTGGGTTGATTCATGAGTATTTGTATAGCTGGTTTATTGCCCAATAGGAGCCGAAGAATGTTCACATGGCTATAAAAGATAATTGTTGGGTTGAAGCTATGCAAGAGGAACTAGCTCAGTTCAAGAAGTTGAAGGTTTGGGAGCTAGTTGACATGCTTGAAGGAGAGAAGGAAATAGGCACTAAGTGGGTGTTTAGGTGCAAGAAAGATGACCGAGGGATCGTAATAAGGAATAAGGCTCGGTTGGTGGTGAAAGGGTTCAATCAGCAAGAAGGGATTGATTACAATGAGGTGTTTGCACAAGTAGCAAGGTTGGAAGCAATTCGTTTTTTCCTAGCTTTTGCTTCATTCAAGGGCTTCAAGGTTTACCAACTTGACGTGAAGAGTGCGTTTCTTTACGGGAAATTCCAAGAAGTGGTGTATGTCTCACAACCAGATGGGTTTACTGATCCAAACTATCCAGATCGAGTCTATCGACTTGATAAGGCATTGTATGGATTGCATCAGGCACCTAGGGCGTGGTATGAGACACTGCTAGCACATTTTTTAAAGAGTGGTTTCGAAAGAGGTCAGATTGACAGTACGCTGTTCATTAAAAGGAAGAAGGAAGACTTTCTGCTGGTACAGGTATATGTAGATGATATCAATTTTGGGTCATCAGATGAGAACATGTGTCATGATTTCGAGGAAGTAATGAAGAGCAAGTTTGAGATGAGTGCGATAGGTGAGCTATCTCACTTTTTGGGTTTACAAGTTGAACAAAAGAAGGATGGGATGTTTATACATCAGACAAAGTATGTGTATGACATTTTGTCTCGTTTCAAAATGGAGGATTGCGCTACTTTCAATACACCTATCTGTGAGAATCACAATCTTGGTCGTGGAGGATGTTGATCCAACTCAATACAGGGCAATGATTGGTTCTCTGATGTACTTGACTGCTTCAAGACTAGACATCATGTTCGCAGTAAGTCTTTGTGCCAGATATAAAGCAAATCCAAAGGAGTCACACATGAAGGCGGTGAAGCGGATTCTTCGTTACTTGAAGGGGAAACCTAAACTTGGGTTATGGTATCCAGCTGCTAGTGATTTGAAGTTTGTTGCTTTCACTGATTCGGACTTTGGAGGATGCAAATTAACAAGGAAGTCTACCACAGGTAGTTGTCAGTTCTTAGGAGGGAGGCTCGTGTCATGGCAATGCAAGAAGCAGTCTTGCGTGTCTACCTCGACGTGTGAAGCTGAATATATTGCTGCGGGTAGCTGTTGCTCTAAGGTTCTCTGGATCCAACAGCAGATGCACAATTACGGTTTGAATTTCACTCATACTCCTATTATGATAGACAATAATGCCACTATATCAATCACCAACAATCCCGTAAAACACAGTCGCACAAAACATATTGACATTCGTTATCATTTTATACGGGATTGTGTTGAAAAGAAATTGATTGAACTGCATCGAGTCGATACACTTGATAACCTGGCAGATCTTTACACAAAAGCTTTTGACAGGGCTCTTTTTGAACATTTAGTCGAACTCAACGAGATGAGGAATCCTGAATAACCAGTTTTCATAAAATTTTTGTAAATAATTTACTGCTTTTTAAAAATCAAAAACATAAAAAATTTGAAAATTAAAAATGAGTTTTCACTGTGTGGAAAAGAAGAAATGATAGTGCATCAGCAAGTTAGACTGTCCACACTAATATTTAAAACTAAATTGCTTAAGTGGGATAGTAGCTTCATCATATGATGTACCAGTAGGCAAAAAGCATGAAATAATCAACTTACCTTTTGATATTAACATAACTACGTATGAGTGGGTAACATATCAGTGGCTTATGGTTTTATAACCTAAATTTTGCGTTGATAGATTGCCAAAATCTGATGTTTTAGGTCTTTATATCATTATTCAATCCGGGGTATCAAGGTTGTCCTTCTGCTGCATCCAGATATATGCTAACCTAGGCACAACCAGGATATCTTAAAAGAGCTAAAATGCCAAATCCTAAAAATTGAAGAAGCTCTCCTAGACAGTCATTCAAATGTGCAAATTGCATTATTCGTACCAAAGTTTGGTATTTGCCTTAACCCTCATTGGATATTGGTCTCTTTGTTGTACGGGAGTACTGACTTGATCACCAATTATCTAGCGTTGTAATTCAAAAGGATGAATTTCGGTATACTCACCTACTACGAGGAATCTTTGTGCATACCTTGATCGTGGGGGTATGTCCTGAAGTAGGACACACTAGTATAGAAGTATAAATTATCTAAACATATCACTAGGTAATGGTACTTGAAATGTTCATGTATTTTGCTTAAGTGGATACACAACACTAGTAATCGTCTTGAACTGGTTTTCATGTATATTGCATTTAGAATTATCAAATAGTGTGAAAACAGTTTGGTGTTGCTGATATGATCTTCTTAAAGGTGATTATCATAAAAACAGAGTGTTTATTTTTTGTTATTTATTTGCTTTCAGAAAATATAAAAATCCAAAAAGATTTCATTTTCTTGTAAATTCTTAACGTAGGGATGTTGGTTGTTCATGGAGGAGTTCTTACCGATAGGGGGAGACGATGTTAGAAGATGGGTTCGAAATTTTAATATCTTGTAGGTTCAATGTGCTTAAAAGTTTATGTATGTGTTTTGAGTTGAGAAGTGCTTAATCTGTGATACAGTTTTACTATCTCTTGAATAATAATAATTTGTTTAACTTGTGTTATTAATTCTTATGGTTTCTCAAGATTTTTGTTTTATAGTATGCAGATTGTAGTAGTGTGTTGCTGAAAAGTTTGATGAAGAGGAGTTTGCTTGGATGCTTGGTAGAACCTCCTTTCTACATTGTAGACAAAGTTGAAGAGTTTTGCAGATTGCTATACAAGGTCTAAACTGGAGTTTATTCAAACGCCAACGATTTAGAAGATTTGTTGATTGGATACATCGGTTTAGGGGGAGTCTGTTACTGACAGAAGCTATTAAAGCTGAAGCTATCCAAAGACCAACGTTTTTCAAAGACGTTGTAGATTGCAAGATGACTGAAGACAAAGTTGTTTAATGAAGCTATTGTCAAGGGGGAGTTTGTTGGTGCATATTTGTGATAACAACTTAGATTTGGTCTTTGGATATCTTGTAATTAGTAAAATGATAAACGGTTAGCGGGTTTAGTTTTGTAATAGTTAATTAGAAGTAATTGGGCTAAACTAGACACCATATAGCATATGGTAGGCAAATTGGGCCTAGACCCAATAGAAGTCCATATGGTGAAACCCTAGCCCAGGTGTAAAACCTGTCTCTATATAAAGAGAGCTTTGCATTAGGGTTAAGGTTGATCGTGTTGCTCAATCAGTTGATTAGGGAATTAGAGAATTACTTCAGAGAGAGTTGAGAGAGAGAGAGAGTCTTGAATTGATTGTAAACCATTGTGTTGGATAATCAATAGAATACAGTTTGAAGTTCTTGTGTTCTTGTTCTTGTTTGGTTTTCTGTGAAATCTGGTCTAGGGGATTCCGCACTCTAGATTGGATAGACGATTCTGGGACGATCCATATGGATTAGGGGACCTACAATTGTGAGAAGCTCGCTTCTACACGAAGGTTGAAATTTGTAGGCAAACTATGTTCGCGAGACGACCATTTTTATTGAAGATGAAGAGCACATGAGGAATGAGCAAAAAAACTAGGTGCATACGTTTCTTTTTAGCTTTGATTTTTAGTTAGTAATAAGTGGATTGTATTTTGTATTTATTTATCGGGGTGATATTTTGGAAAGGTTAGCCGTGTCACATCCCTTGTGCGTTTTAAATAGCTCCATTCATACACATTGAGGGCAATATTGACCTCAAGTGTGGGGATGGGGAGAAATTTTTTTTTTCAATTTTACCCTTTCATTTAAACAATACACATTGAGGACAATGTTGACCTTAAGTGTGGGGATGTGAAAATTTCAAAAAAAAATTTCAAAATGTCTTTGTTTGAAGCAGTATAAAAAGCACGAGTAACTAAGTTAATGAGGGATGGCGCAACCCATGTGGTCTTTTGTCATGGTCAAGTTCAAATTAATAACATGATGGGTATTTAGCGGGTGGTTATTTGGGAGTAATCCGCCTACGAAACATGCATTTTATACACATCGCATACCATACCTTCTATATGTGAGATTTTGAGCCACTTTTACATATTATATATGCATATATTTGTTTGGTAGAGTGGACCATTAGTCATGTATTGTAGAACTTGCAATTTTTTATACGTTTGAGACCATAGACCGAATATGAGCACAAGTATGATTAAGGCATTAGGTAAACCTTTTTACTTTACACCAATTATATACCCTTACCGAAATCAATTCCTTAGTTGCCAATTTTGAGCCTAAACCTTTAATTTGAACAACCCATTTAGCCCTTAACCGTTGAACCTTTTATCTTTAACCCGTGTGATGAAAACTTGATTCTAGGATTGTATTGAAAAAAAATTAAATAAAAAACAGAATATAATTGAGAAAAGAAAAGAAAAATGTATGTATTGATAGTTTGTTGAATAAAAGGCGGAAAACTTTTGCCTCTTAGCTTATTGTTTCGTAGTCGGTTGTGTTAGAATAGTTGTTTTTGTAATAAAAATCGAGTTTTCATCACCTTAGCCACTTTCAAAATATCCTATTCCATACCCTTAGCCTAGCCCCACTACAACCCGTTCAAGACCTTTTGACTTGTGCTTAATATTTGTGTTGGTGGTGGAGAATGATTGAGTTGCAAGCTTATGCGAGTACGTGTTCTAATCGGTTTGTGTGATTATATCAAAAGTGCTAATGCATCAATTATTAGCCAATTTCTAAGCCGAGTGGAGAGAACATTGTGAGGGATGTGTATGAATTATGAGTTTCAAGGGCGGGTTAATCTTGGATAGCCATTTTTATGTGTTAATCATGTTAACATTAAATATTTTGAAAATGATAAAAATTATGAACCGAGTATGACATTAGAACTTAACTCGAGTCTCAAGAATGGGAAATGTGTTCCGCATTCGACCCACATGAAGTGAAAAACAGATTTGCTTGAGGGCAAACAAAAGACAAGTGTGGGGATGTGATACGTGGTAGAAAACCGATGTTCCTATTAAGCTTAAGTTAATGTTTTACGTAACTTTTAGTTTCGAATAGCCTACTTTTGATTGGATTTGTGTTTTACAGGTTACGGAGTTTAAGGAGCTATTCGGGAGCTTTTCGGAGCATCGGGGCGGAAAATAGTCAACCGGGATCAAAAAATGGAAAAACAGGAAAACATGATATAGAGAGGCCGTCGCCGACGCCCCTCAGATAGTTCCGTCAGCCAAAAATGTTCGTAGACAGTGGATAGAGCGTCGGAGGAGAATCAGACAATCTGGGGGCCGTTGGCGACGCCCCATTGGGTCATCGGCGACGGCCCCTCCTATTTCCTTGTCGCTGAGATTCAATTTGGGACGGTATTAACTTGTGTTTTGACCATTTTGTGGGGAGTTACGAGTTTTGGAGTTTTGAAATACCTATTGGGAGCCAAGAACACCATACCCGACTATTGACCTGCACGTACCGACATACGCGCTCCTCCTTCCTTCCTTGGTAGCTCAGGCGGTGGTTGGGGTTGTTCCAATGATTCCATGTGCTCATCTTCTTATACAGGAGGTGGTTGGGAGTGATGGGAGGGAGTGTTAGCAAAGGTAAATTGGTTCCAATATTGGTCCCACTCATTAGGACCATGATATGGCGATCTAGCGTAGGAGTTCGAAGCGCTTAAGAGTTCGATGGGATGTATGTGCGATCCTGATGGCGGCATTTCTGGATTGGAGTATTCATCCATGGCATTAGGTTGATCCAACTAATTCTCATCAGCTGGGACTGTGTTAAAGTAATGGTTCGGGTTAAACTCATCATTATATGAATGATGAGAATGATGAGAGTGGTGTGATTGGTGCGAATGATACGAATTGTACGAACTTTGATATGGGTAGGTGAATGTCTTGATAGGGGCCAGGAATCCCCCAAATCCTCATAGGGATTCGAGTGATGGGGCTGTGATGGGATGTGTCCTGATGGTCCTCCCCTCATTGGTCCTTTACTTCTTCCTCTTACTATTGGCGGCATTTTCCTGTTAAAATCAAATAAAAAACAATACTAATAACTTCATAATGAGATGAGTAATCTTAGGTCAAAGCCTAGACTCGAAAGTCTAAGGAATGTGCTTGTGTAAGTTTGAGATTAAACACAAGAAGGATAGTGTTAATTCTCTCAAACGTTGGCTTTGACACCAACCTGTCACATCCCGGCTTTCCACAGCCAATCCAAACACCGGTGGGCCCGGGTGGAGAATATCATGACATAAGTTGATAAGATCATAGTCAATTAAACACATCAAATCAGAAGTCTTGGATTAAAATTTCTATTACAAACCAAATGTTTAAAATACAAAATAATATACAGATGGCTCATAATAGAAGATCCACAGACGGATCATAAAATGTACAAATGTGTATAACAGACTTTGGGCAGATCTAGGATTTGCAATATCCTCTTATCACTACCGAGCACTTCCAGCCTATTTTCGTATTGTACCTGCAAGCTTAGTCTTTTGAAAATACGTCAGCTTTCGCTGGGAAATACACCCAACTAACTCATTTTGAAAATATTTGAGTATGTTTTAAGTGCACGTTGGCACAAAATCTTTTATAAATTGGGAAAGTTACTTTGTAACCTTATTAACAGATTCACATGTTTGTCCATACATACAAGGCCCAGTGTGAAAACCGAGACATGATTAACGTACACACCACTTAAGAACTCATGAAGGAGTTATCCCCAACTTTGTGGGTAAATGCATTTGAGCGTCTGTCAAGTGTATGCCTACACCCCGCGCTAAGGTTGTGGCCCTTATCTAATGTATTGAGCCGAGGATATCCATGACACGGTAGTTAACCCCCGATGTTTAAGTTATCAAACAACACTGATTAAATAGAATATGCGGATTTACTAGCCACAATCCGGCATTCGATTGATCCCATTTCCAACCAAGCGGTAATATATTACCGTAACCTAAGCCCGTATAAGGGAAACAAGTCGAGAGTATTTACCTGAGCTAGTCTTCATTATAACGCAAGATTTAATAGCTCAGCCGTATACAAAAGTACTAAGTGCATATATCATTTACTGGCAACTCTCTAGCCTGGATTATGGCATAAGCTAACCAATTAAATACTAACGGTCTTATTTAATTCACAGACTTAGACCGAGTAGCGTACAGGATCAATGCGTATAACGCTAGATTAAACGATGATTGGATATAATGTAGTTTAATCCCAACAAGTACTTTGACTTGTGTAATATGGATAAACTATAAACATTCTGGATTTTGAAAATTAAATGACAAGGTTACATCTGTTTCGATTAATTTTCGTAAACTAGTTACATATACTTAACTGTATGCATATCAGCAACATCGGGTAACCGGATAAGTCATGGACAAGTTCTATATGCCATTATATTTTAAATAAGTTGTAATATTAGTAGGATATCAACTTATATGCCCGTTAAGGTTTTAAAATGAAATTATGCCTCATAAGGGCATTTTGGTAATTTCATATTGTGTAAAAGAAACTTGAACATATATTAATGTTATGGTCATAAGTATTCTGGAAAAATAATTTATTTATGATATAATATCAGTAGGATATTGATTATATATGTAAGTTATCACTTATGATCAAATTATAGGGGCATTTTGGTCATTTTACACGTAGTTTTATAAATTATTTGGGATTCTGAGTTTATATCATGTACCTACTGTAAAAATACTTAAAATAAGTTTTGAAATCAGTAGGTAATAAGTCTTGGTTGATTAATATGGTCTAAAACCATAATATGCGCCAAACGGCGCTTATGTCGTAAAATGACGATTTATGTGATGTTTAATGAAAACTGATGTTAAGGTCAGGATATGTCTTAGATGTGTTATTTAATATAAAATATCAGTAGGTAAAAGGTTTACTTTGAAAAGGTATGATTAAAACCGTTTTATGAGCCACGAGGGCTTTATCATCGTTTATCGACATAATACAAGGACTTGTTCATAAACTCAATTTATAATCTAATTTGACATCCCGAATAATCCTACTTATAATATTATATCAGTAGGAAACTCATTTTCAAGTTCATTGTCAATTAAACCTCTTTTTATGCAAAAAGGACATTTTAGTCAAAATGACATAATTACGGAACTTGTGCATAAACTCTGATTCTAATTATGATCATGTAATATAACCACAGAAGGTTATGCTACATTATATTATGATCATAATGCAACCTTAGATCAGTAGCTAACTAATCTAAATCGGGTCAGAATCGAAAGTCAAAGCAGAAGTTAAACTTCACGACTTTCGGTTGCGAACCGACCCTAGAACTGAAATTGACGAGTCGAACATGTTCTTACATGTTCTAATAATTATTACCAACTTGTTTAAGTGTCAAAACATATTTCGTAACATATATAAGCTCAATTATAACATTTCTGAAAAATGGCTTGTTTGAATTTTTAATATAATAACTTTGACCCGTCAATTGGTCTAGCAAACGTGATCTTCAGGAGGTGCCCTTAATAGGGATTAACACATACCTTATTACGTTCACTTAGCCATGTTCATTATGAACAATGGCTGGACCATACTGGTCTTAACTGAAAGTCAAGACGTTTTCTGTAAAACGCTTGACTTTTGGCTATAAAAGCCTATAAACGAAAATGCAAGAGAAAGGAACACTTACAAGTGATTCCTAGGATGCAATAGAACTAAGTTGGATGCTCCTTTAAGTTAAGAACTTCGAGAGGATGGAGATAGAATGATAAATGAGAATGGTATAAGTTCAAATGGTGAAGGAGGTGATGCAAGGTGTTAAGGGGTGTTAGAGGGAACTTACAAGTGTCCTAAAACGTGGCATAGTTGTTTGAAAGTCCATGGCTTCGAAACAGTGGTTTTTGGCAACATGTGTGGAGGCTAAGCAAAAATTCTGCTGATGCAGTCCTCTGGCGGGCCGCAAGAGACACAGGCCTGGCCTCTCGTGCCCCGCGAGTGCCCCAAGGCCAGATTCAAAGTTTGTCACATTTAGCCCCTCAACTTATTAAACCCTCCTAAAACACCTTTATAGCAATTTAGCCCTCCGTAACCAATATTTGGCATACCCGGGAGTATGCCCGGACATTGTCGAGTTTTCGGTTCGTTAAAAGGTCACTCAGAGGTATAAATTAACATGTTGACACTTTTAACCCCTCATTTATCCAACTTTTACATATTAACAGATTTAATCCCTCTCGTCCAACAAATGGGACATATGAGAGTTAGGACTTCGTAAAGGATCACTCAGAGGCCCAGTATAAGCATGTTAATTTCGATGTCACTCAAAGGCTGGGCATGTTGATATATCAGTCACTCAGAGGCCAAGTTTAAGCATATTGACATATCAGTCACTCAGAGAGGCCAAGTTTAAGCATATTGACATATCAGTCACTCAGAGGCAGGGCATGTTGACATAGCAGTCACTCAGAGGCCAAGTTTAAGCATGTTGACATACCAGTCACTCAGAGGCTAAGTTTATGCATGCTGACATCAGAAGGTCACTCAGAGGCTTTGTTTGAGCATGTTGACACCATTAGTCCCTATTAGTCTTTAATATAAAAATACGACACGTGTCACTATACTATTGGACATGATTTTTATGAAGTGTTACACTCACCACCATAACCCCCACCATCAGGATAGACTTCTTGACCCTACAAGGACTGTGTTGCATTGTAACATTCGTAATTGTCTCCTCCATATCCATCCGGACCCTGTTGTTGCACGTTCGAGTATTCACACCCGTATCCATAATCCAGAAACCCATGTTGCGCAGAATAACATTGTGCATCAACTTGGTACGAGTCGTCCACATGGGATATTTCATCAACAGGAGAGAAGCTCGTTCATATCTAGAAACGGTCTGTTTTTATTTCCTTGTACACTTGACACAACCTCCTCTTGCTCGTTAGAATCGGGAATGACGGTCTCCCCCTAACAACGGTAGCATCATTAGTAAATAATTAAAACAATGAGTAGTTTAACCTAATAACTGTTACCGGATTGGCTTCGGGCACCCATGACTCGCTAGAATACGACCCAAAGAAATAGTTGCCGTCCTAGTATGATAACATTTCACCATCGTTGAATGATATCAGATGGAGTAATATAAGCTAAAGAAGAAGACGCAAAAAATTCCGACGAAGTGATATCAAATGCTCTGCATGGCTCTATTTAACTAAGATATATATGCCCCGTCTAAGCCTAGACGGGACGTATCACTTTACTACTTTACTCACCTGCATGCAGACCACCAAAGTCAAAATCAACCTTTAAGACGGGTCATCTAGGCCTAGACGACCCGTCTTGACAGGTCGTCTTCCGGCTCCGTCTAAGGTTAAACGTCCCGTCTGATGTGACTGATTTGACATTGTACGAGGGCAGGATTGTGGTCGGAGAAAGGAAACCTAGATGCCCCGTCTAGGTCTAGATGACCCCTCTTGAGGGTGTGGAAATAGGCAGGTGGGTGTGTGAATATGTAGACCCTAAATAAATCTTCATGAATAGGTTGAGTACTCACTACAATAAATCTGACTTTTAGTGGCGAGTGTTGTCGTCAATAAAAGTGTCGCCGCTATTGCTTTGTCGCGAATGCATGAAAATCATCTCTATTGCTTAGTCATCGCTATCACTTTGTCCGTCGCTAAAGCCCTTCTATCAACAGGGGCAAATTTTAGCGTCTCTAAAAGTGTTTTTTTTTTTAATTTTTTACATACTAAAACCTGCCAATTTCGGGTTCACGACACCTAAAAACTAGATAAAGATAAACTAGAATAGCATAAACGTCACAAACGTCACCATCCGGTTTAATAATAAGTTACAAACATGCAAAACTACTTAACATATAAAATTACTTCGGAGGCGCTGGCAATAAGAGGAGTTACAGTACCGTCACAAACTTGCAGAATCTGTAGTATGGGTGTGGAATCAGTCGTTCATGTGCTCGTGCAATGTTCGTATAGTAGAGCGGTGTGGCGGCAGATAAGTAACTGGCTGAAGCTACAACCAATGTATGCAAATGACAAAGAGGAAGACAGATTATTGAATATAAATGGTATGGACGCAACTAAAAAGAGGAAAAGAATAATTCATGCAATTTATCTACAGACATTGTGGGATTTATGGAGGAAGAGAAACGATAGTCTTTAATAACAAGACGAACCGGATAAGCAAAGTGGTGGAGGAGGTGAAAGAGGAAACATATGCATGGGCGACACAAAAAATGAAGCTAACGGGCGTGACACTGGACAAATGACGAAGATTCGAGTTAACAGTAGTATGATTTTGTTTGTATTTTTAGTTTGGGTGCCTTGTTGTATCTGGTGTAAACTCGGTTCCAAATAGCTTCTTGCTATTTTGGTTTATTTGTTGAATAATATGTCCCGTTTTGCCGTCCAAAAAAAAATAATAAATGAACCCACGCATTGTTCATTTGCTTTCCGGATCCCTCCTCAACTACATAGAAAAATTATCATTCAAGTGTGACATACGCCAGATCTCATACGAATTATTGGAACCGACCATTGTAGCTACTTACTCAGTTCGGGTCGGTTTGGGTATTTTTTGGGTGGGGTCGGTTATCAGGTTTTATCGTTCTGGACCAAAATATGCACACCCCTAAAATGAACTCTCCCTAAAGAAATTAATAAATATACAGAATCACCCCTTGAAGCTCCATACCTTCAACTCAAGAACCAATAATTTCTCTCCTCTACTTCTCTTTGTCTAATCCTCCACCCACTTACAGGCCCCCAAATCGAGACCCACTCAGACTACCATTTCCAAGCAAATTTCAAGCTCAAAAACTTAATTTACTACCTATTACTTTTGTGGTACATTTACAAAACTGGATCAAAGGTTTTTTTTCCTACATTTGTTAATCAATAGAAGTTTCGACCTACTCACACCCAACCCTAATGTTCTGAAACATGGTTCAAAAATATAGATTCAAGACAAAAGAGGAAGTGGAAAAGTACCTAGTGGTCTACCAGTGCTGAGAATGTGCTATGGCAGAGCCAGGGAGTGTTGGCTTTACTCGGGTTTGTTCGTGGGTCACGTGTTCAACGCAGGTCACGGAAATGGAGCAGATATCGAATATCTTGAAAAGTTCAAGTTGGTCGATAAGAGTTTGTTTTTAATTACATTATATTTGCAGTAGTCTATGTGTTGCATGTGTTTAGTTAGTGTGGTCAAATCGTGGGTCATATTTCCCATATTGTAGAAGTATTTATCGTTCACGTTCATTAGTTTTAGTGCTATATATGTATTTTCTATTTGATGCTTGAAAGTGTGAGTTCATAATTTATTTTCACCACTGATTACAAACTTCGTTTCCGTGATTCTTTTGTAACCAACAGGGAGGTGATATGCAAGAAACTAAACGGTAAGTTCAATCATTTATATAAAAGAACGTTGAATACATCAGTTAGGGTCACATAGGTTACCCTATGATTAAGTATTTACTTTTTTTATTACTGTGACATAACGGGAGTAATTAATTTTAACAAAATATGTTACGACAAGGATCTTGCAGAGTTGGGAATGGGCATGAATGGGGGTGGGCCTCCCATGAGTAGAGAAGAATTTGAAGCACGTAGAGCCAAATTAATATGGATGCGTGATTCGGAGAAACGTGGTGGAATTGGAAGGTAGTCATATACCCGCATTTTAAGTTAGAAATTATAATTAATTGATGTATTAAATATGATTAACAAAGCCATACTACTGCAATAATAATTTGGGTTATAGGTAACATTGTAATAGTATCTGATGGTGAAGAAACCTTGGAAAGAACCATAATCTAAGTCAATGGCGCAACCTTGAAAAGAACCATAACTTATTATTTTTTTGCATTGTTGTTTATTTTGAAACTGAATAGAGGTGTTTCGGAATCATTCATAATTTCTTTTGTTTTGTCTGGTTGATAAATTGATTGTTGATTCAGATTTAGTTTTGGTGTAATGTGTAGGCTTTGAAGTTGTTGGGGCCTCCTGAAGTTTTATAGCATTCGGTGTGTGAACATTGGGATGTCGAGGACATATTATAGACCTGGATATGTGCTTGATTTTACAAGATTTATTATTGCTTATGAACATTAGCATGTTGATGTTTCTTAATATTTCCCGAACGCATCACAGGAGAGATTCCTTCCGGTTTCTATAAATTTTGAATCAAAGTTACTCATTTTATCAATTTTCACCATTAAATAATGAAAATGATAAATAATGTGTTAAAATAGAAACCAAATAACTTATCTCTACACAAAAAAAAAAACAAAAAAAAAATTTGTTCCAAAATCCATAACTTACATCAAAATAAGTTATATATATATATATATATATATATATATATATATATATATAATGACGTTATTGTAAAAAAAATTTTTTTTTTTAGAAGGGTAAGAAAAAATCTAAACCGTTAGATCTTTAATCTGATGGTTAAGATCTTAATGACAATCTTGTAAATAGTGTTTACATTAAAATAATTAATTTTTTAGATTAAGGGTATAAATATAAATTTAACATTTTTAAATTAAGAAACTAACATTAATGCACATTCACGTTCCCCCTTCTTTTTTAAACGTTAATAACCTTTTATACGTAACTCGTTTTTTTTTTTAAATTACACCATAATAACGAGTGTTTTTTATCTTTCATATGAGTACCATATTGTTATGTTTACTTAGAGAAAAAAATTACATTTCGATTGAATGTTTTAGTCCATGGTATTTTTCTATATTCATATAATGGTATTTTAATTGTATTGTGAGTCAAGGCGTTGTGTATTACAGTAAAAAAACCATGAACGTAAAATAAGACACCATAGCATTGCAAATAATGACCTGGTATCAAAAATAACACTATAACACTATATAACACTATACATCCATCATAGACATAGACCTACTACTAGAAATATATAACACTACATATGCATCATAGACCTGCTACCTGAAATATATAACACTATACATCCATCATAGACTTTTTACAAAATCGTATTCCTATAATAATGGGTGGTGGTTATGGAAGGTTATCAATTAATAGAACTAATGAGAAAATTACTTGTTTCCCCTTTTAAATTAATTTAAATTGAGGACACATGTTTCTCTATAATATTTCTTACACTTTTCACACTTTGGGCCTTTTTTACACTAGATTTTGTGGAAGAGGGTGTGTTTCAGGGGTTGGGGTTTTGATACAACGATGATATGATGAGAAGCCATTTTCACTTTTCGATGATTTTGCTGAACCTTGGGTTTTTAGGGTTTTGGTACTGAGTTGACTCAACCAAGCGAGTTGGTCTCGCTAAGAAGAGGAGGTTGTGTGTTTAATCTTTAAATGACTATTTTATGATTTTGTTTAGTGAAGAATATATATATATATATATATATATATATGATCTATAATCTAGTGGATGAGATTATAATGGCAAATTTGTAATAGTGTTTACCATTAAATTAATTAATTTTATAGATTAAGAGTATAAAGGTAAATTTAACTTTTTTAAATTCAGAAACTCACATGCAAGTTTTCCCTTCTTTTTTAAACGTTAATAACTTGTTATACGTAACTCTTTTTTTTAATTACACCATAATAACGAATGTTTTTTAATCTTTAATATGAGTATCATATTGTTATACTTATGTAGAGGAAAAAAATACGTCTCGATTGGATGCTTTAGTCCATGGTTTTTTCTCTATTTTCATACAATGGTGTTTTAATTATATTGTGATTCAACACGTTGTATTTTATAGTAAAACACCATGAACATAGATAAGACACCATAGCATTGCAAATAATGAATTATTATTCAAGTAATGGTGTTTTAACATCTAGAGTATGTAACATTGTATTGTGATTACAGTTATGGAGTTTTAACACTTGGAATAGCAATAGAATCATTCTAAATGTTAAAACAACATGAGTGTATTATGATTCAATTTATGGAGTTTTGGGAATTTGTATCGTGTTTTATACCTGCAAAACAAAAATATTACACATGTTAGAACACCAAGATTGTATTACGATTAAGTTGTGGTGTTTTTTGGAATTCGTATTGTGTTTTATACAAACTGACGATGAATTTCTAAAATAACTGATGAAATAAATTCCTAAAATAACTGATGAATTCGGTTAAAAGATTATATCTTTAATTAGGTTTATGGGTTAAATTACTATCTTACCCTTAAACTAATAAAATAGATAGAGACATGTGTCATCATCAGAGTCTTTCTTATTCTTCTCACACTTTTAGTCTTTTTTACAGGATCCTAAACATATATATGTATACACACTTATCACATTAAAATATATTTTTAAATTTTCTACTAATTTATGGCTATTTTAAGCTATAAATATCAAATAAAGTAAAGTTTTTCTTATGTTCGGTATCCAAGATCTTTTCAACACAAAAAAATTACTTCGTGAGTTTTTTTTAGGAGTTACTAAAATTTGTGGCTATAAATCTCAATCTATAGCTATTTATTGGAAATCTTGTTTTGAACAACAATTTTCTTTTAAGTATGTGATTTGTAGGATTTGAATCTAAAATCTCCTCTCCAAAATCCAAATGTTTAAAGGTTATCACTTTTTCAATAGGCCAACTACCCATTGGCTTTATTGGTTATTTTAACAAATATTTTTATAAGGTAGCCATAATATATAAAAACATAAAAAAAAACTAATCTCATCCACCCTTATCTTTGTAAACAAACTATATTTGTGAAAAATATATTGTATTCACATATTTTAATTTAAGCATAAACATACAAAAAATCATACATCGAAACATGTTTTGGGTTAATAAAATTATACCTCTTGCATCTGTTTGCAACATCATCCTTGATGCCAGTGTTGCTTAAGATTTCCCGTTCGCAACGCGGTAGGCCTTCCTTTCTGTTTCTATAAATTTTTTATCTAAGTTACTCATTTTATCAATTTTCACCATTAAATATGATAAAAATGACACATAATTTGTTAAAATAAAAAAACAAATAACTTATCTCAACACAATAAAAAAACTTGTTTCAACATTCCATAACTTACATCAAAATAAATTTTTTTATACATATATTTATCACATTAAAATATTTTTTTTTATTTTTACTAGTTTAAGGCTATTTTAAGATATAAATATCAAACAAAAGCCAGTTTTTCTTAAGTTGGTTTCCAAGATCTTTTCAGCATAAAAAATTACATCGTAAGTTTTTTAGAAGTTACTAAAATTCGTTGCTATAAATTTCAATCTATAGCTATTTATTGGATATGTTTTTTATAACAATTTTATGTTAACCATGTAGTTTGGGGGATTTGAACCCAAAACCTCTCCTTCAAAACCCAAGTGTTTAAAGGCTATTTGTTTATTAATGGACCATCTTCTCATTTGCTTTATTGGTTATTTTAACAAACATTTTTATAAGGTAGCCATAATATATAAAAACTCCAAAAAAAACTAATTTCGTCCACCCTCAAATACGTAAACAAACTATATTTGTGAAAAATATATTTTATTAACATATTTTAATTTATGCATAAACATACAAAATTATGCATCTAAACATGGTTGGGGTTATGAAAATTATAGTTCTTGCATCTGTTTGCGATATCATCCTTGAATCCTGTTGCCTGTGGCTAAACATATTTGAAAAGCAACACACGACATTGATGGTGATTTTGTATAATCATCATAATTAAGCCGTAGTTTTTGTGGTTTAGGTGTGTTATGAAGATCATTGAAATATAAAGAGATTGGAAAAAGAATCACTTGATTTGGAGTTGTGTAAACAAGATAAAAGAAACAAGTTAGCTTAGAATTTACTTGATTTTTATAGAAAAAAAATTGTTTCTAAATTAGCTTTCTATTGAAAATGTTGACTATATTAGTATTGTTTTGCTCAAAAAGTTATAATCATTTAAAATCCCTAAGTTGGATGGTAATATGAGAAACAAATCATAAAACAGGTAATTTCTTGATTTACATTTCAAGAATTAAGAATCGTAAGGTTTTATCAAATGATAGTTCACATCAATATGCTATTTGTGTCTAATGCTCCAAATTGTTTCACAACTTGATTATTTGAAAGTAGGTATTAAACCCCCATGTTTATTATTATCATCCCAAACTATTTATAGATTTACATTCCTTTGACCTATTCTATTTTTTCCAATAATATACAAAATAATAACAGAATATTACAAATATCTCAGATGATCTTTGATTTATTCTAATACACCCACGCAGTCGAAGCGGGAGGAGGACGAACGGTGAGATTGGATCGAAAATCATCAAAGAGAATCTTGGGTAAACCTTTTGTAAAAATGTCCACGATTTGATATCTAGACGGAACATGAAGCACCTGAACCAAACCTTTAGCGACCTTCTCTCGGACGAAGTGAATGTCCATCTCAATGTGCTTTGTGCGTTGATGTTGAACGGGGTTCCCGGTGAGATAAATTGCACTAACGTTGTCACAATAGACGATGGTTGTACGAGAGGTAAGGTATTGAAGAGCGCCGGCAAGACGCCGATATTCAGTTGCATTGAGAAGAGGTGTGCTGGATTTTGTGCTCAATTTTTGTTGGGTATCGACCGGTGTAGCGGCAGGATTATAGTCAGCCAGTCCCGCACGTTTGAGAACTTCCATTGCATATTTTCTTGAGTGAGAAATAAGGACTTGTTGGTGTGAGTCACAGCAACACCAAGGAAATAACTTATAGGTCCTAAGTCCTTCATTGCAAATTCTTTGGAGAGTAAAGCTAAGAGTCTGTCTCGAAGTGTATCTGTTGAGGTAATAAGCAAGATATCATCAACATATAATAAGATAAAAGCCATGAGGGAACCTTCGTTGAAGATAAATAGTGAATGATCACATTGGCTATGCCTGAAACCCAAGGATGATACATAATCCGCGAACCATGTATACCAAGCTCGTGGAGCTTGTTTGAGCCCATAAAGAGAATTCTTCAACAGAGAAACGTTATTAGGATAAGTTGGATCTCGAAACCCCATTCGTTGATGCATGTAAACCGTTTCATGAAGATTTCCGTGAAGAAACGCATTCTTGACATCGAGTTGATGAATGGGCCAAGACGGCAAGACTAAGCACGATTCGGACTATTGCAGGTTTCACCACGGGGCTGAAAGTTTCCCCACAATCTACCCGATTTGTTGAGATCGACCGTCGCACACAAGACAAGCTTTGTATCTTTCAAGCGACCCATCAGCGTGCTTTTTATGTCAAAAGACCCACATACTTCAGGCTATATTCATCCCATCAGTTCGAAGAACAAGATTCCAAGTCTTATTTGAAATAAGGGCACCAAACTCATCGGTCATGGCGTTTTTCCAATCCGGGTTGGGTAAGGCTTCAATAGGTGTTTTCGGTAAGGTTGAGATGGGAGTCGAAGTATGGAGATTAAACGGGGCTTTGGGTTTGTAAACACCCGACATGGAGCGAGTAGTCATACGATTGGGGGAGCGTGCGAAGGTGGGGCGGTTGGGAAGGTGAGGATGGTGTGGGAGGTGAGTTCGATTGGGGAGGGGATGATGGTGGTGAATGTAGGATCGAGTGGGAGGGGGAGGTGAAGGAAGAAGCTGTAGAGGGTTAAGAAATAATGGAAGGTGAGGGAGGGGCATTAGATGTGGATGGAATAGTAGGAGAGGAAGTGTGAGTAGAGGGTGAAGTGGGAGGTCGGGCAGAGGAAGTGGTTGGGGTGGTAACAGAAGTGGGTGCCTCAGGTGTAAGCCAAAGGTATGGGCTGAGATCATTAGTAAGGAAATCGTAAGTTTTAGAAACGGGATTAGATGTAGCGAACGGGAAGACATGTTCATCGAATATGACATCACGGGACAATATGATTTGACCAGTTTGTAAGTTATAACATTTGTATCCCCTATGGTTCATAGGGTAACCAAGAAAGACACAAGGTGTGGAGCGATCGGCAAGTTTGTGATTGTGGAAGAGGGAAGTAAAGGATAACAAAGACAACCGAAGACTCGGAGATGAGCATAGGTAGGAAGGCATTGTTAGAGATGAAGTGTGGGAGTGGAGTTGTGAAGGACTTTCGTAGGCAAAATATTTAAGAGATATATAGCATGTTCTAAAGTGTGAGGCAAAAATGAATGTGGAACGGAGGAGTGTGACAAAATGGTACGCATAATTTTGTTAATTGATCTATTTTTTTGTTCCGCTTTACCATTTGAGAGGACGTATAAGGACACGAAAACCGAAAAAGCATACCATTGTCTTTACAAAATTGGTGAAAAGAATTGTTATTATACTCACGCCCATTATCGCATTGGAAGCATTTGATGGATGTATGAAACTGTGTATTAATGAGTTTGGTGAATTCAAGAAAGGTGGTATAACTTGAGATTTATGGGAAAGAGCATAAGTCCATAAAAAATTAGTTTTATCATCTAAGAAATGTATATAGTAACGACATCCATTTGAGGAAAGAATCGCAGATGTCCATAAGTCACTGTGGATGATATCAAATGGGAAATTAGTGCAATTGTTGAAATCACGAAAAGGAAACTTTATTTGTTTACCAAACACACAAGGTTGACAAACGTGCAAATTCTTAACAACTTTAAAAGTAGATGGCAAACAAGACTTTAAAGAACATAAAACATTATTGCTAGGGTGTCCGAGACGATGATGCCATGTATCTTGAGACACCGAAATGAAAGTCGAGGAAGGAGAAATGGAAGCTTGATGTCTTGTGAGGAATGAGCGGGTAAGATGACCGGTGCTATCACATCGAAGGAGTGTTGCCCTGGGCCGAAGGTCCTTCACATTAGAACCAAAAGGATCAAATTCAATGGAAACATTATTATCAATTGTGACAACGACGAACATAAATTAAGTTTTTAACTAGATTAGGCGCAAAAAGAGTGTTGTTAATTTTTAAAGGTGGAAATGGTGGTGATAGAGTATGATGGCCGATTGCATGGACCGGAATTTTATCGCCATTTCCAACAATGACATTTCGTGAAAAACCCTTATTCAAATAAGCATCAAGATTGGACGAGTTATTTGTCATATTACCTGTGGGCCCAGTATCCATATACCATGGATAGTCTGGTGGGTGAAGTGACATAGTGTTGAAAGCCTGATCAAGTTTGGTTGGCGTGTAGCCCAATTCAGAAGCTACGTGGGCTTGTTATGGACGGGGGCCTAGAATACCGAACTAGTTGTTGGTGGTGGCAGGCCTGTTGGGGGCTGGTGTGGTTAGATAGGGGCATGGAGGAACAACCCAGTTGTAAAAAGAAGGCCAAGTGGGTCTAGGAGCCCACTGTTGATTTTGCCCAAAGTCTATGGGCTGCCCGTAACTGTTGGGCTGGAGAGGTGCTGGGTCAAAGGATGAAGAAGGCCAAGCCTGATGATGAGTGCCACCGTGTTGACCTCGGCAACGGCCACGTCCTCGGCCATGCCCACGTCCTCGGCCACATCGGTTGTTCTGATGTGAGTAGGTTGAGGAGCCAGAACCGTTAGAGCCAGTAGCAGCTGTTGGGGCTGATCCATTCGAGCTACAAGAGTGAGGCTGGTTCGGAATGTGGGACGTGTGGAGAGCGGAATCATTGGTGACTCGATTTGCTTTGGTTGTCTCCTCGAGACATAGAGCGGATCTCGCTTCATAAAATGCAGGAAGGGTTTTTGGTTTTGGAGAATGGTGGCAATGCTTCCGTAAGCTTCGTTAAGACCGGTTAACAACTGAATTACGAGTTGCTCTTCGGTGACTGGCGATCCCACATTGGCCAGTTGATCGGAAAGAGTTTTAACTTCTTGACAGTAAGCAGACATGCTAGAAAAAGAATCAAGTTTCACGTTGGCAAACTTACGCTGTAGTAGCACGACTCGGGTATGTTGGTTGTCATGAAAAATGCTCTTGAGGGCTGCCAAGCATAAGCGGCAGTGGAATCGGGTCGCATAATAGTGCTGAGGAGATCCGGCGAGATAGTAGTATATATCCATTGGAGAACGATAGAGTCCAGGCGATCCCAAACATCGTCACTCGCATCTTTTTGCTCTTTTTCTTTGTCTTTATCAAATCCGGCAGTGGAGGAGGAGGGAGATTCTTTTGCTTCGGGAGAGAGATGATCGAAGACTTGTAGGAACGGCAATGAAGCTTGAACAATTCTGCCCATGAGGCATACTGGCTGGACTCCATTTCGAGTGTGATCGAGATGTAGTTTTTGATATTAGTGACGGTAACGGCGGGATGGATCTTCGGGTCCATGAAGATGAAGACAGGAGAGGAGAAACAGCGGCTGAGACGGGAGGAGATCAGAGGTGGCTGGGAAGGGAGGAGGGTCGGTTGTGGTGGATCAGAGAATTTTGCTCTGATACCATGAAAGTAGGTATTAAACCCCCATGTTTGTTATTGATCATCCCAAACTATTTATAGATTTACATCCCTTTGACCTATTCTATATTTGCCAATGATATACAAAATAATAACAGAATATTAAAAATATTTCAGATGATCTTTGATTGATTCTAATATTATCTAATATAATTAAGTGCCACCAATGCATGTATCACTAACTTGATAAAATTTGCAAGTGGGTTTTTATTTGCTGATATTTAATGTTCAAATAATTGAACACAATCAATATTTATATGAACATCATGTCTGGTCACATATTGTATATTATCATCATGATATGCAATGCACCCTATCATGTGTCAACTTCATCTAAGATCGTCATAATTCACAACTTAGTTTCATGTTCTGTTTCTAAATAAACAAACCATGGTGATATATTATTAGGAAATTGATTTTTGTAAATAGATTTGAAAATCCAAGGTTATCATAGTGAAATTGTTAAAAGAATTGGTCAACAAGAAAAGAAAAGAGAATTTCACGGGATTAGTTTTTATTAATTACATCATCTCCCGGAATAGCACTTCAATTACAGCCCAAGACAGTAGTTGCTTTCCATGATTAGTCTCGTGTATTTTGTATATTTATTCCCTTGTCCTCTTCAATGAAAAAAACATAGAAATAAAAACAATCTTTCAATCCCTAAAAACTGTTCGTGAAATCATGGTATCAGAGCAGTGTTTCTGATCCTAGGAACAATCTGCTCATCATCTACCCAACTTAAACCAGGCTGCCATGTCAGAAGACGGTAACCATGGTTCAGATCTTTCGATCCAAATAGCCAATCTGTTAAAGAATGGCCTTAATTCCCAGCAACAAAACCCAAAACTATCTGATAGCCTCCAAATCAATCTGAAACTTAACAGCCAGAATTATGCCTTGTGGACTCGTATGATTCATGTGGCCATAGGTGGAAGATCGAAAAACCTGTTGAAGCATCTTACAACAAGTCCCCCAGACACAACTGATGAAACATATGAACAATTGGAACAGGAGGATCTCATCGTGTTTTCATGGCTTATACAGAACATTGAGCCGATAATAGCAAGTAACCTCACCGAGTTTCCCACAGCAAAAGTACTGTGGGACGCCCTGGTGGTCACATACAGTAGCGGAAAGGACAACTTACAAACCTATAATCTCCATGTCAAAGCCAATGAAATCAAGCAACATGAGTTATCACTTGAAAATCTGTAGATAGCATTGCAAGGGATATGGGGAGAGATCGACCGGATCGACCCAAATCCGATGAAATGCCCGGAAGACATCAAAATCTACACCAAACTAAGGTCAGATCAGAAATTATTTCAGTTTCTAAATGCTATCGATTGGAGATATGAACCCATCAAAAGGGAAGTGCTCCGACTCGAGACGTTTCCGTCTGTCGAGGAAGCTTATGCACTGGTTCGGAAAGAAGAAGCAAACTAGAAAATTTTAGGCACTAATCAGAAAATCGAACAAGGGCTGGCAGCAGGACTCATCGCCACCAACCCGGAAAACCCTAATGGGTCCGGCTTTATTTCCAAAAGTTTCCGGCAACCACCGAACACCAAACCAGACAAAAACCATCTAAAATGCTCCCATTGCGGTATGTCTAGATACACCAAAGAGGAATGTATCAGAATCGTGGGGTATCCGGAGTGGTGGAGCGACGGCCGTAAAAAGGGGGTGAAACACACCGAACCAGAAAAGGGAAAGGTCGCGATGGCTACGGGCAACACTGAAAGTGCTACCAACGTACCTAGCAGTAGAAGCGACAAGGGCAGCGGTTGATTCAGAGGTATAGCCATGGAAAAACCAGATGAAGAAGATGAGGAGACATGTATTGGGTCTATGGGGAAACCCGTAGATCCATCTTTTGTTTATTTCAACTTTACCAAACTAGTCCCTGAAAGTAATAATATAACAGATAGCCCCCCTCTGAACTTGGAAATGTAACAATAGCAAAAAATTGTTCTGAAAAAGCGGAAGAGCCTTGGATATTTGACTGCGGTGCAACTAACACAACGACATATGATTTTTCTGACTTGGTTTCGTGTACGAAATCTAAAAAACAAATTCAAACAGCAAACATGGAAACCGTGGAGGTTAAATCAGGAGGAACTATTGAAATTTCTTCAACTTTGAGATTATCGAATTGTCTCTATGTTCCTTCTTTGTCGCACAAACTCTTGTCAATAAGTCACGTGACAAAAGAGCTTAATTGTACGGTCCTAATGCATCCAACTTTTTGTGTCTTACAGGATATTAGGACGGGTATGATCATTGGGCGTGGTACTGAACGACAAGGGCTCTATTATGTGGACGAGGTGACTCAATCCGGTACCGTGATACTTGCTCATGGAACTACAAGTCGGGAAGCTTGGTTGTGTCACCGACGATTGGGACATCCCTCTATGGGTTACTTGCACATTTTATTTCCGAAATTATTTCCTTCAAAAAATTATTTTACAATGTGAGACATGTTTGCTTGCAAAAAGCCATAGACAAACCTATAAACCCAACAACACTAGGGTTGATTTGCCATTTACTCTAATACATTCTGATGTTTGGGGTCCTGCTCCAACTACTGGAGGGCAAAATTATCGTTACTTTCTTTTGTTTGTTGATGATTGCACTCGGATGACCTAGGTTTATTTCTTAAAACACAAATCTGAAGTAGTTGATAAATTTGTTGTTTTCTATGAAATGATTAAGACCCAGTTTAAAAAGGAAATACAAATTCTCCGATAAGACATCGGCAGTGAATTTGTCAACACACACATGAAGCAATTCCTTGAAACCAAGGGAATGGTCCACCAAACCTCATGTGCACACACTCCAGAACAAAATGGAGTGGTAGAACGCAAAAACAGAATTGTGCTAGAAATTACTAGGGCACTACTAATTGAATCACAAGTGCCAAATAGTTTCTGGCCTGAAGCTGTTGCCACAGCTATTTACCTAATAAACCGTCTCCTGACAAAGATTCTCAGCTAAAAACACCTTTAGAGATTCTCTCTAAGCTCACAAAAAAATATTCCCCCCTCCTAACCTTGAACCTCGGGTATTTGGATGCTCTGTGTATGTCCATATATCAAAAGCCAACAGGAACAAACTTGCCCTATGTGCAGAAAAATGTGTGTTTGTAGGGTACGGTATAACCAAAAAGGATACCGTTGCTATAACCCAAAAACAAAACACATGCACACGACCATGAATTGTGACTTCCTTGAGGCAGAATATTATTACCCCCAACACAGTGGTCAGCGAGAGAGGGAATATTCCGAACCACTGAGTTGGTTACAACCCGTAGCCTCGGCACCTGAAGAGACAGAAGAAGAAACTGTGCACAAGAATCTGGATAAGTCACCTTCTACAGAACATGACGAATCGACTAACAGTGCTCACACCAATGACGACACACCCGCCAACCTGATATTTGAGGTAAGTGTTCCCGAGCCCACAGGTTATTCCGATCCTACTAATACTTTCAATGAGCCAGCTAATGATGGACAGGACGAATCACCAAGCCAGACCAATGAGGAACCAAATATCAAGAGGTATGCTTTACCTCCTAGAGCAAACAAAGGTGTCCCTCCAAAGAGGTATACCCCGGAAAGAGAATCAAGAGGTTCAAGGTATCCTGTGGTAAATATTGCAGTAGGAAATCTTGATGAAGAAGCTAAAGCGTTTAATACCTCTTTGTATTCCGAGACAACGCCAACCACATTTGAAGAAGCTCTTGGATCACAGAACTGGGAAAGTGCAATGAAGACATAAATTTATGCACTAAAGAAAAATGACACATGGGAAAAATGTTTTCTTCCCCATAACAAGAAAGCAGTGGGATGTCGGTGGGTCTTCACCATAAAACACAAGCCAGATGGAACGATTGAAAGATACAAAGCCAGACTAGTGGCTAAGGGGTATACTCAGACATATGGAATTGATTATTCTGAAACTTTTTCCCTAGTTGCTAAGATTGACACCATTCGAGTTCTTTTCTCAATAGCAGCAAACAAAGAATGGCCTCTTCATCAATTTGATGTAAAAAATTCTTTCCTCCATGGAGAACTCCAGGAAGAAGTATACATGGAAGCTCCACCGGGTTTCTCAAAAGAATTCTAACTAGGTGAAGTATGTCGTCTAAAAAAATCATTGTATGGCCTCAAACAATCACCTCGGGCCTGGTTCGGGAGATTTACGTTAGCCATGAAGACATACGGATATACGCAAAGCAATTCGGATCATACTCTTTTTTTGAAATGAAGAGGGAAATTGGTCACGTGTTTAATTATCTATGTTAATGATATGATCATCACAGGGGACGGCAAAGAAGAAATACTAAAGCTAAAAGCAAACTTGTTCTCGGAATTTGAAATGAAAGATTTAGGAAGGCTCAAGTATTTTCTGGGAATTGAAGTCTTACGGTCAAAGCAAGGTATTTTTATTTGTCAGAAAAAATATATCCTGGACTTACTAGCAGAAACAGGAATGCTTGACTGTAGACAAGCAAAAACCCCAATGATTGCAAACCAAAAGCTATGTATGGAAGAAGGAGCTCCGCTAACAGAGAAGGAACGATATCAATGGCTAGTAGGGATGTTGATATAGTCATCTCATACTCGCCCTGACATGGCATACGCTGTTGGAGTAATAAGTCAATTCATGCACCAACCACAAGAATCTCATATGGAAGTCGTCTGGAGAATTATCAGGTATTTGAAAGGAACTCCTAAAAATTATCACACACCGGATTTCCAACACAAATCCATACACCGGTGGCCCGGGTAGGGAGTATTGTGACGTTAGTCGATAACATCATAGTCAATTAAACACGGCACAACGGAAGTCTTGGAGTAAAATTTACTATTACAAACAAATGTTCGGAAGTACAAAATAATATACAAGCTCGCAATAGAAGATCCACAAGCGGATCATAAAATGTACAAAGAAAGAATATAAAACAGACTTAACGGCAGATCTAAGGATTTGCAAGATCCTCTTAATCACTATCGAGCAACTTCCGGCCTATTTCGCGTTGTACCTGCAATTTAGTTTTTGGATGATACGTCAGCTTTCGCTGGTAAATACACCCAACTGACTCATTTTGAAAACATTTTAAAATGATTTTAAGTGCACAGGGCACAAAATTCTTTTATAACTTGGGAAAGTTACTTTGTAACCTTGTTAAAGATTCACCTGTTTGTCCATACATATAGGGCCTAGTACAGAGACCGAGACATGATTAAATACACACCACTTAGAACTCACAGAAGAGTTATCCCCAACGTCTTGGGTAATTTGCATTTGAGCGTCTGTCAGGTGTATGCCTACACCCCGTGCTAAGGCCGTGGCCATTAACTAATCTAATGAGCCGAGGATATCCAGGACACCGTAATTTAACCCCCGATGTTTAAATTATCAAACAAAACTAATTAAAACAGAAAATGCGGATTTACTAGCCACAATCCGGCATTGAATTGATCCTATTCTGACAAAGCGGTAATAGTTTACCGTATCCCAAGGCCGTATAGGAAAAATAAGTCGAGAGAATTTACCTGAGCTAGTATTCTTTTAATTTCAATAACTCAGCCGTATACAAAAGTACTTAATTGCAGATTGCATTTACCGGCAAGGCTCTAGTCTGGATTATGGCATAAGCTAACTAATTAATACTAACGATCTTTATTTTAAGTTATAGACTTAGACCGAGTAGTGTACATGATCAATACGTATAACGCTTGATTAAATGATGATCGGATAGAATGTAGTTTAAACCCAACAAGTACTTTGACTTGCATAATATGGGTAAACAATTAACATTCTTGATTTTGAAATTTAAATGACAAGGTTAAACCCGTTTCGGTTAATTTCCGTAAAATAGTTACGTATAATCAACCGTACGCTTATAAGCGATAATGGGTAACCGGATAAGTCATGGACAAGTTCTATATGCCATTTTAAATAAGTTAAGATATCAGTAGGATATCAACTTATATGCCCGTTAAGGTTTTAAACGAAATTATGCCTTATAAAGGCATTTTGGTAATTTCATACCGTATAAAAGAAACTTGAGTATAATTTAATATTAAAATTATAAGTATTCTGGAAAAATAGTTTATTTATGATATAATATCAGTAGGGTGTCAATTATATGTGTAAATTATCTTTTATTACAAACTATGCACCGAATGGGCATTTTGGTCATTTTACACAAAGTTTATAAATTATTTGGGATTCTGAGTTTATAACATGTACCTACTGTAAATAAGTTTTATAATCAGTAGGTAATAAGTCTTGGTCAATTAATATGGTTTAAAACCATACTATGCGCCTAAACGGCACTTATGGCGTCTTTATGCGATTTTCACGAAAACTGATGTTAAGGTCAGATTAAAATATCCAGATCTGTCATTTAATATAACATATCAGTAGGTAAAAGATTTACCTTGAAAATATTTGATTAAAACTATTGTATGAGCCACAAGGGCTAAAATCGCCATTTATCGACATAGTTTAAGGACTTGCTTGAAAACTCAGTTTATAACTTGGTTTAATATCTCAAATAATCCTACTTATAATATTACATCATTAGAAAACTCATTTTCAAGTTCATTACTATTTAAAACCTTGTTTTATGCAAAAAGGACATTTTGGTAAAAAATGGCATAATTATGGAACTTGCGCATAAACTTGGATTCTGATTATGATCATGTAATAAAACCTCAGAGGGTTATGCTACATTATATTACAATCATAATTCAACTTTAGATCAGTAGATAACTAATCTAAATCGGGTTAGAATCGAAAGTCAAAGTAGAAGTCAAACTTCGCGACTTTCAGTTGTGAACCGACCCTAGAACTGAAATTGACGAGCCAACATGTTCTTACATTGTCTAATAATTATTACCAACTTGTTTAAATGTCAAAACAGGTTTTATAACATATATAAGATCAATTTATGATTTTTCTGAAAAATGGCCTGTTTGACTTTTTAATATCATAACTTTGACCCGTTAATTGGTCTATTAAACGTGACCTTTAGGAGGGGCCCTTTATAGGGATTAACACGTACCTTATTATGATCACTTAGCCATATTCATTTCGAACAATGGCTGGACCATAATCGTTTTCACCGAAAGTCAAAGCGTTTTCCGAAGAACGCTTGACTTTTGGCTATAAAAGCCTATAAACGAAAATGCACAGGGAAGGAACACTTACCAGTGATTCCTAGGGTGCAAAAGAACTATGTTGGATGCACCTTTTAGCTAGGAACTTTCAGAGGAGGGAGAAGAGTGTGAATAAGAAAGGTGCAAGTTCAAATGATGAACTTGATCACCTATTTATAGTTGGAGAACTCAAAGGAGGTGAAGCTAGGTGTTTAGGGGTGTAAGAGGAAGCTTACAAGTGTCCCAAAATGTGGCATAGCTGATTACAAGTCCATAGTTTCGATTTAATGGTTTTTGGAGCTTTGTTTAGAGGCCAAGACAAACATTCTACAACAGAGCCTCTATCGCGCCCCGCGAGAGACCCAGGCCAGGTCTCTCTCTGCTCGCGACCGCTATATGGCCAGTTTCAAGTGTTGACACTTTTAACCCCTTAACTTTATAAAGCTTCTAAAAACCTTTTTAAATACCTTTTTAGCACTTTTAACCCTCCGTAGCCAATACTTGGCATACCCGGGATTATGCCCGGACATTGTCGTGCTCTCAGTTCGTTAAAAGGTCACTTAGAGGTATAAATTAACATGTTGACACTTTTAATCCCACCATTATAAAACTTTCACATATTAACAAAATTGAACCCTCCCGTCCAACAATGGGCACGTATGCAAGTTAGGACTTCAAAAAGATCACTGATAGGATTATTATAAGGATGTTGATTCCAATGTCACTCAGAGGCTGGGCATGTTGACATATTAGTCACTCAGAGGCCAAATTTCAAGCATGTTGACATATCAGTCACTCAGAGGCTAATGATTTAAGCATGTTGACATATCAGTCATTCAGAGGCTGTTATTTATGCATGTTGACATATCAGTCACTCAGTTTGAGCATGTTGACGCCTTTAGTCTGTATTGGTTTTTAATATACTAAATTTAAAAATACAACACGTGTCACTATACTATTGGACACGATTTTACAGGGTGTTACATCCTCACCCCCTTAAAAGAAATCCCGACTTGGAGATTTTATTAAAAAAGATGGGGTATTTTTGTCGCATAATGGACTCAACCTCCCATGTATACTCAGGACCTCTAAAAGCGTCCCACTTAACCTTTACTATAGTATCATCTTTCTTTGGAGCTTCTTAACCTATCGATTCTCGATCGAAATTGGTTTCTCAATGAACCTCAGGTTTTCATCTATCTGTACGTCATTGTGCGATATTGCTAGCGACTTATCGTCTAGACATTTCTTAAGGTTAGATATGTGGAGTACATCAGGGATTCCACTTAGCTCCTCTGGCAATCTGAGCTTATAAGCTACAGTGCCGACACATTCAGTTATCTCGAATGGTCCAATATATCTTGGGCTCAACTTGCCCTTCTTTCCGAGACGCATCACACCTTTCCAGGGTGATACCTTTAGCATGACCTTGTCCCCTACTTGGAACTTAAGAGGTTTACGCCTCTTGTCAGCATAACTTTTCTGTCTATCCACGGCAGTTTTGAGACGATCAAGGATTTGCACAATCTTTTCCGTGGTCTCCAGGACAATCTCTGGTCCTGATAGTTAGGCTTCCCCAACTTCTACCCAGCACACAGGCATTCGACACTTTCTCCCATACAAGGCATCAAAAGGAGCAGCCTTGATGCTAGTATGATAGCTTTTATTGTAGGAGAATTCTATTAGGTGTAAGTTATCATCCCAACTTCCCCCTAAATCAATTACACATGCTCGAAGCATGTCTTCTAGTGTTTGGATAGTACGCTCACTTTGTCCATCCGTCTGTGGGTGGTAAGCTGTACTAAAGTTTAATCGTGTGCCCAAAGATTGGAAACTTTTCCAAAAGTGAGAGGTGTATCTAGTATCTCTGTCAGATACACTAGATACTGGCGCACCGTGAGGGATAAAATATTGTCCACATACAACTTACCAATTTGTTTGAATTATACGTTTCTTTAATTGGCAAGAAATGTGCTGACTTGGTCAGTCTATCCACTATGACCCAAATAGTGTCATTTCCATTTTTAGTCTTAGGTAACTTGGTAATCAAATCCATAGTTACCATTTCCATTTCCACGTGGAAATTTCCAATTGTTGTAAAAGTCCTAACGGCTTCTGGTGTTCGGCTTTAACTTGCAAACACGTCAGACACTTGGCTACATAAGTGGCTATGGATTTCTTCAAACCCATCCACCAATAATTCTTCTTCAAATCTTGATACATTTTGTCACCACCTAGGTGACCTGAGTATCTTGTGTTGTGCGCTTCTTGGAGGATTAGATCTCTAAGTCCTCAAAGGATTGGAACCCAGATTCTTCCATTGAATCTAAGGATTCCATCCTTTCCAGGCGCTAACTGATCCACAGTTCTGCATAATCCTTCCTTAGGATCATTAGTCTCTAATAAAGCTTGCTCTTGCGCATCTAATAGCTTCTCACTTAAGCTATTTCTGAGCTCAATGCTCTTGGCGTTATTCCTTATAGGTTTAACCCGTTCCTTGCGACTTAAGGCATCAGCGACTACATTTGCCTTGCCTGGATGGTAGAGAATCTCGCAATCATAATCATTTAGTGTTTCCATCCATCGACGTTGTCGCATGTTCAATTCCTTCTGATGGAACAGATGCTGGAGACTTTTATGGTCTGTGTATATAATACACTTTGTGCCATACAAGTAATGTCTCCACAGCTTTAGTGCAAATACAACGACACCCAATTCCAAATCATGGGTGGTTTAATTCCTTTTATGCACCTTTAACTGTCGTGATGCATAGGCAATCACTTTGCCTTTTTGCATTAGCATACAACCCATGCCAGTGTGCAATGCATCACAGTAGACTACAAATTCCTCAATACCCTCAGGTAGAGATAACACAGGAGCATTGCTCAACTTGTGTTTAAGAACCTCAAAAGATTCTTGTTGCTTTGGACCCAAATTATACTTAACATTCTTACGGGTCAAGGTACTTAAAGGAGTGGCTATTCTTGAAAAGTTCTCAATGAATCTCCTATAGTAAGCAGCCAATCCTAGGAAACTACGAATTTCTGTTGGGGTCTTGGGTACTTCCCAATTTAGTATGGCCTCAATTTTAGCGGGATCCACTTGGATACCACGTTTACTTACCATGTGTCCAAGAAATTTGACCTCTCTAAGCCAAAACTCACACTTAGAGAATTTAGCATAAAGCTTTTCTTTCCTTAGCAGTTCTAAGATGCACCGAAGATGTTTCTCGTGATCAGCTTGATTACATAAGTAGATAAGTATGTCGTCCATAAAAAAATGAGAAACTTATCCAAATATGGCTTGCAGACTCTATTCATGAGATCCATGAATGCTGCTGATGCATTTGTGAGCCCAAAAGGCATCACCAAAAATTCAAAGTGAACGTAACGGGTCTTAAAGGCTGTCTTAGGAATATTCTCACTCCTAACCTTCAGCTGATGATATCCAGATCTTAAATCGATCTTGGAGAAGTAACTAGCCCCTTGAAGTTGGTCAAATAAATCATCGATCCTGGGCAAAGGATATCTATTCTTGATTGTTAACTTGTTCAGCTCTCGGTAGTCGATGCACATTCGCATCGAACCATCTTTCTTCTTTACAAACAGAATAGGAGCTCCCCAAGGCGAGGAACTAGGCTGAATAAAGCCTTTCTCCAAGAGTTCGTCTAGCTACGTCCTCAATTCCTTCATTTCAGTAGGTTCTAGCCTATATGGAGCTCTAGCTACAGGTGCTGCCCCTGGTATGATATCAATCCTGAACTCCACTTGCCTATCTGGAGGTAGACCTGGTAATTCTTCTGGGAATACATCGGGATACTCTGAGATGACTGGAAGGTCTTTGTCACACCCCCAACCGCAGCGGAATAAAAGTCGGGGCATAATTGGGTTATCACCAAAGCTCATGATATTTACTAAGAAGTTTCATATTTATTACAAATTACAAACTTAAATATCCAATAATCAAAATTCATACAATTACAAAGGAAAACAAAACTAAATGTTCATTCCAAAGCATTAACTTGTTTATTCTTCTAGGCCATCCTAAGTGTTTCTTGCCTCAACTGGATCACCTGTATCATGTGTGAAACAGGGGAGATTTTGGGTCAACAAAAGTTAGCGAATGAACCTTGATAAAACATTTTAAATAATTGTTGGTTTTATTTATTAAAGAAAATTCGTGCATTAATCACATGTGAGCAAACATATATATGTAAACAATCACAAACCACTTTGGATGAATATATGACATGAATGATGATGAACTTGAGATCAAGGCTCAATCAAACGGAGCGGATCTAATGAGGCACCTAATGCTCAATCCGTATCCCACGGGGAACTGATGGGCCTAATGAAATGCGTGCACTAAAATGATAAATTTAATCTACATATAAATCACACAACAACCGATACACATTTGATCACGGAATGATATATGCACATGGGTTTAGATAAAATAAAGAAATAGTACGACACATGATACACCCCAAAACGTGATTGAAACGGGGAATTTGTAGAGATTCACTCACAGTGGGTGCGTTCCTTGATAATGATGAATGTGTACGAATTTATGATTCAACCGACAAGGGAGAACTAACCTATATAATCACGTAATAGTTCGATAAATAAATAAATTTTATTTGAGATTAATATTTTTAATTAGTGCTCTAAATGAGATTTTTTTAGATTTTATTTTTGTGAGTTAAATGTAAATTTTTAGGCTTTAAAACCTTATTTTGAGGTATTTTTAACAAATTTTCAAATAAAATAAAAAGGAAAAAAATTACCCTTTTTCTAAGGGTTTGACTGGTCAACGACCGGTCTGACTCACTAATTATAGGCAACGTGCGAGGTTCGAACTCGTGACCTCCCGTATACGTGCACGCAGCTCTACCAACTGAGCTACGTGTCTAACCCGAAATATATCCAGATTTAATTTCTTTTATATACTTACTACGGTTTAACATATTTTTGTTTATTTAAAATGGTTGAGTTAATTTCAGAGACATTGCAAGGAACCGGATTCGAACTTCCGACCCTGACTTGGTTTGCACCCGGCCCAACCAGTTGGGCTGGGTGTTTAACCCGTTTATATTTAGAATTCTTATTAAGTTTATCAACTTGTTGAAAACCAATGTGGTTTGGTTTTAAAAAGTTTTTTTTTTACTTCAGGGAGAACGGTGTTGCTGGGTTCGAACTCGGGACGCGTGTGTTTAATGTGCACACAGTCCACCACTGACTGTGTGTCTAACCCGGTTAGAATACTGATTTATATTAATTTTATACACAAGTTACGAGTTGATCTGAATAAGTTTAAAAAGTGTGGGTTTTATTTCAGAATTCGGAAACAGGTGCGACTAGAACCCGGGACGTGTGCTTTGTAATTGCACACAGTCCACCACTTGATTGTGTGTCTAACCCGGTTAAATACCTGTTTTATTTATATTTAAACATTATCTCGACTTCATCTTTTTCACCGTTTAAAACCCAGACAATGATCCCAACTGACTAAACTGATTAAACAGTTTTGATTACTGTTTGAGCTAATAAATTACTAATCAAGAGATAGCAAGGAGGTTTAGATAATTATACCGGTTTGGAGAACAATTACGGTTTTCTGGTTAGAGATTCCGGCGATACTCCGGCGAGTGCGAAGGTCTCCGGCAATGTGCTTTGAAAGAAAAAAATTCCAGGAAGAAAGTGCGGTTCTGAGCGGATTGCTCACAAGGAATTGGGTGGGTATTTATAAGGTGGACAGGCTGATTCGGTTTCGATTTAGAGACCAAAAATCACGGTCAATGATTTCAATTCTCAAAAGAAACGGTTTTGAATCCTTGTGTTTTAAGTAACGGTTATAACTGATGTCGAAATCAAGTTTACGCATTTCAATCATGGGGAAAGTAGCAACATTTGCGGAGTTTTAGTTTGCCGGCGATTTCGAGTTCTGGGCTTGCTGATTTACAGGTTTTGACTTTCGGTTTTACCATAAATATTATTTGTTTAAGTATTGAACACAAGAATGTGTGTGGCGGAGTGGTGTGATTTGTGTGTGTCTACGCGAGAGACCCGGGTTCGAGACGCGGCTACTCTAATTATTATTTTAGGGTTTAATTTTAATTTGCTTATTATTATTATTTATTAACTATGGTTTTTAAATTCTAAAATATTTATTAATTATGAAATATTTGAAATAACCGGCACAACAAATACGCAACGAACTTTTAACCGAAAATTTGATTATTAAACGAAGCGGGTTTTGAAATCCGTTTTACACGAAGGTTACAGTATCCCCTACTTTTAGAAATTTCGTCCCGAAATTTATGTAGTAGTGGTAACCGGAAAGAGATGCGGGTATTTCTCACGCATTGAGTCTTCACATTCTCAAGTAAACTTAGGTCTTCGTTTTGACTCCCAACGTACCCTAACAATTGGAATACGACTTCGCCTAAAGCGCTTCTCTCCGAAATCCATGATTTCTACTGGTCTTTCGACGAAGTGCATCGATTCATCGACTTGAATGTCTTCTAGGGGAATATGGAGGTTTTCGTCGGCGAGGCACTTTTTCAAGTTTGATACGTGGAACGTGGGATGAATTTTGTTGAGCTCTTCTGGTAGGTCAAGCTTGTATGCTACGGGACCTACTCTTTCGAGTATCTTGAAAGGTCCTACGTAGCGTGGTGCTAGCTTGCACTTCTAGCCAAAACGAACCACTCCCTTCCACGGTGATACTTTTAAAAGTACTTGATCACCAATGTCAAACTCCAAGGGCTTTCGTCGTTTGTCAGCATAACTCTTTTGACGAATTTGAGCCGCTAGTCGATTGTTTCGGATTTGAAGGATTTTGTCGGTTGTTTCTTGAATTAATTCAGGTCTGGTGATTTGTGCTTCACCTATTTCGTGCCAACATATTGGAGATCGGCACTTACGACCATATAAAGCTTCGAAAGGAGCCATGCCGATACTTGAATGATAGCTATTGTTGTACGAAAACTCGACTAACGGTAGGTGAGCGTCCCAGTTCCCTTTGAAGTCTATGACATATGCTCAAAGCATGTCTTCCAGGGTTTGGATGGTGCGTTCAGATTGATCGTCAGTTTGAGGGTGAAAGGCGGTGCTAAGGTCTAAGCGTGTACCCAAAGCAGTTTGTACAGCTCGCCATGTGCGTGAAGTGAAACGGCCATCACGGTCCGAAATGATACTTAATGGTACGCCATGACGGCTTACGATCTCGCTGATGTAGATACGAGCTAACTTCTCGTTCTTGAAGTCCTCGCGAATCGGAATGAAATGAGATGATTTGGTAAGACGATCAATGATTACCCATATGGTGTCATACCCACTGTAGGTGCGAGGTAACCCGGTAATGAAGTCCATGGTTATGTTTTCCCACTTCCATACAGGTATTTCGGGTTGGACTAAAAGTCCTGAAGGTCTTTGATGTTCAGCTTTCACTTTGGAACAGGTAAGGCACTTGGAAACAAAAACAGCGATATCCTTTTTCATGCCAGGCCACCAGTAGGTGTATCGTAGGTCTTGATACATCTTATCGGCCCCTGGGTGTACAGAGTATCGTGTTTTGTGTGCCTCTTTCATGAGGAATTCATGAAGGTTATCGCGACCAGGAATCCATATACGGTTTAAATAGTATAGAATACCGTCGGATTTGGTTTCAATTCTGAGTTCAGCTCCACATGACAGCTCATCGCGTACGTCATTTTCTGTTACAGAAACATGTTGAGCTGCCCGGATTCGATCTTTGATGTCGGTTATGATTTGCGAACATAGAAGACGAATAGAGTTTGCATAACCTTTTCGACTGAGCGCATCGGCCACCACGTTTGCCTTGCCAGGATGGTACCGAATTTCACAGTCGTAGTCGTTGAGAAGTTCGACCCATCTTCATTGCCTCATATTCAACTCTTTCTGGTTGAAGATATGTTGGAGACTCTTGTGGTCAGTGTATATTTCACACTTGGTACCGTAGAGGTAATGTCTCCATATCTTGAGAGCGAACACAACGGCTCCAAGTTCCAGGTCGTGGGTGGTGTAATTCTTCTCATGGACTTTGAGTTGCCTAGAGGCATATGCTATCACTTTTCCTCTTTGCATCAATACGCAGCCTAACCCTTGCCCCGATGCGTCGCAATATACCACAAAGTCATCGCAACCCTCAGGGAGTGTGAGGATAGGTGCGTCACAAAGCTTTTGCTTTAGAGTTTGGAAGGCCTCTTCTTGCTTAGGTCCCCAAATGAAGGGTTTTCCTTTATGAGTCAAGGCCGTGAGTGGTACGGCGATACGGGAAAAAATTGGCAATGAAGCGTCGGTAGTAACCAGCCAAACCAAGAAATGACCTAACTTCGGTAGGGGTACGTGGCGCTTGCCATTCCTGTACTGCCTTGATTTTTTAAGGATCAACATGAATCCCTTGGTTATTGACGACATGACCAAGGAATTGTACTTCTTCTAACCAGAATTCGCATTTTGAGAACTTAGCTTAAAGCTTTTCAGTCCTTAAGAGGGTAAGTATGTGTCGAAGGTGTCGTTCATGATCGGATTTAGACTTAGAGTAGATAAGAATGTCGTCGATGAAGACTATGACGAAACGGTCGAGGTAGGGTTTGCATACCCTATTCATTAAATCCATGAAGACAGCGGGGGCGTTGGTTAAACCGAAGGGCATAACCATGAACTCGTAATGACCATAACGAGTCCGGAAGGCGGTTTTTGGGATATCTTCGTCGCGCACTCTAAGGTGATGATAACCAGAACGAAGGTCGATTTTTGAAAAGCAGGTGGCACCTTGAAGTTGGTCTAGGAGGTCATCAATGCGAGGCAGTGGATAGCGATTTTTAACCGTCAACTTGTTGAGTTCTCTATAATCAATGCACATGCGAAACGTTCCATCTTTCTTTTTCACAAAAAGAACAGGTGCACCCCAAGGCGATGAGCTAGGACGTATGAATCCTTTGTCAGTCAGCTCTTGCAGTTGACTGGCTAGCTCTTGCATCTCGGATGGGGCTAACCTATAAGGAGATTTTGCGACCGGTGTAGCGCCGGGCACAAGATCGATTCGAAATTCGACTTCTCTCACAGGAGGAAGTCCTGAAATGTCGTCGGGAAAAACTTGCGGGACTTCCTTCACAATTGGAATATCTTCGAGCTTCCTCTCCTTGTCTCCCTTCTTGATGACGTGGGCTAGAAATGCGACGTAGTTTTTGCGAAGATAACTTCGGGCTTGAAGGCAGGACATCAATTTGAGTCCTTTCGTAGGGGTTTCCCCAAAAATACGAAGTGTCTGACCGTCTGCAAGAGGGATGCGAATGAATTTTTCGTGGCATACCACTTCAGCGTGATGCTGGCTGAGCCAGTCCATACCGATTATAACATCGAAACTTCCCAACTTCATAGGAATGAGGTCAATTGGGAAATCGTGATCGTTTAGGGTGAGAGTACAATCGTGTATAATAGAATTTAGTGAAGTGGGTTTTCCGTCAGCAACTTCCACCGTTAGAGATTCAATGAGATTAACACGAGGTTGGTCGAGGATAGATTCGAATTCTAAGGACACAAAACTCTTATCCGCACCAGTATCGAATAATATGGATGCATAACTACCACTTATGAGAAACGTACCGTTGACCACATTGTTGTCAGCCCTGGCTTGGTTGGCATTAATATTGAAAGCTCTTCCTCTGGCAGGTGGAGGAGCTTGGTTTGCTTGGTTTACCGGGTTCGCTTGAGCTTGGGCATGGATGACGTTCACTAGGCGTGGGCAGTTGTTCCTGAAATGGTTTGGGTCTCAACAATTGAAACAGGCTCGTATGGGTTGCATCATGGGGTAGTTGGGGTGGTAGTAAGATTGGGCTGCGTATTGTGCAGGTGGTAGGAGTAAGGGTTGTTGGGCTTGGCCCACCATTTGATTTTGGGTTTGGGTTGGAGGTTGACTACGGTTCATTCGCTGAAGGGTACGGCAGGTTTGGATGGTGTGACCCGCACGGCCACAACTTGTGCAATGTTGGCAGGGGTTTTCGAGAGGGTGATGGTATTGACAAAGGTTGCACTTTAGGTGTGGGCCAGTGTATGGACTTTTGAATGGTGCAGCTGGAGGAGCAATTTGGGTGATTGGTGCAGCAGTGATAGGAGGGTTGGTTTTAGTGACAGCAAAATTCTTGCTATTTCGCTTCCTCTTACCAGCAAACTTCGAGTATGAGACGGGGTGGTTTGGAGTTGGGGTCTCAATGGGTGCTTTCTTCTTCTCATCTTTGAACTTGTCGTTTCGAATGCGATTTTCAGTGAGTTCTGTAGCTAACTCCATCACGGCTTCAAGTGTTGCAGGCGAAGTGCTTAAAACCGAATCTTGGATTTTCGAGGGGAGGCCTCGAATGTAGTGTTCGACTAAACGGTACAAGGGGGTGAACAAATTGGGGATCATCTGGTTCAACTCGAGAAATCTCTTATTGTACGAAGTGTGGTCTCCTTCCTTTTGTTTCAAAGCGTGGAACTCGTCTTCCAGCTTTTTGATTTTGCTTCTTGGACATAAACGTCTTGTCATGATTTCCCTTAACTCTTCCCATGTTAAGGCCATGGCATCTTCAACTCCTCGCTTACCCTTTTCCGTGTTCCACCAAGTAAGGGCTACCCCAAACAGTCTTCCAGTCGCGTAACGTACCTTACGGTCCTCGGGACAGTCGCAATTGAGGAAAGTGTTTTCCATCTCTTCAAACCAGTGAAGGAGAGCGGTGACACCTTCAGTCCCTTCATATTTTGGGGGATCGCAGGATTTGAAGTGTTTGTAGGTGCACTTGGGGGTTTTAGAAGGAGGGTTGGCGACGCTCTGGTCTTCTTGGTTGGGGGGGTTGATGGGATTAGCGGTGAGAGCTTGTTGAACTTGTATCACGATATCAGGAAGTACTGCAGCCATTTGTTTAGCAATTTGCGTGGCCAAGCGTTCTTTTGACTTTCCTGACCTTCTACCTCCACGTAATTGCCTAGCCGACATCTACAGGAACATATGTAGGAAGATTGTGAGTTTAAGAATTTCCTAGGTGTCATGTGTCGTAAAAGAATGAAAATAACATAACTGAAAATAATTTAACTACATCCATATGATGTCTTGGGTTTGCTCATGTTTGGGCCTCCAAATATCCCCCATACCATTGCCTGTGTAGTCATGTGGGCCCCCACGACTATTGGGCTTGACAGGATTCACATTGGTGTCGGCGGGTTAACACTTGCACCACCTGAATGAAAATCGTAAAACATGATTGCGAGAAGTATGGTCTGAGGGTGTCCAGGTGTAGACACATTGACAACTCAAAGTGGGGTTAGCTCACACGACGTTTGGTATAGTATACTTTGGCCTAATAGGTCCTTCGTACTCTCATCGTTAGTCCCCAGGTAGGCAAACTGGTCCTTTATTTTGGATTTATACGAATGCCAAGCCTAGACAGGACGTTCCGACTACCGGTACTCGTACCCTTCTAGTTACTACACGCCCGTCGTGTAAACTCACTTTGATGTGATTTGAAAAATACGAAATCATTGCAAAAATCATGGAAATCGAGAGGTGTGTGCTTTCATAGATATGGCATGTTATGAGGAAATAACTATGATGAGCATTGCATATTAACATGTACTTGTGAGTGTGCTTGCATAATATTGGGTGTGAACATGAAACATATAAACATCATGAATTTTTTATGTAACACATAAACAATTAAAATTTAATCGACTATAGTATAGGCTCTAAGGGTCTAATAACCTATCCTATCTCCCTATAGTCACAAGCTCTGATACCAATCTGTCACACCCCGACCCGCAGCGGAATAAAAGTCGGGGCATAATTGGGTTATCACCAAAGCTCATGATATTTACTAAGAAGTTTCATATTTATTAAATTCAAATTACAAACTTAAATATCCAACAATCAAAATTCATACAATTACAAAGGAAAACAAAACTAAATGTTCATTCCAAAGCATTAACTTGTTTATTCTTCTAGGCTATCCTAAGTGTTTCTTGCCTCAACTGGATCACCTGTATCATGTGTAAAACAGGGGAGATTTTGGGTCAACAAAAGTTGGCGAGTGAACCTTGATAAAACATTTTAAATAATTGTTGGTTTTATTTATTAAAGAAAATTCGTGCATTAATCACATGTGAGCAAACATATATATGTAAACAATCACAAACCACTTTGGATGAATATATGACATGAATGATGATGAACTTGCGATCAAGGCTCAATCAAACGGAGCTGATCTAATGAGGCACCTGATGCTCAACCCGTATCCCACGGGGAACTGGTGGGCCTAATGAAATGCGTGCACTGAAATGATAAATTTAATCTACATATAAATCACACAACAATCGATACACATTTGATCACGGAATGATATATGCACATGGGTTTAGATAAAATAAAGAAATAGTAACACATATGATACATCCCAAAACGTGATTGAAACGGGGAATTTGTAGAGATTCACTCACAATGGGTGCGTTCCTTGATAATGATGAATGCGTACGAATTTTTGATTCAACCGACAAGGGAGAACTAACCTATATAATCACGTAATAATTCGATAAATAAATAAATTTTATTTGAGATTAATATTTTTAATTAGTGCTCTAAATGAGATTTTTTTAGATTTAATTTTTGTGAGTTAAATGTAAATTTTTAGGCTTTAAAACCTTATTTTGAGGTATTTTTAACAAATTTTCAAATAAAATAAAAAGGAAAAAAAATTACCCTTTTTCTAAGGGTTTGACTGGTCAACGACCGGTCTGACTCACTAATTATAGGCAGCGTGCAAGGTTCGAACTCGTGACCTCCCGTATACGTGCACGCAGCTCTACCAACTGAGCTACGTGTCTAACCCGAAATATATCCAGATTTAATTTCTTTTATATACTTACTACGGTTTAACATATTTTTGTTTATTTAAAATGGTTGAGTTAATTTCAGAGACATTGCAAGGAACCGGATTCGAACTTGCGACCCTGACTTGGTTTGCACCCGGACCAACCAGTTGGGCTGGGTGTTTAACCCGTTTATATTTAGAATTCTTATTAAGTTTATCAACTAGTTGAAAACCAATGTGGTTTGGTTTTAAAAAGTTTTTTTTTATTTCAGGGAGAACGGTGTTGCTGGGTTCGAACTCGGGACGCGTGTGTTTAATGTGTCTAACCCTGTTAGAATACTGATTTATATTAATTTTATACACAAGTTACGAGTTGATCTGAATAAGTTTAAAAAGTGTGGGTTTTATTTCAGAATTCGGAAACATGTGCGACTAGAACCCGGGACGTGTGCTTTGTAATTGCACACAGTCCACGGCTGGACTGTGTGTCTAACCCGGTTAAATACCCGTTTTTATTTATATTTAAACATTATCTCGACTTCATCTTTTTCACCATTTAAAACCCAGACAATGATCCCGACTGAATAAACTGATTAAACAGTTTTGATTACTGTTTGAGCTAATAAATTACTAATCAAGAGATAGCAAGGAGGTTTAGATAATTATACCGGTTTGGAGAACAATTACGGTTTTCTGGTTAGAGATTCCGGCGGTACTCCGGCGAGTGCGAAGGTCTCCGGCAATGTGCTTTGAAAGAAAAAAAAATTCCAGGAAGAGAATGCGGTTCTGAGCGGATTCCTCACAAGGAATTGGGTGGGTATTTATAAGGTGGACAAGCTGATTCGGTTTCGATTTAGAGACCAAAAATCACGGTCAATGATTTCAATTCTCAAAAGAAACGGTTTTGAATCCTTGTGTTTTAAGTAACGGTTATAACTGATGTCGAAATCAAGTTTACGCGTTTCAATCATGGGGAAAGTAGCAACATTTGCGGAGTTTTAGTTTGCCGGCGATTTCGAGTTCTGGGTTTGCTGATTTACAGGTTTTGACTTTCGGTTTTACCATAAATGTTATTTGTTTAAGTATTGAACACAAGAATGTGTGTGGCGGAGTGGTGTGATGTGTGTGTGTCTACGCGGGAGACCCAGGTTCGAGACCCGGCTACTCTAATTATTATTTTAGGGTTTAATTTTAATTTGCTTATTATTATTATTTATTAACTATGGTTTTTAAATTCTAAAATATTTATTAATTATGAAATATTTGAAATAACCGGCACAATAAATACGTAACGAACTTTTAACCGAAAATTTGATTATTAAACGAAGCGGGTTTTGAAATCCGTTTTACACGAAGGTTACAGTATCCCCTACTTTTAGAAATTTCGTCCCGAAATTTAAGTAGTAGTGGTAACCGGAAAGAGATGCGGGTATTTCTCGCGCATTGAGTCTTCCCGTTCCCAAGTAAACTCAGGTCCTCGTTTTGACTCCCAACGTACCCTAACGATTGGAATACGACTTCGCCTTAAGCGCTTCTCACCGAAATCCATGATTTCTACTGGTCTTTCGACGAACTGGTCCTTTATTTTGGATTTATACGAATGCCAAGCCTAGACAGGACGTTCCGACTACCGGTACTCGTACCCTTCCAGTTACTACACGCCCGTCGTGTAAACTCACTTTGATGTGATTTGAAAGATACGAAATCATTGCAAAAATCATGGAAATCGTGAGGTGTGTGCTTTCATAGATATGGCATGTTATGAGGATATGAACTATGATGAGCATTGCATATTAACATGTACTTGTGAGTGTGCTTGCATAATATTGGGTGTGAACATGAAACATATAAACATCATGAATTTTGTATGTAACACATAAAGAATTAAAATTTAATCGACTATAGTATAGGCTCTAAGGGTCCAATAACCTATACTATCTCCCTATAGTCACAAGCTCTGATACCAATCTGTCACACCCCGACCCGCAGCGGAATAAAAGTCGGGGCATAATTGGGTTATCACCAAAGCTCATGATATTTACTAAGAAGTTTCATATTTATTAAATTCAAATTACAAACTTAAATATCCAATAATCAAAATTCATACAATTACTAAGGAAAACAAAACTAAATGTTCATTCCAAAGCATTAACTTGTTTATTCTTCTAGGCCATCCTAAGTGTTTCATGCCTTAACTGGATCACCTGTATCATGTGTAAAACAGGGGAGATTTTGGGTCAACAAAAGTTGGCGAGTGAACCTTGATAAAACATTTTAAGTAATTGTTGGTTTTATTTATTAAAGAAAATTCGTGCATTAATCGCATGTGAGCAAACATATATATGTAAACAATCACAAACCACTTTGGATGAATATATGACATGAATGATAATGAACTTGAGATCAAGGCTCAATCAAACGGAGCCGATCTAATGAGGCACCTGATGCTCAACCCGTATCCCACGGGGAACTGATGGGCCTAATGAAATGCATGCACTGAAATGATAAATTTAATCTACATATAAATCACACAACAATCGATACACATTTGATCACGGAATGATACATGCACATAGGTTTAGATAAAATAAAGAAATAGTACGACACATGATACACCCCAAAACGTGATTGAAACGGGGAATTTGTAGAGATTCACTCACAGTGGGTGCGTTCCTTGATAATGATGAATGCGTACGAATTTATGATTCAACCGACAAGGGAGAACTAACCTATATAATCACGTAATAATTCGATAAATAAATAAATTTTATTTGAGATTAATATGTTTAATTAGTGCTCTAAATGAGATTTTTTTAGAATTTATTTTTGTGGGTTAAATGTAAATTTTTAGGCTTTCAAACCTTATTTTGAGGTATTTTTAACAAATTTTCAAATAAAATAAAAAGGAAAAAAATTACCCTTTTTCTAAGGGTTTGACTGGTCAACGACCGGTCTGACTCACTAATTATAGGCAGCGTACGAGGTTCGAAATCGTGACCTCCCGTATACGTGCACGCAGCTCTACCAACTGAGCTACGTGCCTAACCCGAAATATATCCAGATTTAATTTCTTTTATATACTTACTACGGTTTAACATATTTTTGTTTATTTAAAATGGTTGAGTTAATTTCAGAGACATTGCAAGGAACCGGATTCGAACTTGTGACCCTGACTTGGTTTGCACCCGGCCCAACCAGTTGGGCTGGGTATTTAACCCGTTTATATTTAGAATTCTTATTAATTTTATCAACTTGTTGAAAACCAACGTGGTTTTGTTTTAAAAAGTTTTTTTACTTCAGGGAGAATGGTGTTGCTGGGTTCGAACTCGGGACGCGTGTGTTTAATGTGCACACAGTCCACCACTGGACTGTGTGTCTAACCCGGTTAGAATACTGATTTATATTAATTTTATACACAAGTTACGAGTTGATCTGAATAAGTTTAAAAAGTGTGGGTTTTATTTCAGAATTCGGAAACATGTGCGACTAGAAACCGGGACGTGTGCTTTGTAATTGCACACAGTCCACCGCTGGTCTGTGTGTCTAACCCGGTTAAATACCCGTTTTTATTTATATTTAAACATTATCTCGACTTCATCTTTTTCACCGTTTAAAATCCAGACAATGATCCCGACTGAATAAACTGATTAAACAGTTTTGATTACTGTTTGAGCTAATAAATTACTAATCAAGAGATAGCAAGGAGGTTTAGATAATTATACCGGTTTGGAGACCAATTATGGTTTTCTGGTTAGAGATTCCAGCGATACTCCGGCGAGTGCGAAGGTCTCCGGCAATGTGCTTTGAAAGAAAAAAAATTCCAGGAAGAGAGCGCGGTTCTGAGCGGATTGCTCACAAGGAATTGGGTTGGTATTTATAAGGTGGACAGGCTGATTAGGTTTCGATTTAGAGACCAAAAATCACGGTCAATGATTTCAACTCTCAAAAGAAACGGTTTTGAATCCTTGTGTTTTAAGTAACGGTTATAACTGATGTCGAAATCAAGTTTACGCGTTTCAATCATGGGGAAAGTAGCAACATTTGCGGAGTTTTAGTTTGCCGGCGATTTCGAGTTCTGGGTTTGCTGATTTACAGGTTTTGACTTTCGGTTTTACATAAATGTTATTTGTTTAAGTATTGAACACAAGAATGTGTGTGGCGGAGTGGTGTGATGTGTGTGTGTCTACGCGAGAGACCCAGGTTCGAGACCTGGCTACTCTAATTATTATTTTAGGGTTTAATTTTAATTTGCTTATTATTATTATTATTTATTAACTATGGTTTTTAAATTCTAAAATATTTATTAATTATGAAATATTTGAAATAACCGGCACAATAGATACGCAACGAACTTTTAACCGAAAATTCGATTATTAAACGAAGCGGGTTTTGAAATCCGTTTTTCACGAAGGTTACAGTCTTCCATATTTGGCTTAGGCTCATTTATAGTGACTTGTACCATGTAAATGACATCATCTTTTCTCAAACATTTGGATGCCTTAAATACCGACACCTTGTCTGGCAATCCATAGTTTGAGTCTCCGGGGATGGTGATCATTTCACCAGATGGGGTCTTAATCTCGATGAGCTTCTTATCGCAGACAATGCGGGCTTGGTTATGAGATAACCTATCCATGCCTAAGACAACATCGAACCCCGCCAATTTCATTGGCAGAAGAGAGATAGAGATGGAATGATTCTTAATGGATATAGAGCATCCGTCAAGAATGGAATATGTTGTTTCTATCGTTCCATCAGCAAGTTCTATCTCATAAGTTTTATCTAGAGTTCTAATGGTCAGGTTTATTAGTTTACTAAACTTATGGTCAACAAAAGATCTAACTGCACCCGAATCAAAAGAACTCTAGTATAAATATTGTTAATGAGGAATATACCTGTTATGACATTGTCGTCATTAACAACCTCTCTTGCAGTTAGTTAAAAGGCACGAGCATTCCCCTTCTTGACCTCTCAAGGTTTGCATTATTATTCTTAAAACCTTAGGGCAGTTAGTCTTAATATGCCCTTTTTCATTGTAGACGTAGCAGATGGCATCCTTAAGATCCTTACATTCTAGGGTCTTATGCCCCCTTTCTTTTACAGATGCCATAGGGTTTGGCCTGTGAACCAAAATTACACTGTCCCCAATGTCTGCGGTTGCAAGTTTTGCATGTTGGCATTACAGTCGTTTCGCCTTGGTTCCCTTTGAACCTAAATCTCCATTTATTTTTCTTTTTAAACTTATGGGAGTTGTCATCTACTCTCTTCCTTTTCCCGTCAGTTTCAGACTTAACTGACTTTTGTCTCACTAGATCCATGGTGAGGGAGAGAGATAGGTCAACAACAGACCTATAGGTAGTAGGCTGAACAGTCTTTACCATGCCCTTTATTTCGGGTGCTAACCCATTAATAAAACGCGCAATGCGTTTGGGCTCTGGGGTAATCAAATAGAAAACTAACCTAGATAGGGAATTGAAATCGGAAACATATTTCTGACAATCTAGGTTTTTTAAAGAAAGAGACAAAAAGTCGGTCTCTAATTTCTCCACCTCATGGGGTAGGTAGTAGGTTTCCTTAACAAGGTCCACAAACTTGGACCATCCCAAATTATACAGGTGTACTTTACCTGTTGACTGGATCATGGCTTTCCACCAGATTAGGGCATCGCCCTTAAAGGACTATGATACATACTTGACCACATCCTTATCAGCACAGTTGCTGATATCTACAATTGTTTCCATCTCGTCTAGCCACTTTAGGGCTTCCACAGCTCCTTTCTCCCCGTTAAGGTCACGTGGTTTGCAGGAGACAAAATACTTATAGGTACATCCGTCTTTAACAGAACGGGACCTTTCAGCAAAATCTATTTTCCTTGGTTCACTCTTTGCATTCGAAGAGTGAACGGAGCTCTCCTTATGAGCTGAAGATGGTGGAATAGATAAGGGTCTAGAGCGAATAGCACTTGAGTCTCTAAGCTTTTCTATGGCCTTTCCCATGGCCCATTTCAACAGTCGCGTCAATGCGAGCTTGAAAGTCGTCATTATTAATGCTCTGTTTTCAGCATTGTTAGATTCCACATTCCGATGGCTACTTTGTGCCTTATTTGAGTTAGTGTAACGTCCCAAAACTCGAATGTTTACATTCATGTACGTTTTCGTATTATAAAACACAAAGTAAAATGACTAGGTTACTTAACCTAGTTAAATAGTTAGTTAAAACAAATAAAGAATGAATGTGGGACATTAATGATCAAGTAGCAAACATGAAGGGCTGAATTTGGAGATTTAGAATGAAGTTCGGGTTAAATGTGAGAATGCAGAATTTTAGTGTGTGTAAATATGTGTGTGTCGTGTATGGAAGAAGAGGTCGAGAAGAAACCCTATCTCAAGAACATATGCGCAATTCAGTAAAATCAAGACCAAAATTTGAAGGAAAAACATTGCATGAATGAAGATTTCTCACCCTCTAGCTCATATAAACATGTGGTAAGTTGTAGATTTTAGTTTGGTGATTTTGTAAGAATTAGGTTTATGATTAATCCATGAATTAGTATGAAATTTAGTATGAATACGTATTAGAATCACCATATGGAACACGGGTTATGTAGAACTATGAGTAATTTGATGTTTTGGGGAGGAACCCACTTGTAGTAGTGATGATGATGATAGGAATGGTTATACATGTTCAATAATTGTTTAATTTTTGGATGTATAATGTTGTATGTGATGAATCATTCTAGATAAGTTGATTATGATATGAAATAAATAAATGTTTAGTTGAATTTTATGAATGAAAATAAGAACATGGAAGGTTATGCATGAATGAGTTGTACATTGTGCCTAAATAGTAGTATACACACAAGATGTTTGATGAAATGTCTAAATGACAATGAAATGTGAAATTGCCTTCAGCTAATGTAAAGAATGTGGGAATAATGTTTATGATAGCAAAATATGATGAGTAACGTGTTCTTGATGAAATCCATGCATGAATATAGTTAAAGTGTGATTGGGTAGAAGCATGTTTTAGGAGTCGATCTATATGCTTAAGTGATGTAATGCACAATTTTGAATTTGTTAATCACATTAATTGCGATTAGGAATTAGATGTGGAGCGTACGAGAATCATAGAAAAGAGTAAATTCGAATGATGTGGATGTTAGCTATGAAGTAATGAAAACGCTAGTGTGGATGAAACAGATTATGTATGTGAATGTGTATATGACTAGGTGTATATGTCATATAATATGAATACGGAATGAGTATTATGTTAATACTATTGTCCACCATTTTAAGATGGATTTATGTTCATAATTTAAATGCATATAAGTAGGACAGTTGACTTTCTAGAAAAGTCAACAATGTATAAATAACAAGGTTAGACTTTCTAACATGGTATTAAGGAGATTGGGTGATACATGATGGATTATCTATGTGACACACATGATGTAAGTCGAATTGCTTGAATTATGTAAGTCGGATCTATGTCTTATGCATGCTAGTAGTTGACCGGTGAAAGTCAATGCGACATAGTACTTGTAATAGTTGTTGGTATGATTAAGCATGTATGCTAATAGTGTCGTAAATATGATGACATGCAAGAATAGGAATTATGCCAATGAGGACTCAGGCATGGATGTCTAACGGGTCAAGAGAAGGCAAGGAAGCAAGCACGTACTTGGTAACTCGAGCTAAGTGATTTTTGGGATCACTCTTTAGATACTTTAAGGGAAATGTTTTAATTTAGTTGTTGAAGAAGCTTGTGGGAATGTAAGAAAAATGGAGGTACTAAGATGAGTTTGATGATATTGGGTTGATAATAGTCAACTCAATTGGGAGTGTATGATATAAACCGAATGGAGCAAATCCAAGTAGTAAGCTACCGCTTAAATAACATAATTAAGGTACAATTGGGGTTGTACACATGTAGAATTTCTTGTTAAAGTGAGACTACGGTAGTATAAAGAGGAACTGGACCTCGTTTAAATGTTACATGTTTAATTTGAAATGAATCGGAATAGGCATGATCGAACGGGACTCGAAACAGGTCAAATAAACTGCAGCCCCAAATCTGCAGCAGCTGACCGTAAGCTACGGTAGTTAACCATAGCTTATGGTGGAAGACTAAGTTTATGGCAGAACGTGGCTACTGTAAGCTACGGTAGCTAACCGTAGCTTACGGTAGTGGATTTAATTTCTGGCAGAATATGGCTACCGTAAGCTACGGTAGGATTAGCCAACCTTCTGATTATTTTTATTTCTTGTATCGACTAATTCCGGCTCCAACCCGGTATCTCGTAAGATGTTTTTAAGGCTATTAAGTGATGCTAGGTTTGTAAAACCAAAGTAAGAGTGAAGGTACGAGTCTTGATGGGTGGGCTCCAAAACCAAGTTATGTAATTGTATGATTAAAACCCGGATTGAGTAGATGAGTTATAGGTACGAAAGAAATCAATTTATTTACACGTACAAATATCGATGAATAGTGAGTATACGATTTAAGCACAGAAATTGCACGTGAACAAGCACACGTGACTTGCACGTATGTATTAGGTATAGAATTTTAGTGGGTACGTGTCATGTGTATCTATATGAGTAAGTTGTTTGTATGTGATATGTATGCATGTATGTATATAGATGCATGCGAGTGTAAACAGGGATTGTAACTTATTAAATGTAGATCAATGGTATGTGCTTAGGCGAAGTTGGAGGTCTGCAATACATTGAGATTAAGTCTTACTAACTTTATTGCTAATGAGAATAGAACAGGTATGCAGGTATGTAAGTGTTGGGCTTTCGAAGGTGCGAATCCCGGTGTAAAGAATAAATTTAGAAGGATATAATTATGGAGTAGTAAACATAGTTAGAACGCTATGTAGTTATTGATTAATTATAGAAGGATATAACGATGTCACCCGTTACTAATGTTGGTTATGTTTATGGTGACCCTAGATTAGGCAGAACATCATTGTCATCATGGGAGATATATGAATGAAGATCGAGTTAAAGAGAAGGGATTGTACGGGAAGAGAGGTCTCATAGTTTGTATTATGTATTACATTTGACAAGTCAAGCAAAATGAACGTAGTAAATCTTTTTAAGAAAGTGTCCAACTATTTATAAATGAACCTTTAGTATTTTATATAGTCAATCAAGAAAGAATTTTTGAGTCAGTATTTTCCGCTGCATCGTTTTGGGTCAAAATGCGTTTAGGGTGTTACAGTTAACCATCTTTACGCTTTGGTTCTATACACCAATAAAGCTTCACTTAGTCATGGTATGTTAACCATATTGGTTTTAAACATTGGATATAATAATCCATCGCCTAAACTAGTGTGAATAACATCACAACTCTTAGGTTAAAAATAACTATATTTGGCCTAGGTCACAAAAGGACCATCAAAGGCAAATTACAATTTGGACATAGTCCATATATTATTGGACAGTGGATTGTATTTTCACAACTGTCATTGTCATAATTGATAATTATATTTAGCTCATAAGCTTGTCTTGAAGGACATATAATAGGGCACATAGGCCTGTCACTAATGGACATAAAATATGGCACATAGGCCTGTCACTAATGGACATACAATATAACACATAGGCCTGTCACTAATGGACATAAAATATGGCACATAGGTCTGTTACTAATGGACATAAAGTTATGGCACGAAGGCATTACATCACTAATGGACTTTTAATCATAGCTCTAAAGACAATACATCACTAATGGATGTTTTAATCATAGCCCCAAGGGCAATACATCACTAATGGATGTTTAATCATAGCCCCAAGGGCAATACATCACTAATGGAAGTTTTAATCATAGCCCCAAGGGCAATACATCACTAATGGATGTTTAATAATAGCTCCAAGGGCAATACATCACTAATGGATGTTTAATCATAGCCCCAAGGGCAATACATCACTAATGAATGTTTAATCATTGCCCCAAGGGCAATACATCACTAATGGATGTTTATTATCATCGCACTGATGATATTAGCCGGAATCAATTTTGATCACATAGGCTATATAAGGTCAGGACATAGTCCTTACCTTGAAGGCTAGTGTGATTCCTCAAGTCACACTTCCAAGAGTATTAACATTCTAGAATGTTAACATAAGAGTACCTTAATGGTTGATTAATAGTCCCGGTCGCACAGACCTTAACGACTTAGAGGCTTGAACTTAAGTCCACCACCTCTGGATAGAAGGATAACTTCCCTTAACTATCCTGATAGAAGACTCCTTCGTACTTAACTATCATTTATAATTTGTCCAAATGTGTGGTCTGTGCCACTTGGCTAATCAAAACCATTAAGATCTTTTTGAATTATATCGCAGAGCATAAATTTCGAGTAAAATCGAGACGCTCGTTTGAAGAGGATGATTATACATATTATATATATATATATATATATATATATATATATATATATATATATATATATATATATATATATATATATATATATATATAATTCCAAATTACTTCATTAAATTTCAAATTAGAAATTACAATACTAGAAAATGAAATAAACTGTCCATGCAAGGACTTTAAAGAGCTAAAAAATGTCCACGCAGGGACTAAGGAAATAACAATGTCCTCGCAGGGACTACATATAATTTGAAGCGACTTCACTCGTCCTTCTTTCCTTTGAACAACTTGGAGAGTGTTTTGAAGAACTTTTTTGTGTTCTTCTCCGTTTTCTCCGCTTGAAGCTGCATTTCTTTCATCCGTTCCAAGGCCTCATTGATGGGCTCAAGTGGTGGCGGAGGTTGTGGTTGTGGCATAACCGGATAATGGCACCCATAAGTTGGATATCCAGTCGGTGGAAAAGTAGGTGGGAAAGGAGACGGGTAAAGTGCATTGTGCATAACTGCTTGTATATAAGGGTCTTGCGACCATGCTTGATAGTCTACCGGTGTAGACGGGTTAAAAAGATCATATCCAAAGGTGTTTGGATATGTGGGGATTGGGTTAGTATAACCCGATGGTGGTGGTTGAACAGCAGGTGTTGGTGTTGGTTCCGCTATAGGTGAAAAATTAGAGGGTCCACCCATTTGTGGGTCCTCTTGAATTGTGGGGTAGGAATTGGGCAAAGGTGGCAGCGATCCTTACCTTTGTCCTACACGTACCGACATACGTGCTCCACGCTTCCTTCTTAGTAGTTCGGGTGGTGGTTGAGGTTGGTCCCCTGGTTCTATGTGGACATCTTCTTGAACAGGTGGCGGTTGAGGGTGATGAGAAGGAGTGTGGGCGAAGGTAAATTGGTTCCAATATTGGTCCCACTCATTAGGACCTTGGTAGGGCGATCCAACATAAGAGTTCGAATCGCTTGAAATTTCAATGGGATGCGTATTCGATCCCGATGGCGGCATATCCGTGTCCGAGTCCATAGGCTGGAGGCGTGTTAAAGTAGTAGTTAGGGTTAAATTCTTCATGATAAGAGTGGGAATGGGAATGGTGAGATTGGTGTGAATGATAGGAGTGGTGAGAGTGGTAAGAATTTTGGGAAAGTGGGGGAGAGTGTCTATGTGAGACAGAACGTCTCGCTTGTTGCCAAGGAGACGAATCTCCTGATTCTTGGTAGGCATCTGAATTGTGAGGCTGAGGGGGAATGCGCCCCGATGGTCCTCATTGGACCTTTTCCTCTTCCACTTTGTCCTCTCACACCTGGCGGCAGTTTCCTGTTAAAAAAATCATTCAAAACAATACTAATAACTTAATAATGAAATGAGTAATCCTAGGTCAATGCCTAGACCCAGAAGTCTAAGGAATGTGCACGTGTAAGTTTGAGATTAAACACAAAAGGCTAGTGTTTAATTATCTCAAACGTTAGCTCTGATACCAACCTGGCACACCCCATATTTCTAACCCAAATCCATACACCCGGGTGGGGAGTATTGTGACTTCAGTTGATAGCATCATAGTCAATTAAACACGACACAGTGGAAGTCTTGGAGTAAAATTTACTATTACAAACCAAATGTTCGTAAATACAAAATAATATACAGGCTCGTAATAGAAGATCCATAGGCGGATCATAAAATGTACAAAGAAAGAATATAAAACAGACTTTAGGGCAGTCTAAGGCTTTGCAAGATCCTCTTAATCACTACCGAGCAGCTTCTGGCCTATTTCGTATTGTACCTGCAATTTAGTCTTTGGACGATACGTCAGCTTTCGCTGGTAAATACACCTAACTGACTCATTTTGAAAACATTTTAAAATGATTTTAAGTGCACATGGCACAAAATTCTTTTATAACTTGGGAAAGTTACTTTGTAACCTTGTTAACAGATTCACATATTTGTCCATACATACAGGGCCCAATACAGAGACCGAGACATGATTAAATACACACCACTTAGAACTCATAGAGGAGTTATCCGCAACGTCTTGGGTAATTTGCATTTAAGCGTCTGTCAGGTGTATGCCTCCACCCCATGCTAAGGTCATGGCCATTAACTAATCTAATGAGCCGAGGATATCCAGGACACGGTAATTTAACCCCTGATGTTTAAGTTATCAAACAAAACTGATTAAAACAGAATATGCGGATTTACTAACCACAACGATTAATCGCATTTCTGACGAAGCGGTAATAGTTACCGTAACCCAAGCCGTATAGGGAAAATAAGTCGAGAGTATTTACCTGAGCTAGTCTTCTTTTAATTTCAATAACTCAGCCGTATACAAAAGTACTTAATTGCAGATAGCATTTACCGGCAAGGCTCTAGTCTGGATTATGGTATAAGCTAACTAATTAATACTAACGGTCTTTATTTTAAGTCATAGACTTAGACCGAGTTGTGTACATGATCAATCATATAACGCTTGATTAAACGATGATCGGATAGAATGTAGTTTAAACCTGACAAGTACTTTGACTTGCATAATATGGGTAAACAATTAACATTCTGGATTTTGAAATTTAAATGACAAGGTTAAACCCGTTTCGGTTAATTTCCGTAAACTAGTTACGTATAATCAACCGTACGCTTATAAGCGATAATGGGTAACCGGATAACTCATGGGCAAGTTCAATATGCCATTACATTTTAAATAAGTTAAGATATCAGTAGGATATCAACTTGTATGCCCGTTAAGATTTTAAAACCAAATTATGCCTTATAAGGGCATTTCGGTAATTTCATACCATATAAAAGAAACTTGAGTATAATTTAATGTTATAATTATAAGTATTCTGGAAAAATAATTTATTTATGCATAATATCAGTAGGGTGTCAATTATATGTGTAAATTATCTTTTATGACAAACTATGCACCGAATGGGCATTTTGGTCATTTTACACAAAGTTTATAAATTATTTGGGATTCTGTGTTTAAAACATGTACCTATTGTAAATTAGTTTAAAATAAGTTTTAAAATCAGTAGGTAACAAGTCATGGTCAATTAATATGGTTTAAAACCATACTATGCGCCTAAACGGCGCTTATGTCGTAAACTGGCATCTTTATGCGATTTTCACCAAAACTGATGATAAGGTCAGATTAAAATATCTAGATCTGTCATTTAATATAACATATCAGTAGGTAAAAGATTTACCTTGAAAAGATTTGATTAAAACTATTGAATGAGCCACAAGGGCTAAAATCGCCATTTATCGACATAGTTTAAGGACTTGCTTGAAAACTCAGTTTATAACTTGGTTTAATATCCCAAATAATCCTACTTATAATATTACATCCATAGAAACTCATTTTAAAGTTCATTACTATTTAAAACCTTGTTTTATGCAAAAAGGACATTTTGGTCAAAGATGGTATAATTATGGAACTTGCGCATAAACTTGGATTCTGATTATGATCATGTAATATAACCTCAAAGGGTTATGCTACATTATATTACGATCATAATACAAATTTAGATCAGTAGGTAACTAATCTAAATCGGGTCAGAATCGAAAGTCAAAGTAGAATTCAAACTTCGCGACTTTCGGTTGTGAACCGACCCTAGAACTGAAATTGACGAGCCGAACATGTTCTTACATGTTTTAATAATTATTACCAACTTGTTTATGTGTCAAAACAGGTTATATAACATACATAAGACCAATTTATGATTTTTCCGAAAATGGCCTGTTTGACTTTTTAATATCATAACTTTGACCCGTCAATTGGTCTAGCAAACGTGACCTTTAGGAGGCGCCCTTTATAGGGATTAACACCTACCTTATTATGTTCATTTCGAACAATGGCTGGACCATAATGGTCTTAATCGAAAGTCAAAGTGTTATCTGAAAAACGCTTGACTTTTGGCTATAAAAGCCTATAAACGAAAATGCACAAGGAAGGAACACTTACCAGTGATTCCTAGGGTACAAAAGAACTATGTTGGATGCTCCTTTTAGCTAGGAACTTCCAGAGGAGGGAAAGAGTGTGAATAAGAAAGGTGCAATTTCAAATGATGAACTTGATCACCTATTTATAGTTGGTGAACTCAAAGGAGGTGAAGCCAGGTGTTTAGGGGTGTAAGAGGAAGCTTACGAGTGTCCTAAAACGTGGCATAGCTAATTACAAGTCCATAGTTTCGATTTAATGGTTTTTGGAGCTTTGTTTGGAGGCCAAGACAAACTTTCTGCAATAGAGCCTCTCTCGCGCCCCGCGAGAGACCCAGGCTAGGTCTCTCGCTGCCCGCGACCGCCATATGGCCAGTTTCAAGTTTTGACACTTTTAACCCCTTAACTTTATAAAGCTTCTAAAAACTTTTTTAAACACCTTTTTTGCACTTTTAGTCCTCCGTAGCCAATACTTGGCATACCCGGGATTATGCCCAGACATTGTCAAGCTCTCGATTCGTTAAAAGGTCACTCAGAGGTATAAATTAAAATGTTGACACTTTTAATCCCACCATTATCAAACTTTCATATATTAACAAAATTGAACCCTCTCGTCCAACAATTGGCACGTATGAGAGTTAGGACTTCAAAAAGATCACTCATAGGCTTATTATAAGCATGTTGATTCCGATGTCACTCAGAGGCTAGGCATGTTGACATATTAGTCACTCAGAGGCCAAATTTCAAGAATGTTGACATATCAGTCACTCGGAGGCTAATGATTTAAGCATGTTGACATATCATTCACTCATAGGCTGTTATTTATGCATGTTGACAGCGGATTGTCACTCAGAGGCTCAGTTTGAGCATGTTGACGCCTTTAGTCCTTATTGGTTTTTAATATACTATATTTAAAAATACAACACGTGTCACTATACTATTGAACACGATTTTACAGGGTGTTACAAACATGGAGTTCTATTTAACCCAAATGGGAATCTCAGAACTCAAGTCTACACGGATGCAGTCTGGGCAGGGGATCGAGGGGATCGGAGATCCACTTCTGGCTACTTTACCTTAGTAGGCGGGAATCTTGTCACTTGTAAAAGTAAGAAACAGAAAGTAGTTGCTTTATCCAGTTTCGAGGGATAGCACGTGGCCTAGCTGAAGTTCTTTGGATTCGAAAACTTCTTGCTGAAGTTGGTGTCTCCCTTAATGAAACAAGCGAGATTATATGTTATAATAAAGCCGCCATTCAAATATCAGAAAATCCCGTTCAACATGATCGAACGAAGCATGTGGAGGTTGACAGACACTTTATTAAAGAGAAACTAGAAGAAGGAATTATCACATTGCCCTTTGTTCCATCTGAAGATCAACTGGCAGACGTATTGACCAAAGCCGTTAATGAAAGAATATTCACCAACTGTTTATCTAAGTTGAATTTCGGAAATCCTACTATTCTACTTGAGGGGAGTGTTAAAAGAATTGATGAACAAGAAAAGAAAAGAGAATTTCACGGGATCAGTTTTTATTAATTACCCGGAATAGCACCTCAATTACAGCCCAAGACAGTAGTTGCTTTCTATGATTAGTCTCGTGTATTTTGTATATTTATTCCTTTGTCCTCTTCAATGAAAAAAACACAGAAATAAAAACAATCTGTCAATCCCTTAAAACTGTTCGTGAAATCAGAAACTCGGGGTACATTTTCATTTTATTTGCCTAGGTTACGGGGGTATCAAAAGACTTAGAAGAGGGCTTGAGAAAATACAGTCATAAGGATTTTCGCAAACGCAATTTCAGTAAATGCAATTACTAATATTTTGCAATTTGTTTCAAAAAATGTAATATTTTTTTCTTTTGTCTTGAAGAATTGATTTCTCATTACTGTATATTTCATACGTATTGTTAGCTAGAATGGGTGTTAAGGTTAGTCACAACTACAGGTATAACAAATTTTAATAACTAGATGAATTATGTCAAACAATTAAGGTTGTATCGTTAGGGAATAAACATGTTCATGAACGCTTCTTATTTGGGTTCATTCGTTAAGGAAATAAATATGTTAATGAACTGTTGACAAACATTTACCAAATGTAAACGAAAGGAGACGAACAATAACAAAATTTATGAAAATGAACACAAACAAACATTAATATTTTCATTTAAAAATACAATCTGCATTTTTTATCAGAAATATTACAAAGAATTCATCAAAAATAAATAAGTCCGTAACATAATTGATAAAAAAACTAAGAGTTCAAACTTTAACACAAACTGAAATTTAAATAACCAAATGAGGAATATTAGTGGAGGCGTATAATATAACTACGGTTTCACTGTTTATAAACTAAAACCAATAAAATAAAAATATAACATAGAAAACCTTTAAATGAACGAACATGGATGGGCGAACATTAATGAACACATTACCGAACATTCATGAAAATAATATAAACGAACGAACGCAACTCTATTCATTTTCGTTTGTTTAACATATTGAACGAAATTTCTTTTTCATGTTTGTTTATTTATTAGACGAACAAACATAAATAAACTCCCTGTCGAACGTTTTACAAACTATTTACTAAACATTCGATATGTTTACAACCAATATATTGTTGAGATCGCATTGTGCTCTATAGAATCGGTAGTAGTGCATATTTATTTTATATTTCTTATTTGTATCGTGTTTTATCATTAAATGGTAATATATTCAACTACTATTTTTAGCATAATGACAAAAAATGATATATATTATTTCTTTTCTGTTTTTCTTATAATTTTCACAACATAATTTCATTAGTTCTATTTTACTATCTCTTCCTTTTTATTTTTCACAACATAAGAAATTTAGTTCTTCTATTTTGCTCTCTCTTCCTGGTTTAGAACTTCAACGAATCAAGCTCTCCTTTGTGTACCTTGTCCTCTTATTTTGCTTGTCTCAAAATGTTTAGGCTTGGCAATAGTTCCCAGAATGTTCAAAACACTGGGAGAGATTCGCTTTTAACGTCAGTCACCCCAATCAAAGTTTTGGTTCTTGACTACAACAAGGGCTCCCTCGCATACGTTGCTGAGGTGTTACGTTCTTTTTCCTTGGAAGGTAAACATCTCCCACACACACATATATAATGATTTATCTCTGACTTTCTATTAAAGCAAACCAAATTTAAATTGAGATATTTGATATGCTTTTCTGATTTTTATTTGGTGTTCGTAGAATAGATCTTTTCCATGTTATTTTTAATTTTGCTCGTTGATATTCTCAACCAAATTAATCTTTTTGTGAAACATTTAATTATTTTTGTCTTCGTCTCTTTAAACTTAAAACTCGGGTTTAACAATTGTACAAGAGAATTTATGCTTGCTTTTTTTTACTAAATTTTGTTTTGAATAACTGTAATTAACTTATTTTAGTTTACAATTTTTTATACCTCTTAAAATAATGGACCGTCAAATATTTTCTTATAACTCTTAAATTATTGGATCGCCAAGTGTTGGTCAATGATGTGTTGTAAAAGTAGAAGGATGAAATATTAATATTTAGAGCATCCCCAATAGCACATATTTGTGCCTTTTAGGGTATAGGTGGCACAAACCAAATCTTTTTACTATTGTGTAATTTGTTTTTTTTCTTATTTTTTCAGCAAGAGTGAGAAAAAAATAGAAGATATGGCAGGGACGTGGCTGAGAGGGTTGGTCTATAATTAAAAAAATAATTTTATATGAAAATGTGAGTTTTTGAGTGATGATTTGATAATGTTTTTAGATGTTTTTATGTTTTTTATTGTGTGAGTTTTTTATATTTTTAAGAATGAATGTTTTTACGATTTGGTAGTTGAGTAAACACGTTTTTATGCATTTTTATATAACCTTATTGTGAATGGCTTCAGTATCAATAAAGGTTGTTTTTTGTAAGTTTTTTTTAACCATTTAAAGTGCGTTATTTTGTTAACTTTTTTACAATAATAGTTATTCACAGTTTTAAGTGTTGATGTTTTCTAAAAGGATACTACCTCTTTACTCTATCGCCAACTTTCACTGAAAGTTCTTTTTTTTACTAATGGGAGATTCTATCTTATTACAATAATGTCAAATAATTATGTCTACCTGTTTAAAATCTTAACTTTATGTGAGAATTCATATTTCTCATACTATGGGTTGTAGTTTTTCTAACAAGTGTAAAAAGAATAAAAAGAATATTGCATTTAACACTTTTTTGAAACCAAAGAACATCGCATTTAACATGTTGAAAATGAACTTGTTTTTAATTTTTTTTATCCTTTTGTATATAAAAATATGTGGAAGCTAATTCAATAAAAAATCAATTTTGTAAAAAAAGAAAAAATTAACATTATTTTGAACTGTACTTTAAACAATATTTTTTAACATTTTTTTGAAGTGTTCTTTAAATTTGTTCAACAATTTTTTTAAGTTGTTCGTTAATTTTTTTTATAAATGCTTCTACATTTATTTATAAGAAAAAAATGCTGAAAATGTTTTAAAAAAATATTTTAACATGTTAAATTGAATTTTTAACGTGTTAAATGCATGTTTTGTCTGCTTTTTAGTGTTCCCAATTAACCTAATATATATATATATATATATATATATATATATATATATATATATATATATATATATATTCAAGTGTCTTTGAAAGATGAAAACTAGGAAAATTAAATGCTATACATACATTTCTGTACAAAGTTGGTTCCATTTTTGGCTTTTACCATTGTGATCTTTAATCCTGGCATTATTTCTCAGCTCTTGTCCACCGCTACAACATAATCTCTCTTCCTTGACCATGATTTACGAATTTGTCCAACTCTCCTTATAGCAAACTATATGCAATATGTATTTTGTTTATTTATGAATGGATAGTGTTGGACTTTGGTTTGGGTAGATGAGAAGTTTAGGTAAGAAAATAGGTGAACAAGTCTATGAGTGTGAATGCTTTTATTTTGACAATAGCAGCTCATCATATTTTGAACTTTTAGATAAACTGAGGCGAGGAGACTTAATACATATAAAATTTTCATATAAAATTTTTGATAAAACTTCCACTTCGAATCAAGAAAAAAGGAAGCCGGGCAACTGAGATCCTCCCCTGACCATACTAGAAGTAGACATTAATAATGTGTAAGAATGTGGTTGATTAACTTTCTCTAAACCTTCAAACATAAAATGCTAAGATTTATTCGGTACACTTAATATGCGCTCAAGTTTTCTAAAATTAAAAATGTTTCTTCCCATTATGATGTCTATAAATATGCTATTTGACAAGTTAATATTCTGTACATTGTTAAATGTGTCATTTCTGTATATCTTTGTTTAGTATCATCTATCTATTTTTATTAGTTAATATCGTCTAATTTACTTTGTATATCATTGTCTAGTATCATCTATCTATTTTTATTAATTAATATGGTCTAATTTACGTTTATGCACATCATCCATCTATATGAATAACTGTGGTATAGAATGAAATCAAGATACTGAATACACAATTTCGATTAATTGAAGATCACTGTGTTTAATCAATTCATTCATGTTGTAACATACGTCGAAAAAACGGGTTTTCAAAACCCGCTTCGTTTATTAATCGAATAGTCAGTTTCAAATTTTTGTTGCTTATTTAATGCTCATTTTAATTTTAAACAATACATAATTAATAAACATTTTAGATTATGGAAACTAAAATTGTTAAAAAGTAAAAATAAAGTAAATAAAAAATATAGGCTGCCGGGTTTCGAACCCGGGTCAGCCGGAAGACACAACCAACACACAACTTAACCACTCCGCCACTTAGTTCTTTTGTGTAAACAAGGAAACAAATAAACCTTAAGTACCCCGTGAATTCATCTGTTGCTCCAAAACTGAAACCGATTATCGGCTTTCAACCATCCAGAGACGTTTGAGTGGTCGCTAATTACTGATTATAACCGATAAATCCTTTACAACCCACGTTCTTAATCAATTCGGTCTTCATTGCCTCGGTTCATATGATTTTGGGAGTTGAAAAAAGAAATCATTTACTTCCTGATTTACACTAATAATATCATCGTCTCATAATTCGGAAACACTCACAGAACCTTCAATTTCACTTTCGCTCTAATTTCTGTTCGTCGGAAACGTTATCTGATATCGCCGGACTTTCGCCGGAAAACCGTGACATTCATCGAATCTGTAAATTTCTCAATTCTTTCATCTTCTATCTATTGTTAGACTTATACTAACTCAAATCCTTCAACCAGAATCGGTCCAGACGACGTTACGGGATATTCAGCACTCGCCGGAAAATCTCTGAAAATTCCGAAATCACGCTGTGAATCGGTACAAACATCTAAACTCTCTGATAATTCTTGTTTAGTCATTTAATTTCACAATTAGTTAATCAAAACTGTTAATTGGTCCGCTCAGACGGAATTCATAAAACAGAGCCGACGACCTTGCCGGAGTTCTGAGAAAATCATCTTTCCGGTACATTCATTCCCAAAACCTTCTTTATCCATTTCATTTTAATCATTTATATGTCCGTTAATCGAATTAAACAAGAACAGTCGAATAATCGTTGTTCTGTTTCTTTGAACGAAGAAGACGAAGTCGACGTTGAGTATAAGTATTATATAAATTGAATATTAAACCGGGTTAGACACACAGTCCAACGGTGGACTGTGTGCAAACACATAGCGCACGTCACGAGTTTGAATCTTACAAACGCACCGGCTTTCCGAATTAAAACCAATTTTTTTGTTACTGAATCAGAGTAGGACCCATAATGTTTTTAAGAATAATAAAAACTGTAAGTTTAACAGATAAGTCACACAGCCCAACTGGTTGGGCTGTGCGCTTACAAACCGAAGGACCCGAGTTCGATCCGGCTCCCTGCAAACCGGTTCAACCATTTAAATTCTTTTAATATAAACCGAATAAATTAAACATTTAATTAGTATATATATATAATTAAAACCTAGAATATTTCGGGTTAGACACGTAGCTCAGTTGGTAGAGCTGCGTGCACGCGTACGGGAGGTCACAAGTTCGAACCTCACTCAGCGCAAACAAACACAAAGTCCGAACCGGTCAACAGTCAAAGTCAACGGTCAACGGTCAATGGTCAACCCAAAAAGTCAACATTTTTTTTTATTTTATTTATTTATTTAATTTAAAAATCAATTAAAAATACTTAAAAATAATATTTTTAAAGTTAGAAAATGACCTTAAACTCACAAAAATAAATCTAAAAACCCTATTAAAATTGTTAATAAAATCCACTTATTTACCTTACCTTTTCGTTATTATTTAGGTTAGTTATTCCTCGTCGATCAACCCTCTAAACTCGTGCGCATTCAACGAACGCACCCAATGTGAGTGAATCTCTACAAATTCCCAATTTTAATCACATTTTGGGGTGTATCATGTGTCTTATTATTTATTATATTTAAACACTTGTGCATCCATCATATCCATGATCAAATATGTATTCAATATGTATCAATTGTTTGTGTAGTTAATATTTAGATTAAATTTATCATTTTCAGTACATACATCATCATAGGCCGTCTGTTCCCCATTACCTATGAGCGGAACCGTTCCCCATTACCTATGAGCGGAACGTGGCGTTACCAACATACGATCCGCTCCGTTTGATTGAGCCTTGATCGTACATACATCATCATAGGCCGTCCGTTCCCCATTACCTATGAGCGGAACGTGACGTTGCCAACATATACATTATCATTCATGTCATATACTCATGCAAGGTGGTTTGTTATTGTATGTTTATTTACGTTTGCTCACATATGATTATTGCACAATTTTTCCATATTAAATACAACAAGAAATCAATAATAAATGTTTTCTAACAAGGTTCACTCGCCAACTTTTGTTGACCCAAAAACCCCCATTTTTACACATGATACAGGTGATCCAATTGCAGCAAGAAACATATAGGACGGCTTAGAAGAATAAATCAGTTTAGGCTTTGGATTGTTTATTTAGTTACTTTTTCCTTGTAATTGTATGAACTTGTTTGGAATATTGAAGTTGTAATTTTGAATTTAATAAATATGAAACATATTAGTAAACATCATGAGCTTTGGTGATAACCCAATTATGCCCCGACTTTTATTCCGCTGCGGGTCGGGGTGTGACAGATTGGTATCAGAGCCATGACTATAGGGATATAGGATAGGTTATTAGACCCTTAGAGCCTATACTATAGTTGAATAGAATTATTTAAATTGTTTATGTGTTACATACAAAATTCATGATGTTTATATGCTTTATGTTTATTGTTACATTCAATGTTATGCAAGCATGTTCATAAGTACATATTACTATACAATGCTCATCATGAATCATATCCTCATAACATATCATATCCATGAGAGCACACACCACACAATTTCCATGATTTTTACAACGATTTTTGTATTTTTTTTCAATCACATCAAAGTGAGTTCTCATGACGGGCATGTAGTAACTGGAAGGGTACAAGTACCGGTAGTCGGAACGTCCTGTCTAGGCTTGGCATTCGTATAAATCCAAAATAAAGGACCAGTTTGCCTACCTGGGGACTAACGATGAGAGTACGAAGGACCTATTAGGCCAAAGCGTGCTATACCAAACGTCGTGTGAGCTAACCCCACTTTGAGTTGTCATTGTGTCTACACCTGAACACCCTCCGACCATACATCTCGCAAACATATTTCATGGTTTTCATTCGGGTGATGCAAGTGTTAAACCACCAACACCAATGTGAATCCTACTAAGCCAATAGTCATGGGGGCCCACATGACTATACAGGCGATGGTATGGGGGACATTGGAGGCCCAAACATGAGCAAACCCAAGATATCCTATGGATGTAGTTGCATTATTGATGTTTATGTTATTTTTTTACGACACATGACACCTAAAAAGACTCCTTAAACTCACAATCTTCTTATGTATGTTCCTGTATATGTCGGCTAGGCAACAACGTGGGGGTAGAAGGTCAGGAAGGTCAAGCGAATGCTTGGCCACCCAAATCGCAAAACAAATGGCCGCGGTGCTTCCTGACATCGTAATTCAAGTCCAACAAGCTCTCGCCGCAAATCCCATCAATCCTCCCCATCAAGAAGACCAGAACGTCGACAACCCTCCCTCCAAAAAGTGCTCTTATAAACACTTCAAGTCTTGCGATCCCCCGAAATTTGAAGGGACCGAAGGTGTCACTGCTCTCCTCCACTGGTTTGAGGAAATGGAGAACACCTTCCTCAATTGCGATTGTCCCGAGGATCGCAATGTACGTTACGCAACCGGGAGACTATTTGGAGTAGCTCTTACCTGGTGGAATACAGAAAAAGGTAAGAGAGGAATCGAAGATGCAATGGCCATAACATGGGAGGAGTTAAGGGAAATCATGACGAGACGCTTCTATCCAAGAAGCGAGATCAAAAAGTTAGAGGATGAATTCCACTCGTTAAAGCAAAAGGAAGGAGATCATACTTCCTACAACAAAAGGTTTCTAGAGTTGAACCAAATGATCCCCAACTTGTTCACCCCAGTATACCGCTTAGTCGAACACTATATTCGAGGCCTCCCCTCGAAAATTCAAGACTCAGTTCTAAGCACTTCGCCTGCAACACTTGAAGCTGCTATGGAACTAGCTACCGAGCTTACCGAGAATCGTATCCGTAACGGAAAATTTAAGGACGAGAAAAAGAAAGCCCCCATTGAGGGCCAAACTTCAAACCATTCCACCTCCTCCTCAAAGTTCGCTAGTAAGAGGAAACGTAATGGCAGAAACTTTGCTGTCACACAAACAAACTTCCCCATCCCTGCTGCACCCATCACCCAAGTTGCCCCCTCAACTGCACCATATAAAAAGCCATACTCCGGCCCATACCCAAAATGCAACCGTTGCCAATACCATCACTTTCCTGATCATCCCTGCCAACATTGCACCGGCTGTGGCCGCGCAGGTCACACCATCCAAACCTGTCGCGCACTTCAGCGAACGAACCGCAATCAACCCTCAACCCAAACCCACCATCAGATAGTGGGTCAAGCCCAACAACCTTTACTCCTACCACCTGCCCAACATGTAGCCCAATCCTACTACCAACCCAACTATCCCATGGTGCAACCTATGCGGGCTTGGTACAACTGTGGAGACCCGAACCACTTCAGGAACACCTGTCCACGCTTGGTGAACATCATCCATGCCCAAGCTCAAGCTAATCCAGTAAACCAGGCTAACCAAGCTCCTCCACCTGCAAGAGGAAGAGCTTTCAACATCAACGCAAATCAAGCTAGGGTTGACAACAATGTGGTTAATGGTACGTTTCTCATCAATGGTAGTTATGCATCCATGTTATTTGATACTGGCGCAGATAAGAGTTTTGTGTCCTTAGAATTTGAACCCATCTTCAACCAAACTCGTGATAAACTCATGGAATCCATAACGGTAGAAGTTGCTGACGGAAAACCGGTCTCATTAAACTCGATTATACGCAATTGTACTCTCACCCTAAACGATCACGATTTTCCAGTTGACCTCATACCTATGAAGTTGGGAAGTTTCGACATTATAATTGGTATGGACTGGCTCAGCCAACATCATGCTGAAGTTGTATGCCGCGAAAAGTTTATCCGTATTCCTCTTACAAACGGTCAGACTCTACGAATCTTTGGAGAAACCCCTTCAAAAGGACTCAAATTAATGTCCTGTATTCAAGCCCGAAAATATCTCCGCAAGAATTATGTCGCATTCCTAACTCATGTCGTCAAAAAGGGAATCAAGGAGAAGAAACTCGAAGACATCCCAGTAGTAAAAGATTTTCCGCAAGTTTTTCCTGACGACATTTCAGGACTTCCTCCCGTGAGAGAAGTCGAATTCCGCATTGATCTTATACATGGAGCTACACCAGTTGCAAAATCTCCTTATAGGTTAGCCCCATCCGAAATGCAATAGCTAGCCAGTCAACTGCAAGAGCTGACTGACAAAGGATTTATACGTCCTAGCTCATCGCCTTGGGGTGCGCCTGTCCTCTTTGTGAAGAAGAAAGATGGAACGTTTCGCATGTGTATCGACTACAGAGAACTCAACAAGTTAACGGTCAAGAACCGCTACCCATTACCTCGCATCGATGATCTTCTAGACTAACTTCAAGGTGCCACCTGTTTTTCAAAAATCGACCTTCGTTCTAGTTATCATCAACTCAGAGTACATGAAGAAGACGTCCCAAAGACCGCCTTCCGAACTCGTTATGGTCATTATGAATTCATGGTCATGCCATTTGGATTAACCAACGCCCCAGCTGTCTTCATGGATCTAATGAACAGAGTCTGCAAACCTTATCTAGACCGTTTTGTTATAGTCTTCATCGACGACATCCTCATCTACTCAAAGTCTAAGTTTGATCATGAACTACACCTTTGACTCATCCTTACACTCTTAAGGACAGAAAAGCTGTACGCTAAGTTTTCGAAATGTGAATTCTGGTTAAGGGAAGTACAATTCCTTAGACACGTCATCAATGACAAGGGAATTCATGTTGATCCCTCAAAAATCAAGGCAGTACAGGAATGGCAAGCGCCACGTACACCTACCGAAGTAAGATCATTTCTTGGTTTGGCTGGTTATTATCGCCGTTTCATTGCAAATTTCTCCCGTATCGCTGTACCACTCACGGCTTTAACACATAAAGGAAAACCCTTCATATGGGGACCCAAACAAGAAGAAGCATTCCAAATTCTAAAGCAAAAACTCTGTGACGCACCTATCCTCACACTTCCTGAGGGTAGTGATGACTTCGTGATTTATTGCGACGCGTCAGGGCAGGGACTAGGCTGCGTACTGATGCAAAGAGGAAATGTGATAGCTTATGCTTCTAGACAACTCAAAATTCATGAGAAGAACTACACCACCCACGACCTGGAACTTGGAGCCGTTATGTTCGCTCTTAAGATATGGAGACATTACCTCTACGGTACTAAGTGTGAAATATACACTGACCACAAGAGTCTTCAACATATCTTCAACCAAAAGGAGTTGAACATGAGGCAACGAAGATGGGTCGAACTTCTTAATGACTACGACTGTGAAATTCGGTATCATCCTGGCAAGGCAAACGTGGTGGCCGATGCGCTCAGTCGAAAGGGTTTTGCGAACTCCATTCGTCTTCTATGTTCGCAAATCATGACCGACATCAAAGATCAAATCCGAGAAGCCCAACATGTTCCAGTAACAGAAAACGACGTACGCAAGGAGCTGTCTTGTGGAGCTGAACTTAAAATCGAAACTAAATCCGACGGTATTCTGTACTATCTTGATCGCATATGGATCCCCGATGACAATAACCTTCGTGATTTCCTTATGAATGAGGCGCACAAAACACGATACTCTATACACCCAGGAGCCAACAGATGTATCAAGACCTTCGATACACCTACTGGTGGCCTGGAATGAAAAAGGATATTGCTGTTTTTGTTTCCAAGTGCCTTACATGTTCCAAAGTAAAAACTGAACATCAAAGACCCTCGGGACTTCTAGTCCAACCTGAAATACGTGTATGGAAGTGGGAAAACATAACCATGGACTTCATTGCCGGGTTACCTCGCACCTCCAGTGGGTATGACAATATATGGGTAATCATTGATCGTCTTACAAAATCAGCTCACTTCATTCCGATTCGCGAGGACTTCAAGAACGAGAAGTTAGCTCGTATCTACATCAGCGAGATCGTAAGCCGTCATGGCGTACCTTTAAGCATTATTTCAGACCGTGATGGTCGTTTCACTTCACGAACATGGAAAGCCGTACAAGCCGCTTTGGGTACACGATTAGACCTCAGTACCGCTTATCATCCTCAAACTGATGGACAATCTGAACGCACCATCCAAACACTTGAAGACATGCTTCGAGCATGTGTCATAGACTTCAAGGGAATTGGGACGCTCATCTACCATTAGTTGAATTTTTGTACAACAACAGCTATCATTCAAGTATCGGCATGGCACCTTTCGAAGCTTTATATGGTCGTAAGTGCCGATCTCCAGTATGTTGGCACGAAATTGGAGAAGATCAAATCACCGGTCCAGAATTGATTCAAGAAACCACAGACAAGATCCATCAAATTCGAAACAATCTTCTAGCGGCACAAAGTCGTCAAAAGAGTTATGCAGACAAACGACGAAAGCCCTTGGAGTTTAACATTGGTGATCAAGTACTTTTAAAAGTATCACCGTGGAAGGGAGTAGTTCTTTTTGGCCAGAAGGGCAAGCTAGCACCACGCTACGTAGGACCTTTCAAGATACTCGAAAGAGTAGGACCTGTAGCATACAAGCTTGACTTACCTGAAGAACTCAACAGAATTCACCCCACGTTCCACGTATCAAACTTAAAGAAGTACCTCGCCGATGAAAACCTCCATATTCCCCTAGAAGATATTCAGATCGATGAATCTATGCACTTCATTGAAAGACCAGTAGAGATCATGGACTTCGGAGAAAAACGTTTAAGACGGAGTCGTATTCCAATTGTTAGGGTACGTTGGGAGTCGAAACGAGGACCTGAGTTTACTTGGGAACGTGAAGACTCAATGCGCGAAAAATACCCGCATCTTTTCCTGTAATCACTATTACTTAAATTTCGGGACGAAATTTCTAAAAGTAGGCGATACTGTAACATCCGTCGAAAACGGGTTTTCAAAACCCGCTTCGTTTATTAATCGAATAGTCAGTTTCAAATTTTTGTTGCTTATTTAATGCTCATTTTAATTTTAAACAATACATAATTAATAAACATTTTAGATTATGGAAACTAAAATTGTTAAAAAGTAAAAATAAAGTAAATAAAAAAAAATAGGCTGCCGGGTTTCGAACCCGGGTCAGCCGGAAGACACAACCAACACACAACTTAACCACTCCGCCACTTAGTTCTTTTGTGTAAACAAGGAAACAAATAAACCTTAAGTTCCCCGTGAATTCATCTGTTGCTCCAAAACTGAAACCGATTATCGGCTTTCAACCATCCAGAGACGTTTGAGTGGTCGCTAATTACTGATTATAACCGATAAATCCTTTACAACCCACGTTCTTAATCAATTCAGTCTTCATTGCCTCGGTTCATATGATTTTGGGAGTTGAAAAAAGAAATCATTTACTTCCTGATTTACACTAACAATATCATCGTCTCATAATTCGGAAACACTCACAGAACCTTCAATTTCACTTTCGCTCTAATTTCTGTTCGTCGGAAACGTTATCTGATATCGCCGGACTTTCGCCGGAAAACCGTGACATTCATCGAATCGGTAAATTTCTCAATTCTTTCATCTTCTATCTATTGTTAGACTTATACTAACTCAAATCCTTCAACCAGAATCGGTCCAGACGACGTTACGGGATATTCAGCACTCGCAGGAAAATCTCTGAAAATTCCGAAATCACGCTGTGAATCGGTACAAACATCTAAACTCTCTGATAATTCTTGTTTAGTCATTTAATTTCACAATTAGTTAATCAAAACTGTTAATTGGTCCGCTCAGACGGAATTCATAAAACAGAGCCGACGACCTTGCCGGAGTTCTGAGAAAATCATCTTTCCGGTACATTCATTCCCAAAACCTTCTTTATCCATTTCATTTTAATCATTTATATGTCCGTTAATCGAATTAAACAAGAACAGTCGAATAATCGTTGTTCTGTGTCTTTGAACGAAGAAGACGAAGTCGACGTTGAGTATAAGTATTATATAAATTGAATATTAAACCGGGTTAGACACACAGTCCAGCGGTGGACTGTGTGCAAACACATAGCGCACGTCACGAGTTCGAATCTTACAAACGCACCGGCTTTCCGAATTAAAACCAATTTTTTTGTTACTGAATCAGAGTAGGACCCAAGATGTTTTTAAGAATAATAAAAACTGTAAGTTTAACAGATAAGTCACACAACCCAACTGGTTGGGCTGTGCGCTTACAAACCGAAGGACCCGAGTTCGATCCGGCTTCCTGCAAACCGGTTCAACCATTTAAATTCTTTTAATATAAACCGAATAAATTTAACATTTAATTAGTATATATATATATAACTAAAACCTATAATATTTCGGGTTAGACACGTAGCTCAGTTGGTAGAGCTGCGTGCACGCATACGGGAGGTCACAAGTTCGAACCTCACTCAGTGCAAACAAACACAAAGTCCGAACCGGTCAACAGTCAAAGTCAACGGTCAACGGTTAACCCAAAAAGTCAACATTTTTTTTTATTTTTATTTATTTAATTTAAAAATCAATCAAAAATACTTAAAAATAATATTTTTAAAGTTAGAAAATGACTTTAAACTCACAAAAATAAATCTAAAAACCCTATTAAAATTGTTAATAAAATCCACTTATTTACCGTACCTTTTCGTTATTATTTAGGTTAGTTATTCCTCGTCGATCAACCCTCTAAAATCGTGCGCATTCAACATCATCAAACGAACGCACCCAATGTGAGTGAGTCTCTACAAATTCCCCGTTTTAATCACATTTTGGGGTGTATCATGTGTCTTATTATTTATTACATTTAAACACTTGTGCATCCATCATATCCATGATCAAATGTGTATTCAATATGTATCAACTATTTGTGTGGTTAATGTTTAGATTAAATTTATCGTTTTCAGTACATACATCATCATAGGCCGTCTGTTCCCCATTACCTATGAGAGGAACCGTTCCCCATTACCTATGAGCGGAACGTGGCGTTGCCAACATACGATCGGCTCCGTTTGATTGAGCTTTGATCGCACATACATCATAATAGGCCGTCCGTTCCCCATTACCTATGAGCGGAACGTGACGTTGCCAACATATACATTATCATTCATGTCATATACTCATGCAAGGTGGTTTGTTATTGTATGTTTATTTACGTTTGCTCACATATGATTATTGCACAATTTTTCCATATTAAATATAACAAGAAATCAATAATAAATGTTTTCTAAAAAGGTTCACTCACCAACTTTTGTTGACCCAAAAACCCTCATTTTTACACATGATACAGGTGATTCAGTTGCAGCAAGAAACATGTAGGACGGCATAGAAGAATAAATCAGTTTAGGCTTTGGATTGTTTATTTAGTTACTTTTCCTTGTAATTGTATGAACTTGTTTGTAATATTCGGTAGTTAAGTAAACCTCCCTTAAAATTAATTTTTGTTTCAAATAGTAATAAGTAGTTTTTATTTTTACAATTTTTATGGCACTTTTATACGACAATATTTCTACTATAGTTGTCAAACCGAATAATAAGGAATCCCTTTGAGGCAGTTTTGTAACATTTGTTTTTATGGCAGTTTTTTTTTTACATTTTGATGGAACTATTGTAATATTTGTTTTTATAAAAAAACTGTTCATCTTTGTCAACAGTTTTTCTTTAACCTTTTCCGTTGATGATAGAGTTTAGCACGTAAAATCATATAAGACAAGACGATTAAAATCGGTAAGCATTACTACGACTAGAGAAAAATAATAAGATGAAGAACTTAGAAGATATAAAGATAATTCATTTTCGACTTTGATAGTTTTATTAAAAATCAAAATCCTCGTGAAATGGTTTAAACGAGATAACCACTAACTTAGTGGTGTGAGGAATACTACCAACATTTAAATAAACAAACTAATTATGACAACAACACCTAGATGGATTTCCTGTGCAAGAACCAGTTACAAAGTGTAGTCTTTGGCAAAGAGTTAAGCAATCTTCCTTTATTGCATTACAATCTCCAAGACATGCTGGATCAGGAGTTGTATAGAAAAAACATTTTATTAGTACCTTTAAAAATTCTTAAATGTATGGAACGCTAAAGAAAAATCTCATACTATAACATGGAACAAAAGTCATGAAAAGAAATGGCAACATAAAAAATGTCAACACAAGAAAATGTTTTGATGTGAAAGCCATTAGTTTGTTGTTTGATATTGCTTAATATTGTTTTTCTACCAAGAATTAAGAGATAATGGTTGTTCTAGTTGGAGCACTTCTTATATAGGCGTACATGTATATATAAATTAAATACATTAGATATTATCATTAAGATATCATTTGAATTGTACTATTATTTGATATCATTTTAATTGTACAATTATTTAATGCACATTCTTTACCTAAAATAACATAATATTACATGAACAACCCGTGTTGTTATATTGAATTTGGCGTCATGATATGTCCATATTGTAACACTCTAACCTGAAAACATGACATTTTTAATGAAATCGGAATTTAATTACAAATATAGCAATCATTTTTTACAAGAATAAACAATAGCTCCCTTAATACAAATAAACCAATTGCTTCATTATACATTATAACTAATCACACAACATAATTACAACTCAATAAAGTTTACAGAAAGTTTACACATTTATCTTAAATGTCTATTTGCCACCATTCACACTCTTTAACATAGCACGAGTTGAGCATTTGCCTACTGAGTAGATGAACAAAACTTAAAATGATAGACGATAAGATAATATAATACGATTAATGAAAATATCTAATACATGGATCCTAACTTAATTAAAGCAGTGTTTAGAAAACAAAGCATTTACTTTTATTTGCATATTTAAAAAGCAATTTAACTGTCAAATAATATTGTTATAAGATAATTTAAATTTTGAATCCAATTGCCATATTAATATGATCAAATTACACAAATCAACTTTTATATATACCTAAAGTTGCACCTTATACCTTTAAGTTTAAAAAGGCAATAGAATTAACGTTTAACTTTATTTTTTGTTCCTAGAATCAACCTTTTACACAAACTTGGTTTGATTTCTTGGATAAGTCACCTCAAATGCAAAATGTGTAGATATTATGGACTTTTTTAGGCCCATTTATTTAGTAGTTTTTTTTAAATAAACACACTTTCTAAATATAAAAAAAAAACTAACTAGAGAGAGGGGGTAGAGAAAGTGAGATAGGGAGAGAAAGTAAAAGGGAGAGAGAGTGGGAGATCAGAGAAAGCGGCTACCTTCCATGGTCATTCAGCTTCGACAATAGAGTTGGAGGATGGTGGTGAGTATTTAGCAGTGATGGTGGTTGTTGTTTCAATACGGTGGAGATGTTCCCCGCGACCAAGATAACGCCTCCAACAACCACACTTAACGACAATGATATGCTCAGATGAACGACGACGGTAAGTGTTTAGGGTTTAACTGTTCGATATGGTTGTTGTAAACACTAACGGGGGTAGTCGTTCCGGTGACGAGAGGAGTTTTAGTGATGGTTATGGCAGTTTTGGTGACTGTTATAGTGGTAGGTTTTCAGAGGTGAAGGTATGGTGCTCGTGGTGTTTACATGGTAGTTGAAGGTGGTGCTTGATGGTGTTATGGTGACGGGTTTTCAGAGGTGTAGGTATGGTGTTCATGGTTTGGCAGAGTGGTGTTTAATAATGGTAGCGAGGGGGGTGTGGTAAGCTACTAAATATGGTGAATAAGGAATGATGTTGGAAAGATGCCATTGGAGGAGTTGGAGGTTCAGGCAACTACGTCTATACCTTTAGTGCATGAGACACATCCAGAAACATGAGAACCACTTGAAGAAAGGGAGTTTGTTCATGGGATTTATAGAAGAATAGTTAGTTAAACTATACAAGATGATTGAAGTTGATGAAGTAGATGTTGAGTCTGCTCCTATAGAAAGTGAAGTCTCGGATTTACGTAAAATATACCTTTCCAAAGTCAATAATAGCTTGATAATGCCATATATAAACGGTTAAAGTATGTTATTAGTTTTATTTTGTGTAACTTGACCAAAGTCAGACGACGTCCTCCTCCGGTTTGACTTGGACAAGATCATGTAAATGACTTGATGATTTCTAAAACCTTGGTCGTTGTTTGGAACAAGATTATCGTTTGGAACCATCAGTCAAATGAGATCACATATTGTTTGGTCTTGAATCCGAACGACATGGCCATGTCATTTAGTCCAGTCTGGTGTCCAAACGACATGCCTTGTCATTGGACTCGGACCCTTGTCGTTTGATGTTCAGTTATTTTTGTATAAATACAACAGTCTTGTCATTTGGACAATTAGACTTGAACAAAGGGTTTTGTGTGAGAGCTTATTAGTGTATTTTGTATAAAACTCTGCTGAAACCAATAAACAAAAACTTATTAAGTATATCTTTGTTTATTGATTATCATGTTACTTGGTTTGGTGCTATAACTTGGATTCCTCATTCGTTATTGCATTCATAATAAGAAATCATCATTGTTCAAGATGGAAATCAGGACCTATGCTATCTAACCTATACAAAGCTCTAGTATGTTAGGTGTTTATAATTTCTTAGAAGATTACATGCCTAAGTAGGATGAGTCCCACACATGACAACATATGTATCTAAATTAATAAAATTGTAGTAAGCAAAACTAAAATATTCTATTAATATTAAGTAAAAGTTATACTATTTTACTGATTTCATAAAATAATTTAGTTATAGAAAATATATAATTGCTTGTAAAGTATGAAATTTTTTATTAATAAATAATTCTTATTTCTTGGATTAGGAGATTCCGCATCAATTTATAAGAGGCATTCTTCTCCGATTAAATAGAGTTAATTATGTGTTAAAGGTAGCCACTTTAATACGTGTACTCATGTAGCCACTTGGGTTGTAACTGAACGATAATAGGAAAAGCCTATTTGGTGAAAGACCAGGTTCAAACCTGGCAAGTGAAATTAGCCGTTAAAAAAGTTTTGTTTACATCGATGATATATTGCTTTATTCCTTAAATGTCAATATAACAATTTAATTATTTAAGAGCGTCAAAATTAGAAGGTTTTAACTTATTTTAAAAGAGTTAAATACTTTGCTTAAATTATCTATTTCAGTACAAAAGCTTTTTTTAACTTTTTTAATTCTACTATAGTTGTCAAACCGAATAATAAGGAATCCCTTTGAGGCAGTTTTGTAACATTTGTTTTTATGACAGTTTCTTTTACATTTTTATGGAACTATTGTAATATTTGTTTTTATAACTGTTCATCTTTGCCACCGGTTTTTCTTTACCTTTTTCGTTGATGATAGAGTTTAGCACGTAAAATCATATAAGACAAGACGATTATTATTATCAGTAAGCAATACCACGACTAGAGAAAAATAATAAGATGAAGAACCGCTTTCCAAGCAGATCAAAATGAAGAAAGAAGACAAAGACAAGACCGCTTTCCAAACAGATAAGAGCATTTACTGTTACACAAAGATGCCCTTCGGATTGCGCAAAGCATTAGCCACCTATCAACGTTTAATGGACCATGTCTTCGGGGACGACATTGGTGAAACCGTGGAAGTATACATTGATGACCTAGCAAACATCCAAAATACGTTTGCCTCCTTGCGCGAGGCAAATTTGAAGCTGAACCCCAGCAAATGCTCTTTTGGAATGGAGGAAGGCAAATTCTAGGGATTCATCGTTACGCGCGATGGCTTCAAAGTCAATCCCGATAAAGTGGAAGCAATTCAGCGTGTGTCATCACCCTCAACTATCCAAGAAATGCAACAGTTGGTGGGGCGGCTGGCTGTGCAAAACAGGTTCTTGACCAACCACGCGATGAAATCCTTCCCATTCATCAGCACTCTGCAGAATTTTCTGAAGAAGAACAAGTTTCAGTGGACTCTGATGCGGAGAAAGCCTTCACCCAAATGAAGGAATGCTTGATTCAGCTACCAACGCTCACCGCGCCGCAGAAGAACAAGCCACTGATACTTTACCTTTCTGCATCGGATATCGCTCTGGGAGCAGTCCTGCTAGTAGAGCCCGCAAGAGTTCAGACTCCGATCTACTACGTCAGTAAGATGCTTACTGACCCAGAGACTCGATATCCCATGATGGAAAAGCTAGCTCTAGATTTGGTCCATGCATCCCGGTAGTTGCGCCAATATTTTTCAGGCCACGAAATAACAGTTCTCTCGAACTACCATTTAGGCCAAATTTTGTCGAAACCAGACATATCTGGCTGCCTAGCAAAGTGGGCGATCGAGCTCGGTGGAGACAATATCGTGTATAAATCACGCCCAGCAATAAAGGGCCAGATATTAGCTGATTTCATCGCGGAAGTCCCGCAGAATAAAGCACAAGAATGTGACGAGGTACGGAATCCAACGCCGGTTACGGATAACTGCGCATGGATACTTCACACCGATGGCGCATCTAACGATGATGGCGCAGGGGTAGGTCTTCGTCTAATAATAACCGATGATCAAGAATTCACCTATGCCACCAGATTGGATTTTAAAAGTACAAATAATGAAGCTGAATACGAAGCGTTCCTGGCAAGTCTTCGGTTAGCAATCAAAATGGGTGCGCAGAATTTGGAGGCCCATGTCGACTCACTTTAGTCACCGCACTGGTCAACGGCCTGTACGACGCAAAAGGCGAAGTCATGGCCTTGTATCTAGAACAGGCGCAAGCCTTAATAACCAAATTCCAACATTTCAAGATAACCCATGTCAACCAAAGCGAGAACAAGCACACCGATGCTCTCAGCAAGTTAGCCGCCACAAGCTTCAAGCACCTTGCGCGCGAGGTGCGTATTGAGGTACTCAAAAACCCTTCTGTTCCTTTGCGACAAGTCAACATCATCGAAGTGGGAAATCCGTCTTGGATGTCTCCCATCATCATGTTCTTACAACACGGGAGCCTCCCCGAAAACAAAGCGGAAGCAAGGAAGGTCCAGAACAAGGCACTCAACTGTGAAATGGCAGACGGTATCTTATACCGAAAGTCATACCTTGGGCCGCTCCTCTGCTGTGTTGATGCGCAAGACGCCAAGTACTTGATCCGAAATATACGAAGGGTTATGCAGAATTCACGCCGGGCCGCGCATGGTCGTGGCAAAGATCATGAATGTCGGATACTACTGGCCTGGCATGCACCTTGATGCTGTTGAAACATTACGTAAATGCGCATCATGCCAGCGCCATGCTCCAAAGACACTTCACCCAAGAATCCTTTGATCCCAATGATAATAGCGTGACCCTTTCAGCAATGGGCAATCGATGTGGTGGGACCATTCCCAGACGCTCCAGGAGCGGTGAAATTCATAATCGTTGCGGTCGATTATTTCACCAAATGGGTAGAAGCTAAACCCCTCGCATCCACCACGGCAACTGTAGTGCGGAAGTTTATATGGGAACACATCATATGTCGCTTTGGGCTACCCTTGCGCATAGTCACTGACAACGGTCCCAATTTCGTAGCCGAAGAGCTACAACAATGAATGAAAGAGATGCATATCGAACACATTTTCACTTCGGTCGCGCATCCCCACGGGAACGGCCAAGTGGAAAGAATTAACAAAAGCATAGTCGAAGGGATCAAGACAAGGTTGGGAAAAACGCGCAGAGGCTGGGTAGATGAGCTGCCAAGCATTTTATAGGCTCATAGAACCATGCCAGACTTGACTTGGACTTACTAGAAGAAAGGCATGAAAACGCAGCCATCAATGAGGCAAAATACAAGTCCAAGCTCGAAAAATATTACAATGCGCGAGTCCGCATATGTACCTTTCTACCTGGTGAGTTTGTTCTATGCGACAATGAGGCGTCTAACGCAGAACATCCTGGAAAACTGGCACCCAAATGGGAAGGTCCTTCTGTTATCCATGAAGTCCTGGGAAAAGGCGCATACACCCTTAAACGCCTAGACGGAACAAATATCCCTAGGACATGCCATGCGCAACAGCTAAGACGGTGCTACATGTAAACTTGCAAGTTCATTACCTCTTGTCTACTCTAAAGTACGGCTCTTACGCCCAATTATGTTATAAAGACAAGAGTTACTTGATTTATTTTTATCTAAATGTTTCGTTACAAATGAACGGAACCACTTTGGGTATATGCAAAAACACCTTGGTGCACAATGACTCGTAAACCCTAAGTCAATACCTATGAAACACACATAGGAGACGAAATCCACGCGCGAGTTCATTACTAGTTTCATTCGCTCTAGCTACACAAAATTGGTCCATTTCACGCAAATATTGTAACAAAGAAGAAACATTTCTTTACAAGATAAAATATGTACAAAACCACGCAACGCGCAGCACAATCAATGATCCTACAAGATACTACATTAAGGATCCTACATTAATCTTCTTCTTCAGCAGCGGCCTCGGCTTCTTCCGGAAGATATCCTTCAAGCGGTCGACGAAATCATCATGGGTAAGCGCCTCGCTCACCAATTCCAACGCTGGGATATCGAGACGGTTAAACCCTTGCTGCACTCTCTCAAAGACAGATCCGGTATTAACTCCATGAGTGGAAGCTTGGCTGGAATCCCATGGAATATCCAAGGCATGAGTGACTTGTTGCGCACACTCAGCATAACCTTGCACATGCCCATCATAGCGCGCAACAACCACTAGCTTGGCTACTGCACCATCCAACTCCGTAGAGTTCACAATGGAATTGGCAATCTGCAAATTCAAAGGAAAGTTCAGAGCCATCACATAAAGATTAGATAAAACAAGCAAAACACTTACATGGCCAATCCCATGCTGCTGAAGCTACAACATGTTGTTGGTGAACGACTCCACCAACGACTTGAAGATGGCGCGGGAGCCTTCAGAATCCTCCATTTTTTCTCACCTACCTCAACCTTCGCCTCCGCCAACCACAGCCTGCGCTGAAGCTCGACATTCTCCATCGAGGCTACTTGAAGATCTTTTTTAGTGCTCCTAAAGCAGCGCAAGCTTCGACCTGTTTGTTCACAACAAGGTTAGCATCATAACTTAGTAATATTAAAAGGGAATGAACACAAGGATAAGGAGGTGCCCCTCTCTGTTCACTGTGCTAGCGCTACACACTAGCCTGTGCAGCCGCCACAGCTGCCGCCTCCTTCTCTTTCTTCTCTTGCGCCACACCAGTGCGCAACTGGGCCAGCTCATCCCTCAGGGCCAGCTCATCCCTCAGGGATTTCTTCTCCCTGTTATCCCTTTCAAAAGCCTTCTTCCACAACTTGCGCTCCTCAGCAAGTTTGGCGTCCGAGGCTTCGGCCTGTTTTTTCACCCCAGCGTGGACCACCCTTCAACGCGCAGCCACTTGGGCTTGCTCTTTACCAGGGCCTCTTGAGCACCCTCAAGATCTTTCTTTTGCTTCACAAGGCCCCATCATTCACGAATAATTTTGTAAGTCACAGAGGCGAACATGGCAGCTCCCTGGAGGTACGTATGATACGCCTCTTCCTCTTCATGATCAGAAATCAAACGTATCTCCGCTGGGGGAAAGCTCCCTTTAAAAACTCACGGTACGCCGGCCAATGAGAAAAGTCGTCTCCTTTCTCTAATTTCCACACAGGGGTGTGGATCTCTTCAGCTTAAGCGGAGGAGAACGACCTATAATAATAATCCCCCAGAGTTTCATCCGGGCGGATGGGAGACAAATCAAGGGCGGTAGACCCCGCGTAATCCCCGGGTGTTGGTTCTTCCGCATGCTCCCCTTGTGGAGCACCGGTCTGAGCATCATGGGCGGAAGCCATTCCCACCGGCTCCACCTCACAAATATTAACCGCGCTACCCAGATGTGTGCGTTCTTCCACCGCCACAATGGGTTCTTGCGCAACAAACCCCGATTCTTCCACTTCCACCGCAGGTTCCCCAAGATCCACCCGCGATTCCTCAACAACAACCACAAGTTCTTCAATATCCAGTTGTGGTTGCGTCAATGGAACACCCGGACAATCCAAAACCGGAGAACCCACATAGTACCCATACCGGAACCTTCCACCGCCACGTGAGGCCCCTCCCTCACTAGGACCGATCCTTCTGCCCCAGCAACAGAGCTTCCTCCTTGACCACAGGTCGGGGCCATTGGAGAATCAGTGCCCGCAGCGCATGTGCCGGACTCCACAAAAACCGGCTCATCGCCCACTACCTAATAACAAAAGTTAGCCATGCATGACATAACAACCAGAAGAAAATCATGAAGGTTACTGAAAATTACCGAGCGATATCTTAGCAGTTAGTGATCCCCGATCCGCCCGCTTCCCTAATTGCTTCCGCGCAACCTTTTTACGTGGTTGCGCGGAGAGGTCCTCCTTCAGACGCCTCTTTCGCTTTAGAGGCACTTCTGGGATCTCCTCAGTGTCCTCCGGACTAGCAGGTTTGGCGGTAGGGATAACCGCCTGCTTTGGTGCAGCCTTCTATGCACCTACAGGTTCAAGAACCACCCATGAGTCAGAAATGACTACATAAGCATCCCACTTGTCAGACACAACGTGCTTACCTTTGGGAGGGTCCGCCCCGGGTTGAGTTGCCTCTATCTCCACCACCGCGCTCGACCCCGCGCGTCACTTTTTCTCGTGATCTGGGCCAATGCCAAATCTCCCAGAGCGCCTGCATTTAAACAAGAACAACAAATAAGTCACCTGCAAAGGTGCACCATTAAACAACCAAGACTCACCAGTTGGTGGCGCGGGGGCCTCTAGGTCCGCATCCTTGACCTAGGCAAAATTGCCCAGAACCTGCGCATACTAGGTGGGCTCATCCGGCTTCAATGGAAGCTTTTCAACCCACCCTTCATTCCTCTGAAAGGTGGCCAAAAACATTGGGGCTCCTACTAACAAAACACATGCATGTTAGACAACCAAAAAGTCAAAGTCAAGGAAACACAATGGAATAAGAGCGCTTACTCCGATCACCCTCCATGTACACTAGTCGAGACCGGCGGTCGGGTCCTCACAGCAGGCTCATCCCTGCCGCCACCAGTATCCTCTCCGGCAACTGAATCGCCGAATCTCTTTCAAATCACAATACCAGGGGTCCAACACCGATATTGGTAGGGTCTCCGCCTGAATCTCTTTCGGCCCCCAGAACGTCAAAGGCACAGGTATAACACCGGCCTTCACAAAATATATTTTTGCCTTCAAATCATGGAAGGACTTAGGGGGAGAAAGCAAAATTTTCCGTGCCTGCGCACGGTGCTGAAAAGAATAAAACCCATTGAACAATGGAGTTGATAAAAATGCAGAAACGATCGATGGTGGGAACAAAAACCGTCGACCGGCAAAGAAACTCAAAGTGCTTGACTCTCACCATTCCCATCGGATTCAACTGGGAAAGGTGGAAGCCATAATATTGCAGCACTTCAAGAAAAAATTTGGTGGCGGGCAACCAGAAGTTACCATCACTGAAAAGATCATAAAATAGGGTGATGTAGCCTACTGGAGCATCGGCGACTGTCTCACCCTCAGCCGGCAACCGGCATCCCAGTTGGGAGGAAACCGGAAACCGGACACAACATCCTCAAGAGCTTTCCGGCTCAACTTACAAGCCGGCAAAGGAGGCGGAGCACCAACACCAGAGGCAGATTCAGGCCCTCTAGACGCCATCAAAAATCAAGAAAAAGAAGAAAATTTTTTGAAGACAACTTTGAAGAACACAAGAACTCAAAGAATACAGAGAAGAGGATAAAAGAAAACTTGAAGGAATGAGGACAACCTTAAGCAGAGTGCCTCTGTTTATAGCGCTCGCATTTAATGCGGTTGGAGAACGTGCATCACACATGGTAATAGCAACCAACTAGATATGGACGCGTGGCAAGCAAGTGGGTAATGACAATGAACGTGCGCGCGTGTCCACCACGCTCTCTACCAATTCATTAATGAATGGCAGACGAAGCGGCTGAGTGCACGCTATAGCTGTGAAACGTCTTTCAACTCCCATTTTTTCTCACCAACTCACCAACAACATCAGAAGAGCAGATTTTCAAATTCCAAGAGCTTGATGACAAAATGTTTCCTTCACACAAACGTTTTCTCTCAACACTGTCAAAATTTTTGCCATCACATTAACGGCGCAAGCAACAACTCTTCAAGTCCAGCACCTCTCCCACCTTACAACATGCGTGTAGGAGCAGCACTGGACTGGGGGGACTTGAGGAGGTATGGTCCCAAATGACCATACCCTTGACTACATTTTACAAGGATAATCTTGCACGCATCATACAACGATGCGTATCCTTCAACAATATAGGTCATACAATGAACTTTGCGCACTCAGCGCAACGGTGAATTAGACCAACATCAATATAGTTCATACAATGAACCTTGCGCACTCAGCGCAACAGTGAATTAGACAAACAATAATAGGTCGTACAATGAGCCTTATGCACTTAGTGCAACAGTGAATTAGACCAATACAATTAAGTCACACAACGAGCCTTGCGCATTCAGCGCAACGGCAAGTTAGACTAAAATCATAAAAGTCACACAGCGAGCCTTGTGTACTCGCCACAACGGCAAGTTAGACTTACGCGCGCAAGTCACTAGACCCTGCGCAGAACAACATTCCTCTGAGCTGCGAAACCCAAAACCTTGCAAGGACAAGACACATATGAGAAGCACCTCATAGTCTTGGGAAAAAAGGATATACCCCTGACACCCTGCGTTGGCGGGAAAAACCCTGACAGCCTCGCAGAAGAGGTAAGCCCTAAGAGGTGTTGACCATACCCAAGGGTACAAAGTGGCAGAACTGTGACCAAGGGTTACTCGGCAAGTTGCGTGTGACAGTGTCCATGACCAGTGATGCAGACGTCAGACCATACACCAACCACGTCTCTCCTAGTGACTGTTCCACCTTCTCCACTTTTGGCTGGCAACAGGCCTGACACTAGAAACGACTGCCTTTACACGTGGCACCACTCAACATCTGAAAAAGCACGCCTCCTGGCACAAGACATTAATTTTCCTAAAGGGAGCATTTAATGTCTGATGCAGAGGGACAAAAAGGATGTCTCTGGTTGTATAGGCCGGGCCCAAGGCCCACCAGCACTTCTCCTGAACATACCTTTTTCGGCTATAAATAAGTATCGGATCTCTAGGTAAAAGACACGCTTTTAAGACAACTATCGATTACACCAATACTTGATATCCACAAATACTTATTCTCACGCCGGAGTGTGGTCATGGAGAAAACCACCCTTTTCCCCATGGCGAGACTAACGGCGCTGCTAGTTTTGCAGATCAGCTGAAGTGAGTTTAACCTGAAGAGTGAAAGGAGAGGGCAACCCTTTATGCAGATACACCCTGGTTGTAACTTATATATATCTCCAGATATCCTAGATTCAACCGGTGCTTCTTCACGGTGGTTGTGGTTTCAACAGTGATGATGGGTAGAGATGTTCCCCGAGACCAAGACAGATAGTGATGGGGATGGTGTTATCCCTCTACGGATACTGACAACGGGTGGTTATGGTCAACGGAGATGAATAGCGACTAGGGTTTCATACTTAACCCCTGATAAGTCCAACAACCACACCTAGAGACAGTCACATACTTTGATGTACAACGATGATAAGTGTTTATGGTTAAGTGTTGGGTATTGTGGTTGTAAACAATGACGGTGGTAGTCATTTTGGTGACAAGAGGATTTTTAGGGATGGTAATGGTGGTGTTGGGGATTATTATAGTGGTTGCTAGCGGCAGAGAACCTTATGGCCAGCGGTCCGTGGTGTTTGCATGGTAGTTGAAGGTGGTGCTTGATGGTGTCGTGGTGGTAGGTTTTCAGAGTTGAAGGTATGGTGCTAGTGGTTTGGCGGAATGGTGTTCGATGTTGGTGGTGACGGGGCGACGGTAAGCTATTAGGCAAGCCGTCGGCACCTGAAGTTGATAATGGTGGTGCATGTGGTAACCAATGGAGGTGGTAATCGATGGTGGTTGTGTCAAACGGTGGTGGAGCAGGTAATAGGTTGGGATTAAAAAGACAAAAATACCCTCATATACTTTGCATGTGGGAGTGAGTTAATAGAGAAAACATACTTGGTTTATGACAAAGGTTGATATCGCAACAAAATTTAAAGTAAAAGGATGATTCTAGCGCTTTTTGTAACGCTTCGTATTCTTGTACTTTCCTTATTTAGAAAGTATAAATTAAACTTGTATCATACCTTATTCGTGTTTCTATCCTAAGCTTGTAATCCGAGACATCGATCATAATAGACAATTAAACTTTATGCATACTTTTATACTTGTTATTCAAGCAAAACATACGTGTCAACATATGCTATTCAAACTTTCATACTCAAGTATTCATACAAACAATCATCTAAATACGTGATTCTTATGCAAACTATATACAAGATACATGCTATGCATGTCACACCCCGACCCACAGCGGAATAAAAGTCGGGGCATAATTGGGTTATCACCAAAGCTCATGATATTTACTAAGATGTTTCATATTTATTAAATTCAAGTTACAAACTTAAATATCCAAAACAAAATTCATACAATTACAAAGAAAATGCAACTATATATTTATTCCAAAGCATAAACTTGTTTATTCTTCTAGGCCTTCCTAAGTGTTTCCTGTCTCAGCTGGATCACCTGTATCATGTGTAAAACGGGGGATATTTTGGGTCAACAAAAGTTGGCGAGTGAACCTTGATAAAACATTTTAACTAATTTCTTGTTTTATTTAATAAAGAAAATTCGTGCATTAATCACATGTGAACAAACATATATGTAAACAATCACAAACCACTTTGGATGAGTATATGACATGAAATGATGATGTATTTGAGATCAAGGCTCAATCAAACGGAGCCGATCTAATGAGGCTCCTGATGCTCAACCCGCATCCCACGGGGAACTGATGGGCCTAATGAAATGCGTGCACTGAAATGATGAAATTCAATCTACATATAATTCACACAATAATTGATACACATTTGATAACGGATATGATGTATGCACAAGTGTTTAACTAAAATAAAAGAATGGTACGACACATGATACACCCCAAAATATGATTAAAACGGGGAATTGGTAGAGATTCACTCACCGTGGGAGCGTTCTTTGATGATGATGAACGCGCACGAGTTTAAGATTCAACCGACGAGGGAAAAACTAACCTAAATAATAACGAAATGATTCGATAAATAAATAAATTTTATTTGAGATTAATGTTTTTAATTAGTGCTTTTAGTGAGATTTTTAGATTTATTTTTGTGAGTTTAATGAAATTTTCTAACTTTAAAAACCCTATTTTTAAGTATTTTAAATAAAATTTTCAATTAAATAAATAAATAAAAAGAAAATAGTAAATAAAACTTTGGGTTGACTTGTCAGGGTTGACCGGGTCTGACCGGTCAGACTATGTTTATTCTATGCGGTGAGTGAGGTTCGAACTCGGGACCTCTCGTATACGTGCACGCAGCTCTACCAACTGATCTACGTGTCTAACCCGAAATATTCTTGGTTTTAATTATATTTATATACTAACCGACTCTAACCATATTTAGTCTTTATTAAAAATGTTATAATATGGCCGAACCGGTTGCAGAGACCCGGAGTCGAACTCGGGACCTTCGGTTCGAGTGCGCACAGCCCAACCAGTTGGGCTGTGTGTCTAATCTGTTTAACTACTGGATTATATTCCTCTTATGTATATACTGTGACTTCATCTGATTAGGTTTTAAAAATGTTGGTTTTATTTCTGAAAGTCAGTAACGTGTGCGATTCGAACCCGGGACGTGTGTTTTGTATTTGCACACAGTCCACCGCTGGACAGTGTGTCTAACCCGGTTAAATACCCGATTTTAATTATATTAATATACAATTTAAAGTTCGTCTTCTTCACTAACAAAAATGCAGAACAGTGAACCCGACTGTCTTTGCTTATTCAACCAACAACCTTATAATCAATTGAAATGGAATAGGAAAATAAAGATTAAGGAATATGATACACCAGGACGGAGAGTTTTCTTCAGATTTCCGGCAAGTTCGTCGGCTCTGATTTGCGATTTCCGGCTAAATGAACTGTTTTAACAGTTTCGATTATTGGGTTGAGCAATTAGATTATAAATCAAGAGATAGCAAGAAGGTTTAGACAATTATACCGTCTGAAGAACGAATGCGGTTTTCTGATCAGCGATTCCGGCGATACTCCGGCGAAAATGAAAATCTCCGGCGACGAGCTTTGGAAGGAATAAAGCTTCGAAAGAGAGTTCGGTCCTGAGCGAAAGGGTTATAAGATGTTTGAGTGGGTATTTATAAGGAATAACAGGCTGAATTGGGTTCGAATTTGGGTCATGATTCGCGGTCAAAGGTTTCCGACGGTTATGACTGAAATTGATTGTTAGGAATCGGTTATAACTAATGTCGGAATCAGTTTACGTGTTTCAGTCAAAGGAAAACAGTCACAATTGCGGAAATCTCGGTTTTTCCGGCGATTGCGAGTTCTGGGCGCGCTGATTACCGGTTTTGACTTTCGGTTTTTACTTTAAATGTTATTTGTTTCTGTATTTGACACAAGTGAAATGTGTGGCGGAGTGGTGTGTTGTGTGTTTGTGTTTGCGGGAGACCCGGGTTCCAGACCCGGCGACTCCATTTTATTTTTTTATTCACTTATTATTATTATTTATTAATTTTGGTTTTTAAATTTTAAAATGTTTATTAATTATGTATTATTTAAAATTATCTGAACAACAAATACGCAACGAAAATTTATAACTGAACACTTGGTTATTAAACGAAGCGGGTTTTGAAACCCGTTTTTCGACGAATGTTACAGTATCCCCTACTTTTAGGAATTTCGTCCCGAAATTTAAGTAGTAGTGGTAACTGGAAAGAGATGCGGGTATTTTTCGCGCATTGAGTCTTCACGTTCCCAAGTAAACTCGGGTCCTTGTTTCGACTCCCAACGTACCCTGACAATTGGAATACGACTTCGCCTTAAACGCTTCTCACCGAAGTCCATGATTTCTACTGGTCTTTCAACGAAGTGCATCGATTCATCGACTTGAATGTCTTCTAGAGGAATGTGGAGGTTTTCATCGGCAAGGCACTTTTTCAAGTTTGATACGTGGAATGTGGGATGAATTCTGTTGAGCTCTTTTGGTAGGTCAAGCTTGTATGCTACAGGACCTACTCTTTCGAGTATCTTGAAAGGTCCTACGTAGCGTGGTGCTAGCTTGCCCTTCTGGCCAAAACGAACCACTCCCTTCCACAGTGATACTTTTAAAAGTACTTGATCACCAATGTCAAACTCCAAGGGCTTTCGTCGTTTGTCTGCATAACTCTTTTGACGACTTTGAGCCGCTAGAAGATTGTTTCGAATTTGGAGGATCTTGTCGGTTGTTTCTTGAATTAATTCCGGACCGGTGATTTGCGCTTCCCCAATTTCGTGCCAACATACTGGAGATCGGCACTTACGACCATATAAAGTTTCGAAAGGAGCCATGCCGATACTTGAATGATAGCTATTGTTGTACGAAAATTCCACTAATGGTAGGTGAGCGTCCCAGTTCCTTTTGAAGTCTATGACACATGCCTACTGGAGGTGCGAGGTAACCCAGTAATGAAATCCATGGTTATGTTTTCCCACTTCCATACAGGTATTTCGGGTTGGACTAGAAGTCCTGAAGGTCTTTGATGTTCAGCTTTTACTTTGGAACAGGTAAGGCACTTGGAAACAAAGACGACGATATCCTTTTTCATGCCAGGCCACCAGTAGGTGTATCGTAGGTCTTGATACATTCTTGTCGGCTCCTGGGTGTACAGAGTATCGTGTTTTGTGCGCCTCATTCATGAGGAAATCACGAAGGTTATCTCGATCAGGAATCCATATGCGGTTTAAATAGTATAGAATACCGTCAGATTTGGTTTCGATTTTGAGTTCAGCTCCACATGACAGCTCATCGCGTACGTCATTTTCGGTTACAGAAACATGTTGAGCTGCCCGGATTCGATCTTTGATGTCGGTTATGATTTGCGAACATAGAAGACGAATGGAGTTCGCATAACCTTTTCGACTGAGCGCAGCGGCCACCACGTTTGCCTTGCCAGGATGATAACGAATTTCACAGTCGTAGTCGTTGAGAAGTTCGACCCATCTTCGTTGCCTCATATTCAACTCCTTTTGGTTGAAGATATGTTGGAGACTCTTGTGGTCAGTGTATATTTCACACTTAGTACCGTAGAGGTAATGTCTCCATATCTTGAGAGCGAACACAACGGCTCCAAGTTCCAGGTCGTGGGTGGTGTAATTCTTCTCGTGAACCTTGAGTTGCCTAGAGGCATAGGCTATCACTTTTCCTCTTTGCATCAATACACAGCCTAGCCCTTGCCCTGATGCGTCGCAATATACCACAAAGTCATCGCAACCCTCAGGGAGTGTGAGGACAGGTGCGTCACAAAGTTTTTTCTTTAGAGTTTGGAAGGCCTCCTCTTGCTTAGGTCCCCATATGAAGGGTTTTCCTTTATGAGTCAAGGCCGTTAGTGGTACAGCAATACGGGAAAAATTGGCGATGAAGCGTCGATAGTAACCAGCCAAACCAAGAAATGACCTTACTTCGGTAGGGGTACGTGGTGCTTGCCATTCCTGCACTGCCTTGATTTTTGAAGGATCGACATGAATTCCCTTGTCATTGACGACATGTCCAAGGAATTGTACTTCTCCTAACCAGAATTCGCACTTTTGCGTAAAGCTTTTCAGTCCTTAAGAGTGTAAGGATGAGTCGAAGGTGTCGCTCATGATCGGATTTAGACTTGGAGTAGATAAGAATGTCGTCAATGAAGACTATGACGAAACGGTCGAGGTAGGGTTTGCATACTCTATTCATTAAATCCATGAAGACAGCGGGGGCGTTGGTTAAACCGAAAGGCATGACCATGAACTCGTAATGACCATAACGAGTCCGGAAAGCGGTTTTTGGGATATCTTCTTCGTGCACTCTGAGCTGATGATAACCAGAACGAAGGTCGATTTTTGAAAAGCAGGTGGCGCCTTGAAGTTGATCTAGGAGGTCATCAATGCGAGGTAGTGGATAGCGATTTTTAACCGTTAACTTGTTGAGTTCTCTATAATCAATGCACATGCGAAACGTTCCCTCTTTCTTCTTCACAAAGAGAACAGGTGCACCCCAAGGCGATGAGCTAGGATGTATGAATCCTTTGTCAGTCAGCTCTTGCAGTTGACTGGCCAGCTCTTGCATTTCGGATGGGGCTAACCTATAAGGAGATTTTGCGACTGGTGTAGCACCAGGCATAAGATCGATGCAAAATTCGACTTCTCTCGCCGGAGGAAGTCTTGAAATGTCGTCGGGAAAGACTTGTGGGAATTCTCTCACAACTGGGATATCTTCAAGTTTTCTCTCCTTGTTTCCCTTTTTGACGACGTGGGTTAGGAATGCAACATAGTTCTTGCGGAGATATCTTCGGGCTTGGAGGCAGGACATTAATTTGAGTCCTTTTGAAGGGGTTTCCCCAAAAATACGTAGTGTCTGGCCGTCAGCGAGAGGAATGCGAATGAACTTTTCGTGGCACACCACTTCAGCGTGATGCTTGCTGAGCCAGTCCATACCGATTATAACATCAAAACTTCCCAACTTCATAGGAATAAGGTCAACTGGAAAATCGTGATCGTTTAGGGTGAGAGTACAATTGCGTATAATAGAATTTAATGAAACGGGTTTCCCGTCAGCAACTTCCACCGTTAGAGATTCGATGAGATTAACACGAGGTTGGTCGAGGATAGGTTCAAACTCTAAGGACACAAAGCTCTTATCCGCACCAGTATCGAATAATATGGATGCATAACTACCATTGATGAGAAACGAATCGTTGACCACGTTGTTGTCAGCCCTGGCTTGGTTGGCATTGATATTGAAAGCTCTCCCTCTGGCAGGTGGGGGAGCTTGGTTAGCTTGGTTTACCGGGTTTGCGTGAACTTGGGCATGGATAATGTTCACTAGGCGCGGACATGTGTTCCTGAAGTGGTTTGGGTCCCCACAGTTGAAACAAGCTCGCGTGGGTTGCATCATGGGGTAGTTGGGTTGGTAGTAAGTTTTGCCTGCGTGTGGTGCAGGTGGTAGAAGTAAGGGTTGTTGGGCTTGACCCACTATCTGATTTTGGGTTTGGGTTTGAGGTTGATTGCGGTTCATTCGTTGAAGGGTACGGCAGGTTTGGATGGTGTGACCTGCACGGCCACAGCTTGTGCAATGTTGGCAGGGGTTTTTGGGAGGGTGATGGTATTGACATCGGTTGCATTTTGGGTGTGGGCCAGTATATGGCTTTTTGAATGGTGCAGCTGGAGGAGCAATTTGGGTGATTGGTGTAATAGTGATAGGTGGGTTGGTTTGAGTGACAGCAAAATTCTTGCAATTTCGCTTCCTCTTACCAGCAAACTTTGAGGATGAGACTAGGTGGTTTGTAGTTGGGGTCTCTATGGGTGCTTTCTTCTTTTCATCCTTGAACTTGCCGTTTCGAATGCGATTTTCAGTGAGTTCTGTCGCTAACTCCATTGCGGCTTCAAGCGTTGCAGGCGATGTGCTTAAAACCGAATCCTGAATTTTCGAGGAGAGGCCTTGAATGCAGTGTTCAACTAAGCGGTACAAAGGGGTGAACAAATTTGGGATCATCTGGTTCAGCTCGAGAAATCTCTTATTATAGGAAGTGTGATCTCCTTCCTTTTGTTTCAGTGTGTGGAATTCGTCTTCCAGCTTTTTGATTTCGCTTCTTGGACAGAAGCGTCTTGTCATGAGTTCCCTTAACTCTTCCCATGTTAAGGCCATGGCATCTTCAACCCCTCGCTTACTCTTTTCCTTGTTCCACCAGGAAAGGGCTACCCCAAACAGTCTTCCAGTTGCATAACGTACCTTACGGTCCTCGGGACAATCGCAATTGAGAAAAGTGTTTTCCATTTCTTCAAACCAGTGAAGGAGGGCGGTAACACCTTCGATCCCTTCATACTTTGGGGGATCGCAAGATTTGAAGTGTTTGTAGGTGCACTTGGGGGTTTTGGAAGGAGGGTTGGCGACGCTCTGGTCTTCTTGGTTGGGAGGGTTGATGGGATTAGCGGTGAGAGCTTGTTGAACTTGAAGCACGATGCCAGGAAGTACTGCAGCCATTTGTTTAGCAATTTGCGTGGCCAAGTGTTCACTTGACTTTCCTGACTTTCTACCTCCACGTAGTTGCCTAGCCGACATCTACAGGAACATATATAGGAAGATTGTGAGTTTAAGAATTTTCTAAGTGTCATGTGTCGTTAAAAGAATGAAAAAAAAATAACATAACTGACAATAATTTAACAACATCCATAGGATGTCTTGGGTTTGCTCATGTTTGGCCTCCAATGTCCCCCATACCATCGCCTGTGTAGTTATGTGGGCCCCCATGACTATTGGGCTTGGTAGGATTCACATTGGTGTTGGCGGATTAACACTCGCACCACCCGAATGAAAATCGTAAAATATGATTGCTAGATGTATGGTAGGAGGGTGTCCAGGTGTAGACACAATGACAACTCAAAGTGGGGTTAGCTCACACGACGTTTGGTATAGCATGCTTTGGCCTAATAGGTCCTTCGTACTCTCATCGTTAGTCCCCAGGTAGGCAAACCGGTCCTTTATTTTGGATTTATACGAATGCCAAGCCTAGACAGGACGTTTCGATTACCGGTACTCGTACCCTTCCAGTTACTACATGCCCGTCATGAGAACTCACTTTGATGTGATTTGAAAAATACAAAAATCATTGCAATAATCATGGGAATCGTGAGGTGTGTGCTCTCATGGATATGATATGTTATGAGGATATGATTTATGATGAGCATTGCATAATAACATGTATTTGTGAGCGTGCTTGCATAACATTGAGTGTGAAAATAAACATGAAACATATAAACATCATGAATTTTGCATGTAACGCATAAACAATTTAAAATTTAATCAACTATAGTATAGGCTCTAAGGGTCTAATAACCTATCCTATATCCCTATAGTCACAAGCTCTGATACCAATCTGTCACACCCCGACCCGCAGCGGAATAAAAGTCGGGGCATAATTGGGTTATCACCAAAGCTCATGATATTTACTAAGATGTTTCATATTTATTAAATTCAAATTACAAACTTAAATATCCAAAACAAAATTCATACAATTACAAAGAAAATGCAACTATATATTTATTCCAAAGCATAAACTTGTTTATTCTTCTAGGCCTTCCTAAGTGTTTCCTGTCTCAGCTGGATCACCTGTATCATGTGTAAAACGGGGGAGATTTTGGGTCAACAAAAGTTGGCGAGTGAACCTTGATAAAACATTTTAACTAATTTCTTGTTTTATTTAATAAAGAAAATTCGTGCATTAATCACATGTGAATAAACATATATGTAAACAATCACAAACCACTTTGGATGAGTATATGACATGAAATGATGATGTATTTGAGATCAAGGCTCAATCAAACGGAGCCGATCTAATGAGGCTCCTGATGCTCAACCCGCATCCCACGGGGAACTGATGGGCCTAATGAAATGCGTGAACTGAAATGATGAAATTCAATCTACATATAATTCACACATTAATTGATACACATTTGATCACGGATATGATGTATGCACAAGTGTTTAAATAAAATAAAAAATGGTACGACACATGATACACCCCAAAATATGATTAAAACGGGGAATTGGTAGAGATTCACTCACCGTGGGAGCGTTCTTTGATGATGATGAATGCGCACGAGTTTACGATTCAACCGACGAGGGAAAAACTAACCTAAATAATAACGAAATGATTCGATAAATAAATAAATTTTATTTGAGATTAATGTTTTTAATTAGTGCTTTTAGTGAGATTTTTAGATTTATTTTTGTTAGTTTAATGAAATTTTCTAACTTTAAAAACCCTATTTTTAAGTATTTTAAATAAAATTTTCAATTAAATAAATAAATAAAAAGAAAATAGTAAATAAAAATTTGGGTTGACTTGTCAGGGTTGACCGGGTCTGACCGGTCAGACTATGTTTATTCTATGCGGTGAGTGAGGTTCGAACTCGGGACCTCTCGTATACGTGCACGCAGCTCTACCAACTGATCTACGTGTCTAACCCAAAATATTCTTGGTTTTAATTATATTTATATACTAACGGACTCTAACCATATTTAGTCTTTATTAAAAATGTTATAATATGGCCGAACCGGTTGCAGAGACCCGGAGTCGAACTCGGGACCTTCGGTTCGAGTGCGCACAGCCCAACCAGTTGGGCTGTGTGTCTAATCTGTTTAACTACTGGATTATATTCCTCTTATGTATATACTGTGACTTCATCTGATTAGGTTTTAAAAATGTTGGTTTTATTTCTGAAAGTCGGTAACGTGTGCGATTCGAACCCGGGACGTGTGTTTTGTATTTGCACACAGTCCACCGCTGGACTGTGTGTCTAACCCGGTTAAATACCCGATTTTAATTATATTAATATACAATTTAAAGTTCGTCTTCTTCATTAAGAAGAATGCAGAACAGTGAACCCGACTGTCTTTGCTTATTCGACCAACAACCTTATAATCAATTGAAATGGAATAGGAAAATAAAGATTAAGGAATATGATACACCAAGACGGAGAGTTTTCTTCAGATTTCCGGCAAGTTCGTCGGCTCTGATTTGCGATTTCCAGCTGAATAAACTGTTTTAACAGTTTCGATTATTGTGTTGAGCAATTAGATTTTTAATCAAGAGAGAGCAAGAAGGTTTAGACAATTATACCGTCTGAAGAACGAATGCGGTTTTCTGATCAGCGATTCCGGCGATCACACACGATACCTACTGATATTTTAAAATGCTTAAAACCGACTAAAACACGAAAACTTAGCCCCAAACTAAGCCCTTGTACGAACTAACACACTTCGTACGAAGTGGCCACCACCTTGTACGAAGTGGTTAGCCACTTCGCACAAAGTGACACCTCGCACAAATGCTTCTGCAAGCCCCCCCCCCCCAATAAATCAGACACTTCCCCTTCATTTCCAACCTTCCGAAAATTCTCTCTTTAACACTCGAAATTGCGGATTCTTGGCAGATTATTCTCGACTTTTAAGTGATTTTAGCTCACTTTACTTACAAACTTCTCCAGATTCTTCATACTTCCTCTGATTTTTCTTTCATACAAATATGTGAGCTAACCCAGGTTATAAGTAACTAAGTGCTAAGCTAGTGTGAGAACGTTGGGAGCTAAGGCTTTCCAAATTAAGTCCCACCACTGTTTGTACATGTTTTACTCCTAAAACCGATTCGGTCTTCATTAGAGTGCACGCACCTAGCTTGCTCACTCGGCTATTAACGTTTTAGTCAACTTGCATTCTATTAGTTCATGACCAACCGGGTTATTACAACCTTGTGCTTCGGTGAATCATATAAAGATATTTGACATCTCCATGCTTGACTTCTATCATAAACTTTACTAAACTATACTTACTTTATTTACGGACTGATCTAGACATTATATTAATCACAATATGATCTAGTGTTATGACTCGGACTATCCTGCCTCGTTATCACGACCCCCGTTCACAGAAACCAGTGTTGAAATAGGTAAAAAAAACAGGATGACACATTCCAGAACTGTCACCTCGCACAAGGTGAATAGTCAACTCTACGAGGTGTAAGTCAACTCGTACGAGTTACCAGTCAAGTCGTACGAGTTGCAAGTCAGCTCGCATGAGGCGGTCGGTCCACTTTGTACGAAGTGGAATTTTTCCCATTTGCTTTTCGTACTTTCTGCTTCAGAATCTGGATCTATCGTCCGACTCATTATACTCACACCCACCTGTTTACCCCATGTAGGGTAACTTCGGGTTGCATCACCTAAGTATTCTACGCACGGAATACTAGGAAGCTTGCAGAACTGTGAGTACACTCGAACACCCTTTTACGCTTTACACCTAGGGTGCAATATGTTAACCTATCAAAATTCACAATCACACTTATAATTTTCTGTAAACACACAAACAATCCATCATACATGCTAAAGATACGTGATACATAATTTGTATACTTGGAACATTCTTATGTGATACTACTTGTCATTAACTTTGTACGAGCCTCTCCTTAACATGTATAGAGTTATAGGAGTAATGCACCGGCCGTATTCTTGAGGTCATGTTAAGTTTATTCTATTTCGCGGTGACACTTGAGGATTGACTTGTAAATCGTATGCCTTGTTTGCATTAATCTAGTATACTACTTTAACCTGTGGATTCATTTAAACTATTTCATATTTATGCTACACTAAACTTGTGTACTCGCCAATACTTTTGTGTTGAACTATACTTTTAACATGTTGCAGGTTGATGATGAGGACATTGATGAAACCTAGTTGAGACTACCTAGCAACGCACTTAAAATTATTAGATTCTAATGCTGTATTGTTATGAAACTTGTTGTATTTTTGAATTTCCTATGTTGTACTTGAAAATTTGAATCATGAAATGAAATTGGAATTGAACTTAATTATTGTCATAATAGTGTTATGAAGTCTTGAGCAATCTATTTCGTCCCGCCCCAATGTTTCCACCATCCGTTGGGGTGTGACACTTTTTAAACCCAAAAGTATAAGGTGCAAGTTTCAGTATACATAAAGATTGATTTGTTTAATTTTGGCTATTAAAATAACAAAACATTATTGAAATGAAGTAAAAAAGGTGACTCACTTTATACAAAATATTAGTTAACCATTCATCCTAAGCGTACATGAAAAGTATTTTTGAAGAACTAATATCTTCAAGAGTAAAATGTTCGAATAGCCCATGTGGTTTGTCAATATTTCACCTTTAGTCCCCAACTTTCTAAAATTAGATTGTTATTCCATGTGGTTTGACAAGTTGTTACAAGGATAGTCCATGGATGACCGTTAAGTTTTATAGTTATGTCTATGTGAAATGACCAAACCACCCTTACTTATAACAATAATAATTAAAAAAACTGAATGGAAGCTGAAAAGGATAAAGCAACATCTAGTGAGAATCATGTGTGTCTTTTTGTTTAATATCGTTTTACATGTAAAGTGTGACCCTGGTTACGTCATTTTTCTTTTCTAGAGCTTTGCCCCTAATCTGGGACCTCTAGTGTGAATGTGTTTGAAGAAGAACGTTGGTTCAAATTTGATCAATTCAATAACCATAGCCATGAGCATGACGGTGTCGGTGCCCTCGCCCAGATGGCGCCGTACTAGACTATGAAGGAATCCCTACTTTTAATCAACGAGGTATCGTCTGTTGAAGCTGATTTTACAATACGACAAACTTTCGTTGTTATCACTTTGATACAACAAGCTACAAGGTTCGATCCCGGAGAAGTATAGCGAAACAACGACAATGAGAAGTTTGTTCATGATGGAAATCACTTGAATGGAATATCGCCAAAGGAGTTTTCTCTAAAAATCACTTGAAGGTGGTCGAGATGGTAGTGTGAACTTTTGATCTGGTTTGATGGGTCAGTCACCGATTGAGAAAGGGAAAGACCTGACAGTGATCAATTGAGGAAGGGGTGTGCATCAATTGATGAGTCGGAATATGACGGTGTTATAATTGGTTGTAGTCTATTTACCGTGTAGTTGTATTGATACCGATCATTACGACCTACCCTGGTTTTTGCGGTTGTGACAATAAAAAATAAAGACGGTTCGATGCGCATTTTTATCGATTATCGGAAATGAATAAAATAAGCGACAACCACCTCCTCATTTACATCAATTGTATTGTGTTTTAAATTCTTATGTTTTGCGTTTTTCTTGCCAAATCAACCCAAAACATAATGGATAAGTCCAATGATGCCTACATGTCAATTTATATGTCTTCTCACATTTCTTAAAGGAACTTCACCCTATATTATATATATATATATATATATATATATATAATCAAAGTATTGGGAGAAAATCTATGGTTAGTTAGAAAACCTAGGAAACTCTACCCTCCTGACATTTTTTGCCTTTGAAGAAAATCACACATGTAATATACATGTTTTTAAGAGTTTTGGGCAAAAAAACAAAAAAGCGCTTAGATGATATTTAAAAAAAATAAATAAACAAGTTTTGCGCAACGCGCTATAACATATGTTACACTAAAACTTGTTTATTAAAAAAATCAGGTCTCGCGTTTTTTTATTTGCTCAAAACCCTTAAAAACATGCATATTACATGTGTGATTTTTTTTTAAATGTTAAGAGTTTAGAGTTTTCTAGGTTTTCTCACTAACTAAGGGTTTTCTATATATCCTTTCTCCCTCCCTCTCTCTCTCTCTCTCTCTATATATATATATATATATATGGGAAGGGTAAAATGAGAACCACCTTAATTTATGAGGACTATGAGAATTATACCTTACACAAGGTTTTTTTAAAATAATTTCTCAAAAATCTTTAAAAAATCACTTGTTCAGCAAAAAAAAGAACAAAAATGTCCCATGTAAAAATTTACATTGGATGTAAATTTACATCATTGGAAAGAAAATTTACATCAAACGTAACTATCAACTCGACATGTATTTTTTGTTTTTTGTTTTTTCAGATGTGTTTATAACATTTCATCTATGGTTTTTTAACAAAAAAGGTGGCCCGAGTCGCGGGAAGTAGGAGTTCTCATGGTTCTTATAACTCGTGAGAGTTCTTAATTGAACCGAATCCTATATATATACTGCTAAAACCCAATCTGGCACAATATTCCTTGCAATATTTCGATAGCTGCAACCCCTTAACTAACTATTTAAGTTGCATCTTCAGTCTCACCTACCAAATCCTAATCGCCATTGTCACATCCCAACCGATGGCGGAATCATCGGAGTTAGACGAAATAGGTTGCTCATTACACATAACACTAATTGCGACTATAGTTAACTCAAATGGATTTCATTTCATATCACAAATTGTCAATATATTATAAGGAAATTCAAATTACAACAATTAATTGTCAAGCACTAAAGTTCAATAAATCAACCTACCCAAATCTAGTATTTCTTGTGCGTTCTACGTCCTACTAGATTCGTCTTAAGCATCATCGTCAACCTGTAACATGTTAAAATATGGTTCAACGCAAAAGCATTGGCGAGTACACAAGTTTTGAATTACATAGTATAAGAATAAAACTGTTTGCTCAAATCCACATGGCAATTGTATACAAGGTAAGCTAGCATGCAATACTAAATGTCAAACCCAAGTGTCCACAAGAATTAAGTGTCCCTCGCCACAAAAGTAATGAGACTAAATAAGAATAAGCTTAACAATACCCCGACGGGCGGCGTGCTACTCCTATAGTGCTATCTATGTTAAGTTCGGGCTAGCTAAGTTAATGACAAGAAGCATGTATGAATCTAGCATGAACCTAAGCATAACAATAACCATGTATAACAGATCGAATGTATAAAGTATGTTGTGTGTATTTGGTACGTTTACATGTTAAAATCCAAATTGTGTAAAAAGGAAAATGGGTCAAGTGTAATCACGGTTTCGCAAGCTTCCACTTGGTAAATCCATGAAGAGTTTTGAAGGATGGAACACCGAGTTACCCTACATATGGAAAACGTAGGTGTGTAAGTATTCGGATGATAACGGAGGATTAGGAATTTAAATACGCCAAAGTATGTATACGAGAAAATAATCATTTAGACTTAATACTCGTTTTTTACAGTATGAATCCCATTTGGGTCGATGTGTTTTCATGGGTTAAGATACCCATTAGAATCGTAACGAGAAGTTAAGTACTTAGGTGACGTAACTTAGTACCATGACAGACAATCATTCGATTATCATCAAGGGTTCAGTTAGTGTGTGTGTGTGTATATATATATATATATATATATATTATACGGAATAAGTAGATCAGATTTATCGTGGAAGTTCATAGAAGTCATGTATGGAGGTAGGCAGATAACATTTCTTTAACCTCTTTCATATTGTTCACCAAGGCACAAGTTGTCACAAGAATAACAAGGATGGTCATGAATAAGTTAAAATAAAATAAAAGTTATAGAATATTCAAAATCATCAAGTGAGATGGTGGATTGGAGGTGGGATTGCCAAGGCTTCCAAGTAATCACACACTACCAACTCAAGTCTTGTTACAAGAACAAGCTTGGAAGGATACAACACTTGTGGGTTAAAACCCTATTAAAACGGAAAGTTTCTTACACCTGTGACCTCAAATATGGTGATGTTCCATATTGATTTTCCATGGAAACCCTATGGAAAGGAATCAGTGTTTGTAAGGTGCAAAGTAAGTGTGGAATGAGATGGATTTTATAGTTGAGGTTTGGGGGTTAGTTAGGTGGGAATTTAATGCAAGAAACACAGTAAACAAACACACTTTTGCCCAATCCATGAGCTGATTACAACTTTCTGCAGATTGAGCCCTCTTGCGGGCCGCAAGAGAAGAAAGAAGGGACGGTCGCGGGCCGCGAGAGGCTCTGGGCCAGAAACTTGTTTGGTTTTTGTCATTTTTAGTCCCTGTCGTTTCAAGCTAAAACTTGATATTTTGACATGTTTTTAAGTGTAAAACATATATGTAAGTATATTTTAAGTATCGAGTATGTATGAGTATTTGCACGTATAACAAGTATCGGTTTGCATATAAACATGTATTAAACGATTGAATGCATGTAAGTATGTATTAAGTATGAATTTTATTACGATCAAAGTCTCGGATTTTTACAATAGTACAACGAAAGAGGATTCCAAGGGTTACAAATTCCGAAATAGAAATACAAGACACGCTTCCTAAATAAGGAAAGCTTCAAAAAGCGAGGTGTTACAGCCATCGCAATCATTAGACAATCTTAAGGTTTATCTTTCTCCCAAGAGTCCCAAAATTTTAAGCCGTCGATGACGTAACCCTCACTTGATTCACCCCCGCCCCTACCAACAACACTCACAACTACAACTTCACCTTAACATGACGTACCAAAACTCTAACCATCTTTTGGGGATCTACTACCATATTATTAAGGCTAATGCTTCGTATCACGACTAGTGGTTTTCAATAGAGGATGAGCAATGTTTTATTTAAGGCACAAAAAGGAGAATAATGTGACGCCATCCTTGATGTTTCTTTTCCAGTAATTGGGGAATAACCTGCAACAAACTTGTTAACGCATGGATCTTAAGTTTAATTTTACATAACCTCTTTGGAAAATCTTGTAGATTCGTGTAAACGAAAGAGATATAAGTAGGTTGTGAATTTCTTGAAAAAAATGAAACGGGTGTTCAGAACTTGTCTCCTGAACAGGAGCGGACCTACACTATCTTGTGTGATAGTGGCCACCCCATTAAAAAATAGTGAAACTTTTAGACAAAAATCCCAGTTGCCCCTTTGAAGTTTGATTAAGTTCGCCTATTGCCTCAATTCATACCAAAGATAACATCATAAAAAAAATAGGTTAGCCACGAAACTTCTGTGTTTTAAGCCTTTTTTTTATCTTGGTAGGTGAGAGAATGAAGAAGACTATGTGATTTTGCATTGGGTGGTGTGAGGCTATAACCTTATTTAATATATAAAAACAAAATCGTACACAATCATATGTATGAACGCAAACCCCACCAAAAATATACCCAACCAAATTTTGACGCGTAGACTTTGAAACTATAAATCTTGTTTTTCTTTAATTGAATTATTTTATAGAACATCAACTATTTGTTTATTAGTTAGTTTAAGTAATTATACACAAGCTTTATTTATACATATGTTTTTATGTTGTATTTTAGAATATTTTATACATAGGTTTTTATGTTGGAATAATCTCAACAAAGAATTCACAGGGTCTTATTCTTTTGTATGTAACCCGACCCGGAGCGGACCAATTTTTTTAATATTTAAATATAGATAAACCATTCTAAATTTCAGCCCCATAAAAACATTATGAATCCCACACTACTCCTGAATGTAAGTCAGAGGGTCGCCTACCCCATCTCTCTATGTGTGTAGGTGATAATGCGAGAGTATAAAGGGGCAAGTGTCCATATTGGTGTATTATAAAAAATGTATAAAAAGACAAAGTGCCCTCGTTAAACATTAACAATAAACGGGATTAACTAGTTGGATGGAAATAATAAGATTTTGAAGCCTTAGAGTCCTAGATGCAAAAAAAAAAAAAAAACACTTTGGATAAAACTGACAAAACTAACCTAACCATGGAGATAAATGTGGCAGTTTGCTTATTTTTTATGATTTCCATTGTTTATAAAAGAGTGTGAAAATCTTCATATGTGATGGATTGAGTGCGGGTAATAAGATGTTTCTTGTTTGGTTTACTAGATATGAATTAAGAATGTATAAGTGAGATTACACATAGAAACAGCAAAGCTTAAATAAATTATGAAAGTATAGATGCACATTTTTTTGCTTACATCTATGTAAACAAGATAATAAAATGCATGAATAGAACTTAAATCCACAAGAGTAAATTATATATATTTTGTGCGATTGTTTACATACTTTATGTTTGTTTTTTCATAAAAGTCCTTTGGTATATTTTTGTGCAATAAAAACAAACATACTTGATATTTTTCTCATAAAAGTCCCTTATGTAATTTATTATATTGTTCTAGAAAGATTATTTATTGAAAGTCTCGTTTCGATCTTGTGCTTGATTGTAAAACCTCATAGAACATGAACTATCTACTTAAACACAAACTTGAAGTGCGGAATCCATCAATATGTGTGTAATCATGACACGATCAATGTAAATAAACTTTTCGTATATAGCTTACCAAAATCCAGCATAGTACGGCTTACAATGACTCCAAAGTTATGACACTATTGCTAATGTGTAAAATGTTTAATTACTTTTGGAAACACCAAATTAAAATGGTCAGGACTAACTTAATTACACACAATCGACAATTGTATTGATCGTGCTATAGTAAAGTCGGTAAGACCGAGTATCAATCCAAGGACACAATGGCACGACTATCGATACTAAACCTCTATCGAGTCCTAGTGTAGAAATGTTAAATGAATGTTTAGAATTTCTATTAACTAATTGAATTAACTAAGAATGCAAATACGAAAGCAAAGCAATCAAAGAACGAATATAGATGAAATCATATGATGACAAAGTAGCCACCTAAGCAAGAATCATGTTCACTTGTAACAGCTCTCGGGATTGGATAATTGGATTTGGCTAAGAGGATCCTAAAATACACTAATCTAGACCTACGACTGGCTAGCGGATCACTCTCCAAACAGGACGCAATCTTATATCTTGGGAAGTGTATGCACCGGTCTCAGGTTCAGTTTACCTCTCGGTCTCTCTAAAATAAATGCCATGGTACTCTTAATCTGGATATCCTCTCAGTCCCAACAGAAACAATACATCTGAAGTGTAAGGGATGTAAGGGGTAGTGAATCTAACAAATTTCTAACATAGGTTTGCAATGATCAAACGATAAATGAAAGGATAACTCACTCTCATGCAATTAACTCCCAAACCACCTAATGACAAAGACTAGCTAACAATCTATTACTTCTCGGTCTCTAGAATTAGTTGAACACTAAGTAACTCTAAACTCTCAATCAAGGTTCCGACAGTATTCGACCTCAGAAGACCATAAACTAGTCACAAATACAAAATAACCAACCTAATAGGTATCTATAACTGAAAAAACATTCAACAAGACATTCATTGAACAGTAGAATAATTATTAATTTATACAAAGCACACAAACACATTAAAACCCAAATTTTTTAATCACACTTTACCATAATATTAAGCCAAACCACAATTAAACAAAACTGAAAAGCATGTTAAGAATCAACAATCATCGTACGCCTAGGTGCTACTCAAAGTTTGAAATGAATAAATTCAGCAAACATGTTTAAATATTGAAGTTAATAAAAGCGAAACAAATAAACAAAGTCTAACGAAAACACTTCTAGCTTTAACTGCTAATCTTCACTTCCAAGCTTTCTATCAACTTCAAGCGTCTAAAATTCATCCTTCGATCGATTGTATGTATGTATGTATAAGGTAGGTTCCAACATGAGTTATTTTTCCGAATGTCCCTCTCCAAAATATATAGGTTACAAGTATATTTTTATATCTTCAATGATTCTCCTATTTTATGATATAATATTAAATAGAGTAAACCTTAATTTTCGTCCCTATGGTTTGTTGATTTTAATTCAATCCAATAGCTTAAAAATTGCATTTATCATCCATAGGTTTGCTGATTTTAATAGTTTTAGTCCACACTAGTGTTAAATTTTAACAATTTTAGTCAACACCAGTGTTAGTGGTGTGGACTGAAACTGTTGAAATCAGCAAACTAATGGATGATAAATGCAATTTTTAAACCATTGGACTGAAAGTACTAAAATCAGAAAACCACAAGGACGAAAATTGAGGTTTACTCTATTGAATATGTGATATCTCCTGCCTTGATGTATTTTAGCTTTAGGATCCATAGGTTTTCTGTTATCAATTCCTCATTGATTGTGATTATCATTAATCATGGGGCATAATTTGGAGAAAACGTCCTAAAGTGTGAAAACGACGAGGACGATTCCAGTCGTTGGATTAGAACAATCTATGGACTAAATGAGGAAGTGGCGTTGGTAGACAGCGATTATGGCGGTGATACGAGAAGAAAATGAAGACGAATTAGGGTGTGGGTAGGGTTTTTTTTATTTTGATGTTTTAATTTAATTTTCTTTCTTGATTAGTTTATTTTGTTTTTATATTAAAGGTGGGCCCCATGATTTAATAATTTTTTATTAGTGAGGGTATTATGGTTCACATCAACTTAACGGCGAAAACTAATCCCCATCCACTTCACAGGTTATCCAAGAACGAATATGCAAAAGTTAAGGATTATAGCTGTAATTTTAGAAGTGTAGAGACTATATGTGAAAACGGAGGAAACCACATGAACTATCCAGGTCCATTTTAATTTTTAGTTAAATTAAACAACTTATGAAAATAATATATATATATAACTTCTTCAACATTAAAACATTTTTTTTAAAAAACACCAAAACTTGAGTCGCTTGGGTTCGCACCCGCAACATCCACAAAGTCAAAGCTTTACACACGCAAATAACACCACCTAGGCTACCAGTGTATAGTATACTATAGGTAATGATAATTGGGCTTTAAATCATTGCAAAGATATTAAAGGAATGGGCTTTAAAGCCCCATATGATGTGGCGCTGACATGGTGGTGATGTGACATTATAAAGCCGCTAGGGGTTTATACCATACACACAACCTAATAAAAAGTTCAACTTATAAATAATATCAATGGCGATTAAGTCAGGGCTTTTATTTAGATTAACCAAACGCACAGAATGAATACAAAAAACTTGCCTGTTTGAACTCAGATTTGAAGCGATATGGTGTTGGCTGGAGTTGGTTATCCAGCGAGTGTAGAGAGATAGAGACAGAAAATTGAAGGTTGTTTGATGTAGGTGCGAGTTGGAATGAGGCCAGGGGTCATGTATATATAGTCGTTTACAAAGATAAACAGATATGGATAAGAATTTGGTGTTTTACAGATCAACACAAAATGCAGCGAATTACGGGGAGATGTGGTGTAAATAGATTAGTATTGGGGTAGATGACGGTCATCGCTAAGAAATGGGAAAACGATCAAATAAAATGTTATCAAGAGTTGCCGGAATAGTTGCCAAGCTCGCTAGACATGACCTGTTGACCTTTCTTTTTTGAATGTTAAAAGTTTGAAAATTTTCACATAATTAGTGCTTTTGTTATTTGTAAAACAAGTTTGACCATTTTATTTCTTTTGTTTTAACAGTTTACACACTTGGCAGCTTTGGCCTCTTAACACTTTTACTAAAAATTCATTTCTTTTATTTTTAATTTTTATAAAAAATTCTTTTACTCGCCAAATCTTTATTTAAAATCTTTTTAAACTTTTATTGAGATAATTTATAGAAAATATAAATGTATACATACCATTATTATTTATTTTTATAAAGGCTTTTTGTAACCAAAATAATTTCACCAAAATTATTATATAATTACTTTAAATAAAAAAAATTAATGACGAATTGTTTTGTAATCCAAAAAAATACCGGATTTTACAAGGGTAAACTAAACTTCTATGATAGCTCAAATGTGGCTTGTTGAGTGGTGATTTTAGAGCTGGTTTTGTGAGCAAAGCCGATACTACAATATCTTCAGGTTAGAAGTCGTAACCCACTGATTAGTTGATTAGTTTGGTGGTGTAACTGTATTTTAGTCTAGAAAAAGTCATTCTTTCTATCTTTAATGTTATTTTGATTCAAGTGTTGCTCTTGGGTCCATCCAAGAACATTAAATCTGGGGCATTCTTGTCTTCATAGCTATTTGTTTAACCAAGTTTTTGATTCAAGTGTTGCTCCTTGAGTTTTCCAAATATTGTGATTTCCATCCAATTGGTTAACTAAATGCAATTTTTAACGTTAAATTATGGCATTTTTGTCGTATTTTTATAATAAGTTATATACATATATGTATATGTATACATATACATATATGTTTCACTCACACTCTCTCTTGCCCTAACCAAATCAAGCGCAATATTTCTTGCAATCTTCCATCCGGAACCTGTGAACCTACTATTTAAGTTGCATGTTAAATCTCATCTACCAAATCCTAATAACCATCGCAATCATCATACTAATATTTCCGTTCATCTTCCGCCCAGGCGTCCATAAATGTCACGTCCATAAAATCTTTTGAAAAACAAAAAATCAATCCCTAAGAGCACCCACAATGTACAAATCATCAAAACGAAAACAAACCGCAACTTCAACACCACATCAGATTTAAAACCTCCCTGAGAAACCTCCATTTTCCCACAATATACAAACCGCATCACCCTCCACATCATGACCTACTTTTATCATTAATTATTAATCTTTATATTTACTTTTATATTATTTAGAAACATGGGTGTAACATGAGTTCCAAAAAGAAAATATTAAACAGTTAGTAATAAAGATTTAGAAAATATGAACATACTTTAAGATAAGATACGAATGAAATAACGTATAAGAGCATTCTAGGGTATCTTCAATAAGGTAAAACTGCACACACGAAAGTTTGCAGGTATATTCTTTCACCAGAAAGTCTGATTGGTAGGCGAAATTGGTTCCATACGAAAGTTGTTCAAGCGAAAGTGGTTCAACGCAAAATTTACCCTAAGCGAATGTTTTACCCGAAAGGTTACTAACTTTCACCAAAGTGTTCACACTTTCCTAACTTTCTTATGTGATTTCACGCGAAAGTTGGTATTTTGGACCACCTTATGGTAAACGAATGTTGACCTTTTTTCACATGTGAACCCTTCATCAATCTGATTGACTTGTCCAAGTGTTCTATAAGTGTGTTATAGACCCTCTTTATTAAACTATTTTGAGGTGGTATCCATACTCAGTAAAGTAGTTTAAAGTAAAAAAATTCAAAAAAAAAATGTACGATTTTAAGAAAGTAAAGGTTTGGCTTCTAGCTGTAATAATGCTTTTAATTGCTCAATGAAATGTTTTAAAGTAAGTCTTTTTATAGAAATACAAACTTGGCATGTTAAAGGCAGATTTAAAGGCGCAAATTAAAGGATAAAGATTTTCTAAGCCAATACTTTGTCGAAATTTGCTATGTCCACTCGGGAAAAAAAGATAAAGGAGTCTTATAGCATAGTACCTTGGTCACGAGGAGCCTTAATTCATTATAAGCATGTTATCAGGAAGTGCATTTGTGGCTTGCAATGGTTAAAGGGGGTTACAATAGTTATAATTCATGGTACAAAGCTGACGATCCCTCACAAGGTTCGTGTTGTCTCAGTGTTATGTTATGTTCGTTAAAACTAGACTTCTAAAATGTATAACTTTTATGTATGTTCAAAATATTTTTACTTTAGTTTATGTACCCTTATTGTTTTTTACATAAAGTTATATATGATGAAATTGTTATGTTATGTGTGAAAGTATCAAAGATGTTTATGAAATTATAACTCACTCAGTAAACTTAACATTTGGTATACACATCAGGTTAAAGTGTAGGTAAGATATGAGAGTTTTTAGGAAGAGATGATTGGCATGGAAGTGAAGACTATCCTACTTAGAGACTTGCATCATATTATTTAGGTTTTGGTATTTGAACTCTGATTTTGCTTGAGAATTATGTACTATACTAAAATGTTTGGTTATGTAATGTTTTAACATTTCGGTCGCTTTTGAATGAATTTCCACTTTAAAAGCTAATGTGTAAATCCAACTATTGAGACCCTTATCTTTTTGGGCAAGAAAAAGAACTTTAGGCTTAGAGAATTATTACATGTAGAATAACCATTTACTTATTAACTATATGTGTGTGTTGAAACATTAATTTATTGATTGATGATAGAATTGAAAATTTATTTTAAAAAAAAAGTAATCAATCACAAAGATTCATCACTTTCTATCTCATGTCTCATGTCGTTTCTTATTTTACAATATCTATCCTAAAACTACATGCATGATGAATGTTTAATTAGAAGAATCTCAAGGGGAAACAAAAAGAAGAAGAGCACTAGATCAATATTTGATAATCAACAGAAATTTTGGAATTACATATACATAACTATTATTAATTACATAATGTAAATATTATAAATTATATACTTGCTAGATATGTACTTATGAATGTGTATGTGAGATTACACATGTAAACCAGATAATAAAATACATAAATATAATTTATATCGCAAGACTAAGTTCATATATTTTGTGCAATTGTTTACATCTATGTGACTAATTTATCTAGAACCTCACTATATATATATATATACATATATATATTTATATATATATGGGCTAAAAAATAAAATAACTAATATACTTTCTGTTTGTTTTTTCATAAGTCCCTTGGTACATTAAAAACAAACTTACTTTAGTTTTTCTTATAAAAGTTATTGATAATTTTTTGCACATAAAAAACCAACATATTATATGTTTTTTCCTAAAAATATGTAATCTTGAAAATATTGTTTGACAAGTTAGATAGTAATAGCGATAAAAATCATTTGCTTACAACTTTTTAGCGATTTTAAATTCATATTACATTTTATATGTTTTTATTGTTTTTATCATTTTGAGTTACACTTTCCACGCACTTGAGTTACATTTTCCACGCTCATCTATTTTTATTATTGTTTTAAAAAGATTATTTATATCATCAAAATTATTGAATATAAGAATTTTTTTTAAATAATATATTTTAAATTCAGAAAACTTGCCAAGTTACATCAAAACAGAAGGTAGCCGGGCAACAAGCTGCGCCGCCAATCCTTTCTGAATTGCTAACTCTAACCTTCCAAATACAAACCCTTGCCCCCTTGGGGTTGAACAATTGTTGTAGACGACCGGTTGAACCCTCGTCAAGAAGTGGATAGCTTCTGGCGCTAGGGAGCCAAAAGTATCAAAGGCAAAAGGGACAAAGACATGTTGGTTCTTTGCGCAAACTTTAGCGTGCTTATCCACTTTCTTTGATTCTGGCTTTCTTGCCGCTTGTCCAGCTACAAACCCGTTTTCCCTTAAACCAACCAAAAGGGAAACCCCCGTGAGGTCTACACAAGCATGTTTCCCCCAGCCCAGCCAAAGACGAGCAGATCCGCTGGTCGCAGAGTAGATCTCCCTTCCATAGGGTCCGTGAGGAAATTCACAGGGGCCTCTTTCTTAGCCGAAATCCCAGCTCTTCTTTAAACGGATTTTGTCTTGTGTGTGTCAAATTTAAATCATAAATTTATCTCATTTGTTTCCTCAAGTACTATTAATAAACTAGTAGGGTGCCCGCGGAAAGGACACAACATTTTGGTTGATTATTTTTGGTGTGTATGAAGCGGTTCGGTTTTGAGGCATAATCAAAATTTTCAATTACAATATTTCAAAAGTTAGTCAGTTTTGATTATTTAGGCTGGTTAATCTGTTCTGAAAATTAGGTCAATTCGAGCAATGTTTAAGTTATTTCTTATTGTCCAATCCTTCTATAACAAGATTTCGAGCAATGTTTTCTCATCAGTTCGATGTAGGATAAATTTTCGATGAACAGTTTTTTCAAGTTATGATGTGGGATAAACCTGCTCATGAAAAGATCTTATTCGGGCAGTTCGTCTCAATTATATTTATTAGAACCTTATATATTATATATTTTATATTAACAAGTTGGGGTGTGTGATAATATCATATATTATATTTTTATAGAAATATTAAATAGTTAGCTATAGATGGTTCGTATACGGTTGGTTACAATTAATCTAGGTTAACTAACCGATGTATTTGCCTTGGGCTTTTAAACCAAAATTTTCTTGTTGGCTTAGCTATAGATCAACTTGAGCCTTCAAATATCCAAGCCTGTATGCTAATATTTGTGAAACATTTCAATACCTTAAGGATTGTTATTGCATCCAACAGAAGTAATGAGTTAGCCCATAAAAACTACAATAATCAAAATCACGAATTGTAGTCGTTTAAAAATTTTACAGATTGGATTCATTTAAAAAAAGAAACTTTCAATGATTATCAACCCATTTAACTATTTTTTATTCTACTTGTTTGAGATATAACAAAATTTTCACATATGGCATAAAGCAGCAAGAAAGCAAAAACTGTATCACTAAAAGAAACCAAAATATTTTATTAAAACATACATTTTTTAGCATCAAGTAATGTGCATGGTTGGACTGTTTAAAATCAAAGGAGCCATATACCTCCATCTTTCTATAATTAGCATAAGGATCTTCAACATACTCAACCACTGCAAGTTGATTTCCACCATCGCAAGCGTCCATATTCATAACAAATTCCTTTAAAATATCCACCATTCCAGTGTCCTCCTATTATTTTTTTAATAAAAAAAAAGTCAATCTATTCTAATGATCTCAAAACAAAAATTAATTTTTATATTTATGGACACATACCACATCATGTTCATCCACCACTGCATCGGCATCGGATATTTCCAGAGAACGAATACATTGGCTGATTTTTAGCTTCATCTTCTCATACACCAAGACAGAAAATGTTGAATCAAATATGCAGTAAATCTGTCAGAATGCCATAAGTTGTAAACTTGTAAAACACAGTTTAAATGATTTTCAAACCATAACCCCTTTTCATTTGATTCATTTAATCTGTAAGCAATGAAACCGAATCCATCCGTTCATAAGTAAACGGGTCAAAATGGGCACGGCGCGTAGGGCAGGACGGGTAAGGATCTTGGGTCAGTTTTGGTATAGTTCAGTATTGGTCAAAACATGTCAAGTAGGGTCGATTGAGATTGATCAAAAAACAATTTGTCTATTTTACTCAAATAACACATTTAATTACATTTTAAGTGATGACAAACCGACAGTAATATATGATTAAAAAGACTATATCCTTATAGTAACTATCTAGTTTATTAATATGCTACTTTAAGATGTTGCATGTATTTGAACCATCTTCACATGTTCTAAATTGAATGGCGAAACCATTATAGAAACCCTCCACCATCCCTGACGGTCATCATAACTAATAGGCACATAAAAGAATGTCTTAGAAAAGAGATCAGTTTATCTATTATTGTGTGTTAAAAAATATTGTCCCAAAATGAATACAGCCCTTCAGTTTAATCATGCTCAAAAAATTGGTCTTTATAACATCTCACAAAACAGAACGCAAAATAGTGTTTGTGGGTCGACGGAACCCAAATAGGCCTTTGCACAAACCCTTTTCCAATACACTTTGCCACCCCTAACTAACTACCTACGACGACTCACCAGATCATGATGGGTTGAGCTTCAACATCCTTGATAAGAACCAGGTTTAAAGAAAAAAAGAGACGAATTACAAATTATATCAAAACTAACAATATGAACAAAAAAGAGAATTAAAGCATACATCAAGACTGTCTCTATATGTGGCTACCATTTTGCTATTTTGAGGAAGCTCCCTGATGTGATTTACCTTCACAAATAAAAGTGAATATCAAATAGAAACATATTTGTCCTGCAAATATGATATATACAACATTATAACTCCATATTTAACAATAATATCTTTTATTGATCATATACCCTTTTGAAATTACGTTGATTTGCTTAAAATAAACCATCCATCAAAGCTAGATAATCAGCTACATTTTCTTCAACAAAAAACATCAAGCACGAATAAGTTAAAACTTCCGGCTGCAATTTTAAATCCTAGAGTTGCGAGATCAAGTACATATCCAAAGCAAATTCAACCGATTAAATATGTGCTTTAAAAGTCAAAATAAAAAACAATCTTCTTGACTCTAAAATTACCTCAGCAACACGTTCAACTTCTCGTTAATATTTTAAATCCCATTTGCAGAACTTTGGTTCCTTACCATTCAAGATCTTTGCAGCCACCCACATCAATCACCTCAAAACCTACAACTTCTGTAATTAGGGTTCTTGTAAAAGCAAGACATGCCTCTGTAATCTTCGAACTCTCAAAATAGAATATCGTGTATGTGAAGAAGGAAAGAAGGTCCAATGAAAATTTCCCTCTCTTTGCCCTCACATGAACAACTTCCCTCATTTTATCTACTCCAGATTTGTTGTTTTTTTTTTTTTTTTTGTCACCATGGCCCTAGATATACCAAGATAACGAACAAAACACTTGATTAGATGGGAAATTAAGATGTATATGGGTGACATTCATACCTTGATGATCTGGATTTAGTATGTGAGGAGTATATTTTGAATATCTCTTCTTGATACGCTCTACGTAATATAATTTAAACTCTATTCTCCCTTCATCTAATTTTGTTTCCTTTAAAGTAGGAATTTTGTTGATATTTGACCTGAAAAATAAACTTTTAATCAATTATTTAATAATAGTTTTAGTTTTAAAAATGATAGTGATTTAAGCTTTTAATCTATATTTCATTTGTGAGATAACTAAAAGTACGTCGTGCTTTGAACTTTTTTACACGAATGGATAATCTACTTGTACATTTTTAATGTGTACGTCAATATTGATTGATGCAAATATTGAAACGTCGACAAAATGAGTAGATCGTCACGGTACCTCTGAATTTTTTTTAAAACATTATAATTTATAAAATATGACAAGAATACGTAAAATAATTATAAGTTTGTTGTGGATGGAAGAAAATTGTAACTAATTATCCTTAATTTTATTAAAATTCACGGATTTTTAAATGTAATAAGATGTGGGGCTAAAATATAATTCGTGTTTAAAAGACCAATTTACCCTCATTTTAGAGGTGTATATATAAATTAAGAGTGAAAAAATTCTTATTTTTTAGATATTTTAAAATGCCCCTCTCTTATACATTATAATATTGTATAGATAAAAATTTTAAAAATTTGTTCAAATATAATATGTGAATGAAATTTAATGCATAAAAATCTGTAAGTGGCTTTTATGAGAGATAAAATAAAGTATGTTTCGTTTTTAATTGTAAAAAAATGTTAAAATACTTCTATGACAAAATGCAAAACATATATTGACCCATATACGTAGCTCGAGTATTGTTGGGTGTTTATAATTTTTTAGAAGATTACATACCTAATTGGGATGAGTCCCACACATGAACATATTTATTTAATTTAATAAAATCGAAGTAAATAAAACTTAAATAATAAATAAAAAGTAAAAGTTATACTATTTTACTAATTTAATAAAATAATCTAGTTAAAGAAAATATATATTTAATTGTAAAGTATTTTAAATGCATATTAATAAATAAATTTTATTTGGCAATGTAGGATAGCTCACTTAGTATTATTGGTGTAAAGAACATCTATCTCCTGTACTAAAACAAAATAACTTTGTCACATGTCTGATGATGTGGCATTGCTCCTTATCAAAAGATATCTCTTTTGAGAGGTAATTGTTTTCTCTTCATCAGGACATTTTATAAACAGTATTCTTCTAATTTCAATTAAGGAAACCCTAATCTCTTCTCAATCAATTCCAATCATCTCCAAAATAATGAAATCGTTCCCCTTATCAATTGTAAACCCTAGATGTATGATCAAAGTCTTGGATTACAAGTTTGGAAAAATAAAATACGAATTACGACACGATTACAAGTTTCCGAAAATAGAAATAGAAATAGACATATACTTTCAAAATAAGGAAAGTACAGGAAACATTATAGTTCGAATATGCCACTGTTACAAGATCCATTTAGGAAGCAAATGGACGTTTTCTCATCAACAATACTTGGAAGACCCAAAGATCTGAAAACCGAAGAATCGCAAGCTGCATCAGAGGGTTGTTGATGCATTTTTTTCTGTAGCTTGTAGGTTATCTTAAAATATATCTTTCAGTAGTCACTGTATAAACGATTAAAGTATGTTTTTAGTTTGATTTTGTGTAACTTGACCAAAGTCAAACAACATCCACCTATCGTTTGACTTGGACAACATCATGTAAACGACTTGTTGATTTCCAAATAACATTGGTTGTTGTTTGGAACAAGCTTATCGTTTGGAATCATCAATCAAATGAGATCACATGTTTTTTGGTCTTGAATCTGAACGACATGGCCATGTCGTTTAGTCTAGTCTTGTGTCCAAACGACATGCCTTGTCATTTGGACTCAGACCCTTATCGTTTGATGTTTAGTTGTGTATAAATACAGCAGTCTTGTCATTTGGACAATTAGACTTGAACAAAGGGTTTTGTGTGAGAGCTTACATACCTAATTGGGATGAGTCCCACACATGACAACATATTTATCTAATTTAATAAAACTGAAGTAAGTAAAACTTACATATTCTATAAATATTAAGTAAAAATTATACTATTTTACTAATTTCATAAAATAATTTAGTTATAAAAAATATATAATTATTTGTAAAGTATGAAAATTTTATATTAATAAATAATTCTTATTTGTTGGATTAGGAGATTCCGCACCAATTTATAAGATGCATTCTTCTTCACAGATTAAATAGATTTAATTAGGTGTTAAAGGTAGTTTCACCACTTTAATATGAGTACTCATGTTGCCACTTGCGTTGTAACTCAATGATAATAAGTAAAGCCTACGCATTCGTCTTCTCGGATTAAATAGAGTTATTATGTGTTAAACGTAGTTTAACACTTTAATATGAGTACTTATGTAGCCACTTGGGTTGTAACTCAATGATAATAAGTAAAATTTATTTAGGGAAAGACTCAGGTTCAAATCTGGCAAGTGAAATTAGTTGTTAAAAAAGTTTTGTTTGCATCAATGATAAATTGCTTTATTCCTTAAATGTCAATATTAACAATTTAATTATTTAATGGCGTCAAAATCAGAATTTTTTACCTTCTTTTAAAAGAGTTAAATACTATTTTAGTCCTTTTGCTTTGCTCAAACTATCTATTTCCATACAAAAGATTTTTTTAGACTTTTTTAATCCAATAGTTTGGTTTTCATATTAATTTAGATCCAGCCACTAACTCCATTATACATGTTATTAGCGTGCAAAAAGATTTCGGTAATTAGCATAGAAGAAAAAAAGATAATATTAATTTAGAAAAGGGCTAAGGTATTTTGGTTATCTCACAAGAAATTAACAAAAAAAAAAAAAATGAAGTTAGTGGACTGGATCTAAATTGATATGAAAACCAATAGTGATTAAAAAAGTACAAAAAAATGTTTTGACCTGAAATAGTATTTAACTCTATTTAAAAAAAATCAAAACATTATTGGGAGTGATTTTCAAATTTGTTCCGGCTTTTTTGAATAAGATTCTTTGAAGTTGAATTCAAATAGAATAAAAGAAAAACCGATTAAATTTAAAATTTTGAATTGGGATTCTTTGAAGTTGGATTCAAGTAGGATAAGAAAAAACGATTGAAGTAGAAATAATGAATTCCTGTGGGTGCAATTTAAAAAAGCAAAAGTAACGTAATTCTATTGGTTAACTGAGATTTTAATTTGAATACTAGCCAACACAATTCGATTTTTTTATATCCGAATTAAAATCTTGTAATTAGAATTTGGTTCACTGATTTTTCCAAGTCTGGGCCATTTCGACCATTAGAACCCACTCTAGCTTTTGCAGGTAGAAACGGTGATATTATCTGATAATGACCATTATTTCTAAACTAGTTTTTGTGTTAAATAATCAAAACTGGTATTATTTTTTAGAGTTTTGTGGCTTTTTTTTTTCTAGTAAACATTATTTCTAATGTTGTGGTTTATATCTCCATATATTGTGGTATACTCAAGTGATAAAATGTGATTTCCGTGTTGGAATCAGATCATTTGTGTGGAAATCTTAAATGGATATAATTGTGGGTTTTGTATTATTAAAAAATTCAGAATAGAATTAGAAGTGTTTTTCAAATCGGTTTCGGATTATTTGCTTCTTTGAAGTTGGATTTGAGTAGGATTAAAAAGCGATTATATTAAAAAAAATTCTCAAGCATTCATATTGGATTCCTGAACCGAATTTTATTTAGATAGTTGTTAACCTGTCTCAAATATTTTAAATAACCAATTAAATTAAAATTTTCAATTAAAATTCGGATCATTGAGTTCCCTAAATCTAGGTCATTTCAACCGGTTCTAGCTTATACGGCTAGAGATCCTGATATAATCTTATAATCTGATAATCGGTAGCTAGGGAAACCTCCCTTAAAATTAATTTTGGTTTCAAATAATCTTAACTAGTTTTTTTTTACAAATTTTATGGCACTTTTATAAACATTATTTCTACTATAGTTGTCAAACCGAATAATAAGGAATCCCTTTGAGGCAGTTTTGTAACACTTGTTATTATGGCACTTTTTTTTTTCATTTTTATGACACTATTGTAATATTTGTTTTTATGATAAACTGCTCATCTTTGCCAACAATTTTCCTTTAACGTTTTTCGCTGATGATAGAGTTTAGCATGGTAAAATCATATAACACAAGACGACTAAAATCATGAAGCAATACCACGACTAGAGAAAAATAATAAGACGAAGAACTTTGAGGATATAAGGATAATTCATTTTCGCCTTTGGTAGTTTTATTAAAAATCAAAATACTCGTGAAACGGTTTACACGAGACAACCACTAACTTAGTGGTGTGGGGAATACTACCAACGTTTAAATAAACAAACTAATTATGACAGCAACACCTAGATGGATTTTCTATGCAAGAACCAGTTCCAAAGTGTAGTCTTTGACAAAGAGTTAAGCTATCCTCCTTTATTGCATTACAATCTCCAAGACATGCTGGATCAGGAGCTGTATAGAAAAACATTCTATTAGTATCTATAAAAATTCTTAAATGTATTGGAAGATAAAGAAAAATCTCATGCCATAACATGGAACAAAAGTCACGAAAAGAAATGCCAACATCAAAAATGTCAACACAAGAAAGTGTTTTGATGTGAAAGCCATTAGTTAGATGTTTGATATTGCTTAATATTGTTTTTCTATGAAGAATGAAGTGATGGTTGTTCTTGTTGGAACACTTCTTATATAGCCGTACTTGTATATATACATTAAATACATTAGATATTATCATTAATATATCATTTGAAATGCACTATTATTTGATATCATTTTAATTGTACAATTATTTAATGTACATTCTTTACCTAAAATGACAAAATATTACATGAACAACCCGTGTTGTAATATTGAATTTGGCGTCATGATATGTCCATATTATGAAACTCTAACCCGAAAACATGTCATTTTTAATGAAATTAGAATTTAATTACTAATAAAGTAATCAATGTTTACATGAATAAACAGTACGTCCGTTAACGCTAATAAACCAATTACTTCGTCATACATTATAACTAATCACACAACATAATCACAACTCAATAGAGTTATAGCAAGGAAGGTTAAACATTTATCTTAAATGTCTATTTACCACCGTTCACACTATTTAACATATCACGAGTGATGCAATTGCCTACCGAGTAGATTAGCAAAACTAAAAATCATCGAAGATAGGATAATATAATGCAATTAATGAAAATGATTAAGAAATGGATTCGAACTGAATTAAAGCAGTACTTAAAACAAACATTTACTTTTATTTGTAGATTTAAAAAGCTATTTAGTTAACAAATAATATTGTTATAAGATAATTTAAATTTTTAATCTAGATGTCATATTAGCATGACCAAGTTACACAAATCAACTTTTATGTACACCCGAACATTCACCTTATATCTTTAAGTTTGAAAAGCGGTAGATGAATGTTTAACTTAAATTATTGTTGCAAGTGTCAACCTTTTGCATAAACTTGGTTGATTTCTTGGATAAGTCTCATCACATACAAAATGTGAAGGTATTTTGGTCTTTTTCTCTATGTATTTAGTAGTTCTTTTTTAAATAAATACACACTTTCTAAACATACAAAAAAACTAAAGAGAAAGAGAAAGTGAGATAGAGAGATAAAGTTAAAGAGATGGAGGATGGTGGTGAGTGTTAGCAGTGACAGTGGTTGTGGTTTCAACAGTGATGATGGGATGTAAATCTAGTTTTATTTGCAGATTAAAAGAGCAATTTAGCTGTCAAATAATATTGTTATAAGATTATTTAAATTTCTAATCCAGTTGTCATATTAACATGACCAAATTACACAAATCAATTTTTATGTATACTCGAGCAAGCACCTTATACCTTTAAGTTTGAAAAGCGGTAGAATCAACGTTTAACTTTAATTTTTGTTGCTAGAATCAACCTTTTGCACAAATTTCATTCGATTTCTTGGAGAAGTCACCTCACATGCAAAATATGAAGGTATTTTGGTCTTTTTCAGGCCCATTTATTTAGTAGTTTTTTTTTAAATAAACACACACTTTCTAAACATAGAAAAAAAACGAGGGAGAGAGAGAGAAAGTTAAAGAGATGGAGGATGGTGGTGAGTGTTAGTAGTGATGGTGGTTGTGGTTTCAACAGTGATGATGGGTGGAGATGTTCCCCACGACCAAGACAGATAGTGATGGGGATGGTGTTATCCTTGTACGGACAGTGACCACGGGGTGGGTATGGTCAACCGAGATGAACAACGACTAGGGTTTCATAGTTAACCGCCGATAACGCCTCCAACAACCACACCTAGTGAGATTGACAGTGACATACTCGGATTAATGTCGACGGTAAGTGTTTATGGTTTAAGTATTGCGTACAGTGTTGGTAAACGAAGTCGGTGGTAGTCGTTTCAGGGACGAGAGGAGTTTTAGTGATGGTTATGGTGGCGTTGGTGACTGTTATAGTGGTTACTAGCGGTAGAGAACCCTTTGGCTAGCGGTTCGTGGTGTTTACATGGTAGTTAAAGGTGGTGCTTGATGGTGTTGTGGTGGTATATTTTCATAGGTGAAGGTAAGGTGCTGGTGGTTTGGCAGAATGGTGTTCGATGTTGGTGGTGACGAGGTGGTGGTAAGCCGTAAGTCGTCGGCACCTGAAGTGGGTAAAAGTGGTGCGAGTGGTAACCGATGGAGGTGGTAACCGGCAGTGGTTGTGACAAATGGTGGTGGAGGAGGTAATAGGTTGGGGATTAAAAAGACAAAAATACCCTCACATACTTTGCATGTGAGGTGAGTTAACAGAGAAAACATACTTGGTTTATGAAAAAGGTTGATATCGCAACAAAATTTAAATTAAAAGGTTGATTCTAGCGTTTTTTAAACTGAAAAGTATAAAGTGAAAGTTTGAGTATACATAAAGATTGATTTGTTTAATTTTGTCTATTAACATAACAAAATGTTGTGGAAATGAAGTAAAAAATAACGGTGATTCACTGGATACAAAATATTAGTTATCAATTCAACTTAAGCTTAATCTTACATGAAAAGTATTTTTGAAGAACTATATGGTTTGTCATTATTTCACCTTTAGTCCCTAACTTTCTAAAATTACATTGTTACTCCTTGTGGTTTGACAAGTTGTTACTCGGATACTCCATACACTGGATAACCGTGAAGTTTTCTAGTTAAATTTATGTGAAATGACCAAACTACCCTTACTTATAACAATAATATTAAAAAACTGAATGGGAGAAGAAAAGGATAAACCAACATCTAGCGAGAATCATGTGTTTCTTTTTGTTTGTTTTGTTTTGTGGGTAAATGTCAATTTCTTAAGCTTTGCCATTAATCTGAGACCTCCAATGTGAATGTTTGAAGAAGAACGTTGGTTCAAATTTGATCAATTCAATAACCATAGCAATGGAGCACGACGATGTTGGTGCCCTCGCACGACGGCGTCATACTAGACTGTGCTATGAGTAGTTTAACTCATTTAACTAAATTAACCCTAAACTAGACACTAAGTTATACTCTAGACTCTATAAAACTAAACTACTAACAGACAAGTGAATCTATCGGTGGAAGGGTATGGTCCCAAAAACTCTGCGACTGCGCAAGGAGCCATACCCTCATAACGACAACATACCACAAGAATAACCTTGCGCGCAATGCGCAACGGTGCGCCATTCTTGAAACTAGCAGGTTGCCTAACAAACCTTGCGCGCAATGCGCAGCGGTACTGCAACCTTAATACTAGCAGGTTGCACAACAAACCTTGCGCACACTGCGCAACGGCAAGTTAAACCTGGAAGCGCAGGACCTTGACCTTGCGCGGATCAAACAATCCTCTAGCCGCGAAGTCCTAAAACCTTGCACAAGGCCAAGACCAACTTGAGAGCAACTCATAGTCTTGAGAAAAGGACATAATCCCAACAAGTCTGCGTTAGAAAGCACTGATAAAGCCACGCGGAAGGGAGAAGCGCAAAGAGGCGTTGACCAAATACATGGGTACAAAGTGGCAGAGCTGTGACCTAATAACCGCTCGGCAGGTTGTGCCAGACTACGTCGCATGATGAACAGTCATGTAGAGGGCAGACTGTATACAAGGACGTACACGTGGCACCAACCAAACCCACGCCAGTGACTGTCACACGATCTCCACTATCGGCTGATGACAGGTCTGACACCAAGGACAACTGCCATGACACGTGGCTCCATTCACCATGCGCCAAGCACACCTCCTACCAAAGACCATTGATGGTCGATGCAGAGGAGACAGAATGGATATACTTGGTCGTCGGGTCCAGGCCCAAAGCCTATCGGCCCATCTCCTATACACCTCTCTTCGACTATAAAACAAGGATCACACCACAAGGTAAACCACGGACAATTATCTACACCATCACAATACAATTGCATACTACTTTGAGCTTACTTGCTTATTACTTGCAATACCCGATACTTATTCTCACACCGGAGTGTGGTCATGGAGAAAACTCTCCCTCTTTCTCTCGTGACGAGGCTAACAACGTTTCTAGTTTTGCAGAGAGCTTGAAGTGAGATCACCCCGAAGAGTAAATGAGAGAAAACCTTTTATGAAGAGACGTTGAGCTGTAACTAAGATATCTATGGATACCTCTCGATTTAGCCAGTGTTTCTTCAATCGACTCTAGTAAGGCTAAAGTAAGTCCGGATATCGAACCCATGAGACTCTTATTGAAAATGTTAACTAGACCCAATTTACTTATCTACACTACTGATTTTGATTGTTTTTATGTTTTGAGCAGGATTTTCTAACGACCTAATGCAATTAATTAAAATATTAACTAACGCAAACACTGAAACGAACTATGACTACAGGTGTAATAAGATGATGATAAAAGTACTACCTAGTTTGGAATCTATTTGTGGATCATGGTTTTATAACGGTATTGGTAACTAAGATAGAATTGGGATATATGATACTAAACCGATAGATAATTCCTAATGGAACCTCGACCCTTCCCAAGATGACCAAAAAACCCTAAAAGCTATTAAACACACCGCTTAGTCGGATTGCCTCACAACAAAATCGACAATGCTAAAGTACCCAAAAGACGGTCTACCTCACAACGCGACAATCTCAATGCACCCTAAAGTGTAAAAGGGTAATGTATGAACACCTATTGAGACTCAGGTAAGCAGCTATCAAACGACAATAAAGGGAGACCCGCTCACATGCAATCAAACACTAAACCGTCTAATGTTCGAAAACTCCCCCAGGTTATCCTATCATTTGAGAAGATCTTTCAGAAACTTGGCATATTGGGCATATGCTGGAGGGCCCCGATGAACTAAAGATTGATTTTGAGTTGTTTGAACATGTCAAGAAAGTGTCCATATTCCTTAACGTATTTATTATGCTTAAGGCGAGCAGGATATGGAACACGGGAATGATCAATCACTAGGGACGGTCTACTCTCTATTACCCTCTTTCCTACGCCATTCTCTATTCAATACTTACTAGGTCTAGCCTATATTTCACTTTCCCAGGAGCCTCCATCTTTATCTCCTCGTCAACCGGTTCCTCTTCCTCTTCTTCAACTGGTGACCTGTCTATCTCTCCTCCCCTACCACTTCGAGTGGTCACTACTTTCAGTTGGGCGGTCGGGTTAGTTTGACTACTACCCGAGAAGTGGCTAGGTGCCCGTTCCTCTATCTTACCCAAATTACTCCCACTACCCCCACCTAGATGATTACCTGAACTCCCACTAGCAAATTGACCCTACCCCTGGTTATGATTTTGATTGGATTGGAAACCAGGGGGATTACAAGAAGATAACCAATTTGTATTATTGTTGTTTCTCCAGCCCGAATTATAGTTATTGAAGGGTTTGGTGGGATCTTGCTTCTAACCTCCTTCGAACACTACCTGCTTCTGACCTAACAAAAGACATGCTAAGGTACCATGACCCCCCCCCCCCCCACACACACACCTCACACTTATTGACCTTATCTTTTAACTCTTTCATCTCTTTCGTCAGATTTTTGAATTTCTCTAAGTAAGCCCATTGTGACCTTCGTTCCCACGAGGTCACCTCTTGCAAAAGTGTCGAAACAAGCCATAGTCTCATAAGTAAGCCCATTGTAAATTTCTCTACAATGGCCCAATCCGAGAGACCATGTTGAGAGCATCTAGCTATCAGGTTCTGGAAATGCTCCCAAGCAAGGTAGTAAGGCTAATTAGGTTCCATCCAAAATGAGTGGATTTGGTCACGCAGACGAGATGCCTTAGCAGGTTGAAAGTATTTATTGAGAAACCCTTCACGAAGTAACCGAAGTAGTGAAAGTCCTAACAGGATGCGAGTCGAGCCAAGTGGTAGGTCGTCCCACAAGAGAGAATGGGAACAACCGAAGGAAGATGGAATCATCAATGGCACCTTGCTGTTTGAAGGTCCACAGATGTGGGTAAGGTGGGTTATGTGAACGGGTGTATCCTCATTATCAAGACCATGGAATTGGCATGAGTTAGCAATGACAGTCATGATGTCTGAGGGTATATGCCAAGAGTTGTCATTGGTGATGGGCGGACAGGTGAATGGAGAGTTGACTCCCATGAAACCCTCAGTGGATTGTTGGTGAAAGGTACGACGGTTAGCCATTTGTGGACGAGGGTGTGGTGTATTAGGAGGTGTTGGTGGTGTACTAGATGGTTTGGGTGGTGTAGATTGTGAAGTAGAGTTAGAAAAGGGCGAGATTGTGGAGTAAAGTCAAAACAAGTCTGAAAGCTTTGGGAGAATGAGTGTTGGCGGTCCTTGCGAGCGAAGATGGGGCATAAACTACAAATCACACATAGAAGTGTAAGAGATTGGACTAGACTAACTCAAAACAAAAGAAACGTAGCATAGGTTTTTTCAAATAAGTGTAATCAAAGCTAGTAAATGCAATCGCCTAAGAGTCCCCGACAATGGCGCCAAAAACTTGATGTGCTAAGAGTAGTTTACCTAAATTAACCCTATACTAGACACTAAGTTATACTCTAGACTCTCTAAAACTAAACTACTAACATGCAAGTGAACCTATCAACTCTAGTAAAGCTAAAGTAAGTCCGCATATCGAACCCACGAGACTCCTATTGAAAACGTTAACTAGACTCAATTTACTTATCTACACTACTGACTTTAATTGTTTTTATATTTTGAGGGGGGTTTTCTAACGACTTAATGCAATTAATTAAAATATTAACTAACGCGAACATTGACATGAACTATGACTGCAGGTGTAATCAGATGATGATAAAAGTACTACCTTGGTTTGGAATCCTATTCGTGAATCATGGTTTTCTAACGGTATTAGTAACTAAGATGGAACTAGGATCTATGATATTTAACTGATAGAGAATCCTAAAGGAACCTCGACCCCTCTCAAGATGGTCTACCTCACAAAAAAAACCAACAATGCTAAAGTACCCAAAAGACGGTCTACCTCACATCGTGACAATATCAATGCACCCTAAAGTGTAAAGGGGTAATCTATGAACACTTATTCAGACTCAGGTAAGCAATAGTCAAACGGCAATAAAGGGAGACCCGCTCACACGCTATCGAACCCTAAACCATTTAATGAGGAAGACAAACCTAACTAATCCTCACCTCACGGCTATTAGACTAGGCAGAACACTTAAAACATTTAAATACTTAATCACAGTTCCTACGTGAATCTTCGACAATTAACCGTGAACTAATCGCGAACACATAGTAGGCGACCTAACTAGGATTCATACATGATAGACATCATAATAACGCAAGTGGAACAAGTGAATAAGATAAAGTAGTATTAGCATGCATACACAACTGAATTCCCAAACAAGACATGTTACAAAATCATTAATCCATTTATTCGTTACCAATAACCATTCGAAACCATATATTCAACAAATATTCATCATTAAACCTAGATAGTTACAGAATTCTAGCCAATAATCATCTTTGGAAGAAGCACAAAAGTCAAAACACGTGTAACATTCATCACGCGACAGGGTGAATTTCCAGCATTTTCTACGTTTTTCAATTCCCGCTCAATCGTGACACGTCCGGAGGCTCGGTTTTCTTCAATTCAGCTTGTTTTTACTTCCTTTCTCCTCTAGAGGATTGGAGATCACAAACTGTTAAGTAAAATGCTAAATCCTAACTAAAACGACACAAAACGATGTAAAAACTGTACAAATTACACACGGAAACTAGATGTATTTTGTAATACATCAGTGAACTTTTGATCTGGTTTGATGGGTCGATGATCAATTGAGAAAGGGAGAGACCTGACAGTGATCAGTTTAGAAAGGGGTGTGGATTTCTGATCTGGTTTGTAGATGTGATGGTGGTCGAAATCTGACGGTCTTGGAATGGGTCTTAGTCTATTTTCCATATAGTTGTAATGATACGGATCGTTACGACCTGCCCTGGTTTTTGCGGGTGTGATAGTAAAAAATAAAGATGGTTCAATGTACGTTTTTTATCAGTTATCGGATTTGAATAAAATAACAATCAAGAACCCATATCCTTTCCCCAAAATTATCTACCAACTTCAAGGAGCAAGCTCTTTCTATAAGTCTAATCTTTGTTCTACATATAATCAGTTGAAAATGCGAAGCCAAGATGTGCCAGGGACAATATTTTCAGCACAGTACAGGCGTTATGTGTTCCTGGTTATGTCATTTGGACTCACTAATGACCCGAGCACATCACTATAACCCACAACCACCTCATTTATATTAGTTGTTTTGATTTTTTTATGATCCCACGTTCTATTGTTATTTTAATTCCTACGTTTTGGTTTTATGCGACTTTTCTTTTCATCTTACATTAAGTTGATTAGGATGAGGAGTGCATGGAATTTATGGGTGATCGCTTGAGTTATTTATAGTTTCAACATTTTTTTGAAATCAATCTATTTATAGAGGTCGAGAAAAATATAGGTAGACGATTTTGGTAATTATTTTGTGTAGATTATCTCATCAGTGGGTGGGTAAACTGAAATTCTATGATAGCTCAGAAGTGACTTGGTGAGTGGTGATCTTAGAGCTGGTTTTGTGACCTAAGTGGAGACTACTCTATCTTTAGGTTAGGAGTAGTAGCCCATCGATTGATTGGTTTGGTGGTGCGATTGTATTTAAGTCCAGACAAAGTGATTCTTTCTATCTTGATTGTTATTTTGATTCAGGTGTTATTCTCAGGTACATCCAAGAATATTAAAACATGGACATTCTCATCTTTTTACCTATTTGTTTAACCAAGTAGTTGATTCAAGTGTTTCTCCTTGAGTTTTCTGAATCTTGTCATTTCCATCCAACTAGTTAACTTCATCCAATCTTTAATGTTAAATTAAGGGCATTTTTATCTTTTTACTTATTTGTTTAACAAGTTATATATATATATATATATATATATATATATATATATTGCCAAAACCAAAATACTTTTCCCTGTACAATCTTCTGAACTCTTTGAAGATTTGCTTGGGGGATGCGAGCTGACACCGGCTTCTTACCTCAAAGACGCAAATTACACTTTACTCTAAAAAAACAAGAGAGAAATTTTATGCGAAGTGTACGTGAGAATCATATCTTGACAAGTGTCATTTTCAATCAAAGGCATGAAGGGTAATTTGGTCTTTCTCAAGTGAACAAGTTTTCCTCTGATTTTCAAACGGCTACAAGTTTTTCATACGGTAATATTTTTTTTTTAAATTACACCGTAATAACGAGCATTTTATTTCTTTGATTTTTATAATTAAACCCCAAATTATGTGTGTGAGTGTGTGTTTATATACATATATTCTAATATATCTAAGCAATGTTGTTTAATTAGTAACATGGTTACTTTTTTATTGAAAGAAATAAATTGTTAAGCTATATTTTTAATTATTAATATTGATTTAAAAGATATAGATTAAGGTAAGTAACAATAAATATTTTCTGTTCGTTTTAAAGTTCGCCCAAAATTACTATTTTGTTTAAAAGTCCGTGGCTCGAGGCTTGCTCGAAGTTCGCTTGAAAAAGTTTGAAAAAAGCTCGGCTCAAAGTTAGCTCGGTCTTAAACGAGCCGGCCCGGCTCGATTGAATTTTGAACGAGCCGAGCCTGAGCCCACCCTGGTTCGTTTCGGCTCGACTTGACTCGACTCGTTTACAACGCTAATTACATGATTACACATTCAACTTAAATCATTACGTAATTACACATTCAATATTAATCAATTACATGATTACACATTCAATATATTTTGCTATAACTTATGTTATTACAATTATGTTTATTATGGAATTACACATTCAATAATAAAAACTTGATTGTTTATGCTTTATCACGTGACTAAATCTCTAATATACGACCTTATGTGGTTACTATATGTTGATTTGGCTAATGTTTGTATATAGTTTATCCTTAATACGTGATTAGACCTGTTTCATATGAAATATTATGTATTACATGTTTTGTTTTTACATAATCACTCAGTGAAGTTTCACATAAATACTATAATGAAATCACGTAATCATGAAATGAAAAATCAAAATCACGTAGTCATTAATAATACATAGTCAACTATTGTTACATAATTACGTAATCACCTAGTGGGGTTTCACATACTAAAATGAAATCACGTAATGTGTGACAACGATTGCAAAACTAGGTAAACATAATTGATGCGTACGGTTTACACCTTTCATGAAATGATATTGATCAGGCCTTAGATGAGTTCGAGGGAAAGTTATCGTTAGCATACCAACAATATTAGCCAACAGTGCGATATTGATGCCTTAGTGTGCGTTGAAAACAGGTTAAAAGGAATATTTTCGTTTAACAGTGAATAAACGGTACAGTTACGATATAAATACGAACGGAAGTGTCGAAGATGATTCTAGGTTTAGGAAATTGCATAAACATAATACTTAGATACTAACATAAGGTTCTAAGGCCTTAGCAGGTAGTTGGCACATTAAACGAGACAATTTCTGGTTAACGAAACGCCTTCGATATTAACGCACACGGAAACAAACAAACATGTGTTATGCAGTCAGTCAAGCATAAAAACACTTATAGAACACTAATATAATGTATTTTAAGCAAAAACATTAAAGCGTTCGGGTTTTCGTTGTCGATGGGTTCGTATTTAAAAAACATTAAAAACCACCCAAAACACGCGTCGAAACTAGTCCTTTTACCGAACCTGGGGCGCGTTTAAGACCCGATAACGAACCTAAACACTATAATGCAGATAATACTTATCAATAAGGAACAAATTTCGAGTTTGGCCAAGTCAAAGGGGTTCTAGAACCTCCTAACATGTTCGATCGGCCCTAAAGGGGCATTTTCTCTGTTTCATTTTTATAACTTCCCAAATACTCTCACAAGCTTATAACAACCATTCCAGCAAAATCCTAACATCTTTTATCCATAATCTAAGGTATCTTAGTGTTTTTACTAGTTTTTCATATGATTTTCATACTAAAACATATAATTAACAAAAAGAAACCATTTTGAGCCATAGAACCTTATATCTTTTTGGGGTAAAAGGTTGTTCTGACATTAATAAGATGTAATAAGATCATACATGCTGTTTGATGGTGTAAAACGTTGGCTCATGGATCAAAAACACAAACTATTCGACAATTTTCGGACAAAACAAACCCTAACAAAAAAGAATGATTATAAGGCTTTATTGACAAGGATGAATGCATATTTGTGTTGTACATGATGTATAGGTACTATTTAAGAAAGAACTCAGTCTTTGAATGGGTAGGAATTGCCCAAAAGATCAAGAAACACGAGGTATAAGATCCACAAACTGAATTTAGGGATCGTAAACTTTGTTTTTGCATAACATTCTCCGTGGTTATTGTTTGAACTTGAAAATTGGTAGGCTAATCCTTGTGATGGAAATAAGTCCCCTGTAAAATTTGGTGATTTTTTCAATTTCTGAGAACTTTTAGTGAATGTTACGATATTTAAATGTGTTAATTCAGATAATATACCAAACGGATTCCCTAAATCACCAAACTTTGCAGGAATATTGAGTTTGACATGGGAAATATCCTGGGAAATTTTCGGGTTCATTGGCTGAGTTTGCATATGGTTTTATAAATCGCGTTGTTGCAAAGTTTCGGCAGCCGAAAACCTAGTTTAGAAAGTTCGGAAAAATCTGAAATTTTTCCAGGAAGTTCCTAGATATATTGGGAGACTTCTATAACACTTTGAGAATTTTTAGAAGCGGATCATTGTAATCGCCAATTATCTATTAATCACCAAGTTTTAGAATTTTATTGAAGATACATAGTTGTTTGTAAAAAAAATTTATGTTAAACTACATTATTATTAGCAAAACCGGCAAAATAAATGTTTAACGAACCTGCCGTTACTTGTAAACTAACCAAAGGGTTTATTGGCAATAATTGGAAAGTCGGAGTAATTCCGGACTATTCTGGAGTAAATTGGGTGATTGGGGTGTATTACACGCTAGTTTGGGAAGTTCCTAGACGACAAAAACGGAAACTACGTTTTGAACAAGTTAGGCACATGTAACACCAGAACTTCCTTGATTAGCAACAAACCATTAAATTATACAGACAATTTGGGACATTGTATATGATCATGCCATTTTTCGAACATTTAAAACAGCTAACCGTGGTCGGCACGTCAAACCCTACACGGAAGCCAAACGTAATCTTAACAGTAAAACAATACTCATCGCCCTACTATTACACTATGAGTCCATTCTCGGATGAATATTCCCATCCGAGCTTAAGATATAGCAATTACCGACTTGAGAACTGTTTTCGGCAATTAACCCTGCAATAGTGACAATAGGTTTGGATTAACGGATCTGAGCCATTAGTTATAGAGATTCAGGTATCCTTAGAGAGCCTAGAGTATAATCATAAGCTCAACTCCCCACATATCAGGATAATCTTGTCGCGTAAATAAGTTATTCTTGTCCGGAACATAATAACATATCTGCTTGTATTTGGGAGTTTTGAGAACGTCATTAAGAGAGGACTGGAAGTGAACACGAATACTTACAAAAATATACGTGTACATATGTAATTAAATTGTGGTGCAAACGTGTACATACCCGTATATCTTTTGTATACACAATATTCACTCTATTCAGTAATTAGAATTTCTTAACATAACTTGTTTTCTTGTCGGTACCATGTCAAGCAATCCGAGTCAGAGTGTTGAGCAGGATCCGGAGATAGACACTAATGAGGATCCGGAAGAGGTGGAATCGGAATAGGAGGATTTGGTAGTTCCCTATGAATTACCTAGTGACAAACTTGACTTGTTAGTTTACCGTTATGATAGTTATCCTCCATGAACTCCTACGAGGTAACAGACTAAGACTACCGGTGCATATTATTCACCCCCACACCACCAGCTCGTTATAGCCGAGTATACTCACACCTTTGGTCCCTATTACCATCCGTCCATGGTTTGATGGAGTTCTACCCCTATATTCGATTATTGGTGACAGAGGTCACCTACTCCCGACACCCCAATAGCAAGCACCTCATCGTTTTTACCTTATACACCTAGTCCATCCACACTGAGACATCGAGTTACTGCTCCTTTCATTGACCATATGCGAGTACCCTATCTCTTTTCTCCATTTCACACTTACGAGAAAAAGGAGCCATCCCGTCCAGCTAGGGAGCCTTCTGCGCCTTTATGGGGCATACATGTTCCACTTGAGGAGCCACTAGTTCACCCTTAGGACATCAGTTGGATAGGGTATCTGTATGATCAGGTGGCTGCCCTTATTGTAATAGAGTAGAGTATGCACATCATATGAGCGGTATGTATGACAACATCATCGATACTCAGCAGGCAGTCATGGTTCTTCAACAGAACATGGCACATGCTTACTACCGCCAGGGGCCTATACAGACCTTAGTGTAATTTTGTGTGGGAGCAGTGATGTTATTGATGGTGGGTTTTGCCTGGTTGGTATTGCAGACACGCAGATATGGTAGACCGTAGTGCGCACACACACACACACACACACATATATATATATCTTTTGACATCACATCAAGCACTGGGCAGCGCCTATATCTAGATGGTGATGTGTGATGTTGTTTGCTTTCAGTGCAAGATTTTGTTACTATATGTGTACGTCATTGTAGGAAATGTTTTAACTTACACGTTACAGCACCGATACGTTGTGGATTAAGTCTACTTGCCAATTTTGACCTTGTATAGCAACATTTATATATATATATATATATATATATATATATATATATATATATATATATGGTGTTGACTTTTGTTTATACGTGTTCATGTGTTCAATGCTATGATCAAAACATGTGATGCAACAAAATTAAATGCATAGTACGTACCAATCTATGTATATTCTATGTTCTAGAAATGGCCCCAAAACGAGCAAACAATATGACCGAGGATGATATCGCACAGCTGATAACCTAACAATTACAAGCAGTGATCCTGACTATAGTAGCAAAAGTCACCGCTTGTATTAACCTGAACCAAGCTAATACCTAGCCTAACCCTAATGTTGTCCCAGTTGGTCTTAACAAGTAAGGCATGGATGCACGTACAAACAATTCATGGAAGGTAAACCTATGGAGTTTAATGGTATCGAAGGACCGATGGGAATCGTACACTGGATTGACAAAATGCAAGTAGTGATCAACCTTAGTAACTTCCCAGCACTTTGTATAGTGAAGTACTCGACACCCACATTTGTTAACTACGCTTTAAACTAGTGGAACACGATAGTTCAAACTCGTAGGCAACAAGCTATTGACCACATGACATGGGAGGAACTCAAAACAATTCTGATGAATCACTTCTGCCCAAAAAACAAAATCCAGAATTTGGAGCACGAATTCTCGAATCTAAAAATGCAGGGTTAGATCATCTTAGGTACACTAATCATTATAAGACACTCGCTCGCTTGCTACCAAAATGGTCAAGCCAAAGTCAAAAAGCATCTAGCAATATATATGGGGTTTAGCCATGATGTTCAAAGTATAGTGAACTCGGTGGAACATCTAATAATAGAGAGTGTCGTGTCAAGGCCCGGCATGATTACGTTTGATATGGTTAGGAGGAGCATTCTGAGGATGCATAAAGAGGCGTCTGACACTAAGAAGATAGATCATGATTCAAGGCCATAAGGAAGTCAGCAGAACAAGCATGCCAGATTCACAAACCAAAGTTATGCTATGACTATTTCGGATATGAGGTAGGCTATTTACAAAGGAATGTTAGTAAAGTGTAGGAAATGTAGCTTTCATCATTGAGGAGAGTGTTGAGTGATGGTGTATAACAAATGTCGAAGGGTGGGACATTACGCCCGTAACTGTAAAACCCCCACTAATACTTCAAACCGTTCATACCAACCCAATCATTTTCAAACCCCACGACCCCAACCAATCCAACAACAACCACAACAATAAAACCAACAAGTAACTTACCCCTGTACTTGCTTCGAATGTGGCAGTACGGAACACTTCAAGAGAAAATGTCCCAAGCTGAACCCTGGACCGACAGGAAGGGTAACCCAGGGGTAAGTTTCTACTTCAACCCAAGCCCGAGGATGCACGTTTGTTATCAAATCAAGTGGCGCACATGAAGATCCGAACGTGGTGACATGTACCTTTTTCGTTTTTGACCAGTATGCTTCAGTGTTATTTGATACGGGTGTAGATGGAAGCTTTGTTTCCATTAAATTCTTACCCCTATTAAATATAATGGTTATTGAGCTAACAAATCCTTACTCTATAGATCTTGCTAACGGTAAACCTATAACTAGCCACCAAATCATTCACAACGGCCCCTTAACTCTTAACGATCACCAATTCCTTATTGACCTACTACCAGTAGAACTCAAAAGATTTGATATGGTAGTTGGTATAGACTGGTTTTCTAAATACAAGGCTGAGATTATCTGTGACCAAAAGATTGTTATGATTCCCTTTCCTAACACGAAGTGATTTTGGTACAAGGAGAGAAGTCTGGCGCCATGTTACCTCTTATATCTCGCCTTAAAGTGTTGAAATGCCTACGACAAGGATGTGTGGTGTATATGATAATTGTGGAAGCAGCTGATGAAAGGCATATTGAAGACATCCTAGTAGTGTGCAAATACCCTGATGTTTTCCCCAATGAATTACCCGGATTGCCACCCAGTTGACAAGTCGAATTTCGTATCAACTTAATACCAGGAGAAGCTCCAATTGCCAAGGCACCTTATTGACTAATGCCTTCAGAAATGCAAGAGTTGTCCGCTCAGTTACAAGAACTTTTAGATAGGGGCTTTATACATCCTAGCTATTCCCCTCTGGAGAGCGCCAATGTTATTCGTGAAGAAGAAAGATGGAAGCTTTCGGATGTCTATCAATTACAAGGAGCTAAACAAAGTTACCATAAAGAATAGATACCCTCTTCATCGGATAGATGACCTGATCGATTAGTTGCAAGGAGCGTGTTCTTTCTCCAAACTAGATCTTAGATCGGGTTATCATCAAGTGAAAGTTCAAGAGGAAGATATTCCTAAAACAGCTTTCCGAACTCGGTACAGCCAAGTTCCTGGTTATGCCCTTTGGGTTAACAAGCACACCGGCGGTGTTTATGGATCTCATGAACCGAGTTTGTAAGCAATATCTTGATAAATTCGTCATAGTCTTTATTGACGATTTCTTGATATATTCAAAAAGTAAAGAACATAAGCACCACCTAAGAACAATTCTAGAAGTATTGAGGCAGTAGAAATTGTACACAAAGTTGTCGAAGTGTGAATTCTTGTTACAAGTAGTGCAATTCTTGGGGGTATGTTATGGATCAACAAGGAATTCATGTAGACCTTAGCAAGATTGAAGCCATTATGAGTTGGCAAACGCCTAAGTCACCGAAAGAAATTCGTCTTGGGATTGGTCGGATACTATTATCGTTTCATTAAAAAGTTTTCATGTATTGCACAATCCCTAACCTTGTTGACTCAGAAAGATCGGAGATATGAATGAGGCGAAGAGCAAGAGACCGCTTTTCAGCTGAAACAAAAGCTGTGTGAGGCACCGATTTTGACTCTTTCAGAAGGTAATGATGACTTCGTAGTGTATTGTGATGCTTCTCGATGAGGCCTAGGATGTGTGTTGATGCAGAGAAAGAAGGTTATTGTGTATGCTTCTCGGAAGTTGAAACTACACCAAAAGAATCATACTACTCATGACTTAGATCTGGGAGTAGCAATATTCGCACTCAATATATCACTACCTGTATAGTATGAAGTGCACGCTTTACACGGATCACAAGAGCCTACAACATATATTCGACCAGAAAGAGCTAAACATGAGACATCATATATGGATGGAACTATTGAATGATTATGCTTATGAAATTAAATATCACCCGGGTAAGGCTAATGCAGTAGCTGATTCCTTGAGTAGAAAGGATCGAGTTAAGCCACTTAGAGCACAAGCACTTGGAGTGATTGTCCAAACTAGTCTCAAGGAGCATATTCGAATAGCTCAGATGGAAGCCTTGGAGGAAGGCCAAATAGGAAACGAGAACTTACATGGGAATGAGAAGGATTTCGAGAAGAAATTAGACAAAGTATGGTATTTCAAAGACAGAGTATGGATTCCTACTCTTCATGACCTACGGCAATTGGTCATGGACGAGGCTCATAAATCGAATATTCAGTTTATCTTGGTATGCATAAGATGTACCATGACCTCAAGGATTTCTATTGGTGGCCCAGTGCGAAAAAGGATATAGCTGAGTACATGAGTAAATGTTTGACTTGTGCCCGAGTCAAGGTCGAATACAAGAAACCTTCGGGAATGCTACAACAACTAGAGATACCTCAATGGAAGTGGGAACAAATCATGATGTACTTTGTGACACACCTTCCAAAGACACCCTGAGGTCATGATACAATTTGGTTAGTCGTTGATAGGCTAACCAAACCTGCACACTTTATACCAATACACATCCACTACAAAATAGAAAAACTTGCAAACCTTTACACTAATGAAAATCATAGCCCAACATGGAGTTCATGTCTCCATTATTTCAGACCAAGACAGTCGATTTACTTCACACTTCTAACAAGAATTACAAGAAACTTTGGACACTTTAATAGATTTGAGTAGAACTTACCATCCCCAAACGGACGGTCAATTGGAACTAACTATCCAAATGTTGGAAAATGTGCTTCGTGCTTGTGTCCTACAGTTTGGAGGAAGTTGGGATAAGTCTCTTCCACTAATCGAATTCTTGTACAATAACAACTACCATAGTAACATTCAGGCGGCACCATACAAGGCACTATACAGTAGAAAGTGCAGATCGCCACTATGTTGGGCTGAAGTTAGCGATACACAACTCATAGGATCTGAACTGATCCAAGAGACAACAGATAAGATCCATAAGATCCAAACTAAGCTAAAACTTGCGGGGGATCAACAAAAAAGCTATGTCGATGTCCGTATAAAACCGTTGTCTTTTGAAGTAGGCAACTAAGTGTTGTTGAAAGCGTCACCGTGGATGGGTGTAATAAGGTTTGGAAAGGCGGGAAAGCTAGCTCCAAGGTACATTGGACCGTATGAGATTATTGCTAAAGTTGGTCTTGTAGCTTACAGGTTGAAATTACTTGCCGAACTCAGTATCATATATGTCTTCCACATATCAAACTTGAAAAAGTGCCTTACTGGAGAGGCATCTATAGTAACATTGGAAGACATGCATATTGATGACAAACTTCACTTCGTGGAAGAACTGGTGGAAATCGTGGACGAAAAGGTCAAACAGTTATGCCATAACAAAATCTTGCTGGTAAAAGTCCTGTGCAACACTCAGCGAGGACCCGAATACACTTGGGAGCGAAAGGATCAATTACACAGGAAATACCCTCTCCTTTTCCCCAATAAGAAAACTGATGATACATTGAATTTCGGGGACGAAATTTCTTAACCAGGGGAGAATGTGACAACCACGGGAAAACGAGGTAAACCCTAATTATTGTGTAAGGTTTACACGATTCATAAAACGATATTGATCATGCCTCGAATGAGTCCGAGGGCACGTTATAGTTACGAACAATAGTAACCAACAGTGCGATAGTGATGCCTCAATGTGCTAAAAACAAGTTAAATGGGAGATTTCCGTTTAACAGTGCATAAACCATACATTTATGACTTAAATCCGAATGGAAGTGCATTAGATGATTCTAGGGTTGCAAAATTGCATAAATATAATACTTAGACACCAACATAAGGTTTTGAGGCCTTTACAGGTAGTTGGCACATTAAACTAGGCAGAAGCTCATAACAACCTGTTCCAGCAAAATCCTAACATCTTTCATCTGGGTTGAAGCAAACTCACCTCATTTAAAAATAGGGTTGTTTTTAGATAACGCAAGCATGCAACGAAATCAGGTGGTATACAGATGAATGCAAATTTTTGGGAAGGGAATCGACATATTCTACTTTTGTGTTTCGATATATCGCTACAAGACTACTATTCTGGTCATTCAAGTCGCTTAGCCACTTCGGTTCCAGTCACTCAGTTATTGTCATAAAGGAGTATGGTTAATAGCAATTAAAGACGAAAAAAAGAGTTAAAAATTTATTTCGTCTTGGACCAACAAAAAGGTTGAGCCAGCCTGCATCTATGATGATGATGATGACGATTATGATGATGATGAGTCTCCCGCTGATCATATGAAACAATTATAAGAATGTGTTGGAGAAAATAGTCATGTTATAAAACTTAAACAACTTTGAAATAATAATGCATACGACCTAAGTTCATGTTAGAAACTCAGGCACTGAGGATCCATGATATTATAGTGAGGTTATTTATGGTGATAATCACCTCTTCAATTAGAGATGGTAAATCTGAAACCTGACATATGTGGGACGGGTTTGGCATCGGTTACTTGGGTTTGAGATGGATTTGGGACTATTTATTATTCTCTTTGCGGGTTTAGGATTTGGTAATATACCCTTTTACCTGACCCGATTATCCGATAAAGTGTATTCGTTTACCCGATCTTTACCCAATATAATTTTTTATATTCTTAGATATGTATCTATATATATATATATATATATATATATATATATATATATATATATATATATAGGGGAGGGTTATCTTGAGAACAAAGATTTTTATGAGAACACTAAGAACAATTTCCATCCATTGATCATCCTAAATTAAGGGCTAAAATTAGAGGAGATTAAATGAGAAGAAAACCTAAATTAAAAGACAAAGGGGTGTTATTGTCAAAACTCAAAATAACAAAAAAAACCCCAAAAAATCCCCTCACTTAACAAGGACGATCAGTGTCGAAAACCCTTGCCAAAGCCTCCAATTTCAAAATCACTATGAAAACCCTTTTATAAGTCTGGATTTGAACCGATTTAACAGGTGAGTTCTTCAATTTTGTTGTGTGATTTAACTATATTCTCTATGATTTGATTAATTTCGATCAATTCAGTTGTTAAGAGTGAAAATTGTTCTCTGTTCTTTAATATCTGATATATGCTATACAAAGATTATCTGATATATGTTTCCCTATTGTTTATTTGACCGAAATGTATAATTGTCTGCGATTCGGATGACATGTAGCTTTGAAGATTATCTTTGTAGAAGTTCATTCAGTTATGTGATTTCTGAATTAGTTTTTAGGTCGTGACGAAGTTTGATTTCCATAATCTTATTCTGCAATTGAATGTTGTTAGAAAATGTGTGATAGGTTTGGATCTTTGTAGATGTTCATTCAATTTTGTGATTTGTGAATTAGTTTTGGGTAAATTTTGGTAGTTTGGAGATGGTTGGGATTAGGTTAATGGATTCTGAGTTTAGTTTACATAGGTGTTACTGAATAGTGATACTAATTTTGTTTTATTCTAACTTGTTGATTGAGTAGGGTTCGCATAAACATACAAGCATTATTGAGGATTGTTTTTGTGATTACGGGGACAATTGATAGTGTTAACGATGTTGTTCAGTATCCTTTGTTGCAAGAACTCGTTATGACTCCTTTCTTCAAATACTTCAAGGTATTGTCTGAATTGATATATGGTGTTTTAGAGAATATATTTAACTATATATGTGTTCTTAAAATACAATACATTTGTAGTTATGTTAAATCTTGCTTTTTTGTGGTCTTCTAAATATGATAGAAATTTGGTTTTGATATAGTGTGTGGCACAAGCCACATCAGTTGCTCACAAAACAGTGGCATGAAACCACTATCCCTTTTGTGAGTAGTCAAAGTCTTCCTAAAAAAACCGGAATGCATACATCATTTTAATTGCTTCATATCTACAAAAAGTGAATTGTCCATTTTATTTTACTACAGATCCTGGTTCCAAGTGTTATCCTCATTGCACAGTCGCAGATTACTATCGATTGTAGTTAACTTTATGTCCAAATCATACATCTATAACACACCTCAAACAAAATGCAGGGTATTTCTATACATTGATCTTATATTAGGAAATGAAGCTAGTCCTCATAATCATTTGACAAACAGTAGATGGCAACACAATAGTAGAACTAGGTAGCTCGTCAATGATCTTCCATTAAGCCTCAGTCGAGCTATAGTTTTCCGTATCTTGCAAGGGGCAGACATGATGCATTATCATTTTTCTTAAAGGTAAATGAATGATGTAGTCCCATGATTCTTATATAATCTCTAATTAATATGAACAAACGTAGTATTGCTAATGGAAAGTGTTTATAAGGATGTGACTTGCTACTTCTTTGGAAACAAAGCAAGTCCCAAAAGTAATCTACACATGTGTAAATAAGTTGTCTACACATGTGTAAATCATCTTAGTTACTATTACATTTGTGTAATTAAGAAATTTACACATGTATAAATAAGATGTGCACATTGAAACAACAGTATTAGAATAAATAATTTTGACTAAATAGGTGTAACTATGTAGTTCACAGATGTGTAAGTAGGCTGTTTCCACATGTGTAAGTGAGCATTTTTGTTCATTTACACGTGTGTAAGTCGGCTAGATTACTTGTTTAAAATAGAAGTAAAAGCAAATGGATTAATGGCATTTCACTTTTGTCACTTTGACCAGGCATATTTTTAGAAAAAAAAGTTATACATTCTACTATTGGTTGGAAAATGGCAAAGAGAACTTTGAGAGGTCAATTGTAGAAGCCAGAAAATGATATGTAGATTGTACTTTGGAAAGCGAAGATTCACTGAGAAGATGTGATCAAGAAAGCATTGGAGTTTGAGAGAAACCAAAATGGAAAAAGAGACTAGTTGATATTTTGAATTATGACTTGTTTGTATGCTATCATGCATACCACGTGTCGAGGATTATGACTTTTGTTTTTTATGTTATCGTGGATACCATATCAAAAGGATTATATGAGGCGTTGGGAAATTGAATACTTTGGATATATGGATAATACTTTTGTGGTTTAAATTCTAATAGTTGGACAATATAATATTAATATTTTTGCATAAAGTATTGTCTTGGTTTAATTCACAGTTTGCACATGTGTAATTCAGCTTCATATGTGTAATACAAGAATAATTAGTGACAATGAACAAATTTACACATGTGTAATACTATGCACATAGGTCAAATATAAAAAAAAAGTGATAGTGAATAGTTTACACATGTGTACTTCAGCTGCAACTGTGTAAAACCAAAAGAATTAAGTGACAATGAACAAATTTACACATGTGTAATACTATGCACATAGGTAAAATAGAAAGTGACTTACACATGTGTAATTCGGATTCAAATGTGCAAAACAGAAAGAATTAAGTAATAGTGAACAAATTAACACAAGTGCAATACACAAATAGGTAAAATAGAAAAAAATTAAGTGGCATTGAATAGTTTACACATGTGTAATTCAACTACAAATGTGTAATCTGAAAATAAATAAGTGACACTTAACAAATTACGCATATGTAAAGAGCTCACTTACACATGTGTAAAATAGGCACTTACACATGTGCAATACAAATGAACATAGGACAATAGAAATAAATGACAGTGAGCCATTTACACATGTGTTATTAAGCTGCAAATGTGTAATTCAGAAATCAATAAGTGACAGTGAAAAATTTACACATGTATAATACAACTGAACATATGTAAAATAGAAACAAAAAAAGCGTTAGTGGACAGTTTGCACATGTTTAAGTTATATGTTAAAATGTAAAACACAAAAAAACAAGTGACACTGAACAATTTACACATGTGTAAAACCCACACTTACACATGTGTAAAACACATATTTACACAAATGTGATTTGATAACAAAAAACAAGTTCAAGCACATAATATTATTAGAACAACCAAATTATAAAATATAAACTCGTAAACTCAACATCGAAACAATAGTTCAAATTTAACCAAATGTTAAGTGCTTAAAGTTCATAGTACATGAATACCTTATTCAAACTAAAACTAAAAAAATAAAAAAAAGAAACTTCATTCATCATCGCTATCTTCATCACGTGACTCCTTCATCAATTCGATTTTGTTTTATAGGACAGTTTTGAGAATCATGGGAGCCAAGTTTGTCACAAAATTTGCACTTCCTTGTATTCTTGTTGTTCTGAACCTTAGCTTTCTCTTTCAGACTAATCAAACGACAAGTTGTACAAAAACCTTTGTTCCGAATACCTTGCGAATCAACAATACATGTAATTTTAGGATCTGAATGTGCAACTAATACTTCAAATACACCTCCTTTTTTCTGAGAACTTGGATCTTTTGGGAAATCTTCAAAAATTTTGTTCTCAATAGCCTTGATTTCTTGAACAAAAGAAACAAGCTTTACTAGTTCATATCTTAATCTGTTACCAAATTGCTGAACTAAATGTAACATCTTTGACCTAAGCTTAAAAGGCTTAACATCATTAACAAAAAAATAAAAAACAAAAATTATACATGTGTAAATCTAAAGAAATTAGCAGTTACACATGTGTAAATCTGAACATGATAAGATTTTTTTGGTAAAAAGGAAGGCACCTTGGAAAAAATTATTTTATTAATAATAAAAAGATATTTACAATATACGACATTGGGTCTAAGGGATACGCTGAGAGCACTAACCCCAAAAAACAAAAGGGCTAAGGCCTAGCAAAACAAGAGTTCATAGACTCCTCTTCTATAGCCATACTAAAAGTCAAACAACCATTTAAACTATGTTTGAGACCACAAACAGTTCAAATAAAACAAAAAGCAAAGCTTAAACAACTCTAAGCCTACCTGCAAAACAAAACCAAACAACAGACAAACATAAAGCAGTAAACAAATACGTAAACAAAAAGATAAAGCAAGTAAAGTCTTCATCAGCAGTAGGAAAGCATAACAAATCTTGAATTTCAATCTGCAACCTAGCTATAACCATAGAATTCACAGCAACATCATCCCAATATTCAAGGAAAATCTTTTTTCCTCAACAACGATTCCACATAAAACCAATACCATTGCAGTCATAACCCAAAATGCCCATTGCAACATTTTTAGTACTCCAAATCCACAATCTGGTCCTCAAATTCAAAAAAAAAACTTAATGCACTCAACATGCTAAACAATTAATCTCCAACCTGTAACCTATTTGACCGAAAGCACACAAAAAATACACACTTCAAAAAGTAAGAAAACACTGATATCATCCCCAAACTAGCAGCACCAAAACATGCCATTAGACCAATTAACTATCCTCCCATAATTAAAAACTCAACTAACTCATGAACCCAGCTACACAACCTAATCATAACAGTAATTAAAGCACAAACAACCTATAGTAATTACTATTACAAATCTCGTGTTTCAATATCTTAAACATCCCCATGCGTCTTAGTTGTTTCTCTTTGCAAAGAGGAGTAAGCAGTTACACAAGTGTAAATCAGAATAGAAAGTGATACAACCAATATCAATAGAAACATGACAAGATAAAATTACACACATTCTCAACTTACATATATGTAAACATAATAATAGACATAAAAAAATAACTGATTAAAGGTAACAGTGAAATTAGGGCAAATTACATGTACAACAATTTGATGGACGATGAACCAAGACTGAAATTCACCATATAAAATCAAATTAGGGCAAATTACAAACACCATAGAAATCAAAATCGTGAAACACATGTAACAAAATCAACACAATCAACAATCGTTGAAAACCATAGAGAAATCTTGAATTTAAATCATGGAATACAAAATTGATACTTGCATACCAATTCATGAAATCGTTGAAGACGACTGAAAAATATTGAAGAACACATATTGGATTCGATTTCGTTGAGTTTTATAAGCACGATAACCATTAAAGGATTCAAAATAGAATGAAGGTTGCATCAGGTCCATGCGTAAGAAAATGGCATGAATGAACTAAGGAGTTTAAGAGCATGTATAATTACCAATTTATCCTTTTAATTAAAACATAAGGATATATAAAAGAGTGGCTGAGAATGGTTCTCATGGTTCTCACAAAAAATAGGTGTTCTCATTTAAACCCTTCCATATATATATATATATATATATATATATATATATATATATATATATATATACACATCCATTTTTATACATATAGTGAGATATCGATATATTCACGTAAAACTAAATCAATTCAATGGAATTTTATGTTAGTCATATACTTTACATACTTAAATATCAGAACAAGGTGAATTTCTTATTTTTTTCTGTTATCGTAACACATACGTAGCTTATGTCACTGCAGACTTGTGCTTTGTCGTCATCGCTGTGACCTTAGATCCCCAGTCCACTATTGAGTTTTTCTTTTTTTTAAACGGTCAACAAAATCAATCTCGTATCCTTTCACCACTGGATCATTAAGTTTTCCTACTATTTCAATTTTTATGACTTTATTTCTTATATTGAACACAATCATTGCTTTTCTCATCGGGTTAAGCATTAGACTTCCTTCTGTTCCAACTACAAGTAAGAATTAAACATCTTAGTTAGACCTTTTAGGTATGATCGCTATTATCATTAGATTGATTAATGGATAGAAAATACTATATAATAAATTAAACCTGTGAGAGACACGTGTCGTATTACTATAACATCCTCGTAATTGTTTGTCCGCCCTTTTTATCTCTAATTTACTTAATTTCTTTTAGATTGAATTATAATTTATATGTTTTTCATTTGATAGGTGAAAAGCCATAATTAGATATAAATTTTATTTTTTATTTTACGTATTCTTTATGTTTAAAAATTATTTACATATTTCCAAATTGATAAATGATAAGCTATAATTATAGATAAGTTTTTTTACGTATTCTTTAGGTTCGAATATTATTTACATTTCTAACTGAATTTATTTGATTACTTTACAAATTTCTTAATATTATTAATATTTTTAAGGTTTTGTTTTTGTTTTGTATTTCACCTAAAGAAAAGTCAATTCATTCATGATTTATTATTATTATTATTATTCATTTTGCATCATATGTTATAATTTAGTGAATCGAAAATTTATTTCCCCTCTTATTTCACTCTTTTTCTGATTCTATACCTATGAGGAACGTAATTAGATCAATGAAATATAAAATAGTTATTAATAAGAAGAGAAAATAAAAGAAATAGTTAATAAATGAAATATTAAACAAATAAGAGATAAACGGGAAATTATGATTTTATATATGTAAAGTATATAAATGTTATTTGTTCTCTCTAAATACTGATTTAACCGGGTTTATAACCCAGGTTCAAACTCTAGATATATAATAAAACTAATTAAGTATCTTCATCAAATAAAAAATATATATTTCAAACTTTGTTGTTTTACATTATTTTCAAAAGTTATTTTAATAAACTTATTATAAAAAACACAGTTTAACCTTATTAGTTATTACTAAGGATGCAGGCAATTCTATTTAAAACCTTGAAACCAATCAAAATGGTCATAGGTTTGATTTCACCGTCGGGTTAGTTATTACTTTCGGTTTACGTATTAAGTTTACTAATATATTACGTACTTTCGGATTTAAATTTAAAATTTTGATTAAAATAATCAATAATATCTTATCACAAAAACAGTTTTATAACGCTTTAATTTTCATTATTAAGTATATTTATTTTATTCAACCCATATAACATATTGAGTTCTAACCTAGTTTAGTATAAAGCAAATAAGCAAGGTGATAACGGTAAAATACAATACAATCTATATTCCCAATTACATAATGAAATTAATCCCATAATATTTTTAATATTTAAAACACTTTATATATATTTTTGTTTATTTCGTTAACAACCGCCTTGCAACTAAGGGAAATTCAAACAAACACTACCACCTTTCACGTTTTATAAACTTGTCACATTTCTTTTTCACCGATCTTAAAGTTCCACCATGAGCCCTACACCATTTCATGCAAAACAACAAGACGACGATCAAAAGCCACCAAAGATCAACAAAGACCCCAATTTCATCCACCGTCTACCACCTTCCCCCGCCACCGGATCATCCACGAACAATGCCTTTGTCGGTATCACGAACAAAACCCAACCACCACCATCGGCGGAACCAAAGGGGGGTCCGTTGACCCTCCGGGAACCATATTGTTGACTAATAATGAGTATTTACTGTAACCTTACGTTAGTTTGACCCCCAAATTTTCAGGATTCGCCTTTTATGTTAATGGAAAGAGGAGAAACGGAGATGAAATGGAGATGCTTTGGTTGTGCTAAGGTGTGGGAAGATAAAGACCAGGGTATGTAAAAAGGGGAGGGAAGACCACAAATAGAGTACCATTTTTCATTCTAACCCTTAGTGTTTCAATATTGTTTCAAACAGGCCCTTAGTGTTTTAACACTTAGTTATGATAGAACTAAAATATAATATTTTAACTGATTGTATAGTTTTTGTTTCAGACAAGCCCGTGTTTTAATACTTCTTCATGATAGAACTAAAATTTAATATTTTAAATGACTATATATAGTTTTTGTATTACTGACCTAAATAAATAAATAAATAAATATATAGTAAAATAGTAATGTTTAAAAAATTAACTGTGATATGTAATCAATAAGTATTTTTACTAATAATAAAAATAATACATTCTAGTAGTATCTTTTCTATATTAACTATCATATATTTTTATTATCTTTTTTTAACTTCATCACTTTTTTTATTTGTACTCTTTTCTATGTATACTTTTATAAATTCTAAAAATAAATTAGTTTCCAAGGGTTTCAAAACAGGGAACCTTAAAGTTACAATTACCTCCATTAATACATCAATAAATATTTTTTTTTAACGACAACTAACACACCCTTTAATTTTACTTCTAATTATAACAAAAAGAGACTTTAACAATTGATCTCTAGCGGAAGGGCACCAATTTACACATGAAGATACCATTCAGCAAAATGCACTTTGGTTTTTGCTCTTTCATGTATACTTGTTTAAAAACAGTTTGTGTCACGCTTTATACCAAGGACCTTAAGGGTAACAAAACTATTGTGACCCCCCAACAAAAATGTTCTGGTTCCGCCACTAACCTCCCCCACCACCCGTCATCTTCTACACGCATTCGCCAAAAGTGATCCATACGCACCCACGTGATTTCAAGGCATTGGTTCAAAAACTCACCGGGTACACCCCATCACCGGAGGATGCACAACCAGCCCAAGATCAAAGAGGAAATGAAGATCAAGGGAATATGGAGGATAATGAGTCATCCTCTGTGGTGACGGAGGAGCATGGCAGCCCGCAGGTGAATTCTTGTTTTGTTGATGGTGGTGTTGCCATTGCACCACCACCACCTTACAATGTGGCCAGATTTGATCCGTATTTTAATCCTACGCCTGTTTTTCCAGCCAACACGACGAATTTCTTGTGCACACCAACTCACAGGCTTCCGTTTTACAATCATGATTCCCTGTTACTGATCCGAAATTCGTTTTCTTCCTCATCTTCGTCATTGCGTGTCAAATATCCAGATGTTTGATGTACATTTCAATTTTTTTTCTTTTTATTTAGGCTAAAATAACAACACCGATATTTGTTTGTTTGTTTGGGAATTCTTTTTAAGGAAATAAACAGTTCAGTTTTGGTTTGGTTTGGTTTCACATTATGTTTTGGTTTATTGCAAAATCATCAACAGAAGTTATGTCACAATCATTTCATATAATAGCAGTAATCGGGTCGGGTTGAAAAGACCAAAATCCGTATCAATAGAACTAGACTTGAGCTTTATGTGCTCAAAGAAGTGCTCCATTCGTAAGATTCATTTACATCAGCAGATCTAGAGGGATCGGACATGTTGACGACTTAAATTGTCACCAATTAGTGAAGTAACAAAAGATATTGTAAAACAAAATCTATGGCATGGCCCCAAACGCCATCTTTGAAGGATTATTGTTCAAGAGAACCGTAAAAAGATATACCGAGATCCATTCAAGAGCTGGATGTCATCCCAATCTGAGAGTTCTTGTATCTGTTCATCTGTCCAGCCGAATACATTCGTGTGACCTTCATTCAGCTGTCCAACATTCGCTATAACATTTGCTTCTTTTAAGGTTTCTTTGTCTCTTGAAATCTGGGTATGGTTGTTGATTGTCGGTTGGTTGTCTCTTGCAATCTCCATGTTTGTGTGTTTGTCAGTTGTGTTTGTGTAACTCATGGTTTTATGTTCATTATTGGTATTGCTTCTTTTCATTCTACTTGTTATTCCTTCTGTTCCACGCTCAATGTAAAACGCATTGCCCAACGTTGGTGTGACCCGCTCAGAATCCTCTGATTAAAGGTGTGTAGAGTTGTTGTTAGATGTTGGATTAGATTTGATTATTTGATACCATAACTAAATAAAGTAGAAGTGAAAAGATGAGGGGGTTGAACGGGTTGTGTAACGGATCAAAACGAGTTTTGGGTAAGCGAGTTAAATTGATGAATGGAATGACATCAACCCTAACATGGACAAACATATAATTCTTTTAAAATTCTTTTTTTTACTTTTTATTCTAGTTGTAAGTTGACAGGTGAACCCAAACACTAACGTTTAGTTCTTTTCACCTTGTCCTTTTAGCTTCTATTTTCTTTAACCCGTTAAGGATTACACACAACCCGTATCAACACATTATAAATCGAAATTTCCACCTCTAAATGAAAGAGTGCCCAAATCCCATAATGAGGAGTTGTATCTATGGTTTCATGAAATGTCTGTTTTTCTGAAGATCCACCATCCTTGTAAAATACCTGTAAGTAATATTATATAAAAATAAGAAATAGTATTTAAAGTTGTTAAAAATGGAATATATTAACTGAAGTCATGACAGTTTTTATAGAGTTTGAAATCAAGTTTAAATCATGGGAGTCTCAATAGGAAACTTTTACTCACATAATATCATAAATGGGTATGGGACCGGGCATAGAAGATGATTTCACAATCGGGTAAGCAACTAAGATTACCAAAACCTGACCCATTGATCCCTACATGAGAAATGTAGAAAAGTTCGCATTAACCGTCCAAAACCCCTTTTCATTCTCGATTTTATCATATTTTTCACATGTGACACACACTTAAGATTGAGTTAAGATCCTATTTACATTGTAAAAAATCATCTTCAGATTAAGGCCCTAAACATGAGTAGCTTAAGGGCCCACTATCCCTTTTGTCCACTTTTTATATAAATAACTAAAGATTTAGTTTGAAGTAAAAAAAAAAACAATATTATAATATACTAAAACAAATTAGGAGGTTATATGCACATATACAATAGACTTTGGGCGCCTTTCAACAAGTTTGACTCAATCATAGTTCTTCTGACTTTCCTTCAAAATCAGATGGTACCATTTTCAAACAAGGTTTCAGAAAGCAGTGAAAGTAATGTCAACACATGAGTTGACTTGATCACACAACATGGGAGTTCAGTGCTTAGTGCATAACAAACTATGTATATCACAACAAGCATTAGATGTCAGTGCGTTTAATCAAATTCTTTTTCAGCCCTAACAACAAAACATGCACTGAACTTACACTAATTTCTTCATCTTTATATTACACAAATCACAGAGCAATAAACCTTATTATCACAGCATAAAACAATTTTCAAAAGCTTCAAGTAATCTAAAATACAAAATTGTACAATGCATGCTTGTTGTCACAGCAGTAAATCCATAGCATTAATCAATGAAGGCACTTGAATAAAATAACTACAGAAAAATATGTGTACCTTTACCAAATTTCTGTTCGTAATGTTAAGATAATAAGTTGACCGCGAGGGAGAAAATACAGAAACGTATATCACATAAAACTAGTATAAATTTAAAACTAGTACACATGTGAAGAAGATATGAATAGACAGAAATAACATACCTTGTGGAGTATAAGAACAGATCCTACACAAGTACCCTTTCTGAAGTCTCCCTCTGTCAGAACTTTGTGATGAATAGTATCAGAAACTGTACCCGTAGGATCCTAAAGCTTATACCAAACAAATAAGTAACGAAAAATACTTCACCAGCTGACATACAAAGTAGATCAAGTCCTTACTTTTAGCGTTACCGTCATATCACCAAGCCCATTAGGAGTACAGGACTTGATAACAGCAACAACCTGTAACATTACAAATATAATATATGACACATTTACTAAAGAATGACAAATTGTACCTCATTTAAATTGCAATCCAACCATATTACACAACATTTTATATAAGTATGTAACAGAACTGTTTGTTAGTGTGTTACTCATATGAGCATTTTTAGTTGTACTCTGCTTCAGTTGTCTTTCTCCGATTAACCCCATGCCACCAATCTAATATATTGAACATGTATATTTGCGTTTACAGAGTTTCTTAGGTGGTGATGCAATAATGAGAGGGCTATAAATGTTGATCCAATGAAGTAAACATCGATAATGCTTCCTAGATTTAAAAAAAATACAACTGCTCAAATTCCCAGTGATTGATACCCCTAGTGAAACTTATATACTTAAACAAATCACTGATTTATCACCTTCGCTACATATGTTTTGGCAACACTATCTGATTTTGTCTACATTGGAATCTCCTTCCCTACAATTTTACTGTCAAAACTGTAAGGTACTGGTCAAAATCCAGACAATCAAGTTGACCAATATCTAAACTACAACAAGGTGCAGAACAACATCAATAAATCTGTCAAGTGCCAAAAATTTGGTAATACTTTTCTTCAATATGTATGACTAATCTAAATAGACCTAACTCATTAAATGCCCAATCAATTACAAATTATTCCTTACAAAAGCCTAATATTTTCAATAAACAAAAAAGTTCACTCACTATGATCATCATAATACCTGATCAAGTTTGCCATTTCTCTGACACTTGTTTATTTCACCCAAGTTGGAAGCAGAACTGAACACACCTTCATCCAACAAAACGTACACACATAAATAAGCATCAAATCCTCAAATTTCAACAGGTACATCCATGCTTGTAAAAATCGCTAGGCGCTAATAAGGCGGTGGGGTATCAACTAGCGATTTGACAGGATTAACAGGGATAAATCGAATTGGAACTTTATATGTAGTTTTTCAAACTTTTATAGCTTATATATACATTTTTCAAACTTATTAATCGGATTTGATTAGTAAGTAGGGTGAGCAATAACCAAACAGTTAACCGAAATTTACCGAAAACTGAATTAACCAATTAAAATAAATCAAATTAACCTAAAATAACCGAACCGAAAACCGACAAAATAACCGAATAAACCGAACCAATTAACCAAAAACTGAATGGTTAATAAAATAGATTAACCGATGACTTCGGTTTTGGTTTCAGTTAATACTAATAACCAAACCAAACACCTCTGTAATTTTTCAAATACCTCAAAGGTTTTCACCAATTTTGACCGAAATTTGACAGATATTGACCGATCACCTATTTAAAGTCAGACTAGATGAAATTTAATCGGTAAACTACTGATTAAGCGCCAATTAATCCCGATTTCTACAACACTGACCATAACATATCAATACAAAAACAATATAATTCGAGTAACAGTGACTAGTAACTACCATGAGCATGAACAAATTCAACCGCAGAAAGCCACGGATTGCGCTTAAAATCCTCATCCTCCTCCGGATCTTCAATAACTTTCCGTATGTACTCCTGTATAGCCATCGGATTCACGCTGTCGCGAGTTTTACGGAGTTTAGCGACCTGAACTATTCCGGCGGGACCTGGAATTTTGCGAGATTGCGGTGGTGCTTGCGATGGCGATGGCAACTGAGGATGTTGTGCGGTAGTTAGGGTTAGGGTTTGAGGATGAGTGTTGACGGTTTGTGATGGCGACGGTGAGGAGTCTAGAGTTTGAGGTTGAGATGCGGTGGTGGTGGTGGTGGTGCAACGGCGGAGGACGGTGGGAGGGTGGAGATCGGAGTCGTCTACGTCGAGGGATTCTTCCCAGGGCTCCATTTTTTCATGGTAGAGGCGTTGTGGAACAACAGTGTGTATACAATTTGGTAGGTTTTTTATTTATAAAAAGGCGGGTAACCATGGGAGTTGAGTTTACCAATCTCCCCTCAAGAAAAAGAAAATATACAATGTTTATGGGCAATCATATAAATTAAATTGTCTAATGTTAATTTTATCTTATTATTATATTATTAATTATTAATATTATATTTTTAGTTTATATTTAATATTTTTATATTAAGTATAATAATATTAATCTTAATTATAGAATGTTTTTTTGAAATTTAAAAGTGTACTATGTAGCATTGAATGCACGTCAAACTTTATCTCTCTCAAATTCTCTATGAACATGGATTCAAATTTGCTCTCTAATTCTCTTTCTATTCACCCTTAATCAATGTAGAAGAAGAACATTAGAACTTCACAATAAACTCCATCTTTTCCCCAAATTACCAACAATGCTATTCAGAAACCCTAAATCAAACTCTGACGTCAGAAAATGGGAGGCTTATTGTCATTAGTCGCCCGACCTCCGCCGCCCATAGTGCTGTTTCCACGTTCTTCAATTTCCCCTCGCTTGCTACCCGCACCAGGTCTCTCTATATCTTCGTTCAGAATTTTTTTGTTTGAGGTTAAGTAGTATAAATCTTTAGTATTAAATTATTGAAATTTACAATTTTGGTTATTTTGATTAATTATTTGAGTTGGTACAACAGGTCTTGTGGTTAAAGAAGTTCAAGGATAGTCGGATGGCGTACCAAGGAGGTAAACGACCTCCATTGATGGAGTTAAGATGTATACAGTGGTGGGAGAACACCGTTCACTAGCCATTTGGCTAGCCCTGAAGAAGCTTAGAGCTCTTCGTCAAGACAAAAGCATGGATTTTGTTGATTGTTTTCATTTCCTTTTAAAAGTTGAATGTGAATTTCATCAGTTAGATGTAGTATTTTGTTTATTTTACAAGAACTATTGTATTCTTTATTTAATGGTTTTATTTTATGTGTATAGATTACATGGCAAGGGAGGTCCACCAGAAGACATTGCCATCAAACGTTGAGTGCTACCAGCTCTGTTTTTTTTATGTTCTAAATGTAACTTTATCTAATTACGGTTTTTTCTATAAAATGCGCTTCCTAGGTTTGTCAGTAATTGAAGATTGTGTGAATTTATGATTTTTTTTACCATTACATAAGTGGACGTTCGCGGTTAAACGGCTAAAAATATCGAAATGAGACCCATGGTGTAAACCATGAAGTGGGTCAAAATGGATAAGTTATAACGAACTAATGTTCGCGACAAAGCAAAAATGTTAAGATGAGACCCCATGGCGAAAGCCATGAAACGGGTCAAATGGGTAAAATTAGTTATATTGTTAAATTGATAATAAACAATGAATTATAGGAATAGGACCCCATGGTAAAAACCATAACGGGTCAAAGGAAAGAAATAACGAATAACTGTATATCGGTTATAAATATAATGAATATTATAAATGGAACTCTATGGTGCGGACCATAGCAGATCAACGAAATAAATGGTAAGTAATTATCCTCTTTACAATAAACAATGTTTGGTTATACCGACATGTAAAGATGGCGAGCCAAGAAACAAGTCAAATGGACAAATGGGTCAAATGGTGATGTTATCACCATTTGAAAATGATATTTAATATTTCGTTTGTTAAGTTTTATGCTTACAGGTAAGTGTGATTTGTGGGCATGCATTGCCATGAGTTAATGTATAGAATTACAAGGTATCGCTAACACGTCAATACCTTGACCCGCGCAAGGTACGTGTAGCGGTCATGCTCTCGATGAGGGTTTGCGGTACGACTAAAGTTAGTCGAGTTAGGGGTGGACACTAGATCACCTCAAGTGAGGTATATCTAGCGTGTGGTAAAACGGCCGTTAGAGTCGAAGACATATTTATAGCGAAAAGTGCATTTGAGTGAGTTTATAACACTAAACAATGGGAAACTTTTATGTTTTTAAGAACATAATAATTTTTAAATGGATACGGGTTAAAGGTGCTCGCTAGGTCAAAACAGGCTTTTAAAAGTCCTTCGTCGTAAAAAGGACTAAAGTTGAGAAAAACGCCCTTGAATTTACAAACCGGGCAAATGTCCCTTAAGGATAGTTTAAAAATGAGTTTTTTTATAATTAAGTAAACCCTTTTGGTAGGGTAAGTGAAAGACATAGGCCTTTTTGGTCTAATGCCTCTTTCGTAAATTGTCAAATCGAATGGTAGAATTCGGAAATATATGATTTATTATAACAAATCCACAACAAATAAAGTTGTGATAGAAGATAAATAGAAGTCTTAGTGTGGAAATGGGAGGTAAGGAAGAAGGAGCGAGATTTAAGCTTAAGTGCTTAAATCCATTAACAGGTTAAAACGAATATGCGCATAAACCGGGTAATGGTTACGTGATTCATAAAAGTAATGAATCCGGGTTAAGGATTTCGGATTAAGTATGTATGCAAACATTTTACGGACATTTAGAAACAAGTTTCAAGTGAAACGGATGAAAATTGAACAAGTTACGTAAGTTTTCGTAACAAAAACGGCAAACTTGAAAGAGGCTACTGCAGCCTACCGTAGCTTACGGCAGGCAGCTGCTGTGGAAAACAGCCAGAAGCTAGCGTAAGCTATGGCAAGGAGCCGTAGCTTACGGTGGGCAGTTTTGAAACTTGTTGATTTCGTTATTTTTGGCTTTCGGGCATATCTAGATTCGTTATAAACTTCTCATAACTAACATATTTCATAATTTATGAAATATAGGTAATGGTTTAAGGTACTTGATGGCGATCAAACTCAACGAGGAACCGAACATGATCAAGACTCAAGGTTCCGCACTTTGTTTTGTAGTTACGAAACTATTCAACGATAACATGTTGAAAAGTTTTATGTTCATGAAGTTTTTTTTTTTGAAACTCGAAATTTTGTATGGGCGTGTATTTACATAAATGCAAGATTTTTTTAATAGAATTTCAATTTATTTGGCAAGGATCTTACAAATTAGGTGTGTTTTTGTTGTTGTGTTGTAGAAGAAGCATACGTTCGTGTTGATTATGGATTCGACTGATGATATGCGTGACCCTAAGGATGTTTAGTCAGTTGATGATGACCTTTACAGTGGAGAGCCTACTATGTAGTCAGATGATGGTGATGTATGCTGTTAATTTAAAATATTTTAATTAGGTTATGAAATTGAAACTTTTTGTTTAAAATGTTGAATTAGGCATGATTTTTTTCATGTTCTGTAGGTTTTCTTTAGCGCTCAGTCTTGGCTCTCCATGAAATTGATTCCATTTGATTGAAAAATGGTTGAATTTGATATGATTCAGGTATGGTAATGCTTTCTTCCTGTTTACTCAGTTTAAGATGTTATTGAAGAATGGTTGAATTTGAATTTGTTGTTTCTTGTATATTTTCTTATCTAAATTGAGATTTCAATTAGGTGTGTTTTTGTTGTTGTGTTGTAGAAGAATCATAAGTTCGTGTGGATTACGGATTCGGAAGATGATATGCATTATGCTAAGGATGTCGAGTCAGTTGATGATGATTTTTATAGTGGAGAGCCTACTATGTAGTCAGATGATGGTGATGTATCCTATTAATTTAAAATATTTTAATTAGGTTATGAAATTGAAACTTTTTGTTTAAGATTATGTTGAATTAGACATGATTTTTTTCATGTTCGTAGGTTTTCTTTGGCACCCAGTCTTGTTTCTCCATGAAATTAATTCCATTTGATTAAAGAATGGTTGAATTTGATGTGATTTAGGTATGATAATGCTTTCTTCCTATTCCTTAGTTTATGACGTTATTGAAGAATGGTTGAATTTGAATTTGATGTTTCTAGTATATTTTCAGTTATCTAAATTAAGGTTTCAATTAGGTGTGGTTTTGTTGTTGTGTTGTAGAAGAAGCATACGTTCGTGTTGATTATGGATTCAGAAGATGATATGCATGACACTAATATGTTGAGTCGGTTGATGATGACTTTTATAGTGGAGAGCCTGCTATGTAGTTAGATGATGGTGATGTATCCTGTTAATTTAAAATATTTTAATTAGGTTACGAAATTGAAACTTTTTGTTTAAGATTATGTGAATTAGACATGATTTTTTTCATGTTCGTAGGTTTTCTTTGGCACTCAGTCTTAGCTCTCTAGGAAACTAATTCCATTTGATTGAAGAATGGTTAAATTTTATTTGATTTAAGTATGATAATGCTTTCTTCCTGTTCCTCAGTTTATGATGTTATTGAAGAATGGTTGAATTTGAATTTGATGTTTCTGGTATATTTTCAGTTATCTAAATTAAGGTTTCAATTAGGTGTGGTTTTGTTGTTATGTTGTAGAAGAAGCATACGTTCGTGTTGATTATGGATTCGAAAGATGATATGCATGAAGCTAAGGATGTTGAGTCAGTTGATGATGACTTTTACAGTGGAGAGGCTGCTATGTAGTTAGATGATGGTGATATATCGTGTTAATTTAAAATATTTTAATTAGGTTATGAAATTGAAACTTTTGTTTAAGATTGTGTTGAATTAGACATCATTTTTTTCATCTTCGTAGGTTTTCTTTGGCGCTTAGCCTTGGCTCTCCATGAAATTAATTCCATTTGATTGAATAATGTTTGAATATGATGTGATTTAGTTATAATAATGCTTTCTTCCTGTTTCCTAAGTTTATGATGTTATTTAGCATGAGTGTCAATCGTTTTATTTTTTTAATTTTGAATGTCAGCCGAAAGCAAGGAATGAAGGACAATTAGTGCTTAAACTCCGTTCAGCCTTTCCACATAAGGCTAGATTTGGTTTAAGAAAATGGATTATCTGTTTGTAGCGGCTGCCGCTACTGTGAGTAAGGCGGCTTCAGATAATGATAAGTCGGTTAGATTGTCTCTGTGAACAAATTAAGGCGGTCTACAAGGTTGTTTTTGATAATTCAGTTATTACTATACAGTTTTAACATATATTATTACCTTTTTGAATGATCACATTTGCAGGTGTAAGTAAATGATGCATATTTACTTTGAATAATGAGCTATAGTTATATGCCGTGTGATATGTTTGTTATATCCTCAGTGTTATGTGAGTAGTTTAATATCGTATTTCAATAGTTTGTGATTGGTTTGTTATAAGTTTTCAGTGTCTTGTGATTGGTTCGATATCATATTTCAACATTTTATGATCAGTTCTGTTTCATGTTTCAGTATGTCTTGTGATCAGTTAAGTATCATATATCAGTAAGTTTGGTGATCAGTTTTGTTATGTGTCATGTTGAATTTTTATAGTTTGATTTGTGTAATACTTGAATTTATATAGTCTGATTCGTGCTATACTGAATTTATAATTTTATTTGTTCTATACTGAATTTACATAATTTTACTTGTGTTTAACTGAATTTACATAGTTTGATTTGTGTTATCCTATATATATAATTTGATTTGTGTATTTGATTTGCACTATACTTAATTTAAATAATTTGATTTGTGTTATAGAGAATTTGTGTAACTATAAATGAATTGATCTGGATTACAAAATTCTTCATGCGATATTAGATAGTATTACAAAATTCTGATTTTAAAAAATACTAAAAATTATACGCTACAATTAACACTTCCTAGGATATACATGACTCTCGCCTTCTTCCATGCAATTTCAATTTTTTTTATTTGCAGATCACCTAGCATATCACAAGTCTTCTAATCCTGTTTCAGCAGTTGTGTGATAAACTCTTCTACTTTATCTTTAAACTCTGATAGAGTAGAATGGACAACTTCATTCAACAGTACAATGCTACTCCATGTTTGCTTATAATATTTGTCACTCAAGATAGCAACTTTTTGGTTGAGTTTTCATCTGTTCTCTGTTCTTGGAGGGACCATCTTGAAAATTCCATTTTAACAACGTTAGTATATGTCTAGTGGTAGAAAATTTTGTTTGCTATTTAGAAAGAGTGTGGGTGTTTTTGGATGAACAGTTTTTTAAAAGTGAATTGTTGATATTTTGAATTAAACTAATCATGAGCCTTTTATAGTGTTTACAATGTTTGATATCTTAAATGAAGAGATGATTCCTAATTATGATAACATGTTTTTGAAGGTTTAAATTTTGTCATTTGGGTTTCTAGATATTTAATTTTACTTATTTTCCTATAAAAACTCATTTTTGAAAGGTTTTGCATTAAATGCACAGGGTTTTTGAATATAAATGTACATGTTTATATTAAATGTACACGTTTTCTCTCTTAAATCATTAAATGTACATGGTTTTTAAATATAAAGTTTTATGTAATGCTTACATTTAAATCTGACATTTGGGCTGTTAGATATTTCACTATATAATACCGTTGCTAATTCAAAGGTTTTGCATCATCCACCAATTCATTTAGTGAAATAGAAGAGCAACTGTTATTGTTTTGCATCAGTGCAATGATAACATAAAATGGCATCATATACTTCTGCACAATCTGACGATTTAAAGCAACGCTTTATTAAACAAATTGAAGAGCAAGTCTATCTTTATAGGGCTACTCTTCAAGAGTTGAAGAGGTGTTTTAATGGATTGCAACTTGGTCTGCTCACAAAAGACCAGGTTTCGAGAAACTTGAGAGCGATGCCGACGACTTCTGTTCGTGACCTGTGGGTTGCGAGTAATATAGAGTGTGGAGATAGAGATCTGGAGTTCATGACAAAGATCAAGGAGATACATGGAGTTCATGAATTTATTTTTTAAGGTTGTTGTTTGGTACCAGTTTTTCTATTGAGTTATTATCACCTAAATCTTATTTCAATATGTGATATGTAACACCCGACCGCGTAAAACAACGAACCGCTGCGGAAACGTCGAGGAATCATGTCACAGAATTATTGTTTCACAACTCATGGAATTTAAAATTTTGTATTAAGGTAAATATTTACATTGTCTTGGGATAAACGGAAACAACACATAAATAAATTGTCTTTCTTGTTTTAAGTCACTAAGGCCCGCGTCCATTCCTACGTGAAGCATGCATCATATTATCAAGCATTGACTCCTGAAACATTTGTGAAAAAAGAGTCAGCATAAAAATGCCGGCGAGTACATAGGTTTTGTGAGTGTGTCAAATTCGTGGCTTTGTATGCATATTGCAACACCTCATCTGACTACAAGAGTCGTTAAGTGAAAACCTCGTATCAAAAGTGTTTGATATTGCAATAAAATTAACTAACTAAAACATGTTGGTTAGAGTTGTGAAAACCTTATAGCCATGAATCTTGACCAAAACGTTTCGTTTGTAAAAACCTTGTAATAGATTAATTCAAAAGAAAACTTCATATGGTTTATATCTTTAAATGAAAATCATTGCGTGATATTGTTCAAAACCATATGTCCATGTTATAAACCATTCGTCCGTGTCATAAACCAATTGTCCATGTCATAAACAAATAGTCTGTGTTTTTAATTGTGAAAACTTTTTATCGTTTTTTAACGAACACATTCAAACCTGTGTTGACTATACCACCAAAGGGTATCTTTAATAGACCACCAAAGGGTCTCTTTAACTAGACTAACAAATCAACAAATGATTTGTTAATCAGAATTAGTTTATGTCATTACCCAAACTTCCACCAAATCTAGTGAACAGTCCGATAATGGGATTGGTACCATAACATACTCCTAGTCGGCTCGGCCAAAGCTATTGAATGTCATTCATGTTATGGATAACGCATCAACAAGTTGTTCACATTATTGAAATCGTATTGTTTTATATATAAGCCATAGGCATTATTTTTGAAAACTTGAAAATGACTTAGCACATATGAGTCACCCCAAAACATTTGCAAAACATAAAAGAGGGGAACTATGTACTCACTTTGAAAATCATTTTGTATATATAAACCATGTATATTGTTTTGAAATCTTGAAAATAATTATAGGCACATATGAATCACCCCAAAACATTTGAAAACATAAAAGAGGGGGCTATGTACTCACTTTGAAAATCATTTTGTATATATAAACCATGTATATTGTTTTGAAATTTTGAAAATAATTATAGGCATATATGAATCACCCCAAAGCATTTGAAAACGTAAAAGAGGGGGCTATGTACTCACTTGGGATTGCGAAAGTGTTTTTTATCAACGAAATAAACAATGCTCAAACGTGTCCTAATGTGTCAGATAAATATGTTAGCATGTCGGGACTACAAACGGGAGATCGGATAGAATGAAGTCTTATAAACCAAACGAGTGTTGAAACTCATGTGACATGGTTTAACAAACTTAACATTCTGATTTGGAAAGGATCCTAAGTGCTTTTGACCCATTATGACTCGTTAAGGTCGTTTACGCTACTTTAATGGGTCATTAGTGTAAACGTGTGATCGGATGGTTAAACATGTCCTATGATAAGTCTTAAATGCCCAAACATGTTTGAAAATGTTATAACATCAGTTTATATGTCAAAAATTTGGTTACATGTGTTAAAAATGGATTTATGCGCAAAAAGGCATTTTGGTCATTTTTTTATGAACATAGAAGTAACTTATCATAACACTAACCAAACGACGTAACCTTAAGGTATAACCTTAGTAGGTTATTCTCTTTACAACTATGGCCACAAATCTGTGTTTGGTCGGATTCGAAAGTCAAAGCGGTGGTCAAGATCGCTCGACTTACGACCCTAAATAAGCACTAAACTAGAAGTGACGAGTTAGACATGTCAAAATATGTCTAAATAAGTTTATAAAACTTATTTGGTATCAAAACTTGGTGTTTTGATACCCAAAAATAGTTTCGTCGTAAGATGTACATCATGCGCATTTTTGACCGAAACTTTGACTCGTCACTTCGACTAGTAAACGTGGTAATCAGAAGGTGAAATCGTTAGGGACTATAACCTTCGTGATTACGATCACGTTGCGAAGTTCAATTAAACTTTGACTTGACCAAATATGGTCAGAACCAAAAGTTAATCAGGAAGCCAAACTGTTCGACTTTTAGCTCAAAATAGCTAAAATATGAAAGAACTAGGAAGAGTACTTACTCGTATTGAAGAACACTTTCGGAACTCAAGATAGGAGGCCTACAAAGGCTGGAAACAAGCTCCAAGTGTCCTCAAGTGTGGATAACTGTCCTAACATGTGTCAACACCAAATTAAGTGTGGCAAAATGAGTGCTAGGTGTCAAAAATTAGAGATAGGTGGCAAACTTGGTGAAGAAGCAAAAATATTTATTATTTTTTTTTTGTCATTTTGGCCATTGGGCTTGTATTTTCACTTGTTTGCCATTTTTAATCACTTTAACTTAACATTTAGGTTATATAAAGGTGTTAAGAGATGTGTAACTTGGATTATGCCCGAAAATGTCGTGGATGTCGGTTCATTCGGTTGTACGGTTACACGTTTTGCAAAAATGCGTAAAACGCTTTAACGAACACGAAAATGATCGAAATTGTACAACGATTGACATGTTTGCATTCTCATCAATAAAATACAAGATTTTATTGAATACAAAAATATTTGGAAATAAAACACAGGGTTTCATTGAATACGAAATTGTTTGTAATTGTGCAATGATTGAAAAGGCACAAATGTCATTGTCTCCCCTACTTTTGGAAATTTCGTCCCGAAATTTAATTAGAGGAAACTTTGTGAAAATAGATTTGGATATTTCGCTTCATCTGATCCTCTCGTTCACAAGTAAATTCTGGGCCACGTTTGGATTCCCATCAAACTTTAACTATCGGTATACGTCTACGCTTGAGTTTCTTGACTTCACGGTCCAATATCTCCACAGGTTTCTCGACAAAGTGCATAGTGTCATCAACGTGAATTTCCTCGAGGGGAATGTGGAGGTTTGTATCGGCTAAACACTTTTTCAAATTGGACACGTGAAATGTTGGGTGAATATTCCCAAGTTCAGGAGGTAGCTCAAGTTAGTAGGCCACATTTCCGATTCTCTCAACGATCTTGAATGGTCCAATATATCGTGGTGCAAGTTTTCCTTTCTTTCCAAATATAATAACACTTTTCCAAGGGGATACCTTGACAAGGACATGATCACCAACTTGGAATTCCAAGGGCTTGCGTCGTTTGTCCACATAACTCTTTTGACGGCTTCTAGCTGTCAGAAGATTATCGCGAATTTTCTTGACTTTGTCTATTATGTCGTGAATGAGTTCAGGCCCAGTGAGCTGAGCTTCACCGACCACATTCCATCAGACATATGAACGACATTTTCGACTATATAGAGCTTCGAAAGGCGCCGTATTGATGTTGGCATGATAACTATTCTTGTAGGAGAATTCGACCAATGGTAGATGCAAATCCCAACTACCACCAAAGTCGATCACACATGCTATAAGCATATCCTCCAGCGTTTGAATTGTCCTTTCAGATTGTCCATCCGTTTGAGGATGATAAGTAGTGCTCAGATTGAGTTTGGTTCCCATGGCAGATTGCATGGTCTTCCAAAAGTGAGATGAGAATCGAGCATCTCGATCGGATACGATGTTCAAAGGAACAACATGACGAGATACAATCTCATCAACGTAGATCTTGGCGAGTTTGTCAGAAGATAGATCCTCACAAATTACAAAAAGTGTGCTGATTTTGTTAGACGATCGATGATTACCCAAATGGCGTCATGACCTCTAGGTGTGCGCGGTAGTATAGTGATGAGATCCATCGCAATGTTCTCCCACTTCCATGCTGGTATTTATGGTTGCTCCAGTAAACCAGATGGGCGCTCATGTTCTGCCTTAACTTTAAGACAAGTTAGGCATTTAGACAAATACAAGGCAATGTCCTTCTTCATACCCAGCCACCAATACTGGGTACGGAGATCCTTATACATTTTGTCTGCACGAGGATGGATTGAATAACGAGACTTATGAGCTTCGTCCATCAAATAAGGTGTGGATATTATCTTGACTAGGAATCCACAAACGGTTCTTGTAGTAGAGTAATCTGTAATCTTTTATTTCGAGTTGAAGTTTGAGATTTTGTGGCAGGTAATTTTTCAACAAGCTTTTGGTCACACACGTATGTTGTGCTTGAAGGATATGTGTCTAGATATCAGATTGAACTTGTACACAATGAAGTTTGACACTTTCCTTATGACAAGCGCATCAGCCATAACATTCGCCTTATCAGGATGGTAGCGAATCTTGCAGTCGTAGTCGTTCAGAAGTTCGACCCAGCAGTGTTGTCTCATGTTTAGCTCCTTTTGATTGAATATGTGTTGGAGACTTTTGTGGTCAGTGAAAACCACACATTTCGTACCGTAAAAGTAGTGCCTCCAAATTTTGAGAGCAAAAACTACGCCTCCTAACTCAAGATCATGAGTTGTGTAGTTCTTCTCATGGATTTTCTATTGTCTTGACGCATAGGCTATGACTTTGTCTCTTTGCATGAGAACACAACCAAGGCCTAAGTTTGATGCGTCACAATAGACAAAGATATCGTCGTTGCCATCGGGTAAAGATAAAACAAGAGCATCACATAGTTTTTGTTTTAATGTTTGAAAGGCTTCCTGTTGTTTGGGTCCCCACTCGAAAGGTTTATTCTTCTGAGTCAAAGTGGTGAGGGGAACCGCGATCTTTGAAAAGTTCGCGATGAATCGTCTACATTATCCAGCAAGACCAAGAAATGAACGAACTTCGGTAGGATTAGTAGGTGTACTCCAATCCCTAATCGCACTGATTTTGGCGGGATCTACATGTATACCTTGTTCGTTAACAATGTATCCCAAAAATTGAACTTCTTTTAGCCAAAATTCACACTTGAAGAATTTGGCACAAAGTTGTTCTTTCTTCAGGAGTTCCATCGTTAGATGGAGATGTTGTTCGTGATCGGCTCGAGACTTAGAATAAATGAGGATGTCATTGATGAACACAATGATGAACTTGTCTAAATAAGGTTTACAGACCTTATTCATTAAGTCCATGAAGACGGCCGGAGCATTCGTCAAACCAAAAGGCATGACATTGAACTTGTAATGGCCGTATCGAGTGTGAAAAGCAGTCTTGGGAATATCTTCTTCGAGTACACGAAGTTGATGATACCCAGAACGCTGATGAATCTTTGAAAAGCAGGTCACACCTTGTAGCTGATCAAAGAGATCATCAATGCGAGGTAATGGATATCAATTTTTGATTGTGAGTTTGTTGAGCTCACGATAATCAATACACATACGGAAGGATCCAATCTTCTTTTTCACGAATAGGACAGGAGCGCCCCAAGGTGAAAAGCTCGGACGAATGAATCCCTTGTCTAAAAGTTCTTGGAGTTGCTTTAACAACTCTTGCATTTCAGATGATGTAAGACGGTAAGGAGATTTGGAAATTGGGTTGGCACCAGGTACATGGTCAATACGAAACTCAACTTGACGAATTGGGGGTAAACCAAGTAGCTCTTCAGGAAACACCTCAGGATATTCCCGAACAACGGGGATGTCCTGAACAGTTTTGCCCTTGCCTTTTTCCTCTACGATATGTGCCAAGAAGGCTACATAATTCTTTCGTAGGTATTTTTGGGCCTGGGTACAGGTCATGAGTTTTAGGCTACTAGAGGGTTTTTCTCCGTGAACTTCTAAGGTTTCGCCAGGGGAAAGAGGTATACAAACAACCTTGTTGAAACAGATCACCTCGTTATGGTGTTTGGTTAACCAATCCATTCCTATGATGATGTCAAAACTCTCGAGTTGCATTGGTGTGAGGTCTATGGGACAAATGTGGTTATCCATGTTCAATTGCCAACTACGAATGACATAGTCGAGCACAATGGGTTCACCCCTAGCTATTTCCACCATTAAGGGTTTTCCTAGTTTAGTTCTAGGCATCCTTAGAAGAAAACATGAGGGAAAATATTTGAGATTGATATTAGATAATCAAGAGAGATATTAACAATATCGACGAAATATAAGGATGGTGGTCATTCGTTCGTTACTTAAAAACAAACAAACGACACACGGTGACTAATCAAAGTAAATGGGTCTTTATAATTTATCGCGAAGACATGCTTTAGTCTATAAGTGGACACTCACCCCAAGAGTTCCCAGATAAGAGTGACTGGTCCAATAATGCGGATTTGTACGAACACTCTAGCCTTAGACAGAAAACTCAGGTACATGCATCCACCCTTCCAGATTGCACATGTTCACATTAATAAACCCAAACTTTGATGGTATTTTGAAAACTTACACGGCTTTAAGCCAAAACAAATCATCTAAGGATAGATGATTGATTTTCAAAAGGAATTTGTAACTTGTGTATTTGTTTTGGTAGTCACCTAAGGATAGGTGATGGTATTGTTTTAAGAATCTAAACGCAAGATAACTCGTGTTAGGGTCCTTGGTGTCACACCCCGACCCGCAGCGGAATAAGAGTCGGGGCATAATTGGGTTATCACCAAAGCTCATGACATTTACTAATATGTTTCATATTTAATAAAGTCAAAGTTACATTTCCAAATATCCAAACATGTTCATTCAATACAAAGAAAATAAACCAAACATAACAATCCCAACTCTAAATCGTTTTATTCTTCTAGTCCAAGTCCTATGTGTTCCTAGCTGCTGCTGGTTCACCTGTATCATGTGTAAAATGGGGGTTTTTGGGTCAACATAAGTTGGCGAGTGAACCTTATTAGATAAACATTTATTAATGAATTACTTGTTAGTTTATCAATGAAAATTTGTGCATAATCATAGATGAGCAAATGTAAATAATCAAGCAGTGGCAAATAGCAGTCACAACTATAACATACAATAACATATGACAGCATACATGAACATACCTACATCATACGATAAATAACATAAATGAAACTGTGCGATCAAGGCTCAATCAAACGGAGCCGATCGTATTGCATGTACTGAAAATGAAAATGTCTGTGCGATCAAGGCTCAATCAAACGGAGCCGATCGTATGTGGGCACGCCAGGTTCAACCTCATAATGAAATGGGGAACATGCTCAACGCTCATAATGTAATGGGGAGCGGCGGCCTATGAAATTGCATGTACTGAAAATAATAAACTTGCATCCAACAATAACTACACAACAGAAACAAACTGAATACACTAGTTCATGATATGATGTATGCACAATGGTTTAAGTATAATATATATATCAAGACACATGATACACCCCAAAACGTGATTAAAACGGGGAATTTGTAAAGATTCATTCACATTGGGTGCGTTGGATTGGAGATGGTGAGATGCGCACGAATTAGATGAGCGGAACAACGAGAAATACTAACCTAAATAATAACGGAAAAATATATTAAATGAGTGGATTTTATTAAGGATTTTAATGAAATTTTTAGATATATTTTTGTGAGTTTAAGGCTATTTTCTATCTTTAAAAATGTTATTTTTAAGTATTTTTAATTGATTTTTAAATTAAATTAAATAAATAAAAATATAAAAAAAACTGTTTATTTTGCGTTGACCGTTGACCTGTTGACTTGTTGACCGGTTCGGTCAGGGACATGGTTTGCGCTGGGTGAGGCTCGAACCCGAGACCTCCCGTACGCGTGCACACAGTTCTACCAACTGAGCTACGTGTCTAACCCGAAATAATCTTGTTTTTAATTATATTTATACACTTATTCAGTTTAACCGAAATTCTTTTTAATTGCAAAAACATTTTAATTCAACGGACCGGTGCTAGTGACGGGTTTCGAACGCGCGACGTATGGCTTAATGTTGCACACAGTCCACCGCTGGACTGTGTGTCTAACCTGGTTATTATCTCGGTTTTTATTATACTTAACAACTAACTGAGTTAACCCGGTTTAGTTTTTAAACAAAAAGGCATTTTATTATATAAGGAGTGCGTATAGCAGGAATCGAACTCGGGACAGGCGCATGTATTTTGCACACAGTCCACCGCTGGACTGTGTGTCTAACCCGTTTAAACTACCAATTTTAATTATACTTATAGTATTGTCAAAGTTCATCTTCTTCACTGGATTTTTACCGACAGCAGTTTACATCATTGAAACTTATTAATTCGATTGCTAAGCATTACACAAACTGATAAGAGATAGCAGGGATGACAATTAAAGGAAAAACATACCGGTGAACGATTGGTTACAGAGTTTCGGCAGGCGTCGGTCTCTGTTTTTGTGCACCTCAACTGAACAGACAATTAGCCGTTTTTGATTAGTCCATTGTGGAATTGAAGTGATAAACAAACGTTAACGATGTGTTTGAAGGTCCTTACCGTTTCACAGACGGAAATAAAGACTTTCAGAATCTTTCCGGTGAACTGAACTGAATTCGATTTCACTTGAGTGGCTTAAGTTAGAAATAGCTTAAGAATTGTTGAACTGCAATAATATTGAGAGATTTACCGTTTGAGGATGAATACGGTTTTCCGGCGAGATTTGCAGAAAATTCCGGCGAGCTGATTTAAGCGTTCTGATGGTCTGAAAATGTGACGAAAATGAAATGGGATGCTGGTATGATATTTCTGAGTCGCGAGAGTGGTCTGGAATTGAAGTAATTGAGACTTTGATTCTTTTCGGTTATAAAAACCGATAGTAATGGAAATTGATGTTCAATCACCTCTGAATTGATTAAAGTCATTGGTTCATCGGTTATGAATGTGAATGCGCGAGTAATCAAACGATCTGACGATTGATTTGCTGATTTCCGTTTCTCAGTTGGCGCAACCAGTTTTAACCGAGTTTGTGTATAAATCTCATTTGTTTCCTAGAGATAACAGAAAACACAAAGTGACGGAGTGGTGATGTGAGTGTGTGTTAAGGCGTTGGAGTTGTTCTCGGCTGACCCGGGTTCGAGTCCCGGCAGCAACATAATTTTTTTATTTATTTTGTTTTAACTTTTTATCAAATATAATTTTTATAGTTTAGTCTATTTATTAATTATGTATCGTTTTAAATCAAAATAATCATAAATATTCAACGTAACTTTTATAACTTGATATTCGATTACAAAACGGAGCGGGTTTTGAAAACCCGATTTTTACAAATGTTACAGTATCCCCTACTTTTAGGAATTTCGTCCCGAAATTTAAATAGTTGAAGTAGTAGGAAAAAGATGCGGGTATTTTTCACGCATTGAGTCTTCACGTTCCCAAGTAAACTCAGGTCCCCGTTTCGACTCTCAGCGTACCCTAACAATTGGAATGCGACTTCGTCGTAGACGTTTCTCTCCGTAGTCCATGATCTCCACTGGTCTTTCAATAAAATGCATAGATTCATCAATCTGAATATCTTCCAGCGGAATGTGGAGGTTCTCATCAGCGAGGCACTTATTCAAGTTCGACACGTGGAATGTGGGATGAATCCTGTTGAGTTCTTCTGGTAGATCAAGCTTGTATGCTACAGGACCTACTCTTTCGAGTATCTTGAATGGTCCTACGTAACGTGGTGCTAGCTTGCCCTTTTGACCAAAACGAACTACTCCCTTCCACGGTGATACTTTTAAAAGTACATGATCACCAATGTTAAACTCTAAGGGCTTCCGTCGTTTATCTTCATAACTCTTTTGACGACTTTGAGCCGCTAGAAGATTCTTTCGAATTTGATGGATCTTGTCTGTGGTTTCTTGGATCAATTCTGGACCAGTAATTTGTGCTTCCCCAATTTCGTGCCAACATACAGGAGATCGGCACTTACGACCATATAAGGCTTCAAAAGGTGCCATGCCGATGCTCGAATGATAGCTGTTGTTGTACGAAAATTCAACTAATGGTAGGTGGGCGTCCCAATTTCCTTGAAGTCTATGACACATGCTCTAAGCATATCTTCAAGAGTTTGAATGGTGCGCTCACTGTCCATCAGTTTGAGGATGATAGGCGGTACTGAGATCTAATCGCGTGCCCATAGCGGATTGTACTGCTTGCCATGTTCGTGAGGTGAAACGACCATCACGATCAGAAATAATGCTTAACGGTACCCCATGTCGGCTTACGATTTCGTTGATATAAATACGAGCAAGCTTTTCGTTCTTGAAATCTTCGCGGATAGGAATAAAGTGAGCTGATTTTGTAAGTCGGTCTATAATTACCCATATAGTGTCATACCCACCAGAAGTGCGAGGTAACCCGGTAATGAAATCCATGGTTATATTTTCCCACTTCCATACAGGTATTTCCGGTTGGACTAGAAGTCCTGAGGGTCTTTGGTGTTCAGCCTTCACCTTGGAACATGTAAGGCACTTGGAAACAAAAACGGCAATATCCTTCTTCATTCCAGGCCACCAATAGGTATATCGTAGGACTTGATACATCTTATCGGCTCCTGGGTGTATAGAATATCGCGTTTTGTGAGCTTCATTCATAAGAATTTCACGAAGATTGTTGTGGTTAGGAATCCAGATACGATCTAGGTAGTACAGAATACCGTCAGATTTAGTTTCAATTTTTAACTCAGCTCCACAGGACATCTCCTTTCGTACATCTTCTTCCGTTATTGAAACGTGTTGGGCTTCTCGAATTTGATCTTTAATATCAGTTATAATTTGCGAACATAGAAGACGAATGGAGTTCGCATAACCCTTTCGACTAAGTGCATCAGCCACCACATTTGCTTTACCAGGGTGGTATCTAATTTCACAGTCGTAATCATTTAGAAGTTCGACCCATCTTCGTTGCCTCATGTTTAACTCTTTTTGATTGAAGATATGTTGAAGACTCTTGTGGTCAGTGTATATTTCACACTTAGTACCATAGAGATAATGTCTCTATATCTTAAGAGCGAACACAACGGCTCCAAGTTCTAGGTCATGAGTGGTGTAGTTCTTTTCATGAATCTTGAGTTGTCTCGAAGCATAAGCTATGACTTTTCCTCTTTGCATTAGAACGCAGCCTAATCCTTGCCCTGACGCGTCGCAATAGACAACAAAATCATCACAACCTTCAGTAAGAGTGAGGATTTGTGCATCACAAAGTTTTTGTTTAAGAGTTTGAAAGGCTTCTTCTTGCTTGGGTCCCCATATGAAAGGTTTTCCCTTATGAGTTAAAGCCGTGAGTGGTACAGCAATGCGAGAGAAGTTTGAAATGAACCGACGATAATAACCAGCCAAACCAAGAAAAGATCTTACTTCAGTTGGTGTGCGTGGAGCTTGCCATTCTTGAACCGCTTTGATCTTTGAAGGGTCGACATGTATTCCCTTGTCATTGACTACATGCCCGAGGAATTGCACCTCTTTTAACCAGAATTCACATTTGGAGAATTTGGCGTAAAGCTTTTCCTTTTCTAGAAGTGCAAGGATGAGTCGAAGATGACGCTCATGATCAGATTTAGATTTTGAATAAATAAGAATATCGTCGATGAAGACTATAACAAATCGATCAAGATAAGGTTTGCAGACTCTGTTCATCAGGTCCATGAAGACAGCTGGTGCGTTGGTTAAACCAAATGGCATAACCATGAATTCATAGTGGCCATAACGAGTTCGAAAAGCAGTCTTAGGGACGTCTTCTTCATGCACTCTAAGTTGATGATAGCCAGATCGAAGATCGATTTTTGAAAAGCAGCTGGCACCTTGTAGTTGGTCAAGAAGATCATCAATGCGAGGTAAAGGATAGCGATTCTTGATTGTTAACTTGTTGAGCTCTCTGTAGTCGATGCACATACGAAACGATCCATCTTTCTTCTTTACAAAAAGGACAGGTGCACCCCAAGGCGACGAGCTAGGACGCATGAATCCCTTGTCAGTCAACTCTTGTAATTGACTGGCTAGCTCTTGCATTTCAGATGGGGCTAACCTATAAGGAGACTTTGCAACTGGTGTAGCACCAGGTATAAGATCAATACGGAATTCGACGTCTCTAACTGGTGGAAGTCCTGAAATGTCGTCAGGAAAAACTTGCGGGAAGTCTTTTACTACAGGAATGTCTTCAAGTTTCTTCTCCATGGTTCCCTTTTTGATGATATGAGCTAAAAACGCGACATAATTCTTGCGAAGATATTTTTGAGCTTGAAGACAAGACATTAAGCTGAGCCCTTTCGACGAGGTTTCTCCAATGATTCGAAGAGTCTGACCGTTTGAAAGAGGAATACGAATAAATTTTTCACGACATACAACTTCCGCCTAATGTTGACTGAGCCAATCCATACCGATTATGATGTCAAAACTTCCCAGCTTCATAGGAATAAGGTCGACTGAGAAATCGTGGTCGTTTAAGGTGAGTGTACAGTTGCGTAAAATAGAGTCTAATGAAACTGGTTTCCCGTCCGCAACTTCTACCGTTATGGATTCCGTGAGCTTATCCCGATTTTTGTTTAAGATAGGTTCAAATTCTAAAGACACAAAACTTCTATCCGCACCAGTATCAAATAACATAGATGCATATCTACCATTTATAAGGAACGTACCGTTAACCACATTGCCGTCAGCTCCGGCCTGGTTAGCGTTTATATTGAAAGCTCTCCCTCTTGCAGGTGGAGGAGCTTGGTTTGCTTGATTCACCGGGTTGGCTTGGGCCTGAGCATGAATAATATTAACCAACCTTGGACAAGTGTTTCTGAAATGGCTTGGGTCGCCGCAATTGTAGCAAGCCCGCATTGGTTGACCCATAGGATAAATGGGCTGGTAATATGTTTGGGCTAAATGTTGGTGGGTGGTAGTAGTAGGGGTTGTTGGGCTTGGCCCATTATTTGTTGGTGGGTTTGGGTTAAAGTTTGGTGGCGGTTCGTTCGTTGAGGCATGCGGCAAGTTTGAACAGTATGACCTGCGCGACCGCAGCCGGTGCAATATTGGCAAGGATGATCAGGGGAATGGTGATATTGGCAACGGTTACATTTTGGTAACGGGCCAGTGTAGGGTCTTCTGTATGGTGTGGGTGAAGGAGTGACTTGAGTAATGGGTGCAGCAGGAATAGGGGAGTTGGTTTGAGTAACTGCAAAATTTCTGGTGTTGCGCTTCCTCTTGTTAGCAAACTTAGAGGAAGGAATGGGGTGGTTTGAAGTTTGTCCCTCAACAGGGGCTTTCTTCTTCTCTTCTTTGAACTTCCCATTGCGAATTCGGTTTTCGGTCAGTTCAGTTGCTAACTCCATAGCAGCTTCAAGTGTTACTGGTGAAACGCTGAGAACTGAATCTTGGATTTTCGAGGGAAGTCCTAGAATATAGTGCTCGATCAGACGATAGGTTGGGGTGAACAAATTTGGAACCATTTGGTTCAACTCCAAGAACCTCTTGTTATAGGTAGTGTGATTACCCTCCTTTTGCTTTAGAGCATGAAATTCATCCTCCAACTTTTTAATTTCACTCCTAGGACAGAAACGCCTAGTCATGATTTCCCTTAACTCCTCCCAAGTTAAGGCCATTGCATCTTCAGTTCCCCTCTTCCCTTTCTCAGTATTCCACCAAGTGAGAGCTACCCCAAATAGTCTCCCGGTGGCGTATCGAACCTTGCGATCCTCAGGACAATCGCAGTTTAGAAAAGTGTTTTCCATCTCCTTGAACCAATGTAGGAGAGCAGTGACACCCTCGGTCCCTTCAAATTTAGGAGGATCTCAAGACTTAAAATGTTTGTAAGAGCACTTGCTGGTAGGAGGGTTGTCGATGTTCTGGTCAGGTTGTTGGGGAGGGTTAGTAGGATTTGTAGCGAGGGCTTGTTGTACTTGAACCACAATGTCAGGCAGTATCGTGGCCATTTGTTTCGCGATCTGAGTGGCCAAACGTTCCTGAGACCTTCCTGATCTTTTACCCCTTCGTTGCTGTCTAGACGACATCTACAGGATCATACAATGAGAAGATTGTGAGTTTATAGTGTCTTTTTAGGTGTCATGTGTCTTTAAGAAAATGAAAATAACATAAATATCAATAATGCAACTACATCCATAGGATGTCTTGGGTTCGCTCATGTTGGGCCTCAAATGTCCCCCATACCTTCACCTACATAGTCATGTGGGCCCCCATGGCTATTGGCTTGGTAGGATTCACATTAATATTGACAATTTAACACTCGCATCACCCGAATGCAAACCACAAAATATGTTCATGAGATGTTTGGTCGGAACATGTCCAGGTGTAGACACAATGACAACTCAAAGTGGGGTTAGCTCACACGACGTTTGGTATAGCATGCTTTGGCCTAATAGGTACTTCGTACTCTCATCGTTAGTCCCCAGGTAGGCAAACTGGTCCTTTATTTTGGATTTATACGAATGCCAGCCTAGACAGGACGTTCCGACTACCGGTACTGGTACCCTTCCAGTTACTACATGCCCGTCATGAGAACTCACTTTGATGAGATTTGAAAACACGAAAATCATTGTAAAAGCAATCATGATGTGGTGTGTGCTTTCATGGATGTGATATGTTATGAGTATACGATTCATGATAGGCATTATATGATAATACATACTTATGAACATGCTTGCACAATATTTAATGTAACATTTAACATAAAACATATAAACATCATGAAATTTGGCATGTAACACACAAAAATCTTATAAGTTTCTAATCGACTATAGTATAGGCTCTAAGGGTCTAATAACCTATCCTATATCCCTATAGTCATGGCTCTGATACCAATCTGTCACACCCCGACCCGCAGCGGAATAAGAGTCGGGGCATAATTGGGTTATCACCAAAGCTCATGACATTTACTAATATGTTTCATATTTAATAAAGTCAAAGTTACATTTCCAAATATCCAAACATGTTCATTCAATACAAAGAAAATAAACCAAACATAACAATCCCAACTCTAAATCGTTTTATTCTTCTAGTCCAAGTCCTATGTGTTCCTAGCTGCTGCTGGTTCACCTGTATCATGTGTAAAATGGGGGTTTTTGGGTCAACATAAGTTGGCGAGTGAACCTTATTAGATAAACATTTATTAATGAATTACTTGTTAGTTTATCAAAGAAAATTTGTGCATAATCATAGATGAGCAAATGTAAATAATCAAGCAGTGGCAAATAGCAGTCACAACTATAACATACAATAACATATGACAGCATACATGAACATACCTACATCATACGATAAATAACATAAATGAAACTGTGCGATCAAGGCTCAATCAAACGGAGCCGATCGTATGGGACCTTTTCCCCCTTCTTTTCCGTTACTGTACATATATCATTTTTGTTATTAAACTAGGTTGTTTGCCCCCCGTACGTTGCTGCGGCATAGAAACTTGAGTAAACCTGGAATCGTGAAAAATATCTCTCCGAATGGATAAGGTCCACACTTGGCTATATATATATATGTATACATATATATATATGTATATAACATATATATATATATATACATATATATATACTGAAAATGAAAATGTCTGTGCGATCAAGGCTCAATCAAACGGAGCCGATCGTATGTGGGCACGCCAGGTTCAACCTCATAATGAAATGGGGAACATGCTCAACGCTCATAATGTAATGGGGAGCGGCGGCCTATGAAATTGCATGTACTGAAAATAATAAACTTGCATCCAACAATAACTACACAACAGAAACAAACTGAATACACTAGTTCATGATATGATGTATGCACAATGGTTTAAGTATAATATATATATCAAGACACATGATACACCCCAAAACGTGATTAAAACGGGGAATTTGTAAAGATTCATTCACATTGGGTGCGTTGGATTGGAGATGGTGAGATGCGCACGAATTAGATGAGCGGAACAACGAGAAATACTAACCTAAATAATAACGGAAAAATATATTAAATGAGTGGATTTTATTAAGGATTTTAATGAAATTTTTAGATATATTTTTGTGAGTTTAAGGCTATTTTCTATCTTTAAAAATGTTATTTTTAAGTATTTTTAATTGATTTTTAAATTAAATTAAATAAATAAAAATATAAAAAAAACTGTTTATTTTGCGTTGACCGTTGACCTGTTGACTTGTTGACCGGTTCGGTCAGGGACATGGTTTGCGCTGGGTGAGGCTCGAACCCGAGACCTCCCGTACGCGTGCACACAGTTCTACCAACTGAGCTACGTGTCTAACCCGAAATAATCTTGTTTTTAATTATATTTATACACTTATTCAGTTTAACCGAAATTCTTTTTAATTGCAAAAACATTTTAATTCAACGGACCGGTGCTAGTGACGGGTTTCGAACGCGCGACGTATGGCTTAATGTTGCACACAGTCCACCGCTGGACTGTGTGTCTAACCTGGTTATTATCTCGGTTTTTATTATACTTAACAACTAACTGAGTTAACCCGGTTTAGTTTTTAAACAAAAAGGCATTTTATTATATAAGGAGTGCGTATAGCAGGAATCGAACTCGGGACATACGTATGTATTTTGCACACAGTCCACCGCTGGACTGTGTGTCTAACCCGTTTAAACTACCAATTTTAATTATACTTATAGTATTGTCAAAGTTCATCTTCTTCACTGGATTTTTACTGACAGCAGTTTACATCATTGAAACTTATTAATTGATTGCTATGCATTACACAAACTGATAAGAGATAGCAGGGATGACAATTAAAGGAAAAACATACCGGTGAACGATTGGTTACAGAGTTCCGGCAGGCGTCGGTCTCTGTTTTTGTGCACCTCAACTGAACAGACAATTAGCCGTTTTTTATTAGTCCATTGTGGAATTGAAGTGATAAACAAACGTTAACGATGTGTTTGAAGGTCCTTACCGTTTCACAGACGGAAATAAAGACTTTCAGAATCTTTCCGGCGAACTGAAATTAGTTGAATATAGCGCCTGAATTCAATTTTAATTGAGTGGTTTAAGTTAGAAATAGCTTAAGAATTGTTGAACTGCAATAATATTGAGAGATTTACCGTTTGAGGATGAATACGGTTTTCCGGCGAGATTTGCAGAAAATTCCAGCGAGCTGATTTAAGCGTTCTGATGGTCTGAAAAAGTGACGAAAATGAAATGGGATGCTGGTATGATATTTCTGAGTCGCGAGAGTGGTCTGGAATTGAAGTAATTGAGACTTTGATTCTTTTCGGTTATAAAAACCGATAGTAATGGAAATTGATGTTCAATCACCTCTAAATTGATTAAAGACATCGGTTCATCGGTTATGAACGCGAATGCGCGAGTAATCAAACGATCTGACGATTGATTTGCCGATTTCCGTTTCTCAGTTGGCGCAACCGGTTTTAACCGAGTTTGTGTATAAATCTCATTTGTTTCCTAGAGATAACAGAAAACACAAAGTGATGGAGTGGTGATGTGAGTGTGTGTTAAGGCGTTGGAGTTGTTCTCGGCTGACCCGGGTTCGAGTCCCGGCAGCAACATAATTTTTTTATTTATTTTGTTTTAACTTTTTATCAAATATAATTTTTATAGTTTAGTCTATTTATTATTTATGTATCGTTTTAAATCAAATAATCATAAATATTCAACGTAACTTTTATAACTTGATATTCGATTACAAAACGGAGCGGGTTTTGAAAACCCGATTTTTACAAATGTTACACTTGTAAGGTTATAGTCTAGGTCAAAGCATTACTAATAACCTAATTACCTATAACCATAAGCTCTTATACCAATCTTTCTATTACACCCCGACCGCGTAAAACAACGAACCGCGATGGAAACGTCGGGGAGTCATCTTACAGAACTATTGTTTCACAACTCATGGAATTTAAAATTTTGTTTTATTAAGTTAAATGTTTACTTTGTGTTAGGATAAACAGAAACAACACATAAATAAATTGTCTTTCATGTTTTAAGTCATTAAGGCCTGCTTCCATTCCGACGTGAAGCATGCATCATATTATCAAGCATTGACTCCTGAAACATATGTGAAAAGTGAGTCAGCATAAAAATGCCGGCGAGTACATAGGTTTTGTGAGTGTGTCAAATTCGTGGCTTTGTGTACATATTGGAACACCTTGTCCGACTACAAGAGTCGTTAAGTGAAAACCTCGTATCAAGAGTGTTTGATATTGCAATAAAATTAACTAACTAAAACATGTTGGTTAGAGTTGTGAAAACCTTATAGCCATGAATCTTGACCAAAACGTTTCGTTTGTAAAAACCTTGTAATAGATTCATTCAAAAGAAAACTTCGTATGGTTTATATCTTAAATGAAAATCATTGCGTGACATTGTTCAAAACCATATGTCCATGTTATAAACCATTCGTCCGTGTCATAAACCAATTCTCCATATCATAAACAAATCGTTTGTGTTTTTAATTGTGAAAACTTTTTATCGTTTTTTAACGAACACATTCAAACCTGTGTTGACTATACCACTAAAGGGTATCTTTAATAGACCACCAAAGGGTCTCTTTAACTAGACTAACAAATCAACAAATGATTTGTTAATCAGAATTAGTTTATGTCATTACCCAAACTTCCACCAAATCTAGTGAACAGTCCGATAATGGGATTGGTACCATAACATACTCCTGGTCGGCTCGGCCAAAGCTAATGAATGTCATTCATGTTATGGATAACGCATCAACAAGTTGTTCACATTATTGAAATCGTATTGTTTTATATATAAGCCATAGGCATTATTTTTGAAAACTTGAAAATGACTTAGCACATATGAGTCACCCCAAAACATTTGCAAAACATAAAAGAGGGGAACTATGTACTCACTTTGAAAATCATTTTGTATATATTAACCATGTATATTGTTTTGAAATCTTGAAAATAATTATAGTCACATATGAATCACCCCAAAACATTTGAAAACGTAAAAGAGGGGGCTATGTACTCACTTTGAAAATCATTTTGTATATATAAACCATGTATATTGTTTTGAAATTTTGAAAATAATTATAGGCATATATGAATCACCCCAAAGCATTTGAAAACGTAAAAGAGGAGTCTATGTACTCACTTGGGATTGCGAAAGTGTTTTTGATCAACGAAATAAACAATGCTCAAACGTGTCCTAATGTGTCAGATAAATATGTTAACATGTCGGGACTACAAACGGGAGATCGGATAGAATGAAGTCTTATAAACCAAACGAGTGTTGGAACTCATGTGACATGGTTTAACAAACTTAACATTCTGATTTGGAAAGGATCCTAAGTGCTTTTGACCCATTATGACTCGTTAAGGTCGTTTACGCTACTTTAATAGGTCATTAGTGTAAACGTGTGATCGGATGGTTAAACATGTCCTATGATAAGTCTTAAATGCCCAAACATGTTTGAAAATGTTATAACATCAGTTTATATGTCAAAAATTTGGTTACATGTGTTAAAAATGGATTTATGCGCAAAAAGGCATTTCGGTCATTTTTTTATGAACATAGAAGTAACTTATCATAACACTAACCAAACGACGTGACCTTAAGGTATAACCTCAGTAGGTTATTCTCTTTACAACTATGGCCACAAATCTGTGTTTGGTCGGATTCGAAAGTCAAAGCGGTGGTCAAGATCGCTCGACTTACGACCCTAAATAAGCACTAAACTAGAAGTGACGAGTTAGACATGTCAAAATATGTCTAAATAAGTTTATAAAACTGATTTGGTATTGTTTTGATACCCAAAAATAGTTTCGTCGTAAAATGTACATCATGCGCATTTTTGACCGAAACTTTGACTCGTCACTTCGACTAGTAAACGTGGTAATCAGAATGTGAAATCGTTAGGGACTATAACCTTCGTGATTACGATCACGTTGCAAAGTTCAATTAAACTTTGACTTGACCAAATATGGTCAGAACCAAAAGTCAATCAGGAAGCCAAACTGTTCGACTTTTAGCTCAAAATAGCTAAAATATGAAAGAACTAGGAAGAGTACTTACTCGTGTTGAAGAACACTTTCGGAACTCAAGATAGGAGGCTTACAAAGGCTGGAAACAAGCTCCAAGAAGGATAGAAAGAAGAACTTCACACTTTGCTTTGAAGTGTTTTGAAGTGGTGTGAAAAAAATGGAAGAATCATAGGGTATTTATAGTATTTTAGGATTAAGGAGGTGATGGCAAGTGTCCTCAAGTGTGGATTAGTGTCCTAACATATGTCAACACCAAATTAAGTGTGGCAAAATGAGTGCTAGGTGTCAAAAATTGGAGATAGGTGGCAAACTTGGTGAAGAAGCAAAAATATTTATTATTTTTTGACATTTTGGCCCTTGGACTTGTATTTTCACTTGTTTGTCATTTTTAATCCATTTAACCTAATATTTAGGTTATATAAAGGTGTTAAGAGATGTGTAACTTGAATTATGCCTGAAAATGTCGTGGATGTCGGTTCGTTCGGTTGTATGATTACGCGTTTTGCAAAAAGGCGTAAAACGCTTTAACAAACATGAAAATGATCGAAATTGTGCAACGATTGACATGATTGCATTCTCATCAACAAAATACAATATTTTATTGAATACAAAATATTTGGAAATAAAACACAGGATTTCATTGAATACGAAATTGTTTGTTATTGTGCAATGATTGAAAAGGCACAAATGTCACATGATAATGATTTAAGTTTTTCTTCTTTTATCCTTTACGGTTTTATGTTGCTACTGATGAGGTTATTGTTGTGATTTGAAGATGATAATGTTCAAAAGGTGAGACATAACATTCACTGTTCCAAGGTAATGTTGTTTTGATTAATATGATTCATATTATTAATTTTTCTTTTGTTATGAGATTGCAGCAAGGCGGTCAGTTAAGGCAAAGAGACAGGAAATAGACTCAGTTCTAGTGCACCATTCACTGTTCCAAGGTAATGTTGTTTTAATTAATGTTATTGTAGGTTGTAGAACTATGATGTGTCCTTGATCTTTAATGCATTTAGTATCTTGTAGTTTGTAGAACTATAATTCGTAAATGAGTTAAGGGTTAGTTTTGTTAAAAATATGTTGACAGTGAGTTCGATAAATTTTTGGAATGCTTGATAGGATAATGATTTAAATGTATGCATATTGTTATTGATGAATGATTTTACTTTATTATTTTGATATTTATATGATTTAGTTTACACATTTAATAAATAAACTTGTTATATGCTTTTATTGATGATTTATTATATTGAGTTTAATATGATATATGCTTGATGAACCTACAATATACTATTTTATATGATTTTGATGATAGTGAGTTTAATAAATGTTTGGAATGCTTGATCAACAGTTTATTATATAAATTCATATTATAATCATGAGTGGATAGATTAGAGAATCAAAATATAATGAATTTGATGATTTGTTATATATCGAAACCATATTAACCTTTAGCGTATTCTTGGTATAGGCGTTTTTAATCGAGTATAAACTGTTTTAGTCAAAAGAAAAGGAAGAGTTAATGTTTGGAAAAAAGATGGCCGGTCCCTCCTGCAGATCTTTCGGTGAGCCTGTACTTTCTAAATTACAAGTATACCCTTCTACATGTCATTTATATCTTCTAAAAAAGTCCAATGTATATTGCAGTTCTTCGGAGGTGAAATTTTCTTTTATTATTGGTGGAACTCCGATTGCTATGCCGATTGTTCTTTATATCACCATGGCTATAGGATCGCATCGGCTTTCCGAACAAGGAGTTATTACTAAGAGAACGACTACAATTGAAGAAATGGCGGGAATGGATGTACTTTGTAGTGATAAAAACCGGAACACTGACTCCTAACAAGTTTTCTCTTAATAAAATTTGATCGAGGTTTTCTCCAAGGGTGTTGATAAGGGTCAGGTTTTGCTTTATGGTTCTAGGTTGTATAGGACCGAAAACCAGGATGCTATCGATGCTGTCGTTGTTGGAACGCTTGCTGACCCTTAAGAGGTATCATTTTATATAAAAATTAGATCGTTATCAAATCAATTTTAACTTTATTAATCGTAATTGAATGAATATGTAAGCACAAGCTGGAATATGTTCTTGTGATGAGTTTGTTTTAGGAGTGAACTCACATGATTTATTTAAAGCATTTTTTACAGAATCTTAAGGAAAAGGTTTTTGCCCTAAGGAGGATGTATGCAGATCATTTTATTATTTTTAGTCTAAAAACATTTATTTGGCTACGCAAAATTATTTAACCAAATTAAATACTTGATTCACTATGTACAGGTTAAAGAAACTTTATGAATTGGAAGCATGAGATATTAGAATTCTCGAGCTCGGCAGTAAAATATTCCAATAAGGATAAGCAATCAGCAAGTGGAAAAGATGCAAAACAGCAATCCGAGAATGATGAATGAACATAAATTATTATGGAGTAAAAGATTGTAATAAGGTTGAATGGTTGATGAAGTAATTATATTGACAAAATGTCAAAACTGAACCAACATTTGAATGGACACATGCCGTATTCATAGGATATGTCATGCATGATTCATGTTATTTATTTCTTATTTAAAAGATGTTACATTTTATTTGTTATTTAAAGGATGTTCCCTTTTGGTATTATCTATTTTTAATTAAACCTTAGAAAATGTATAGTCATTCGTCATTTAATAAGATGTGGTATCCATGGTTTTCTAAACACCACCCGCATTTGCACACGGGTTTTTACTACTAGTTATAATTATTAAAGAAAAAGTAAAGTACAGTTTCAGTCCCTGAGGTTAACACTCGCTCGCAAGTTCAGTCTCTGTTTCAAAAAAATCAACACTCCCTAACGTATTCAATTGCTTACAATAAAAACCTTTGACCATACGGGCATTAGTTGACTGTTAAATCTTTTAATTCCAGGGAGGGAAATATGGTAAATTCACTAAAGTTAGAAACTTATGCTTCTAATACACCCCCATCTTCTTTTGTAAGCTATAATACACTCCCCCATCTCCCCCAAACACTCCAGTGACTCCACTGCTCCGGCGAACTTCCTCCGGTCATCTTTCAAATGAGGCAATACACACTCATTTTCTTCACATTGCCATCGTCGGTAAGATTTGACTGAAATTTGCGTTTTTCAAGTCTGTTTATGTTTGATTCCAATCGTTCTAGTTGTATGAAACCTGAATTTTGGGTTGTTTTTGTTTGATTCCAGTTGGGTTCAGGGTGCAGGTGACCAGGACGTACGTCAGGATCGAGTATCGGGTCCTGATAAGGAATGGAACGGGTTCCGGGTGGAACTCTGTTTCCAATGTCGGGGGTAGATGTGTTGCTGCGCCTCTGCTGTAAATATATGATGCATATATAATATATTAACTATTGTGGATGATTTGGGTTGGGTTGATCAAATTTTGGGATTGAATGATGATCACCTAACTAGTAGGTTATGTAGAACAATTTAAAAAGGTTATTTTGTATAACCGATCATTTTTTGTTATTGAACTCTATTAGTGATGACTGAATGGTGAAATATAATGCTTATTTAAATTGTATCAATTTGAGATGTATCAATTTGAGATCACTGGATATTAGTTTGAGATGTATCAGTTGAAGTTTGTAGCATCTCAGTTGATATTAGGATCAAAGGATATTAACTGAAATCAATGGATTTATGTTCTATGTGCTTAGGATTAGATGATATTTGTTGAGTCACTGGATGTTTGTTTATGTTTTATGTGCTTAGGATCCCATCTACTTATGTGTAGCATATTAGTTGAAATTTGCAGCATATTTATGTTTTATGTGCTTAAGGGTGTTTAGGATAAATGACATTGTTGGACATAAGTAGATGGTATCAAATGACATTGCTGCACATAAGTTGATGATTAGAAGGGTGTTTAGGATCAAATTACATTGCTGGACATAAGTAGATGAATCAGCTGGACACGAGAGCTGTAAACAGAATTGTTTATTTGCTGCACATAAGTAAATGGATTAGTTGCTACACATAAGAATTGTTGGTTTGTTACACATTAAGTTTTGAACTACACATAAGGTTTTGAATATGAAATGCACATGTGGACTTACTTATAAGTTAAACACCTACTACACATTAAGTTTTCTAATTGTATGCACATTAAACTTGGTTATAAGTTGAACAGGCATGATAGACTATGTTTTGCACTATTAAGTAGGATATGTCAATCACGTGAACAGGGAGCATACATCTTGGCAAGGATAACATGAACTGTTTGACCAGATAAAGTCAAACCCAATTCAACTTATAAGCTGCATTCCAATGCTGGTTACATGTGTTGATCTCTTGTTGTTTGTTGTGTTAGTACCTTGATATTGTTGTTTAATTTTCTAGTTACATGTGGTTTGCTACTAGATTAGGAAAAACGTTTGAAAATGGAGGGAAATTAAGAAATCATACTAAAGGGACTGAAATTGCAAGTAAAGTTTTGGGGGTATTTCAGTCTTTTCACATAAATACTAACGGTCAGTTAGTGCCAGGGTTTTAATTATGAGCAATTGAATATGTTAGGGACCGGAGTGTTAATTTTTTTTGAAATAGGGACTGAACCTGCGAACGGGTGTAAACCTCAGGGACTGAAACTGTACTTTACTCTAAAAAAATGTTGAAAATATTTATGTATTGTTTTTGCTTTGGATAGTACCATATTGAACATCGACATGTACGTGTATTAATTTTTATGATTTTCTGTTTTGATGATTTTCCATTTATATAACTTTGTCTGTGATGATAAGTGAATGTCAAAACCGATCGATACTGTACGAACAACATCGGCGACGGTACCGATGGTTTTCATCATTTTTTGTCAACGTTAAAGGTGTTTTGATTTATATACCAACTACATGTATCGCATTAGTACTATAATAAACCAAGTTGATACCCGTTGAATGTCGGCGGTAACGTACTAGCCGTAACGCACATGCAATTACCTTTGGTTGAATGCTATTCGTAGATATTATTTAAATACTACTTTTTAACAAGTTTTATGTCATAAATTAAATTGGTATTTGTGTCAAAATTTAAAACTTAAAAAATTGATATATTATTATTGAGGATAGGGTGAGGTTCGGCTACAAAGTCCAAAATCTCTAACAAGTGTACAAAGTCATAAAATATCATGATTTCAGCCATAAAACACACCCAAAACCCACAATTAACATAGTGAAGATTACTAAAAAATCATATTTTAATTCTAACATTCCATAAAAACTTCAAACACACCATTGTAAAACTATGAATAGAAAACACAACATGATAATTAACATAAAACAAAATAATGTTAGTCACTCGATAATAAAAGCATGCCTTATCATCCAAAACACAAAACAAAACCCAAATAAATGGTGTTTTAGTAATCTTCATTATGTTATTTGTGAGTTTTTTATATGTTTTATGGATGACATTATAGTGTTTTATGACTTTTTACATTTTTTAGGAATTTTGGACTTTCTAGCCAACTCCTAGCTATATAATTAAAATGTTATTGTTTAAAAAATATTTTGATGAATTTACTATATCTATAAAATAGGGTTATTTACATATATCCCCTTGCTAAGATTGCTTATTACATATTACCCAATCCTTAAAATTAATTACATATTTCCCTTTCCTAAACTATATATATATTACATATTTATCCATTTTATTAAAAATCTCTTATTGAATTATCATTTTACCCGTAATAAACTTATTGAATGACTATTTACATATTTCCCCTCTTCTAATACAATCAATTATATATTTCCACAATTCTTCTAATGTTACAAAAGTAATAACATCTAATAAATCTGATACGGATTCGCCAATAAAGGAACAATACTCACCTAGAGATGCAAGAAATCATTCTTTAATTCCAAAAATAATCCACCAAACACCAAGGTGAGTTCAAGGGACTAAAAAAATATAAGAACAAACAAAGATAATGTAAACTAATTCAAAATTCAAAAAAGTTAAAAATGAATTAAAATCCATAGTCATGCAACATTATCTCAAAAAAAATATAATAACAAACAAAGATAATGGAAAGTAATTCAAAACAATTAAAAATAATTAAAATCCATATACATGCAACATTATCTCTTCACTAGGTTGTCCTAATCGATATATCCATCTTTACTAACTCTTATGCAAATCTAACGGTAAGAGAGGGGATGCAAGAGACTTACCTTAAAATGGTGAGGTGATGGGAGTAGATATTGGTTTTAAGGTAAGGTGATGGGAGTAGATATTGGTTCCAGTGACAATTGCAACGATACCTGTTAGCAATGATGGTGGCGGCGTTGTGGTTGAGAAGCGGCGGAGAGCGGTGGTATTCGGCGAGATACGAAGAAATGGTGTTGACAAAGGTGGGACTCAATGGTAGCAGTGACTGGAGGATGGGCGGTGAATGGCGACGATGGTCTAGGGTGGTGGCCGGAATGATGATGTGGGAGGGGATGGGAATATCAGTCTTGGGAGGTGTAGGAGATGGTTGAGACAAAAGGAAGGATAAGAGTAATTGGGTAATTTAGTAAGAAAAAAGGAAATATATAATTCAATTTAAGGGTTGGGTAAATATGTAATTAAGGCTCTTAATAAGAGAAATATATAAAAATCCCTACAATAAAAGTATGAAATAAACACACTATAGAATCATCGAATGGTATCTTGCAAGGAAATTAAAGTCATATAAAAAAAATAAAAAACTGATCTAACCATTAACCTGGTTCGCCTCTTGAACCGGTTAACCACATAATCAACCAACCAAAATGAAGACGATTGACTTGTGACCTCGCTTGCTAATGTTGGGTGATGGGTTGACTTGTTAGCCCAAACCATTATATTATCTTACTTCACTTCGGCCCAAATACACATTTAACATTATTTCGACCCACAAATCCACAACAAGAAGAATATTTCGAACCAATAAATACGTAAGCCTGATGACAATTTTCAAAACTTAAAAGCAAAGAGACCATCATTCTTTGACCAAATCTATTCGGTGTCCAATAAAAGATAATATATCAAATGATTGTCTTAAAGTTATATTATTTAAGGTTTTGATGAAAATATAATTATTTTTGGTTTAATTTTTTGTGACAAGGATGAAATAATTTGAGTGTCATGTGTATTTCATGAGCATGTCTACAACTATAAGGAAAAACTATTACAACTTACGTATTCTACCAACGCTCAATTATTCAACGACAAAATCAAATTAAAGGATATCTGAACGTGCATTGGACGTATTTAAAACTAAAAGAAATAATAATAATCGTTGTGATTAGTCAAATGGACCGTGTGACATGCTTATCACTTTACAAAGGTTTTCGTTTACTTACCAATTTTAGTGATTTTCATATAATATATGCTACATAATGTTAGGTAAATAGAACGCTAGATTAACATATAAACCATCTAAAATAAGAAAATTGATTAGGCTCCTCTCAAGGTTATCTAAACTGTTTTATGAAGTAATTATGTCGAGTTCAGGTTGCGTTTGAAGTGGGACTAGTGTTATACTTATGTGCTTTAGAATCACCCTGCGTTTGTTTATCTGGTTTAAGGGTTTGTTTTAACATATATAAGAAAGAAGGTGTATTTCACTTTCATACCTTTTGTTTTAGTTTAAACTAAGGTTTGAAATCCAAAAACTCAATAATTGACTTGAATTCAATTCGACACATTATTCGAATTCATGTTTTGAATATTCAAATCATGTTCTTTATTTTAACTGAATTCTAAATTCGGTTTCCAAATGGAGTCTAATCTTTGAATTTCGAACCTATCCGACCAAGTTACTTGAAATTAAATTATATAATTTTTACTATTTTACAAAAAAAAACCACATTATTTGGATTTGTTTATTATATATATATTTGTCGACTTTTTTAAAATTATATATTATTTATTATATTTACTTTTTTCTCATATTTCGGATTATTCGTCTCGATCCAAATCTATTATCAGAATCCTAATTCAAAATTCGTACTCAGTTACAAATTTTTTATATTAAATAAGCTAATTTGAATAACCAGAAAACGACTCTTAAGTTACGGATGTGTCCATGATTTACCTGATTAAGTTATGTAGTTTTATTTGGTTGCTTATCTTAGGTTTCACACCCTAATTGAGACACATAGTCAGTAGGAAGGTGGGTTCTTTTGTATTAAACTACCTAAAGCAATGTAGAAAATAATTAGTACATTACCGTATACAAAACGAATTACAAATGATGAAATTAATGTTTAAATAAATTTGGAAATATTCAAACCAGAGGTCTTAAACGTGTGTTTCTTCATATTTCTCCTTCACTACTACTGAACAAACTAATTTGTTGATAATTAGACAGTTATGAATGAGGATTTGTGTTTAAGATAGGTCCTTTAAAATAAATTTCAAGTCCTCCTTAAGAGAACTCGTCCTTCTACTAAGAACAACAACTAAACCACTATGTGTTTGAAGAGATAGCTCACACAACCGATGTATCACCGGGTTTATGGTGTTCAAGGGCGGAGCTAGTGTATTAGATGGGGTAGCACAGGCTACCCCTCAACCCCGTCACCATATCGTTTTCGTAATGTAAAAAAATAAAATTGGTTTTATACAAAGAATACTATTGATCTCAAAAAAATTATTGGGATGCCGCTGATTTTTTTTGCTAGATTCGTCACGATGATTTTCTTGGTTTTGTGAAAAAAAAAGTAGAGAAATTGGTGATGAAACGAATTAAAGAGTGTTCCTCGCTAGTTTTCTTGATAGATTTCTAGTATTGTATATTGTTCTCATTGTATCAAAGTGAACTCATAAGTCCACTTTTATGCTCACAAAAAGAAACTGATGCTTAAATAGCCATTTAATCTATATCTATATATCTATAATAAAAAAGAAAACATTTTGTGATACTTCTCTTAACACTATAGACTATCTATTTTTTGGTCTCTCTCCTACACAACTGTTAATATTTAATTATTGATATAGTTATTATATTCATTAACAAAGTTAACTTAATATGATATTAATTATACATAAATTCTTCTAAAAAGTTTATTACTAAAACTCAAAATATCACTAAATTATAAATTATGTTTGTTAAAACAATATTAAAAAAGGAAAGATAATGATAATAATTATTTTTGTGAGTGTTTTTTTGAATTTTTTTAGATATTGATGATTTGAACAGTAAAAATATGTCATGTAATAAAAAAAATAGGTGTCCTTAGTCCTTAATTTTTATATGTATTCATATTCTAATATTTATAATTGTAATTTAAGTTAATTTAAATATGATAAAGTGATATTTGAAAGAGTAAGCACACTTTAGTTGAATTAAAATTCATAAATTACACAAAAAAGTTCATTATATAGTTGAAAAATTGTTTATAAATTATTTAATAAGAATTATAAATGTCACATCAAAGCTTACATTTTTAAAGACATATCTTAACTATTGCATATGTCAACATATGACATATAAAAATTCAACTCATGTAACGCGTAAGGTTTTTAAAAAAAAACAACTTTTTTTATTATCAGGTATATAATATTATATTTATTTAATCAATGTAATATACTAGTTATAAGTTAGTTTTGTACTAAACAATATTTAATGGTATTGAAATTGAAATGGATTTAAGTACTGAGAACTCTTATATAATTCATAAAATAATTGAAGTTGCTACGCTAAGGTTGGTAGTTGGTACTCATTGGTTTCTACTCCAAGGAATACAAAGTTTATAACATATACAGAATTACTATATACATATTTATGTTAAATGTATCAAACCAACAATTATGAGTCTTATAAGCATGCTCACGTACCCAAGCTTAATGTATAATTTCTCGGGGACCAACCTGTTTAGAATTACAAACATACTCGAGCTTAATCTATTTTTTTAAATGGTGACTTTCTTTTTGAGTGATCCAATGTCACACCGTCTCAATGGCGATCCTAGCTAAGATCTGCCCAAACTACATAGTTTTAACCGAGCTTATGCTAGGTTGGTTAGATTTGGTTATGATGTTCCCCCGACAACCGTACTGCCTCCACACGAGTTGCCTCGCTGAAGTAACAGTCGAATGAAAACCGGGGTGCGGCTCAGGATCGAACCCCCTTGGTGGGTTTGTCACCATTATTGCACAACCATACAGTGTTATATCTACCTCTATACGACACAAGTAAGAATTAAACTTAAGTCTCCATTGAAAAACTCAAGCTTAATCAATAAATTGCCTTAATCCCTTAAGTAGTTTTTTTTAATACTAAACCATGATATGCCTTTTAATGTACGAGTCATGCTAATAAGTCCTAGTGAACCAAACTACCGGAGGTATTTACTTATATGGGATTAAAGATGCATGTACTTTCCGGTGCAATAAATAGTTTGTTTTTTCTATTTTAGACACGTACTACTTTGTTATCTTTTTTTTATTGTTTTACCAAAATATATTTAGAAGGATATATATGCAACTAGGGCAATCTTTTATGTAAAACGCTAAATATTGCAAAAAAACGTAGAACACAATGAATCACATATTTTTCTATTATAAAAACCTAAAAAGTAAATCAAAATGTTACAAATTTAAGAGTTATTGTTTCTTACACTAGAATTCAAAACAAGATATAGAAATTTTTCAGTTTTTACATAACCTACACGTATGGAGGTTATGTGTTGGCTAAATTACCTATGTGTATGTAAGCTATGTGTAGGTAAAAATATATAGTTTTTTATGTATATTTAATACACATATGAATGTAAGAAAAATAAAATTTTAAAAATATGAAGTTTAAATCCCAAAATTTTCCTCATCATTGTATTGAGAGTGGACATATAGATATATTCGTGTGTTTTTCAAATAATCCAACTCTACCGGCTTTTGTTATGTTTAAAGGTATGATTGCTTAATACTTTCTCACACAAGGTGAAATTTCCTACAACATATATAGCCGATGATTGCAGCCTAGCCCAAGAGTTATTGCTCTCATCCGAACTTCGTTCGATCCATGCAAACATGCCTACATCTGACTTCACTCAAATATGGAAGATTTTAGTAATGTACCTTTATTTAACAATGAAAGTGTTATCCGAAAATTCGAGGATACCCCTGCTACCCAACGGGATTGGGCTAAATAATAACTTAAGCTGGCTAGATATTCTACCAGAGGGTCATGACAAGAAACCACGGGAAGTAGGATTGGAATTTGATACCTCTATCATAGTAAAATCAAGTGTTTATAGTTTTTAAAGATTAGGTGATGTTTGGTATGTACCAATCATTATGGGTATAAGTTGAATATCAAAGTGTGGATGAGAAGAAAAATTAAGTATAGAAAATACCAAACTTTGAGAATATAATTCCTAGAAAAGTTTATACCTTCAAACCCAATAGTCCGTAATCGTTTCTGATATTTAAATCTATTAAGGAAAAGTATTTGATAAAAAAAAAAACAAACCCAATACTTTTAGTCTATTTATCCTCCTTCCTAAACCACCGATACAAACAAACCCATGTACGATCTCGAATGGCATTTGGGCGGATTAAATCTTTTAGTATAAACTCGATAATTAGTTAAATAACTATCACTCATAAAACTCCAACTCGGGTAATATATGATTATATGAATTAAACGGCGCTTAAAATTTCTGACATGGGTGGACCATGTCATAAACACCTGACACAAAAAAAAAATTATTATAGTGTTAACGTAAAGTACTTATATTTTTATGTGTTATTTACATATCTGAGAGTCAAATAACACTGACTTATCGAACATTTTTAAAGAATGACGAAAATAAAAACCATGAGAGTGTTATTATCTACATAGCTAATATATTAAATTCAACAACAAAGCTACTGTTTGTAGTTTAACGTTGCTGCTCATTGTATTAGTGTGGCATTATAGGTATTATAGGTATGTGGAGGGGTATAATAGCGCTCTCAACACCCTCTCTTTTAGGCGTTATATGGACATGAAGAGGGAGAGACATTTGTATTATAATGCTCAATAGAGAAAAAAACAAAACGGAAAATAATGATTGAAAGAACAATAAGGGGCGTTAACCATTACACATTTTTAAAGGGGCGTTATAACGCTAATATGACGGAAAATGCCTCTTGTGGGCATTAACCATTACGGATAGTCTAAGAAAGACACACCAACGAGTATTATTGTCGTGTAACAAAATTATTTAATGCATTAAAGAATTTAATAAATATGGAATTCTGATAACCCCGTCCTTCTCATTGTTGCGACAGGGGGATGTAATCATTGTACCAACCACAAGTTATTGTGAGCAGGAGCAGTAGTTGGCTCCTTCAAATCATAACATACTTAGAGCTACATTAAATCATATTTAGTAAGTAGGAAAAAAATGTATTTATATAAATAAAGCTTTATAACGACATTAATTGTAGTATGCTTTACTTTACTCAGGTTAGTTAACGAACATTAATAGTTCTACCAGAATATTTATATTTATTATATAATAAAATAATTATTAAATCAATATTCTCTAAAACAAAGTCAGTTTTCATTGATAATGTAAAACTGTAGGAAAAAAGTTTATTTGCTAAACATACGAACTGATAGAATAATCACGCAATTATATTTACATAATCACATAAAAAACGTGACGTATACGCATAACCGAAGCAAACACCCTATCCAATCTATATGTGTATAAGAATAACACAATCTCGGCCCCAAGAATGTTAAAAAACTTTTCAGTTTCGGGAGAGACAAAAAAATTGGGTTCCCTCCCTATAATATATACTCACTAATCATATATCAAAAACCATAATACGACAATAATCGTTATAGAATAAACAAAACTAACATTGTGTAGCAAAGTGATCGAGCTTACTAACTTAAGCGAATCGTGAGGTCCTTCTAGTGCCTCCACCGGCCCCAATGGATTATATTTTTTAATGTGGGTTTAAATTTTAGACTTTTTAAATGGAGATATGAGTAAATATATAGGTAAATAGGTTTTTTAGCTTAATTGTAAAATCATTATAATTTTGTTATTGAGTAAAATGTCAAAATGGCCCCTGAGTTTAGTTCAATTTGCCACTTTAGTCTAAAAATAAAAAATTTTGTATTTGTGTACTAGAGATTTCATTTTGATTGCCATTTTTATCCAATTGACAAAATGAGTTAGAATTTTCTATTAACTTCTCCCATTTTTTGTCGTTTTCCTCATTTAATCAACTTATATTATAACATAAAATGACGATTATACCCTTCATTTGAATGAAGGAAACGACTAAAAATTGAGAAGTTACCAGAAAATTCTAACCCAGTTTGGTAATTGGATGAATATAGCAACAAAAATGAGACCTCAGGGATCCAAATGTAAAATATTTTATTTTTAAACCGAAGTGGCTAAAGTGGTCTAAACTCAAAGACTATTTTGACAGCTTACTCTATTTACAAACTTAATGTATTAATTGTTTATAAGATTAAATAAATAAAACACTTTAGAAAGTTTAAATTTGACTATATAGAATCCCAAAGCAAGCAAATTAATAAAAATTGGAATGGATCGAGCGGATTTAAAGCACTGGGGACGAAGAAGTGTTGTACCAAAAAGAAAGAGTTAAATGCTTGGTTGGTCCTTGTGGTTTGCAGATCTTCCAGACTTGGTCCCAGTAGTTCACTAATTACACATTTGGTCACAGTAGTTTCAAATTTTACACTCGGGTGGTCCTTACCACTAACCTTTGTTAGATTTCTCAGTTAAGTATAAGCAAAATTACTATATTACCTTGAAATAATAAAAATAAAAAAATATAAAAAAGAGGGGCCCACTACTCATCCTCTTTCTCACTCCATCTCTCTTTCAAAAACTCAGCCACCACCTATCCTTCACAAACCTGCAACCTCCACCTCTACCTCCACCACCTCCACCGTCAACTGACCACCACCACTACAAAAATCATCGGAAAGCCTTACACAACTGGCCGGCCACCACCACTTAGGTGGCGTCGCACGGCGTGCGGCGGCGTGTACCAGACGCGGAGAGAGAGAGAGAGACCGACATCTCTCTGTAGCAGCGGTAGTGGTCGCGTTTAGCGGCGACGGCGGCCGCATCTCGTGGCAGAGGTGGAGGCGGTGGCCCCGTTTAGCGGCGACTCTAGACTCGCTGGTGTCGACCAGCGGCGACCGGGGTGCAGATGACTCAGGTTCGAGTCTCAATCCCATCGGTTCAGGTTTGATGTTGGGTGTTGCTACCCGCAATCGGCTTAATTTCAGCTATGCTCCAACTCTGGTCGGTTTTTTACTCGAGTTTGGTCCGTCTGAGCTTGGGTTCATGTGAACAAGCTCCACCTCTGCCACGAGATGCGGCCGCCGTCGCCGCTAAACGCGGTCACTGCCGCTGCTACAGAGAGATGTCGGTCTCTCCCTCTCCGCGTCTGGTACACGCCGCCGCACGCCGTGCGCCGCCACCTAAGTGGTGGTGGCTGGCCAGTTGTGTAAGGCTTTCCGGTGATTGTTCCAGTGGTTGTGGTCAGTTGACGGTGGAGGTGGTGGTGGGTTTAAGGTGGAGGTTGCAGGTTTGTGAAGGAGAGGTGGTGGCTGAGTTTTTGAAAGAGAGAGATGGAATGAGGAAGAAGATGAGTAGTGGGCACCTCTTTTTTATATTTTTTTATTTTTATTATTTCAAGGGTAATATAGTAATTTTGCATATACTTAACTGAGAAATCTAACAAAGGTTAGTGGTAAGGACCACCCGAGTGCAAAATTTAAAACTACTGGGACCAAGTGTGTAATTATTGAACCACTGGGACCAAGTTTGCAAGATTTGCAAAGCACAGGACCAACCAAACATTTAACTCAAAAAGAAATTATAGATTAAAAAATACTGGAGCTGGACTCAAACCTACACCAAAAATGTAGAATCCAAGAATCTAATCACTAGGCCAAATAACATTTTATGTTATTTTTTTAAATATATATATTAAAAGAGTTTCAGACCCTTTACAGATTTGAGTCTCAGACCGTTACCCAACTTGACCTGCCCTGCCCTGCTTATATGAGTAATCATGCAATCTTAATTTGCATAATCATGAACTTTTAGGTACAAGCACAAAATATTTAAAAGAAGTTTTTTTTATTATATTATAATTATACAATACTTAAACCAAAACAAATAAAATACTAAATTTGATGTGATAGCTTAAAAAAATAAAAAAAGTATATATAATACGTATTTATAAAATAGTACGTTGAACTACATTAAAAAATAACAATTGTGGCTTTACCTTCTTTCTAATTTTCTAGCTAATTATAGGATGAAGACACCTCCATTTAATAATTAGTTTGTGTTGAACAAGCGTGGAGGTTACTTACTACACTATGCACAACTTGTTATTTTGTGTTTAATCTTGTACTTATAATTTTAAGGGTCAATTTATTCTATAAATGCTAAAATAAATAAAAAGGGTGACAAGCTACTTTAGAGTGATAAATGTCTAATGAAAATTAAATTATAGGGTAGTTTTGTTCAAGAGAAAAATCAATATGCATATGTTTTTTTGCATGCTAAACATGCACATGCGAGTCACATGTTATACCCCCATTTATTAAACGTCTGTAACTTTTTTCTACGTCATTTGTTTTTTCTAATATACCATAAAATCGAGCGTCTTATGATCTTTAATACGGGTACGCTGTTGTTATACTTAAAAATAACGAAAACCCAGTTGCGTAAAAAACAATTGACATAACATAATACAAAATGACTATCAAATTATAAACGCAATGGAAAGTAGACTAAAAACATAATCGATGACAACAAATAAAAGGCATAATGACAGCAGGAGAAAACACGATGGACATAACGAAAACACAATGAGTGTCAAACGATAATGTAACACTCCAAAAACATTAAATTACAAAATGTTAGAACATTTTGAAACCGTTGATACTTGAGTTTCATAGTTTATAGCTTGTTTGTAATAGTTAGTAAAACTAGACGGGCCAAAAGTGTAATTTCTGATACTTGTACCAGTGGCGGCGTATTTAATGTCCCAACATATTTAATAAATACGCTGGGAAGTCAGGGTGTATATATATGTTGATCAATGGAAACCCTAGTCCAAAGTTCTTGGACAAGTTTTGGTGATTTCTTGGTGTTGTTATTGTTGTTTCTTGTGTTTAATACGAACGTCCAGGTGCATTCAGTGATTATATCATTTGGGATTCTACATACAACTCTTGTTGTTTGATCCATACAGGAATCTTCATCTTCATCTTTTGGTTTTTCTTAACTTTTACACATTCAAACAACTAATCTATAGTTGTTTGGGTGATAACAATCAAACCACTGTGATCCGAATTGTTTTGGGACTCGCAACTTGGTATCAGAGTCTTTGTGCTCTTGATTGTTTGAGTTTTTGTTAAGATTCTTCAAGTTTTCAAGGTTTTTCAAAAGTCTTCAAAGTTTCAAGGTTTTTCAAATTTTTGGACTTAAAATGGCTTGATCTGGTGTGTTTAATCATTGGGTTGTTGTTAATCAGTGTTTTGGTAAACTTTTGGGTCATTTTGGTACAAAGAAACATGGATTCGGAGTCGTTTTTTGGTGATTAGAGGGTTTTTGTTCATACTTAAACCCTGCTGGGCGTATTTAACTTTGAATTTCTGCGTAGATAAACTTGAATATAGCGTTTTTAACTTGAAGATCGCGTAATTAACAAATACTCCAGCAATACACCAGCGTATTTGTTGATTCTCAGCGAAATAGTGTCAACGTATTTAATCGAAGACGACTTCGAAGTCAGTGATAAAAATCCTCAGTGATTTTATCACGGTGATCGGCGCATTTAGCCAAACTCACGTTTGTTTTGTGTGTTCCAGCATATTTAGCTATTGTCACCGGATCTTGCAGCCAAGCATCACTAGTGTACTTACTCCTTAAAGCGTATTTACTCTCTGGTCACTCTGATTCCAGCGTATTTAATCCTAGATCAAGTTTTCAAACTCGAAATCAACCAAAATGTCACTCAATCAGCTTAATCCAATAGCCCAAGCCGAGCTAGAGACTGGAACAGCTACGAGACCTCCCAAGTTGAAAGGATCTGAAGACTTCAGTAGTTGGAAGAATCGAATTAAAGCGTTCTTTGAGTATACAGACTATACTCAATGGATGTCTGTCACCGTAGGACCACATGTTCCTATGATAATTTGCGACGATGTTCGAACAATCAACGAAGACCCTTCAACATTCACTGAAGAGGATAGAACTCTCATTCAACGCGATCGTAGGGCTCATGCTGCTCTAACAATGGCTCTGTCCAAGGACGACAACAATCTGTTCGAAGAATACACTTTAGCTCACGAACTGTGGTTGGCCCTTGTTGACCACTATGAAAGGAACAAAGAGTTGATGGATAACAAGAGAGATATGGTTCAGAAAGAATATGATATGTTCGAGAGTGTTCGTGGTGAAAGCTTGTCAGATCATATTAGTCGATTTCTGGGCGTGCTAACAAAAATGAAGAAAGTTGGCAATCCTGTTACAAATTATGCCTCCATCAAGAAACTTTTGGACTCTCTTCCAAAAGAATGGAGACTGCAATGTATGATGATCAAAAGAACCTTCTTGACCAGCACTACTCCTGTCACTCTTTCAGAACTGATCAATACTCTGAAGGCCTTTGAAATGGATGTACTCAAGAGAGAAATGAACCAAGCAGGATACTCTCAGAAATTTACTCAATCTACTGCTGATGCTTCTGTTCCCAAAAATATGGCATTCCTTGCCCCCATAACCTCCTGTGGTTGAAATTCTCAAAGTGCTACCGCATCTTACCCTAATGCTCCCGCAAGCTCTGCAAGGCTCCATCATCTAACGAGAAGACTATTGTGGCCGGTGATGCTCAAGCACTCAAGATATCCACCGAACATGTTGCATTGTTTAATACCTTCCTGAGTAACTATGAAGCTCTCATGTCAGGTGAGCTAAAAAGGGATTTTCTCACTGCTGAAGACATGTATCAGGTAGATCCGGATGATATGGAGGAAATGGACTTGAGGTGGTAAATGGCAAGATTACCCTGCGACTAAAGAAGTTTCAAGACAAAACAGGAAAGAGACTGGCACTGGGAAAAGCCGGTTCGACAAGTCAAAGCTAAGATGTTACAACTGTAAGAATCTGGGTCACTTCAAGAAAGAGTGCACTGTTGAAAAACGAAAATGCTGAAGTTGTTCCCACAAGCAGACCAATAGCTATCGAGGGGAGTGAAAACGTTGCTGATAACAACCCAAAAGTATTGGTGGTGGAAGATTATGACTGGGCAGAAGAAATAGCTGAGGCAAAAGAAGAAGTCAACAAAGCACTCATGGCTAAAATCTCTACCGCACTTGTCTCGTCTTCAACAAACTACGTTGAGAAGCAAGCTGCAAGAATTCCGAAGGGCGACAAAGGTTTGAAAAGCATATTTGCTCCTACTAAACCAACTTCAGAAAAGGGAAAGAAGGAGGCTGAGAAGACTGAATCAAAAAAGACAATCCAAGGAATAACAAGCGACAACAAGAGTGAGAAAGCTGGAACTTCTGCAGCCGCAATGAAAGCAGAGTCTGCAAAAGACAAAGAGGAAAAGGATTTGGTAAACAACATACCGTATGAATTTAAAGCAAAACTATGCTCCCAACCATGTTTGAACGTCGTGGCACATTACAAATCACTCAACCATGACCTGATTAGAGAAAAAGAAAAGGTTTTGAAATTTAACCAAGAATTGAAAGAAAACGATGCTGCATATCAGAGAAAGTTGAACTCAACTTTGGCTGAGATGCAGACATTAAAATAATTTCGTTTTTAGTAAAGATTTTATCATAAATGATTTAACTGAAAGATTAGAAAAATCTCAAAATGAAAAAACCAAACTGCAAATCACAATTGATAAATGGAAAGTTAGTCAAAAGGCACTAGTTGATATTGAAAATTGCCAACGACCGACATTAGTGAAGGATGGAATTGGATACAAGGATAAGCTCGGAAACGAAAGAAAAATCTTTCCTCCTCCGCACAGCAAAAACTATGTACCTATGCCATCTTCTCATCCCAAAAATGACTTAATTGATAAACATGATCTATTGGCTCAAAATGTCTTTTACAAAAATGAAAATAATACTAACATTTCTGAAAGTAATGCAGATATGTGTAAGCGTAAAGAAGATGTGTGCGATGAGGATGATGACTGTGGAGGATCGAAAATAGGAATTGGTTACTCAGGTGACAAATATTCTACAGTTAACTGGTTTGTCTGGAACTGTAACAAGAAAAACAATACTTCTATACGGGATAACTGTAATAGTTTGACTAGGATGGATGACTGTAATGGCTGTATGCCTAAATTTAATATTCAGGATGGCTGAATGGCCATGTGCCTACATTTAAGACTCACAACCAAGTGCATGTCGTGTTTGAAAGTCATGACCTAAATTCTGCTTTTAATGATGAAAATGTTGTGCTTGAATCTCCTGTATTTGTCCTAGAATTGAAGAAAAACAGATTTGGAAAGTTCCTTACAGAGGAACTTCCCGAGTTTGTTCCATTATGTATAGGTACATCAGAGTCTGATAAAGATTTAACTCAAGTCAGCAATAGTGATGACTCGAGCACAACAACTTCAGAAAGTGATGAAGAAACGTCAAGTGAAAATCAAGAATCAGTCTCGTCATCAGATAGTGAGATCAGTGAAGACGGCATTGAGGATGAAAATTGACAAGAAAGTGAAGAAAGTTAAAAGTTCAAGCTATGTTGCATCATCAAATAACGCTTCAAGAAGCTCTAGAGTCTCATCACATACATCATCTTCACACGCGGTGTCCACCAAAAAGAAAAGATCAAATTGCAAGCAATGATTTCGCTGTGGTCATTTAGGACATACAGTGAAACAGTGCAAGAGGAAGAAATTTTCTAAACCTAAACAAGATCTTGTCAAAAGTTTCACTAATCAATTTGATAATCTTAAGTAATCAGTAAAATGCATAGTGAATTCAACTTGTTTTTGGAAAAGAAAATAAAATATTCTTGTTCAAAATCATGATAGATTAAACTTGAAGCAAGTCTGGGTTCCGAAAACTAACTAACTTGTACATATTTGTGTTTGTTGTTGTATAATAGAATAAACTGTAAAAATGGATTTGAATGCTCATGGAATATATTTGGCATGTTGACAGTGGATGCTCGAGGCATATGACCAGATTGAAGGAACTCCTGAAGAACTTTCAAGTCATCGATGGCGATTTTGTATTTTTTGCTGGAGATGAAAAGGGAGGGAAAATTGTTGGATGGGTGACGTCATATCTGAAGCACTTACATTAGAGAACGTAAATACTGTTCCAGAATTATGTTACAATCTCATGAGCGTATCACAAGTCTGCGACAAAGGAATTTCAGTGCTGTTGAACAATGTGGAATGCGTATTCCTCAAGCCCGAATACTCCGTTGCTGCCGAAATGATTATGCTCATAGCTCCTCGTCAAAACAACACCTACGTTCTCAATATGAAAAATGTTAAATCCAATGATCATATGACGTGTCTAATCTCAAAAGCGTCATAGTCAGAATCACTGCTTTGGCATAGGCGGTTGGGGCATGTGAACTTCAAAAATATGAATAAACTTTCCAAATTAAATTTAATAAGACGATTGCCTATAAAGAATTTCCATTTTCAGAAAAATGTATCGCATGCACCCAAGGCAAGCAACACAAAAAGCCGCACAAATCCAAAGCAGTGAATACGATATCCGCTCCATTGCAATTACTGCACATGGATCTTTTCGGTCCTATTAGTGTTAAAAGTTTAGCTAAAAGATCCTATTGCTTGGTGATTACAGATGATTTCTCCCGTTTTTCATCGGTATTTTCTTGAAGCCAAAAGTGAGACAGCCTCCACTCTCAAGAACTTCATTCCCATGATTGAAAACGTGATCAAGCAGAAGGTCAAATCTGTCAGAAGTGACAACGGATCAGAATTCAAAAATCAAACGTTTATCTCCTTTTGCGAAGAAAAGGGAATACGCCTTCAGTACAGTGCAGCCAGAACTCCTCAGCAGAATGGCGTAGCAGAACGGAAGAATAAAACACTCATTGAAGCTGCTTGAACAATGCTCGTCGACTCCAAGCTTCCTATCATCTTCTTGGCAGAAGCAGTCAACACAACATGCTATGTTTTGAATCGAGTTCTCATTGTTAAACTCATGGAAAAATAGCCTATGAACTTCTTTTCAAAAGAAAGCCTCTGATAGATTTCTTTAGACCGTTCAGATGTTCCTGTACACTCCTCAATACTGAAGACAATCTCATCAAGTTTGAAGTAGTTGGTGATGTGTGCTACTTCATGGGTTACCCATCTTCTTAAAAAGCATATCGAATTTACAACAAACGAACCAAGATAGTTATTGAATCATACTACATCGTCTTTCAAGAAGGAAACTCCACCAACACTGGAAGTTCTCCAGATTGGTTTTATGATGTAGACGTTGGTTTCAACACTTTCGACATTGATGAACCACTCACTGAAATCGAACCTGCAGAAACAACCCCAATAGAGCCATTGTTTGATCCTTCATGTCACACCCCGACCCGCAGCGGAAAAGGTGATCGGGGCATGATTGGGTTATCATCAAAGCTCATGACATTTATTTTAACGTTTCATATTCAATAATACACTTTAATGGAAAATTACAATCAATATTACATCATGTCCTAAATATCAATCTAGGCTTCATTGTTTTCTTCTAAGGCATTTCCTATGTTTTCCTTGCTTCATCCTGTTCACCTGTATCATGTGTAAAAGGGGTTTTTGGATCAACAAAAAGTTGGCGAGTGAATCCTATGGAAAACATTTGAACAAGTTTATTTAATTGATTATAAAATAAAGTGCACAACCACACATGAGTAAAAATAGATGTAAACTTATTCATCAATCAATTTAATATTAAACAATACACACATGAACAATAATGGATCGTTTAGAGGCACGCGTTTCTCAACTCGTCTCTCACGAGGAACTGATGGGCCTAATGAATGAATTGCATAAACTTGACAATATGAAATACATAACTACAAACAATATAAACTCAATAATACACACACGAACAATAATGGATTTGTTTTGAGGCACGTGTTGCTCAACTCGTCTCACACGAGGAACTGATGGGCCTAATGAATGAATTGCATATAAATAAACAAAATGAAATACATAACTACAAGCAATGTATACAATCTAAGTTTAGATCACAATATGGTATGACACAAGTTTAAATAAACGAGTTAATTTTATGACACATGACACACCCCAAAACGTGTAATTAAAAAGGGGAGTTGTAAGATTCACTCACATTGGGTGCGTTCGGTTGATGATGTTGAATGCACGCGAAGTTGGTTTTAACCACGAGTGAAACTAACATAGATAAATTGCATTATGGTTCAGTAAGTAAACGGATTTTATTAATCTATTTTAGTAGGATTGTTGGGTGTATTTTTGTGAGTTTAAGGCTATTTTCTAACCTTAAAAATGTTATTTTTAAGTACTTTTAATTGATTTTTAATTAAAATAAATAAATAAAAATAATAAAAAAAATGTTGACTTTTTGACCGTTGACCGTTGACCGTTAACTTTGACTGTTGACCGGTTCGTATGTGAAATTGTTTGCGCTGGGTGAGGCTCGAACCCGAGACCTCCCGTACGGGTGCACGCAGCTCTACCAACTGAGCTACGTGTCTAACCCGAAATATTTCTGTTTTTAATTATATTTATATACTAATTAGATTAAACTGAAAATCATTTATTTTTTAAAAACGATTTAAATCTAACGAGTCGGACCGGTGCGCTCCACAGGTCTCGAACCCGGGACCTGTGGTTTAGGTTAACACACAGTCCACCGCTGGACTGTGTGTTTAACTTGTTATATAATCTGATTTTTATTATACTTATATACAATTAAATAATTTCAGTTCTGCCTTATTTAAAATGTTGGATAATTGTCCGGACCGGTGCGGTAGTCCGGATTCGAACTCGTGACGTGTGTTTAAACATTCACACAGTCCACCGCTGGACTGTGTGTCTATCTTGGTTATTATTCTGGTTTTTATTAAACTTAACAACTATATGAAATGAATCCGGTTCAGTAAGAAAAAGGAACATTTTTATTAAGGCGAGTATGCGTGGGACAGGATTCAAACTCGAGACGTAATCGTGTTTTATTTGCACATAGTCCACCACTGGACTGTGTGTCTAACCCGAGTTATATCGTGATTTTAATTAAACTTATATGCTACCGAAACTTCGTCTTCTTCGTCAGTCTTAACCAGAAACGATGACTGACTGATTCAACGATTTTAATCATGTTCTTTAGTGTGTTTCAGTTAATTACAGGTGAGATATATAAAAAGAATGAAAGATTAAGTGTTAGATATACCGAAACTGGACTCCTCTGTTTCTCCGGCGAAACTCCGGTGAGAGCAGAAACTTCTGGTGACGTGTGTCATGCGGCAGAGAGTCTTCAGCAAGCTTATGGATGTGAGTGGCTTCGGTACGAGTTCTGGGTTCAGTAAGGCTCAGAAGTGAAGGGCTCGGTTTTCCGGTGAGGTGCAGAACTTTTCCGGCGAGTGGAATTACGTCGAGTAAAGGTGCGGTTTTGAGCGAAAAAGCTTGCAGAGGTTCGAGGAGGTATTTATAGGGCAGGTCATCGATGAATTTGGTCCGATTTCCGACTTGATTCGTCGGTTAGAAACTTTCCGGCGGTTATAACTTGTGTCGCGGACTCAGTCGTCGGTTATAACCGATGTCATAGTAAATGTTTACGTTAAGAACAAAAGAAACCGTCCAATCTCGCGAGATCGCCGGGATTTCCGACGACTGCAATTGGGCGCGCCGATTTTGAATTTGAGAATTATAATATGTATTAATTGTTTCCATTAATTAACAAGAAACACTAGTGGCGCAGTGGTTGGATGGTTATGTGTTAATGCTGTATTTGAATCGCTGGCTGACCCGGGTTCGAAACCCGGCAGCAGCTTTTCATTTTTATTTCCTTATTTTTAACAGTTTTTCAAAAACAAATTATACATTCCAATATCCTTATTAATTATGTATCGTTTAAAATTAATTTGGGCATTAAATATGCAACGAAATTTTTAACTGATTGTTCGGTTAATAAACAGAGCGGGTTTGGTAAAATCCGTTTTTTGACGGATGTTACAGTATCCCCTGCTTTTTAGAAATTTCGTCCCGAAATTTAAGTAGTGATATATTTGACTAAAAATGATGGTGTTTAGTTTGACAGTTACATACTTAGAAAAAGTGTAAGAGTTTAAGTTTTCGTTTGAGGCGGTAACGTTCCTTGTAAGGGTTAAGTACCCTGTTACAGGAATCGCTTTTTGTTGCCTTCGGTGAAAATATTGATAAGCAGAGTTGATTCGCTAAATATGATATCATGCGCAAGAGTTTTGATATGTTTGGAAGGATATGGTTATATCCTAAAGCAAAACTTCTAATACTACAACCTACATGGAACTTCTCATAACCATCTAACAATACCTCTGATCCTTTGACAAGAATACTTATATATAGGAAGTACCAGCGGCGTATCCACCATATTCTTGTCAAATTTTCATTGGTTTTATCAGTAAGTTATGATTGGTTCTATGACTATAGAACATAAATAAACACAACAACTAATGTACCAAGAAATTACTAAATCCTACATAGAACTTCTCATACCGTCTGACAATGCCTCTGGTCCTTTGACAAGAATACTTATATATAGGAAGTACCAGCGGCGTATCCACATATTCTTGTCAAATTTTCATTGGTTTTATCAGTAAGTTATGATTGGTCCTATGATGTAACTTTAGAACATAAATAACACAACAACCAATATTTGAATCCACATTCCGATAGCATATATGTTTGAATGGTGACAGTTCCTCTCTCGTTTGTTATGATGGAGAGGTTAGTTTATGTAGAAATAGAACACAATCCAATTTCTTTAAATGGCGAGATGATATGAATGTAACACAAATTTCAACCAAGACAATACTAAATCCTACATGGAACTTCTCATAACCGCCTGATAATGCCTCTGATCCTTTGGCAAGAATACTTATATATAGGAAGTACCAGCGGCGTATCCACCATATTCTTGTCAAATTTTCGTTGGTTTTATCCGCAAGTTATGATTAGTTACCAAGAACTACTAAGTCCTACATAGAACTTCTCATAGCCGCCTGACAATGCCTCTGATCCTTTGACAAGAATACTTATATATAGGAAGTACCAGCGGCGTATCCACCATATTCTAGTCAAATTTTCATTGGTTTTATCAGTGAACTATGATTAGTCCTATGTGACTCTACAACCAATACAACAAACACAAAATATTGAAAATGAAAAAAATGTCTGTGCGATCAAGGCTCAATCAAACGGAGCCGATTGTGCGATCAAGGCTCAATCAAACGGAGTCGATCGTATTGCATGTACTGAAAATAATAAATTTAATCTAAACAATAATCACACAAACAGCTTATACATGGAACCTCTCATAACCGCCTGATAATGCCTCCGATCCTTTGACAAGAATACTTATATATAGGAAGTACCAGCGACGTATCCACCATATTCTTGTCAAATTTTCATTGACTTTATCCACAAGTTATGATTAGTTCTATGTGACTCTACAACAAACACAACAATCACAAGATACTGATAATGAAAATGTCTGTGCGATCAAGGCTCAATCAAACGGAGCCGATTGTATTGCATGTACTGAAAATGAAAATGTCTGTGCGATCAAGGCTCAATCAAACGGAGCCGATCGTATTGCATGTATTGAAAATAATAAACAATAATCACTCAAACAGTTTATACATGGAACCTCTCATAACCGCCTGATAATGCCTCCGATCCTTTGACAAGAATACTTATATATAGGAAGTACCAGCGGCGTATCCACCATATTCTCGTCAAATTCTCATTGACTTTCTCCGCAAGTTATGATTAGTTCTATGTGGCTCTACAACAAACACAACAACCACAAGATACTGATAATGAAAATGTCTGTGCGATCAAGGCTCAATCAAACGGAGCCGATCGTATTGCATGTACTGAAAATGAAAATGTCTGTGCGATCAAGGCTCAATCAAACGGAGCCGATCGTATGTGGGCACGCCGGTTCACGCTCATAATGAAATGGGGAACATGCTCAACGCTCATAATGTAATGGGGAGCGGCGGCCTATGAAATTGCATGTACTGAAAATAATAAACAATAATTACTCAAACAGTTTACACATGGAACCTCTCAAAACCGCCAGATAATGCCTCCGATCCTTTGACAAGAATACTTATATATAGGAAGTACCAGTGGCGTATCCACCATATTCTTGTCAAATTCCCATTGGCTTTATCCTTAAGTTATGATTGGTTCTATGTGATAAAGAAAAACATAAAATTAAACGATTGGAGTTGAATCTTGATTTCCGGTGAAGAGGACTAGTTGGGTGGTTTCGTTTGGGCCGTCATTATCTTTGTCAGGGTTGGCGTTGATGTTGAAAACTCTTCCTCTTGCTGGTGGCCTAGCGATTGGGTTTTCTTGGTTTACTTGGTTAACTGGGTTTGATTGAGCTTGAGTGTTTATGATGTTAACCAATCGAGGGCACGTGTTTCTAAAGTGGGTAGGGTCGCCATTGAAACAAGCTCGAACATATGGGAACATGGGGTATTGAGGTTGATGATAGGTTTGGATCATGTTTTGAGTAGGGGGAGAGATTTGGTGTTGAGGGGTGCGGCAAACCTTGCTCATATGACCATAGCGTCCACAATTTGCACATAGTCGACAAGGTAAGGTAAAGGGATGGTGATAAAAATAGGTGTTACATCGAGGGTGAGGTCCAAGATATGGTTTCTTATTTGGGTATGTTGAGTTGGGTGCCACTTGAGTGATTGGGATAGCTTGGATGGGTATGGCGTGTGAAATTGGTTGATTACGTTGGATAGTAGCGAAAAGTTGCCCGTCTCTTTTTCTCTTAGAAGTGGGTTGAGAAGGGGATTCGGTTTGGGTGGAGTCGGAGGTTTCAGTCGATGCTTTATCCTTCTTCTTCTCCACCTTGAAGTCTTTGTTCCGGATTCGGTTCTCGGTGAGCTCTGTTGCTAGCTCCATTGCTGCTTCCAAAGTTGCAGGCGTGGTACTTATTACAGAGTCTTGAATCTTTGATGGAAGACCTCGAATGTAGTGCTCGATCAAACGGTAGAGGGGAGTGAACAAGTTGGGAACCATTTGATGTAACTCGAGGAATCTTTTGTTGTATGTGGTGTGGTCTCCTTCCTTTTGCTTCAACGAATAAAACTCATCTTCTAATTTCTTGATTTCACTCCTTGGGAAAAATCGTCTGGTCATGATTTCCTTCAATTCATCCCACGTTAATGTCATAGCATCGTCAACGCCTCGTTTGGCCTTCTCTGTATTCCACCAAGTAAGTGCTATCCCATATAATCGACCGGTAGCATATCGCACTTTGCGATCATCGGGGCAATCACAATTTAGAAAAGTGTTCTCCATTTCTTCAAACCAATGGAGGAGAGCGGTGACACCTTCAGTCCCTTCGTATTTCGGAGGGTCGCATGATTTGAAATGCTTCCGTGTTGATCTTCTTGATTGACAAGATTAGCGGTAAGTGCTTGTTGGACTTGGATTACAATGTTGGGTATTACGGCAGCCATTTGTTGAGCGATTAGGGCAGCCATGCGCTCGCGGGCTTTTCCTGCTCTCATCTTCCTACGGGCGTGGTTAGAAGACATCTACAAGGAATACATGTCAAGAGTATGAGTTGGATGCTTTTGGGATCATGGTTCGCACTTAGGAATGAACATTCATAAAATAATTATAGAAAAATAAATCTACTACATCCATAGGATGTCTTGGGCTTTGCTCGTCATTAGGCCCTACATGCCGCCATACTTCACCTTCGTAATCATGTGGGCCCCCATGAATAGCGGGTTTTTCATATGGTTCGCATGTGTTAGCCTGGTTACGTACACTAAAACCCGGAGAAAATCGAGAAATATGTATATAACGTATGGTATCCGGAATGTGTCCAGGTGTAGACACGGTGACACCTCAAAGTGGGTTAGTTCGAACGACGTTTGGTGTGGCATGCTTTGGCCTAATAGGTCCTTCGTACTCTCATCGTTAGTCCCCAGGTAGGCAAACTGGTCCGTTATATTGGATTTATACGAATGCCAACCTAGACAGGACGTTCCGACTACCGGTACTTGTACCCTTCCAGTTACTACATGCCCGTCGCAGAACTTACTTTGATGAGATTTGAAAATTGCAACAAAATCTTTGAATAACAAAAGTATGAAGATGAATTGAATATATGAACATTGAAATATGTATGATGAATATGTATATAAGTATGTATGTTTGACTGTAAGTATAAACAAATATGAAACAAATAAATATCATAAGTTTGTATGTAACCACCTAAACAATTAAAATTTAGGCAAACTATAGTATAGGCTCTAAGGGTCTAATAACCTATCCTATATCCCTATAGTCATGGCCCTGATACCAATCTGTCCACACCCCGACCCGCAGCGGAAAAGGTGATTGGGGCATGATTGGGTTATCATCAAAGCTCATGACATTTATTTCAACGTTTCATATTCATTAATACACTTTAATGGAAAATTACAATCAATATTACATCATGTCCTAAATATCAATCTAGGCTTCATTGTTTTCTTCTAAGGCATTTCCTATGTTTTCCTTGCTTCATCCTGTTCACCTGTATCATGTGTAAAAAGGGTTTTTGGATCAACAAAAAGTTGGCGAGTGAATCCTATGGAAAACATTTGAACAAGTTTATTTAATTGATTATAAAATAAAGTGCACAACCACACATGAGTAAAAATAGATGTAAACTTATTCATCAATCAATTTAGTATTAGACAATACACACATGAACAATAATGGATCGTTTAGAGGCACGCGTTGCTCAACTCGTCTCTCACGAGGAACTGATGGGCCTAATGAATGAATTGCATAAACTTGACAATATGAATTACATAACTACAAACAATATAAACTCAATAATACACACACGAACAATAATGGATTTGTTTTGAGGCACGTGTTGCTCAACTTGTCTCACACGAGGAACTGATGGGCCTAATGAATGAATTGCATATAAATAAACAAAATGAAATACATAACTACAAGCAATGTATACAATCTAAGTTTAGATCACAATATGGTATGGCACAAGTTTAAATAAACGAGTTAATTTTATGATACATGACACACCCCAAAACGTGTAATTAAAAAGGGGAGTTGTAAGATTCACTCACATTGGGTGCATTCGGTTGATGATGTTGAATGCACGCGAAGTTGGTTTTAACCACGAGTGAAACTAACCTAGATAAATAGCATTATGGTTCGGTAAGTAAACGGATTTTATTAATCCATTTTAGTAGGATTGTTGGGTGTATTTTTGTGAGTTTAAGGCTATTTTCTAACCTTAAAAATGTTATTTTTAAGTATTTTTAATTAAAATAAATAAATAAATAAAAAATGTTGACTTTTTGACCGTTGACCGTTGACCATTGACTTTGACTGTTGACCGGTTCGTATGTGAAATTGTTTGCGCTGGGTGAGGCTCGAACCCGAGACCTCCCGTACGCGTGCACGCAGCTCTACCAACTAAGCTACGTGTCTAACCCGAAATATTTCTGTTTTTAATTATATTTATATACTAATTAGATTAAACTGAAAATCATTTATTTTTTAAAAACGATTTAAATCTAACGAGTCGGACCGGTGCGCTCCACAGGTCTCAAACCCGGGACCTGTGGTTTAGGTTAACACACAGTCCACCGCTGGACTGTGTGTTTAACTTGTTATATAATCTGATTTTTATTATACTTATATACAATTAAATAATTTCAGTTCTGCGTTATTTAAAAAGTTGGATAATTGTCCGGACCGGTGCGGTAGTCCGGATTCGAACTCGTGACCTGTGTTTAAACATTCACACAGTCCACCGCTGGACTGTGTGTCTATCTTGGTTATTATTCTGGTTTTTATTAAACTTAACAACTATATGAAATGAATCCGGTTCAGAAAGAAAAAGGAACATTTTTATTAAGGCGAGTATGCGTGGGACATGATTCGAACTCGAGACGTAAGCGTGTTTTATTTGCACACAGTCCACCACTGGACTGTGTGTCTAACCCGAGTTATATCGTGATTTTAATTAAACTTATATGCTACCGAAACTTCGTCTTCTTTGTCAGTCTTAACCAGAAACGATGACTGACTGGTTCAACGATTTTAATCATGTTCTTTAGTGTGTTTCAGCTAATTACAGGCGAGATATATAAAAAGAATGAAAGATTAAGTGTTAGATATACCGAAACTGGACTCCTCTGTTTCTCCGGCGAAACTCCGGTGACAGCAGAAACTTCCGGCGACGTGTGTCCTGTGGCAGAGAGTCTTCAGCAAGCTTGGGATGGATGTGAGTGGCTTCGGTACAAGTTCTGGGTGTTCAGTAAGGCTCAGAAGTGAAGGGCTCGGTTTTCCGGCGAGGTGCAGAACTTTTCCGGCGAGTGGAATTACGTCGGGTAAAGGTGCGGTTTTGAGCGAAAAAGCTTGCAGAGGTTCGAGGAGGTATTTATAGGGCAGGTCATCGATGAATTTGGTCCGATTTCCGACTTGATTCGTCGGTTAGAAACTTTCCGGCGGTTATAACTTGTGTCGCGGACTCAGGCGTCGGTTATAACCGATGTCATAGTAAATGTTTACGTTAAGAACAAAAGAAACCGTCCAATCTCGCGAGATCGCCGGGATTTCCGACGACTGCAATTGGGCGCGCCGATTTTGAATTCGAGAATTATAATATGTATGAATTGTTTCCATTAATTAACAAGAAACACTAGTGGCGCAGTGGTTGGATGGTTATGTGTTAATGCTGTATTTGAATCGCTGGCTGACCCGGGTTCGAAACCCGGCAGCAGCTTTTCATTTTTATTTCCTTATTTTTAACAGTTTTTCAAAAACAAATTATATATTCCAATATCCTTATTAATTATGTATCGTTTAAAATTAATTTGGGCATTAAATATGCAACGAAATTTTTAACAGATTGTTCAGTTAATAAACGGAGCGGGTTTGGTAAAATCCGTTTTTTTTACGGATGTTACACTTCAGACATTGCTTCACTCCTTTTACAACTCGATTCACCCTAGTCTTAGCCGATCCAATCCTTCCTGTTGACGAAGCTAATGGCGACACTTTGGTTGAGAATGCACCTGCTTGTGATGCTTCTTCCTCACAACCGATTGTGGATGAACCAACTAAAGAAGACGAGAATCCAATTATCTACGTCGACGAACACTTCACCAGTCTACCTAAATAAATTGAGACCCACACCAACGCAGGTTACAAGACAAATCGAAATCATCCCATTGAGAATGTCATTGGTCCCGTGGAAGATGGAGTTCGAACTCGTGGACAAACATATACCATCAGCACTGGATTGTATGCAGCTTTTCTTACGCAATCCAAACCAAGTGACATTGAAGAATCCATTCAAGATTCTAGCTGGGTGCAGGCTATGCAAGAAGAGTTATCTCAGTTTCGTAAGCTCAAAGTCTGGGAACTCGTTGATCTACCAAAGGGAAAGTATCCCATTGGCACCAAGTGGGTATTTCATAACAAAATGGATGATCGTGGTGTAGTTATCAAGAACCAGGCAAGATTGGTAGTTCAAGGCTTTCAACAGGAGGAAGGGATTGATTAGGAGGAAGTTTTTGCTCCGGTAGCACACATGGAAGCTATTAGAATATTCTTAGCATATGCTTCGTACAAAAACTTCAAGGTGTTTCAGATGGATGTAAAGAGTGCGTTTCTATATGGGAAAGTGAAGGAAGAAATCTATGTTTGCCAGCCTATGGGATTTGAAGATCCACACTTTCCTACACGATACTATAAGCTTGACAAAGCTCTCTATGGTCTTCATCAAGCTCCTCGAGCCTGGTATAAGACTTTGTCGACATATCTTTTGGAATGTGGGTACAAAAGAGGTAAAATCAATATCACTCTCTTCACGAAAAGAATCGTAGATAATGTGATGCTGGTGCAGATCTATGTAGCCGATATTATTTTTGGGTCAACCGACAAGGCCCTATGCAAGGAGTTCGAGAAGGTTATGAAGGCAAAGTTCTAAATGAGCATGATGGGAGAACTCACATTTTTCTTGGGATTGGAGGTGAAGCAGAGAGAAGACGGTATCCTCATTCATCAAGCAAAATACATCTGGGATATTCTCGCAAAGTATAGCTTGAATGACTGCAAAACCACAAGTACACCATTTGCAGCTCAGACAGAACTCACATCTGATCTTCAAGGAAAACCAATGAACAAGCCTTCTATCGCTCGATGATAGGCTCGTTGATATAGCTGACCGCAAGTAGGCCTGACATTATGTGGGCTGTTTGCCTCTATACACGATTTCAGACGAATCTAAAACAATCTCATAAAGTTGCTGTTAAACAAATTTTTCGCTATCTGAAAGGAACACCCAAGCTCGGACTGTGGTATCCTAAAGATAATAATTTTGATTTAATTGCTTATTATGACAATGATCATGCAGGTTGCAAGGTTGACATAAAGTCCGTCGCTGGAGGTTGTCAATTCTTAGGAAATCTTCTCATATCGGGGCAAAGCAAGAAGGAGACAACAGTTCCACATCTACTGCTCAAGCCGAATATATATGGCAGCTTACAATTGCTGCTCACAAGTTCTTTGGATACAAAATCAGTTGCTGGATTACAGAAGCAACATCATGAAGACTCCAATATTCCTCGACAACAAGGCATGTCTAGGAATTGTGAAGAATCCTATCCACCACTCTAGAACAAAGCACATCGAAATTCGCATTCATGCGATCAGAGATGCGTACGAGAAAGGATACATTCAAGTGGTGCCTGTGGATACTATGCAACAGAAAACTGATATTTTCACGAAAGCCTTTGACAAACCCGTTTCAACCAGTTGGTAACCTGGTTAGAAATGGTCAATTTCCTTGAGAGGAAATGATTTGAGTGTTCATAACTGTTTAAAAAAATAAAAAAATAATCTGCCTTTTCATAATGAATATCTTAAAAATGTGCCGAACAAAAATATTTTCTACAACTTAAAATTTCATTTTCAAGCACTAGACTTTCGAAAATCAAATTTTAAGGGGGGAAGTTCTCCAGAAAATAAGCATATTTTGGAAGATTTTATCTTTCGATTGACACCTGCTTAAGAAATGATAGAAAACTGCTAACACTTTGTTTGTTCTTAAAACAACAATAGAATTGAAAATCAAGATGTTAAACAAAGAAAATCAACTGAGGTGCCAAGCAACGACGTGTCAGTAGATTCAGCAATACCATCGAGTAAACTGCGAGTAGGTGACAAAAGTTAATGCTTACATAATTGCATTGGTTTTAAATCTTGCATTGATAGATTGCCAAAGTCTGAGATTTTGGGTCTTTATATGGGCTAATCATTCGGGGATATCATAATTGCTCTTTTGCTGCATCCAGATATATGCTGACCTAGACACAACTATGATATCTTTACAAAAGAGCCAATGTGGCCAAAACCCTACACAGATGAAGTTTTCACTAAGAATCATTCATATGCTTAAATCGTACCGTGTATGGTATTTGTCTTAGCCCTCGTTAGACATTGGTCTCTCTGTTGTACGAAAGTGCTGACCTGATGATCAATTGTCTCTCGTTGAAATTCAAAACGAATGAAATCTATATATTCACCCACTATGAGGAATCTTTGTGCATACCTTGATCACGGAGGGATGTCCTGACGTGGGACTCACAGGCTCAACATTCAAATTGTCTTGCCTGAGTGGGGTCCATTGCAATTCTTGTCAATATTACCACAACATGATAAAACGTTCTTCGAAGGCAAGTTGAAAGAATGGTGCATGGATTTAAAGGGACAAACATACTGACAGTTTTTCTTGTGCCTTGATTATTCAATATTTTCTATTACATTACAAAATGACAAAGTGTTGCCAGTATGTTCTTTTGCAGGAAAGTCACAGGATCTGAATCAAAAACAAATATGTGAAAAAGGAAGCTTCGTGGCTCTAAAAATGATTTTCAGGGTTCAAATTAATGTTTTTCTTAAAGTTATTTTAGGTTTTTGCACTAATTTTAACTAAATAGGGGCACATTTTTCGAGAAAGTTTAAGATTTTCGAGCGTATTTAGTTTTGAACTTCTTAACTTTGAAGAAACCTTATTCTTCAACTTACGCGGCGTAATTATCATTCCAGCGTATTTATTAAATACTGGAAGATAATTCAGTATTTATGTAGATTAGATCTGAACATGCTTCGTCTTTGGTCATCTTCTCCACAAAACCCACTCTCAGAAACACTCGGATTCAAATCCTTTAAAAAACATAAGAGCCGATTTTCTGTTGGTCGATTTCGATATGATTTCTATTTGTATATTGATTGTTTATTGTTGAATCATCTGAAATCTCGTACAAAACCGATACAATTAATAAGAATGATTGAACCAGTGTTTAAAGTTTAGTTTATGGGTTTATCAAGAAATTTATGATGCCAGCGTAATTGCTATGAATGCAGCGTATTTAAGATGAATGTGGCGTATTTATGAGGAAGACAAGTGATCGTGGATTTAAGGCTTGAACGCGAGTTCAAGCAACCGGCGTATTTGACAAATACGCCGACAATCAGCGTAGATAAGCATCTACACTGACTGCTTTCTCGAGACAAGACTTAAATACGCGATACCAGCGTAAATAAGCCACTACCGGTGTATATGTCATTCTGCCTCGTGTACATAAGTCGCATGCCTGGTGTAAATACTTGATTTTACCGCCGCTTTTAGTAGCGGACTTGCCAGTGCAATAGCTATAGTATCTGCGTATTTAACCCAAATACTTAGCGTTTTTACTTGCATACTTATGTATATATATTATTATTACTCTTATTTATTTAATTTTAATTTGTTGTTTTTATTTTTTATTTTTGGTTTATATTGTCAATATTTTATCTAACTTGGCTCGTTTTCATGTTTCAGAATGGCTCAACAAATGGTCTAGGATGGCACGAGGAAACACAATCAGCGAATTACACTAATTCCTCCAAAGCCTGATTTTGAAGATGTAATGGACTGGCTGTCAAGAAGCAAAATAAGCTATGTTGTTCAAGCTAATCCGAAGATCTACTGTATTCACATAGAAGAATTTTGGAGAACCGCAAGAGTTAGAACATTGAACCAAGTCAAGCATATCACCGCAACAGTACGCAACAAATAGATAAAGGTGACAGAAGAGCGAATACGAAAAGTTCTCAGCCTAGGAGAAAGTTCCAGTGACCCAATAAAGCTGAGTAAAGAAGCAGTGCTGGAGGGATTCCGTGGAATGAACTATGTAGGTGATTTTCGAAGCAAGAACAAGATAAAGAAGACATGTCTTACAAAGGATTGGAGGTTTATCTTACACACATTTTGCATGAGCATCTGTCACAGGTAAGGCGGGTACGATGGTCTAAATCTGGAATGGTCTACGACAATGCTGAATCTATGTACCAATCATCCATTTAACATCTCAGGCCTAATCTTTTAATGCATGGTCGACAACGTAAACAAAGGCGCATGGGCTATGTACCCAAGATTCGTACAACTGATCATTGACGATCAACCCCAGAACCTGCCGCATGATGGAAATTTATACCAGTTTCAGCTTCCCAAAGGAAGACAAATCTAGGAACTAAAAACAAAAGAATGGATAATGCTGCATAATTAGATGTATAGAGAAGAAAGACTTCCAATAGTTCTGGCTGCATACAACAAATACCGGGAGAGGGTAAGGCAGGGTAGAGAAGGACAAGACAAACCTGCCGCTGAAGTAGAAGAAGCCGAAGTTGAGGAGGAAATACCACTTATACGTAAACGAAAAGACAAAGGGAAGAAAGTGGTTGAAGGAGAACCCTCTAAGAAGAAGAGCAAGAAAGACTCCTCAAACCTAGAGCGAATTATGGGTGACAGCATTCGTGCTGGATCAACAAGAGAGGAGATCGAAGCATGCAAGCCATTCATGTTGTCACAGAGGCAGAAAAGCGAGAATGAAGAATGAAAAGGAGAGAGATGACTGAGTCAGAGACACCCGTTGTGGTGACATCGGAACAGGAGCAGTTAGATCATTTTGTAGAAGGGCTGCTAACCGATCCCTTAGAGCCCACTCCAAGCAAGTCCCCCGCACCCAAGAAACAAAAAACAGGTGAGGGATGTTCCACCCAAGGAGTGGAATTTCAGAAATTGTTTTGTGTTTACTTCGCACGAAGTGGAATTTCAGAAAGTTTGTTCGCACGAAGTGAATCTACTTCGCACAGAAAGTAACTTCGCATAAAGCAGATTTTGTTCAATTTTTCAACAAAATGGAGAATGAGTTTTACAATTCCTTCCCTACGCCGTTAACATCAACTTCCATGGAAATTACTCAAAATCTAAACCTAGATAATCTAATGGGGACGATGCAAAAACCGCCTAAGTTGATGAATCTAGAAGATTATAGAGGTTGGAATGAAAGATTTGTGAACTGGGTACAAGCCAATTATTTCGATTTCTGGTATACTATTGAGGAGAAGTATGTTGTTCCTACTAGAGATAACGGGCTTGAAAAAACGTTAACTCAGCTTACTACAATAGTGAAAGATTAGTTCGTGAGAGAAAAGAAGATGATGAATATTTTGCAACAGGCTAAAAAAGAAGATATATTTACTTTGCTACAGCATGATGGAGATGTTCAGTCAATCTGGAACGCATTAAAGGTAAAATTTCAGGGTAGCACACAAATGTTAAAAAGTAAAGCAGCGCTACTCAATAAAGAGTTTGTCATCTTCACAGCTTTTAGAGGAGAAACGATGAAACAAGTTATTGAAATATATTGTCATCTGGTCATGGAAATGAAACGTTTTGGTATATGTGAACAAGATGAAGAATGGGTTGACAAGTTGGCCGACACATTGCCTCAGGGAGAACTGTCGACTTATCTAACAATACTGAAAAACAATTCAGAATATAGTACTTTGAGTTTGAGTAAATTCATCAAGAAACTTGAAGGGCATGAGCTTGAAATGCGAAAAAATTGCTAAAACAAAAGGTGCACATACTCAACAAGATGTTAATCTTTACTACAAAGGAAGTCCGATAGCCAACATTTAAGGCCCAACGATTCAAACAGCCTACAGTGCAGAAAGCTCATCTGGTTTTTCAACAGTTACTTCTAACAGCGGTGGTGGTTTCACATCTTATTCAAATTTGAGCCAAATACTCCAATATAGAGCCCCCAGTCATCTCAAAGCTCAAACAACTACAACAGCAAGTATAACTCCAATAGTCATATCCAGCAGTGCAACATTGCCATAAATCTTCAAAACGCTCAAGATTTCACAGAAAACACGGCTAAGCAGTACATGGGCTTACTTGCTTCAGTGTTGGAATCTTATGAGAGTTTGATTGCAGAAAAGATCGGGAATCCTAAAATGACAAAAGAGGATTACGATCAAATTGTTTTAGAAGAGTTGGAGTTAATGGATATAAAATGGTGTTTGGCTAGTGTAATTCAAAGAGCGCAAAAATTTTGGAAATTACTGGGAGAAAATGTCTCATAAGTTCTAACACAAAACTGGGATTTGATCAATCCAGAGTGACTTCTTCAAGTGTAGGGAAAAGGGCCACTTCAAAAGTGAATGTCTGGACAGAAAATTTTATGGAATTCAGCAAAATCCTTTTGATGATTATTATAAACAGGAAATATATCACATAACTTCTTAACCTCAGAATCAGTCAAGACGTTTCCAACTAGTTGAGGGTTCGGCAGATCGAAAGATAAAGCCCAGTCGCTACACAAGAAGATGAAGGTTTTAACTGTGATAAATATTTTTCTAAAACCGAAGGTCATGCATTGTTGGCTGAAATTATCGAAGAACCGGAACTAGAGATGGAAGAAGAATGTGCTGAGATTGTTAACGATCAAATTCCAGAAAATTCTGATCATTGTTATTATACTGAAGAAGAAATTATTCAACATGCTTTTCAAGCATTTACCCCTCCTGATATTTATAATGCTTTCTTCAGTGATCAAATAAATTTTCAGAATATGGAATGTGAAGAAGAAATGATTGCTGAGAAAATTATCTTAGATCGGTTAGATGAGGAAGGTGAAGTTTCTAGAGTTGATCAGAAATTCGTGGTCAAAGAAGAGAGAAATATTAAGAAGGTTGAGATAGAAAGACAATGTACAAAATGGTTAGAACCGTGCAAGTCTTTTCTAACAAAGGATGAAAAGTATACAGAGCTAAAATGTCATACAGATAATCTGTCAAGTGATTTCAAAGAGATGAAAGGGGCTTATGATAAGCTAAGTAAAACAATCAACCTACACCGTGATGCAAATGGGGAAGACAACGCTACAATTTCAATGTTAAAAGTAACGTCCATGGACAAACAGATGGCAATAAACTTTCACATTGACACAACTGCTAAATTGAAGCGTGAGCTAGAAGCAATGAAAATAGATACGGAAAGGGTTGACAAAAAGTTAATCAGTTATTCAACAGCGTCTTACGTTTTGGATCACACTTTTACCAAGCCAACTGGAAAAGATGAGAATGAGGAAGATATATATAGTTATCAAGATAGAGTTCTAGGTTATAATTGATGTGCACCCCTGATGTGGAATAGTTACTCCAGGAAAAATCCTAACGGGGTAGGAAAAGGCACTAAACCTGAAATTGAAAACACTAAAAACTGAACAGAAAGATCATGTGACCTATTCAAAGTCTGATTGTGAGGTTGGACCAGATGTGGTTAAAAAAGTGGTTGAGAATGTTTTGGGGAAAGGAAAAGATAAAAAGTTGAAAACACTCAATCAAAGTATGACAAAGAAAGTTCGAGTTCATAACCTGAAAGTGACGAAAGCTTTCATGATGCTTATTTTAGTAAATCAGAAAGTAGTTCAAATGATGATCCAAATATTTTAATGTACAAAATGTGTGGATCTGATCAACTACATTTTGATTCTGAATTTTCGATTCAGAATGTGAGCTTGAACAAAGTAGAAAAAGTTTTCAAGCTTGTCGAAATCGAAATTTTTGAAATTGAATGTTTAATATATAAAAAACGATTTTCTAACTTTATGGTATGATATGGTAAGAGAAATAATTACAATGGAAAGAGAAATTACAATGGAAAGAATGGGTCATAGTATGTTAAGAGAAATAATAACAAGTTTGGAAATTCAAATTTTTTGAAGAAAGTGAACTTTTACCTAGTACAAGTTCAGAAAGTTAAGGGATCTCAGTTGTAATAGATAGTAGGATGTGCTTTAAATGTAATAAGGTTGGACATATTGCTAGAAAATGTCTTGAAAATAATCCTAAATCCATTCATTAGGTCAAGAAAAATTCTGAAGATTTAAAACAAAAATCACCGATGTTTGTACTAACTCAGGTTTGGAAACAAAGTATAGAATCTACAAACAAAGTGAAACCAGTTAACAACAAAGTTTTAAAAGATAAAACTAGTGAATCTTCAAAAAATGTTGAACAAAAACATTCTACTTTGTATTTCAAGAAAGCTTTAATGAAAAGATAAACATGGGTGACGAAAGAAAAAAATGTTGAAGAAGTTAAATAATTAGTGTCAAATGAGAGTTTAGAGCACTTTCCTAAACTTGAGAAAGTTACAAATAAATCTGATTGTGTAAAGGAAATTAAAGTTGAAAAAAATCCACCTAAAACTAGAAAGACTTGGGTGTCTTTATTCAACTAATTGTATATGTTTGTGTGTAGGAATTTCTGAGATCAAAGTACATAATAAAGAATGAAGTTCCTTGGCACATGACGAGAAAGTAGCCGGGTTATTCAAACGAAAAATTTTCAGGCTATAATAAGTCTGCTAAAATGTTTATTTTGAAAATTTTTGAAAAAAAAAATTAAAATTCACAGAACCGTCACTGTTGAACAGACAAAATGGTTGGAAAGACAGGTTTGTAAATGTTTTTAAAATTAAAAGTTTCAAAGTTTTGTCATCATGAGGGGGAGAAAGTATAAAAGAAAATTGTGAAACAGTAATGGATGGCGAACTAAAGTGATTCCCATTGGTCGGTTAATGTTTCTTTCTTTAAAATAAAAATCCAAAAATATGTTTTTGATTTTAGGGGGAGAAATATGTTATGAAAATACAAAAACATATAAAATTTGAAAATGTACAAAAACATGAAAAAGACAAAAGGAGTTTTAATATAAAAAGAGGAAATGATAGTACATCAGTGGACTATCACAGTATGCTAAGGAAATGTAGTGTCAAAATTTGTAAACAGGTCTCACTAATGATGTGCCAGTAGACTTCGCACATTCAGTAAATTGTTTTTTAGATATAAACATAAAGAAAAACTTCTTAATTAGTGGGTTAACATCTCTCGGATATATGGTCTTAGTACACCGAAATTTCGTTTGAGGGATTGCTGGATTCTGAGACACTAGGTCTCTATATATAGATAATTGATATCTAGGGTATTATAAAAGTTCTTCTGATTTTGCATCAACAATGGCCTAGAACTTGTAGAATACTTTTATTTTAAACCTTAAAACTGCATCAAATCGAAAGTATCAAAAGATCTAACAATTGCAGTAAAAAATTCCAAATATGGAACACCACTTTTAAGTCGAGCCTTCATCTCTCTGTCTGTATGGTGGTACTAACCTGAGCTCTCAAGATCTCGCACAACATAAATATAGATATCAGTTAAATATATTCACCTGTAAGATGAAATCCAGGGAATCTTAATACGTGAGTATGTTAGAAATTGAACCTTTCAAAAAGAACAGATGTGTCACACCCCAACCAATTGCGGAAACATCGGAGTGAGACGACTAGATAGCTCATTGCATCATAACACTATTTGCGACAATATTTAAATCAACCAAATTTCATTTCATTCAAAACATCAATTGTCATATTACAAGAAAATTCAAATAAGAGTAACATCAACGAAATAAGTTCAACAATAACATAATAATTAACTTAGTATTCTACGCGTGTTTCTATGCCATTCCTACTAAGTTCCATCGTAACAACTTCATCAACCTGCAACATGTTAAAAAGTATAGTTCAATAACAAACTATTGGCGAGTACACAAGTTTAATATCATAGCATAAGTATAAAATCCGATTAAACAAATCCACATGATTAGCTAGCTTACAAGATAAATGTAAACAAGGCATGTGAATCTACAAGTCCATCCTCTAGTGTACCGCAAAATAGATTAAAACTTAACATTGACCACAAGAATACAGGCGGTGCGTTACTCCTATAGCGCTATACTTGTTAAGGGAGGCTCGATCAAAGTTAATGACATTTAGATCACATAAGAATATACCAAGTAACAATTCAAGTAGCATAAGACTAAAGCATGTTGATGGATTGTTTGTGTATAGAATAAAGTGTGATTTAGTGTAGTTTTAGTAAATTAATCATGTTGCACCCAAATAGTGGAAAGCATAAAATGGGTCGAGTGTACTCACGGTTTTGCAAAGTAATATCCATGAGAGAGTTTGGTTGATTTAGGGGATGGAACACCAAGTTTATCCTACACAAGGCAAACATAGGTGTGTGAGCATTAGATTGACGGGGAGTTTAATGAATTTAGGAATTTAAAATGTGTAAGAAAGTATACATATGAAAGTATTCATCTAGACATTACGCTCGTTTTTTACACTAATAAGCCCCGAAGGGTGTTTGTGTTTTTATGGGTCATGCCCAATAGAATCGTAATGATTGTTATGTCTAAGATAAAATAACCTACTTTTTAAGACAACTAACCATTTGGTTATGGTCTAAGTTTCGGTTATATTAAGTATTTACATATAGTTATATTACTACTAATTAATCATATAGTTCATGTATTTCATGGAAGCCATGTAAGTCATGTAAGTCCTGCATGGAGGTAGGAGGATAACCATCCTAAACCTCTTTCATAAGATTCACCATTACACAAGATTGACACAAGGACAATCCGGATGGTCAAGAATTATAGAAATCATCAAGTGATGGGTGGATTGAATAGTTGAATGGCCAAGGCCTTCATGTAATCACATCTACACCAACACAAGCTTGTAAGCTTGGATGGCTCAACACTTGTGGGTTTAAAACCCTAATAAAAAGCCACAAGTTTAGAGGCATGTTATGCCTCTTGATTGTGTGTGAACAAGTCTAGCTTAACACACTAACCATAAGCTTTGATTAGTGGCATATGTAGCATAGATTTGTTATGTTAAAAGTATGTTCGAAAAAGTTTTATAAGTTATCTTCCAAAACAGAAAGTTTGGCCCCAAAAATGATGTGATTCCACCTTGGTTCTCCATGGAAAACCTATGGTAACATCTATATGGCTTTAGCAAACATTGTTGAGGAAGAAACAAAGTGAAAACATTGAAAAATTTAAAGTTTGAAAGATAAAAATTTGGGCAGAAAGTTTGTGCACTTTGGACCTCAAAATGGTGTGGTTTCACCTTAGTTTGCCTAAGCAAACTTGTGAGAACCTTCCTAGACGTTATCCAAGAGTGTTAGAAAGAAAAACAAGGTAGAAAGAAGAAGAAAAGTGAGTCGAAACTCACTTGCAAGCTGTTGAGTTTCAGTAGAGAAATTCTGAAGTTAGGGACTTGTTTGGGGAATATGGAGGCTTGTAAAAGTGGAAAAGAGGTGGAGGAACTTATGTTTATATAGGGGGAAGATTAGAGTTAAGTTTAGGGCTGAATTAAATGCACTTGGGAGGAAGTTTGAATCAAAAAAAAGTATGGGAAGACAGCCACATGTTGCGGCCGCAACATGGCTGTTTTCTTTTCTTTTTTTGGTTTCAAAAAAATAATGCATGTATTAGACTTATAACTTTGTATTTTATTTGTGTGACATGTATGGGTCTTGAATATGGTATAATGTGGTGCATATTGTTGTTTCAAAAACCCTAAAAGGACAATTAAAACAAGTATTTTTCTTGAACATAAAAAGACATGATTTTAGGATATGGAAGCTTGAATTCTTTGAATAATATCACTAGTTGTTTTGCTTGAGTTTAGCATAAGGTTTATAGACTTTCATCAAACATTTACACATCGTCTTGGATTGATTTAAGAAGGAATAAAGTGTCGTACGCACATAAGTTCAACATGAATATAGTTTGCGAATTTAGCATCATTGATTAATCTTGATTACAATCAAAACCTTAGAATACATTGAATTTGAGAATAGAAATATGATTACAAGGTTTAGACTTTCCAAAAATAGAAGCACGAAGCGATATTACTAAAAACGGAAAGATACAAATGCGAAGCGTTACAAGATGATAGAAAGCCAAAATATTCTACAACCTCTGATCCTTGTAATAAATGAACATCTGCTGAAGCCAAGCTCTGTTGAAGACAAAGGTCTGCCCTAGCACAGCTCTGATAAAGACCCAAAGGTCTGCCAAAGCAAAAGCTCTGCTGAAGATTAAAGCTAAGGCCTGCCAATGCAAAGCTCTGCTGAAGCCTCAAAGGTCTGCCAAGGCAAAGCTCTGCTGAAGACTAAACCTAAGGTCTTCCAAGGCAAAGCTCTGCTGAAGCCCAACAGAGGATGTCTCATCAGTGCTTACTATCAGACGTTGTATTATATAGTTTATAGCAGTCTTTAGCTTAGCAGATGGTGTAGTTAGTTTTAGCTTATTACATGTCACTTTCAATGTGACGTCAGCATAAAATGCTCAGCGGTTTGCTGTGTACTATAAATAGAACAGTGTGTGTACTATTCTATTCATCACTTCACCTTGACATTTTGTGTACGAGCAAATCAGGGTGATCTTAGGCTGCGGGGAGTTCCTAATCGTTCATGCATACGTAAATTCATAAATTTATAAAAGCATGTTTGTGAAAGCAATCTTCCTATTGTTGTGAATACAAAGTTTATTATTTCTGCTGCACTATTCTTACATGTTTATCCACTTTCATCGATTTCATCTTAAACATCACAACAATATCAAACTCAGATCCTAACAATTGGTATCATAGCTTGGTCAATCGATTTTGATTTAACAATCAATTTGATTTGAACAGATCAGCTCTCACTGCTAATTCGTTTGCTCGTCGGATTGAAAACAAAGTAAAAGTTTATTTACTTCAAAGTAGTTTAAACAAAAATCTGTTTTACAAACAATTGAAAATGTCTCAAAATTCACAAGATCCTCACAACACTGGTAACATGTTTAAACCACCGATTCTCGTCAAATCTGTATACAATATCTGGGGCAAAGACGGATGGGTCATGTTCTTGCTCAGCAAAACACCGGTTACTGGAAGTCGGTTATCTTTGGACCCTCATGTTCTAATGATACGAAGTACTAAGGACCCTAAAGTCCAAGTACCCAAGAATCCTAAAAATTACTCCGAGTAGGATTTCCAAAAGATCGAGCTAGTTGCAAAGGCATTTAGCATCATGGCCTCTACATTGCCAAACGATATCTATGCTGGTTGTTGCATTGCAATAGTGCAAATGAGTTATGGGATGCATTGAAAGAGCAATTCGGTGGGACTGAGGAAGTAATTGAAAACAACAGAGAGGTTCTGAATCAACAATATAAAACGTTTTGTCATGTAAAAAGGAGAGTCATTAACCTAACAGTTTGAAATATTTAGTTGTCTCATTAGTGAGCTTAAACTGGTTAATGTTGAGTTTGCAAATTCTACTTTAAATAGTCGTTTTCTTAGATCATTACCAGACAAGTGGGACACTATAGCTTTTTTAACTAGAAATTCAGTTGGGTTCAAAGAAATGAGTCTTACTCAGCTTTGTAATAGGCTCCTCATTTATGAGAGAGAGTTGAACTAGAAAAAGAAGCTACAAGAGTTTAGAAAAGTGGCTGGTGACTATGCATTCGGTATCACAACACTTTCTGGCCAAGAAGAAGCCTCTAGCAGCTGTAAGGTTTAGAGTTATGATCATTTTATTGACATAACCTCCGGTGGTAATTTCAGCTCTAATTCTTACACACCCAATTATGCTTTTACTGCTAATGGGGAAAGCCAAACTTCTGATAACTTATCCTTTGAGTTGAATGACCTTCAACATTTTGACCCTACAGATTTGGAAGAAATTTATATTTTGCACCAGCTTGCCTTGTTGAGTGTTACAACTAGCAAGTATTACAAGAGAACTGGTAGAAAGTTTCTATGGTTGCATGGGGGGCTAAAAGTTAGGCTGGATAAGTCAAAGATTAAATGTTTCAAGTATAATAGGCTAAATCACTTTGCTAGAGAATATAGGTCTCAAACATCTGGACCAATTACCACACATCCTAGCCCTAGACCTCAAAACACTGTCCATTATTCCTAAAATACCCCTGCTCCTCATATGCAAAATACTGCTCATTTTTCACACCCTGCTACCACTTTTCCTGTGTAATATGTTCAAACCGCTGTTCCTCAAATTCAATATGTTCAAGCCCCAGCTCCTCTGGTTCAAATGCAACCTGCACAACAAGTTACTCAAACCACTTCTCAAGCATAGGTTAATCAACAGAGCTTCTTTACTTTGGGCTTTGTTGATTGGAGTAGCTTGCCTAAGGATCTGACTAATGAAAACTTTGCTCTAATTGCTGACACTAAAAAGAAACAAAATGAATTTTGCTTTATGGCATTAGAGTCTATAGTTGAGGGTGTTGAATTTGAGGAAGTGGAGCCTAAGTCTATGTGTCTGATGGTCATGATGAAACAGTTGTTACACAAGAAAATGTTGATGAAGAATTAAAACCTCTGTCTAACCCATGGGATGCCAGTGTTTGTGAAGGTGAATGTGATTGTGCCATGATGGTTGCTACTAAGGTATCTCCTCGGGTCTTAAAAGATCTATGTTCAGATAAATGCATCATAGCTTTTGTAACATAAAAGAGGTGAATGAAAACCTTAGGAATAAGATTTTAGATGATGAATTGCAGTTTGAAAAGCTTTCAAAAAAGCTAAAAACTAAACTGTTTGAAAAAGAATCTGGAATCACCAGCTTAAAACATGAAGCTAGCATAACCAAGGACAACTCCAAACTATGATAGAAAAATATCAGGTTTACAAAAGGGAGTTGGAATCCACCCAAATCACTTATGAAAAATGGGTGAAATCCTGTAAAGGTTATGAAATTATGTTAGAAAACCAGGTTAAGAGTATCATAAAATTTGGCATTGGTTTCAAAGAAAATGACCAAATTTCTAAAAATGTTACTGGAAATGATTCTGGTGTGGTTGAAATTGTTCCAACAAGCTTGGTTGGTCAAGAAATCAAAGTCACTAATAAAAATGGAAATAAAATTGTTTTAGAAAGACATGAGGGATCCCCAACTTTTAAGGAGATTGAGAAGTATCAATTTAAACCACATGGTCTGATGAATGTGACATTCTTGAAAATTTCAAGCTAATTGATTTTTCAACCATTGAAGGTGTCAAAGCACCAAAGGCAAGAATCATTCCCATTAAAGAATTACCAGTAGATGTTACAACATCTGCTGACAAAAAGTCTAAAAAAGGGAAAAAGAAAGAAAAGATCAAAAACTTGTTTTGTGATTTCTGCGAAAAGAAGAACCATGTTACCGAAAGCTATTTTCTTCTAAAAGCTCATGACATTAACAAAACAAGTGTGATCATTGATTCTCCAACCTGCACAATTTGTAAAAAACAAATCATAAAACTCAAGAGTGTGTTTATCTCAAAAATTTTGATGTGAAAAAAATGAGTATAAATCCAAAACACTGGAAAGTGTAGTACTTCAAAAGGAAAGTCTAAACAGAACTTTGTGCCTGTTGAAACACCTGTTACCAAAGCACTGCACAAAACCTCTGCTCCCAGAGAGGTGCAGGTAAAGATGCACCACCTGCCAACCAGTACCCAAGAGGATATGGCCAACCAATTTACCAAAAGGTACCTCTTAGTTAAGAGGGTTACAAAAGGCTCTCAAAACCAAGAGTAAATAGGCATCCTCATGGTTACTATCATCTGGTAGGAGATGGGTCTCAACAGATTTTACAAAGATCTGTTCAAACTACTGACCATTCTTCTAAATTTGTGACTGACATGTCTATGACCCTTTCCAAAGCCATTTTGGCTTTAGAAACCCACCTAAATTAATTAATTACCACTATGCAAGGAGCTTCTACTTGCCTTAATAGTTTATGGTATGTAGATAGTGGAGGCTCCAGGCACATGACAGGATGTAGAGCCCATCTCAAAGACTTCATGGCTCATGGAGGGGGTGATATATCCTTTGGTGATAATTCAAAAGAGAAGGTGCTTGGGCTAGGAACTGTTTAGGCTGGGAAACTCAAATTTGACAATCTGAAATTTAATCTTCTTAGTTTTTTCACAAGAGATGAACATTGTGTTTCCTGTTTAAAAGGTAAACAACATAAAAGTTCATACAAGCCCATTGGTGAGTCCAAAACAAGTTAATGCTTACAATTGTTGCATATGGACTTGTTTGGCCCTATAAAAATCATGAGCCTTAAACAAAAAAAGTATTGCCTTCTTATTGTTGATGATTTTTCTAGGTTTACTTGGACTTAATTTTTGCACTCCAAGGATGAGACTGCAGGTATCTTGCAGGGATTTGTGAAATAAGTTGAAAAGCAATTTGACCTCCAGTAAAAGTCTTCAAGAGTGACAATGGTACAAAGTTTAAAAATAAGGAGTTGGATGAGTTTTGTGTGTCAAAAGGAATTGTAAGGTAGTAAAACATTCCAAGAACACCAGAACAAAATGAGGTGGTTGAAAGGAAAAAACAAAACTTTGATTGAAGCTGCCTAAACAATGCTTGCAGACTCAGGTTTACCCTTAACCTTTTGAGCAGAGGTTGTAAACACTGCTTGCTATGTGCAGAACAGAATCTTGATAAACCCCAGGCATCAAACAATTGCTTATGAAATTATGTATAAGATCAAACCACTAATCTCATACTTCAAAATCTTTGCCTGCCCATGTTTAATTTTGAACTTAAAATATTCAATTGCAAAATTTGCAGCCAAAGTGGATTATGGTATTTTCTGGGATACTTAACCACTGCTAAAGCCTATAGAGTCTTTAATTCAAGGACTAGGTGTGTGGAAGTGACTTTCAATGTAAAGTTCAATGAACTTTCTTTATTAAAAATCCCAGCAAATCCTGCAGAATTGTTTGATCTAAATAAATTTACATTTCATGATGTGTCGGTCAAGACTAACCCTTTAGGTATACCACAATCTTCACCACCAAACTATGGATATGACATTGTGATTCCACAGTATAAAGTCACTTCCACAATTACAGGAACATGTGTAATTAACAATTGTGAAAACTCTACCACTTCTAGATCAACCACTGCTGATCCTCAATCCTCCGCCATCTCATCAAATGTAACCTCGGTTGATAAAAGTCTAACCACTGTGGATAAAAGTCAACATGTTTTCACACCTCTCTCTCCAATACCTTGTTGGAACTTTTGAGATCGTTGGTACTTGGTTTTTGTAGGTTTTGGATGGTTTTGTAATAGCTTATTATATTCTAGAAAGTTTAGGGGTTGAAAATGTAACTATAGGGAAACTTCCCTTAGCGGCGTATTTAATGTCCCAACGTATTTATTAAATACGCTGGGTAGTCATTGTGTTATATATATATGTGTTCAATGAAAACCCTAGTCCAAGGTTCTTGGACAAGTTTTGGTGATTTCTCTTGGGTTGTGATTATTGTTTTTGTGCTAAATCCGAACATTCAGGTGTTTTTAGTGATTATATCTTTTGGGATTCCATACACAACACTTGTTGTTTGATCCATACAAGAATCTTCATCTTCATCTTTTGGTTTTTCTTAACTTTTACACATTCAAGCAACTAATATATAGTTGTTTGGGTTATAACAATCAAACCACTGTGATCCGAATATGTTTTGGACTCACAATTTGGTATCCGAGCAATTGTGCTCTTAATTGTTTGAGTTTTTGTTAAGATTCTTCAAGTTTTGAAGGTTTTTCAAAAGTTTTCAAAGTTTCAAGGTTTTTCAAATTTTTGGACCTAAGATGGCTTGATCATGTGTGTTTAATCATTGGGTTGTTGTTAATCAATGTTTTGTAAACATTTGGGTTATTTTGGTACAAAAAAACATGGATTTTGAGTCGTTTTTGGGTTATTAGAGGGCTTTTGTTCGTCCTTAAACCCTACTGGGCGTATTTAAATTTGAAGACAGTGTAGATATATTTGAATATAGCGTATTTAGTTTGAAGATTGCGTAATTAAAAAATACGCCGGCATTATACTAGCGCATTTGTTGATTCTCAGCGAAATAATGTCAGCGTGTTTAATCAAAGGTGACTACGAAGTCAGTGATAAAGATCCTTAGCGATTTTATCACGGAGATCGGCGTATTTAGCCAAACTCATGTTTGTTTTGTCTATTCAAGCGGATTTAGCTATTGTCGTCAGTCCAAGAAGCCAAGAATCATCAGCATAATTACTATATTCAGTGTATTTGCTCACTGATCTCACAAATTCCCAGCGTAATTAATCTTCACCAGCGATTTTAAGCACAGTAACTTAAAAACCAGCGTAATTAATTCCTGATCAAAACTTTGAACTTGAAATCATGCCAAAATGTCACTAAATAAACTGAATCCAATCGCTCAAGCTGCACTTGAAACCGGAACTGCAACTATGCCTCCTAAGCTGAAAGATCTGAAGATGTTAGCAGCTGGAAGAACCGAACCATAGCATTCTTTGAGTATACCGACTTACCCAATGGATGTTTGTCACTGTTTGACCCCATATTCCTATGGTAATTCGTGACGATGTCCATACAATCAACGAAGATCCTTCAACCTTCACTGATGAAGATAGGACACTCATCCAACGTGACCGTAGGGCTCACGCTGCTCTAACAATGGCTCTATTAAAGGATGACAACAACCTGTTTGAGGAATACACCTCGGCTCATGAACTATAGCTGGCTCTTATTGATCACTATGAAGGCAACGAAGAACTGATGGATAACAAGAGAGATATGGTTCAGGAAGAATGTGACATGTTTGGAAGTCCTCGAGGTTTGTCAGATCACATTAGCTCTTATTGAATGTGTTAACAAAAATGAAGAAAGTCGGTAATCCCGTTGCCAACTATGCTTCAATAAAAAACTTTTGTACTCTCTTCAAAAGAATGGAGCCTACAGTGCATGATGATCAAAAGAACCTTCCTAACCAGTACGACTCCAGTTACTCTGTCGGAATTGGTCAACACTCTAAAGGCTTTGAAAATGGACGTGCTCAAAAAGAGATGAACCAAATAGGATACTCATAACAAAAGTCTGCTCAATCCGTTACTGCTATTATGCCCAAGAACATGGCATTCGTAGCCCCCACAGTCTCTGGGAGTTCAAGCTCTCAAAGTGCCGGTGCATCTTACTTCAACGCTTCCACAAACTCTGTTAAGGCTCCACAATCCAACAAGAAAGCTACTGTGGTCGGTGTCGCTCAAGCATTAAAGATCTCAACAGAACATGTTGCACTGTTTAACACTTTCCTCATCAGCTATGAGGCTCTTATGTCATGTGAACTGAAACGGGATTTTCTTTCAGCTGAGGACATGTACCAAGTTATTCCAAATGATATGGAAGAAATGGATCTCAAATGGCAGATGGCTATGATCACCTTAAGGCTGAAAAAGTTTCAAGACAAGACAGGAAATAGATTGTCTCTCAAAAAAACCTATTTCGACAAGTCAAAGTTGCGATGCTACAACTGCAAGAATCTGGGTCACTTTAAGAGAGATTGCCCACTGTTGAAGAATAAAAATGCTGAGATTTTCGCAGCAAGAAGGCCAATCGCTATTGAGAGAAGTGAGAATGTTACTGATAACACCCTAAAGGCACAGGTGGTTGAAGATTATGACTAGGATGAAGAAATTACTGAGGCAAAGGAAGAAGTCAACAAGGCTCTTATGGCTAAAATCTCTACAGCATTAGTCTCGTCTTCATCAAGTTGTGTTGATAAACAAGCTTCAGGAATTCCTAAGGGAGACAAAGTTACAAATAAAGGCTTGAAGAGCATCATCGCTCCTACTGAACCATCAACAGATAAGGGAAAGAAAGAAGCTGAGAAGCCTGAACTAAAGAAGAAAGCCCAAGAAGCAACCAGCGGCATCATGGATGAGAAAGCTAGAACTTCTGCAGCCGCCATGAAAGCTGAATCTACAAAAGAAAAAGGAGGATAAGAATATGGTAAACAACATACCGTATGAATTTAAAGCAAAACTATGCTCCCAACAATGTTTGAACGTCGTGGCACATTACAAATCACTCAACCGTGACCTGATTTGAGAAAAGGAAAAGGTTTTGCAATTTAACAAAGACCTGAAAGAAAACGAAGCTGCATATCAGAGAAAGTTGAACTCAACTTTGGCTAAAATGCAGACATTAAAAGAATTTGTTTTTAGATAAGATTTTATCATAAATAATTTAACTAAAAGATTAGAAAAATCTCAAAATGAAAACAATAAATTGCAAATCACGATCGATAAATGGAAAATTAGCCAAAAGGCACTGGTTGATATTGAAAACTGCCAACGACCGACATTCGTGAAGGCTGAGATTGGATACAAGGATAAGCTCGGAAACGAAAGAAATATTTCCTCATCCGCATAGCAAAAACTATGTACCTATGCCATCTCCTCATCCTAATAATAATTTACTTGATAAAAATGATCCTTATGCTCAAAATGTCTCTTACGAAAATGACAAAAATACTAACATTTCTGAAAGTAATGCAGATGTGTTTGAGCATAAAGAAGATGTGTGCGATAAGGATGATGACTATGGAGGATCGAAAATAGGGATAGGATATTCGGGTGACAGTTATTCCACCATTAACTGGTTCGTCTGGGATCGTAATAAGAAAAACAGTACTTCTATTCAAGATAACTTTAATAGTTTGACTAGGATAGATGACTGTAATGGTTGTGTGCCTAATTTGATATTCAGGATGACTGTAATGGCCATGTGCCTACATTTAAGACCCACAACCACGAGAATGTAGTGGTTGAATGTCATAACTTAAATTCTGCTTTTAGTGATGAAAATGTTGTTCTTGAATCCCCTGTGTTTGTTCCAGAATTGAAGAAAACATATTTGGAAACTTCCTTACAGAGGAAATTCCCGAGTTTGTTCCATCATGTACAGGTACATCAGAGTCTGATAAAGAATCAACACAAGTCAACATCAGCGAAGACTCAAGCACAACTACTTCGGAAAGTGGTGAAGAAACCTCAAGTGAAAATCAAGAATCAACTTCTTCATCAGATAGCAAGAACGATGAAGATTGCATTAAGGATGAAAATCGTCTTGATAAGAAAGTGAAGAAAGTCGAAAGTTCAAGCTACACTGCATCATGAGACAATCCTTCAACCAACTCTAGACACTCATCACATACATCATCTTCACACCCGGCGCCTACCAAAAAGAAAAGAGCAAATTGCAAGCAATGTTTTCGCTGTGGTCACTTAGGACATACTGAGAAACATTGCAAGAGCAAGAAATTTTCTAAACCTAAACAAGATTTTGTCCAAAGTTTCACCGAACAATTTGATAATTTTAGGAAATCAGTCAAATACATAGCTCATTCAACATGTTTTTGGAAAAGAAAAGAAGTATTCTTGTTCAAAATCACAATAGATTAAACTTGAAACAAGTCTGGGTTCCGAAAACTAACTAACTTGTATATATTTGTGTTTGTTGTTGTATACCAGAATAAATTGCAAAAATGGCTTTGAATGCTCATGGAATACATTTGGCACGTGGACAATGGATGCTCAAGGCATATGACCGGATTGAAGGAACTCCTAAAGAACTTTCGAATCATCGACGACGACTTCCAATCTTTAGCCGGAGATGAAAAGGGAGGGAAAATTGTTGAAATAGGGGACATCGTATCTAAAGAACTTACATTAGAGAACGTCAATTATGTACCAAAATTGAGTAACAATCTCATGAGCGTATCACAAGTCTGCGACAAAGTAATATTGGTGTTGTTCAACGATGTGGAATGCCTATTTCTCAAGCCCGAATACTCCGTTCCTACCGAAATGATTATGCTCACAGCTCCTCATCAAAACAACACCTATGTTCTCAATATGAAAAATGCAAAATCCAATGAGCATATGACTTGTCTAATCTCAAAAACGTCATAATCGGAATCACTGCTTTGGCACAGGCGATTAGGGCATGTGAACTTCAAAATTATTAATAAACTCTACAAGCTAAATTTAGTGAAAGGTTTACTTATCAAAAAATTTCCATTTTCAGAAAAATGTATCGTATGCGCCCAAGGCAAGCAACACTAAAAGCCATACAAATCCAAAGGAGTGAATACGATATCCGCTCCATTGCAATTGTTGCATTTGGATCTTTTCGGTCCTATTAGTTTTAAAAGTCTGGCTAAAAGATCCTATTGCTTGGCATATTTTCTTGAAGCCAAAAGCGAGATCGCCTCCACTCTCAAGAACTTCACTTCCATGAGCGAAAATGTGATCAAGCTGAAGGTCAAATCAGTCAGGAGTGACAATGGATTTCAATACAAAAATCAAACGTTTATCTCCTTCTATGAAGAAAATGGAATAGGCCTTCAGTACAGTGCAACCAGAACTCCTCAGCAAAACGGCGTAGCAGAACGGAAGAATAAAACACTCATTGAAGTTGCTTGAACTATGCTCGTAGACTCCAAGCTTCCTATCATCTTCTGGGCAAAAGCAATCAACACAGCATGCTATGTTTTGAATCGAGTTCACATCGTTAAACCTCATGGAAAAACCGCCCATGAACTTCTTTACAAAAGGAAGCCTCTGATAGATTTCCTTAGACCGTTTGGATGTTCTTATACACTCCTCAACACTAAAGACAGTCTTATCAAGTTTGAAGCAGTTGGTGATGTGTGATACTTCATGGGATACTCATCTACTCAGAAGGCGTATCGAGTTTACAACAAACGAACCAAGATAGTGCTTGAATCATACTATGTCGACTTTCAAGAAGAAACTCCACCAACACTAGAAATTCTCCAAACTGGTTTTACGATGTAGATGTTGTTTTCAACACTTTTGACATTCCTTTAACACTCTCTGAAACCGAACCTACTGAACAGACCCATATAGAACCCTTGTTTGATCCTTCAGACATCCGCCTCAACCCTTTCATAACTCGCTTCACCCCAGTTTCATCCGATCTAATCCTTCCTGTTGAAGAAGTTAATGGTGACACTTCGGCTGAGAATGCATCTGCGAATGGTACCTCTTTTTCACATCCGAATGTGGATGAACCAACTAAAGAAGACGGGCCTCCAATTATCTATATCGACGAACACTTCACCAATCTACCTCAACAAATTGAGACCCACACCAACGCAGGTTACAAGACAAATCGAAATCATCCCGTTGAGAATTTCATTGGTCTCGTGGAAGATGGAGTTCGAACTCGTGGATAAACATATACCATCAGCACTGGATTGTACGCAGCTTTTGTTTCGCAGTCCATACCAAATGACATCGAAGAAGCTATTTAGGATTCTAGTTGGGTGTAGGCAATGCAGGAAGAGTTATCTCAGTTTTGTAAGCTCAGAGTTTGGGAATTCATTAATCTACCAGATGGAAAGTATCCTATTGGCACTAAGTGGGTATTCCGTAATAAAATGGATGATCGTGGTGTAGTCATCAAGAACAAGGCAAGATTGGTCATTCAAGGTTTTCGACTGGAGGAAGGGATTGACTATGAAGAAGTTTTTGCTCCGGTAGCATGTTTGGAGGCTATTAGAATATTCTTGGCATATGCCTCGTACGAAAACTTTAAGGTGTTTCAGATGGATGTGAAAGTGCGTTTCTATATGGGAAGGTGAAAGAGGAAGTCTATGTCTGCCAGCCTCCAGGCTTTGAAGATCCACATTTCCCTAAACAATACTATAAACTTAACAAAGCTCTCTATGGTCTTCTTCAAGCTCCTCGAGCCTGGTATGAGACTTTGTCGACATATCTTTTGGAATGTGGATACACAAGAGGTAAAAACGACATGACTCTCTTCATGAAAAGGATCGGAGATAATGTGATGCTGGTTCAGATTTATGTAGACGATATTATTTTTGGGTCAACCGATGAAGCTTTATGCAAGGAATTCGAGAAGGTTATGAAGGCAAAGTTCAAAATGAGTATGATGGGAGAGCTCACATTTTTCTTGGGACTGGAGGTGAAGCAACGAGAGGATGGTATACTCATTCATCAAGAAAAGTACATCAGGGATATTCTCACAAAGTACAGCATGAGCGATTGCAAAACCGCTAGCACACCATTTGCGGCTCAAACGGAACTCACTCATGATCTTCAAGGAAAACCGGTGAACAAGTCCTTCTATCGCTTGATGATAGGCTTGTTGATGTATCTAACCGCAAGTAGGCCTGACATTAAGTGGGTTGTCTGCATCTGTGCACGGTTTCAGACAAATCCAAAAGAATCTCATGAAACTGTAGTTAAATAAATTTTTCGCTATCTAAAAGGAAGACCCAAGCTTGGACAGTGGTATCCCAAATATAGTAATTTTTATTTAATTGCGTATTCTGACAGTGAAAATGCAGGTTGCAAGGTTGATAGAAAGTCAGTTTCAGGAGGTTGCCGATTCTTAGGAAATTGTCTCATTTTGTGGCAAAGCAAGAAGCAGACGACAGTCTCCACGTCTACTGCTCAAGCCGAATATACGACGGCTTATAGTTGTTGCTCACAAGTCCTCTGGATACGCAATCAGTTGCTGGATTACGGGATCAACATCATGAAGACTCCGATATACATTGACAAGAGACGTGTCTAGGAACTGTGAAGAATCCAATCCACCACTCCAGATCATGCAATCCGAGATGCGTACGAGAAAGGATGCATTCAAGTGGTGCATGTGGATACTATGCAATAGACAGCTGATATTTTAATGAAAGCCTTTGACAAAACACATTTCAACCAGTTGGTAACCTGGTTGGAAATGATCAATTTCCTTGAGTGGAAAGAACTTGCGTCTTCATAACCGACTTAAAAAAAAAACCCGCTTTCAAAATAAATTAGTATCTTAAAATTGTGCCCATCGAAAAGATTTTATGCAAAACTAAAATTTCATTTTCAAGCAATGGACTTTTGAAAATACAATTTTAGGGGGGAAGATTTCCAGAAAATGAGCATTCTTATTGTTTTGATGTTCCGGTTGACACTTGCTTAAGAAATGGTAAAAAACCGCTGACACTCTGTTGGTTTTTAAACAGAAAAAGAATGGAAAATCAAGATGCTAATCAAGGAAAATCGGGGTACCAAGCAACGACGTGTCAGTAGATTCAGCAATACCATCGAGTAAACTACGATTAGGCGATATAAGTTAATGCTTGCACAAGAATGCTAGATACCCACAATGTTGTGCAACTTGCGGGTAACACGTTGCGGCATATGGCTTAATGGTCTTAAATCTTGCGTTTATAGATTGCCAATGTCTGAGATTTCGGGTCTTTATATTGACTAATCATTCGGGGATATCATAATTGCTCTTCTACTGCATCCAGATATATGCTGACCTAGACACGATTATGATATCTTTTCAAAAGAGCCAATGTGGCCAAAACCTTACACTCAAGAAACTCTCATAGAGATTTATTCAAGTGCATAAATCGTACCGCTTGTGGTATTTGCCTTAGCCCTCGTTACACATTGGTCTCTATCTGACCTGATGATTATTGTCTATCGTTGAAAAATAAAATGAATGAAGTCAATATACTCACCCGCTATGAGGAATCCTTGTGCATACCTTGATCGCGGGGGTATGTCCTGACGTGGGACTCACGAGCACAACATTCTAACAGTCTACCTTGAGTGGGGACCATTGCAATTCTTGTCAATATTACTACAGCATGATAAAAAGCTCACCGAAAACATGTTGAAAGAAGGATACATGAATTCAAGAGGACAAACATATTGACAGTTTTTCTTGTGCCTCGATTATTCAATATTTTCTTATATATAACAGACTGACAAGTGTTACCAATATGGTCTTTTGTAGGAAAGTCATGGAGTTTCAATTAAAAGATAATTGTGAAAAAGGAAGCTTCATGGTTCTAAAAATGAATTATGGTGTCCAAATTGCAAAGTTTTGATTTTCTTAAAACCTATTTTCTGTTTTTGCACTATTCTTAGCTAAAATGGGCACATTTTCGAAGAAAGTTTAAGATTTTCGAGCATATTTGGTATGGACTTCTTAACTTTGAAGAAACCTTCTAAAAGATCTGAGGCGGCGTAATTATCTTTCCAGCATATTCAACAAATACGCTGGAAGAAATTTTAGTATATGTATCTATTTGTTTTTAAAATCTGCACATTTCACTTTTTCCTCTACAGTCATCCCGATCAACATTCAAACAATCAATATAAACTTCTTCAAAAAATCAAAAGCCGATTACTTAGCATCTGATATCGGTATGTTTTTCATGTTTTCTAGTCGTTTGTTGAGTGTCCATAATTGCAGAAAATGTGTACAGGGCATAGACAATCACTGGGATTGTTTAAATCAGATTTCAAGGGTTTTGAAAGGGTTTATCAGGAAATTCTTGAAGCTAGCGTAATTATGATGAATATAACGAAATTACCTTGATGACAGCGTATTTAAATGCAATCAAAGGATCACACATTTAAGACTTGAATGTGAATTCGAGCAACCGGCGTATTTGACAAATACGTCGGTCAATCAATGTAGATAAATATCTACGCTGACTGTAGTCTCGAAATGATACTTAAATACGCGACCCGATACCAGCGTAATTGCCGTAATCACAATCATAACACAACATAAATGACTGGCGTTTTTAACTTGTTTAATCGGCGTAAATATCACTATTACCTGTGCATTTAATCTAATCAACACTAATCTTATTAGCGTAAATAATTTTTACTTAAGCGTAATTAACAACCTTACAGCATTTTTATCTAGCGAACTTATGATTATGTAAATAGTCTGTAAATACCTTGTAAATACTTTATTTCGAAACACATATCTAACTTGGCTTGTTTCCATGTTTTTCATAAATGGTGAAAGAGAAAATCTGGGGTAAAATACGGAAGCACAATCAACCGTGCAAAATACAGCCGCCGCCAAAAGACTTTGAAGACGTGGCAGACTGGATAAACTCAAGCAAGATCAGTTACGCGGTCCAAGCAGATCCAACTGTTTATAGCATTCATATCGAAGAATTCTGGAAAACAGCAAAAGTCATAACTGTCAATGAGGTCAAGAGGATCACGACAACTGTTCGGAACAAGAAAGTCATTGTAACCGAACACAGTGTGCAAAGAGTGCTCAGTCTCGGAGACGATCACAAGGATCCACTACGATTAAAGAAAGATGATGTTCTAGATGGATTCAGAGGAATGAGATACGTTAGAGATTTTAGGGACAAGAATGAGATCAAACGAAAAGGTCTCACAAAATATTGCCGATTTATTCTTCATGTGTTTGCTATGAGTTTAGCCCACAGAAAGGGAGGTTACGACAGGTTGAATTTGGAATGGTCCGCTGCTATGCTAAACTTATGCACCAGGCAACCGTTCAACATTTCTAGCCTAATTTTCTACTGTATGGTCGATAACGCAAACACCTCAACATGGGCCAGGTAACATCGATTTGTATAGCTTCTTATCAATGATCAACATCCCAATCTCCCACACGACAATGACATGTACAAATTTCAGCTCCCAATGGGCCGACAAATCACAGAACTGAAAACAGAGAGTGGGTGATGTTGCACTAGTGGATGTATAGAGAGGAAATATTTCCATTGGTGAAAGCTGCATACGAAAAATATCGGTAAGGTGTTAAAAGAAAGAGACAAAAAGACGCCAAAGAGGAAGCGAATGAAGAAGAAGAAGAAGAAGAAGAAGAGGCAGGACGGTTGATCAGAAAGAATAAAGGAAAACAGCCTACGAAAGAAGGGGAATCGTTGAAGAAAAAGAAAGATACCTCGATTTCAGAAAGTCTAATGGAGAGTAGTATTCGTGCAGGTGGCACAAGAGAACACAGAGAGCACATTGAGAATTTATGTGCCATACATGATGCTGAAGAAAGGGAAAAGAGAGAAGCAAAGAGAAAAAGGTGTGAGATGATAGAGTCTGAGACTCCAGTGACTGTCACATCAGAGCAGGAACAATTGGATGAGTTTGTTGATCAACTAATTGTAGATCCAGAAGCTCCAAGCAGGTCACCTTCCCAGAAAAGAAAGAAAACAGGGGAAGGTTCCTCAATAAGTGCATCAACAAAATCAATACCACAGCAAGTTCCACGCAGACCTCGTCCATTCCAAGAACTTTATGATAAATTGTCAAAAGATATTGGAACAGGTCCAACACAAGAAATATGCTTACTAAAGCATCAACTGAGTAACACAAATGTGATACGTGAGAAGCTGAGAGAACAAAGAAAAAGAAACAGGGAGCTTCATGCTTATGTGACGGAATAAACAAGATTTGTTAGATTCCAACAAGACGGTATGGAGAAGATGTATAGAATGATCAGAGAGCTATGTGCTAAAGCAGAAAGACAACCAATGTTCTCAACTTCAGATATCTTCGACTATGAAAACTTTAAGGTAGAGGAAGACAAACGTAAAGCTGAAGAAAAAGAAGAGACGATTAGAATCAGCTGTGAATGTTACTAATTTCAACCTGTGACTCTTACCAATTTCAAGAAATGGTTCTACGACGGCAAAACAGATGAAGCTGTTATCAGATCCGATACTAATGAAAATATTTGTATTCTGGATCCAATGGATGTTTTTATGTTCTACCTATCCGATTTAAATATTCTTTATGACCACAAGACTCATGTTGGTGCTGGGAACGAGTACAAGAAGAAGGCATGCTATTTCAAAGGGCGGTAGAACGAGCGAGGGAACAAAAAATTGAAGTGATGGACATTCAGAATAGAATTGAAAAATAAAAGGAGAAAGGGGAAGCTAAGAAAAAGAAAAGGAAGCAGAAATCGTCAGCAAAGCAAAAGGATCCATCACCCACTCCTGTTACATCAAAATCTCAACCTCTAGCCTCATACACATATGAGGCACGATGGAGGATCCACCTGTCACCAGTGAAGCTTTTATTCATCAAACTGAAGCATCACCTGAACCGACTGCAGATCAAGCTGCATCAAATCCAAAAACCGAAGCTCATTAATGAAAATCGAACAAGTACGCAACGATCTAGGGGGATATTGTTGGAACTTTAAGATCATTAGTACTTGGTTTTAGTAGGTTTTGGATGGTTTTGTAATAGCTTATTGTATTCTAGAAAGTTCAGGGGCTGAAAATATAACTATAAAGAAACTTCCCTTAGTGGCGTATTTAATGTCCCAATATATTTATTAAATACGCTAGGTACTCAGTGTGTATATATATGTGTTAAATGAAAACCCTAGTCCAAGGTTCTTGGACAAGTTTTGGTGATTTCTCTTGTGTTGTGATTATTGTCCTTGTGCTAAATCCGAACATCCAGGTGCTTTTAGTGGTTATATCTTTTGGGATTCCATATACAACACTTGTTGTTTGATCCATACAAGAATCTTCATCTTCATCTTTTGGTTTTTCGTAACTTCTACACATTCAAGCAACTAATCTATAGTTGTTTGGGTGATAACAATCAAACCACTGTGATCCGAATATGTTTTGGGACTCACATACCTCCTCCTCCATTTCAAACAGATGTTGGCTCTTCAAAATTGCCAACAGATGTTAGCTCAGATGATTCCCATCTACACCCTTCACCTCAAAATGCCATTATTCCATATAAGGGAGATGTAATCTACCTCAAAAGTCATCCATCTGATCAAATCATTGGCATCATCAATGAAGGGGTGCTTACTAGAAGTTAATCCCAAAACATTTGTCTTTTTGCTTGTTTCCTATCTCTCACATAACCTTTCAAGTACCGAGAGGCACTAAAAGACAATAGTTGGGTAGAGCCATTCAAGAAGAGCTCCTTCAGTTTAAAAGACAACAAGCATGGGAACTTGTACCATTGCCAAAGGATGTACGTCGAATTGGCACAAAATGGGTCTTTAAAAACAAAACTGATGAAAAGGGTATTGTTACCAAGAATAAAGCTAGGCTTGTGGTTCAAGGTTACAGACAGGAAGAAGGCATTGACTATAATGAAACATTTGCTCCTGTAGCAAGATTAAAAGCTATCAGACTGCTCTTAACCTTTGCTGCCAGCCACAACATCAAGGTGTTTCAAATGGATATCAAAAGTGCATTCTTGTATGGTAAGATCAAAGAAGAGGTATATGTTTGTCAACCTCCTAGTTTTGAAGATGCATTTTATCCTGATCATGTCTACAAGCTTAATAAAGCTTTGTCTGGCTTGAAACAAGCACCAAGAGCTTGGTATGAAACTCTCTCCATTTTTCTCTTATCCATAGGTTTTACAAGAGGTAGAATTGATAAAACCTTGTTTTTAAAATGGAGAGGAAAAGATTTGATGCTTGTCCAAATTTATGTGGATGACATCATTTTTGGATCCACATGCACTGCCATGTGTGAAGAGTTCAGACAACTCATGGCAGCAAAGTTTGACATGAGTGCTATGGGTGAGCTCCAATGCTTTCTTGGTCTTCAATTAAAGCAATTGCAAAATGGTACTTTCATTCATCAAAGTAAGTATGTCAAAGAACTTACTTACAAAATTTGATATGAATGATTGTAAACCATGTAGCACACCCATGGCAACCACAAAGCTTGTCACTGTTGATGACAAAGATGTCTTGGTTGATAAAACTCTATATAGAAGCATGATAGGTTCTTTATTGTACCTAACTGCATCAAGGCCAGACATCATGTTTTCAACATGTGTTTGTGCCAGATGCCAGTCAGCACCTAGGAAATCCAATCTCATTGCTTTAAAAAGGATATTCAGATACATAAAAGGTGCTCCCACACTTGGTATCTTGTATTCAGCTAATGGAAATATTGAGCTTTCAGGTTATTTAGACAGTGATTTTGCTGGATGCCACACCACAAGGAAGTCAACTACAGGAGGCTGTCAATTCCTAGGGAATTGCTTAGTGTCTTGACAAAGTAAAAAAGCAAGCTGCAGTATCAACAACCACAACAGAGGCTGAGTATATTGCTGCTGCAAGCTGCACTGCTCAACTCCTATGGCTTCAAAATCAATTGCTGGATTTTCGTGTAACTTCTCTAAAGACTCCTCTCATGTTGGATAGTCAAGCAGCTGAAAACATCATAAAAAATCCAGTCTCTCATTCTACCACAAAACACATTGACATCAGACATCATTTTGTGAGAGATTGCTATAAAAAAAGTTTGACTTCTCTGCATCATGCTCCCACTAAAGATCAACTGGCAGATGTTCTAACCAAAGCATTAGATACCTTTCAAAGTCTGATCTCTAGGATTGGTATGCTAAACATGGAATAAAAACAAATTTTTGTTTTCCAAGTGTAAATAAAATCATAATGTTTTCAGAAAGTAAAAAATCCATCCTTAAAAATAGCTAAAATTGAAAATTTTCAATAAATCTCTAAAGTCTGCTCTTAACCACTGTTTCCCCAAACCTTTTCTTGGTGTGAAAATCTATCCGTTGCTAAAAGTGTATCCTCTGCTCTACATCCACTGTTAGTGAAACCCAATGTTTTCCCAATCCACTGATAATCTATCCTCTGATAGTGTAAAATCACCACTGATCATTCCATGTTCAGAACCACTACTGGTAACTAGCAGAGGTTTCCAAACAACTGTCTTCCATTATCCAAAAGAGTTTAAACATGGACAGATGTTAGCCATCAGATCTTTTGAACACCACTATCACATCAGTTTTCACTTTTTCCTTTATAAACCCTGTTCCATCCAAACAAAGTTTTTCACTGCCGTATTGAATTCAAAAATTCTCTAAAGCAGTTATCTTCTTCACTAACCCTCATTCACTCTTCAATCGTGACTCTGAATATCAAAAATCCCCACAACTACCTTCCTATCCTTGAAAAAACAGATAATAATGCTGCTTTTCACGCAATGATCGATGTTCTACAAATATCATCATACAAGGATATTCTACTGCAAAGGCTCCAATCTATGTGGACACACTTCGATAATTTTGGGCAAATGCTAAAGTTAAGATTCAAAACAAAAAGTCATTTGCTATTACGTCAAATATTGGGCAGTCTCTTGTCCAAATTTCTCCATCCACCATTTCCACCACATTTGGTCTAAATGACCTAAATTACCCCACTTCCAATTCAAAGAAGGATTTACACGATGAATTCATTGAGCGTGGTTATGAAGGTCAAATGAAAAGTACTACCATCTATAAACCTGAATTTCCTGCTGACATAAAATTCTTTTTCCATACTTTGTTGTGTTTGTTAGCTAAAACAACTGCTTTTAATGAAATACCATTAAATATTCAGTATCTGGGCTATGTTATTTTAACAAAATCAAAATTTAATTTTTCCCGTGTATTGTTTTATGACTTTGTTGCAAACTATAACAACATTTACAAAAATAAAGGTTTTCTTATACACCCTAGGCTATTGAGTTATTATCTTCAAAAACAAGTTTCTGAAACTAATTTTCAACAAGGTGTCGTTTGTGAAATTGGCAGCCTTAAACATGAAACTTTTACAAGACTCTCTAACCAAAAGCCAAAGGTTTTGAAAATACAAGCAAAGGGGAATGAGCCAATTTTAGATACTAACACATCCACTGCTCAAACCTCTGTTTTGCTGAGCCCACTACTCCTGGTGAACATGGCACTATAACCAGTTCTGTGCAACCCCCACTAGAATCTACCAAAAGAAAACTTTCCACATCCAAAAAGCCCTCCAAAAAGAAAACCAAAAAGGTAACTCTGGAAGATGAGATCCTAGAGGATATACCTGTGACAGCACCAAAGTCACTTGAAACCACTGCTGCTACTTCCTCACAGTAGATAGAACAAAGATCTCCACCTAGCCAAACTCCTCTTGATTCCTCACAAAGGAACAAGTTATATCCACAGAGACACCACATTATGAAGCTCTTGATTCACTTGAATCAATCTTCTATAGCCCCTTTCCCAGGGCAATGTCTCTTTCTAAACCACAACCCACTCCCACTTCTCCAATACCACCCACATTCATACCTTTGTTTGATGCAATAGAGAAAACTCAGACAGACATCAGTCCCTCACTCACCCATAAAGAGAGTCAACTTCTACATATGACTGAGTCTGAGAAAACTCTATCTGCTAGCCCACAAGCATTTGAGGAGGCCATACCCCTTAAGTTACAAGTAACTCTTGGTGATATTTCAAGTGAAGCAGCCACTACAACTGATGGCATAACAAGGTTTCAGTTGGAAAGTTGTTACAGTAGTAAGACTTCCTTGAAGGCAACAACTGCTGAGGCTACAACAGTAACCTCTGTCCCAGTTGGAAGTACCCAATACCAAGACAAAGGGGCATTTGGTTCTAAAAACATTGAGATTCCTCATGTTGATGATCCAAATACAACTACCTCTGGTAGGAATTTAGATAATCTTATTAACTTAGGTGATAAATTAAAATACCAAGAATTGATGGAGAGAATCACTACCATGGAATCATCCATTGATGAAATCACATCAATGATGAAACAAGTGCTACAAAATTCTCAACCTCAACTATCACCAACTCAAAATGCTGATTAGCTATGGAAAGTTGTGCAACCACTTATCCTAGCTCAGAGACAATTGGTAGACATTCAACATGAAACACATATGAAGCTGATCAGGAACATGGTTGAGGCTAGATAGAAAGACACTCAAGCTGACATCAAAGCCATCAAAGACCATTTACTGAAAACAACTAGCTCTACCCGACTATAATTTATGTTGAAGACACAGAAGATGATGCCAAAAAGGGGGAGAATGATTCACTAAGAAAGCTGCAACCTGACTTAAGTGCTATACCAAAGGTGCAACAATAGCCAGAAACCACTGCTACAGCATCTGATGCAACTTTGGGAAAAGGAATTGATGAGACCCTAAACAAAGAAGCTAAAAAGATTGCTGAAGTAAGCAGAAAAGACAAGATACAATGGAAGCTAAAGCCTTAATGTTGATTAAAGAAGAAAAAGCCAAACATATGGAAAAAGAAGATGTTGGTACTTCAAAAAAAAGGAAGTTTGCAAGAAAAGTTAGACAACCAACTATCACCACTTCTAAAATCACTGCTGAGGCTAAACTTGTTGTATCCTCTATCCCAACACCACCAAACAACCCAACAGATGTTGTGACAGCAGATGCTGGAATAACAGATGTTCCCCAAACCACTGCTCCTATCACATTTCCCACTTTACCCCAACCATCAACCACTCCACCAATAATTCCTTCACATTCACCATCACCAAGGATCAAATTACAATGTAAAAGAAAAACTTTTGTTGTTGATGAAGGTGATGAAGAGATTCATCACAAATCTCTTTGTCATCACAACCTACTTCACTCCACCCTCATCATCTCTACATACAGGCACCTCACCTCCACCCATACATCTATCATCATCATTCCTTCCACTGGGCGCTCTATACCCCCTTGAATTGTATGTAATAAGAGGGGAGATATAGTCTTTCTACAAGATAGAGGATCCTAAACAAAGAAACTTTACATCTCTTCTTGGGTATCAAAAGCCTAGAAACCTTGATGAATATCTGAAACTAAAGGCTAGACAAGCAGAAACTATTGCAAATGAGATGTCAAAGGGTAAGGATGACAGGGCTCTACAAAGATCCATGCAATTTCAATGAGTAAAGTGAAAAATATCGAATATTTTGCTAAGGATTTGAGTAAGTTAATGTTTGAAAAGCCAATCATTGATGATCCTGAATTGAAACAAGACTACCTTGATCACTTCATGAAGCACAAGCCTTACAAAGCAACAAGAGCTCAATTCAAAGACTGGTTTTCAAATGAGCTTAAAGGAGAAATTGATAGAATACAAGCCATGCTCAAGGAACCTTTGATGAAGCCTACTCCACCTATTTGGAAAAAGGCTAGACTTGAAAATCAAGATCATGCCTTGAAAATCAAAAGGATGAAGGCTGAGCTTGTTGCTGCTCAATACGGAACAACCAGGCAAATTGCAAGGTGGTCTGAGTCAAAAGTTATTGATACCTATAGAAGATTGGAAGAGCTTAGAAAGAGGATCCCTCTGTTCCAAGAAAACCAAACTGCTCACAAACAACCACTGCCCCTCATCAGACCCAAATCTCCAAAAATCTTGCTTTAACCACTACCTTATCCACAATTGCTTTAACTCATGTAAAAAGGCAAAAGAAAATGGTTGAAGAAGATGCGCAGAGATTTGAAGAACAAAGAAAGTTATTATACTAATGCTGCAAGTGATAACTCAGAGAATCTTATCAAGACTTGTTAGCAGAGCCTCTTCACCAAACTCGTCACAAATAACTCTTTTCCTAAGAAAACCATCTGACTCAAAAATTCTAAAATGGAAGTCATCCGCAGACACGCATGAATTGACTTTGCTCAGGTCAGATGGAAGAGCTCAAAAGATAAGAATGGAGGATGCATATGGCCTGGATGCAGCTGAGCTCCAAGATCTAATGAATCTTGAGCTTGAAAGGGATATTGAAGACATGATCTCCCTGGACTTTGAATTTCAATTCAAAGGACAAATATGGGAATCATTGCTGAGGAATAAAGATCAAGATTAAAGACAAGTTTTGGCATCATCTGTTCTAGGGGGAGATTGTTGGAAATTGAACCTTATAAAAAGAAGAGATGATAGAAAGCCAAAATATATACTTATAATAAATGAACATCTGCTGAAGCCAAGCTCTGTTGAAGACAAAGGTCAAAGGTCTACCCTAGCAAAGCTCTGATAAAGACTCAATGGTCTGCCAAAGCAAAAGCTCTGCTGAAGACTAAAGCTAAGGTCTGCCAAGGCAAAGCTCTACTGAAGCCTCAAAGGTCTGCCAAGCAAAGCTCTGTTGAAGCCCAACAGAGGGTGTCTCATCAGTGCTTACTATCAAACGTAATATAATATAGTTTATAGTAGTTTTTAGCTTAGCAGATGTTGTAGTTAGTTTTAGTTTGTTACATGTCACTTTCAATGTGACGTCAGCATAAGTTGCTCTGCGGTTTGCTCTGTACTATAAATAGAACAGTGTGTGTACTGTTCTATTCATCACTTCACCTTGACATTTTGTGTACGAGCAAATCAGAGTGATCTTAGGTTGAGGGGGAGTTTGTAATCCTTCATGCATACGTAAATTCATAAATTTATAAAACCATGTTTGTGAAAGCAATCTTCCTGTTGTTGTGAATTCAAAGTTTGTTATTTCTGCTGCACTATTCTTACATGTTGATCCATTTTCATCAATTTCATCTTAAACATTCACAACAATATCAAACTCAGATCCTAACAGAGTATATTCTGAGGTGGTAAACACTGTTAGGTCAAGTTCTAAGACATCTAATAACATATCTTGAAACAATTGAGAAATGTGTAGAGGTTTAAGTGGACCAGTATACTAACAACCTAAGTGAATCTGTTTAGGACTTAAAGTTTATCATAGTAACGGTACTTGTGATATGTCTCAAAAACTGATATGATCCTCTTATACAAACTCATAAAAAATGTTTGTAAATATGTATATACATAAAGATTTCATTTTATAAACTCAAAAAGATTTTATGTTCATCTTAGTTTCGACTACCGATAATGGAAACCTGATTTTCAAAGTCTAAAGCTGCTGAACTAAATCTGGAAATTGAAAGTTTATTTTGAAATGATTAATAGTTCATTAATTTGAAACTTGAAAATGACAAATAATATCAGTTTGTTCATAAAGTGTTTAATCAAGGTCGTTAATTTGAACTTGGTAGAGAAATCAGATAACCAAGGTCATTAACTTTGACTTGATTAACTGAGAGGGTTATTAAAACTAATTATATGTTTGAAAATTTAAATTTGAAAATGTTTATAAGTGTTCAAATCTAAAATGTCTATTTGAATGTTTTTAAGATTGTCCAGGAAGTTTAAAGTTAGGTGGAGCAAGAATAAAACATTGATCAAAGAAAAAGAAGCTCAAGGAAAGGGGGAGCATGTTTAATATTCAAAGTTTACAATTCAAAATGGAAGTAAAAGAAGAGATTGTTGATGATATTTGCTGAACAAGAATGTTAAAGTTATTAATGAATAGAAGAGATTTGAAGATGGTTAAAGACTCTGAAACTTAAGGAAAATTTGAAGACTACGGCAACATCCAAGGGGAAGATTGTTGACGCATATTTCTGTTGCCTACGTCATCGAATTATATCGAGTCTGTAATAGGGATCATAATGTTAGATTTATCACTGTATGCATGGAGATCACCTTCATACGAAGGTAGACAAGTCACTTTGTATGAAGGTACACAACTTACTTCGTACGAAGGTAGCTTGTTATCTTCGCACAAAGGTAACCGGTTAAGTTTGCACAAAGCTAGAAAGTCTATAAATAGGAGATGAACTTTATGTTAGGTAATGTTTTAGTAGATTGGACGGCGGAGCGCTGTCCAAGTGTTTTCAGGACTTATACACGTTGAACTATTAATGAAAACAAATAATTGAGAAAATATAATCTTGTTAAACATATCGCCTAAATCTAAAATGGATTCCGCACATTTAAGACTAGGTTAATCATGTTAGACCTGAGCTAATCGGATCCGATCACGGACCTACAAGTCTTCATTCCAAACTCGAACGATCGTTTAGCATTTTTTTCCCGATCGTTGACTGGTAACTCGATTACCCTTTACATCATAATATAGGCTCGAAAATCTCTCATCCAATTGGAGATTGAGTACAGACAAGATAATCCAAACCTTCAAAAACAAAACAAAGCAAAACCCAAGCAATACTAACTCTAAGCAAAACCCGACTCAAGACTACTAACCTAGACTCATGGAACAAAAATACAACTTAAAAAACAAGGAAACGCGTACCGTACAAGTGCGAAATGTGAGAAGCTGAACAAACCGACGAAACAACAAAAAGACTCAAACACAAAAACACAAACCATAAATACCAATAACTACAAAATCCTAACAAAACTATCTAAACTACAACTACTATGACTCAACCTCTACAAACTCTACAAAACCTCCCCACACTTGAACTTAATCATGAGGTTTTTCTTTGACCTGGACCATGTCCAACCCGTTCAATTCCACAAGGATACTCGTTAAACATTAAAACTTTAGTGATGGAATTGAAAAACAATTTATAAAATTCTTAACAAGTCAGACCAACTAAATTTAAACTTACCTAGAATGAACTGGATGCGTGGCATGTAGTGAGATGAGTAGTCGTGTTTGAACTTCAATGGCTTCTTATTCTCCATCTAGTTGCCTTTGATCCTTGTCCGGTTTTGATCCTTTCTTTTTATTTTCCTTGTCATATCCCGTGGTGTTGTTAATTTTACGGTTTCACTTATCATTACTATTGGTGTACTTCCTCTACTACCATTTCCACAAGATAATCCCCACACTTAGTTTCTTTGTATGGTGTATGGTCTATCATCTTTGTCGGTTTACCTTCAAGTGGGGCCTCAAGGTATGTTATATCCCCCTCGGAATCAAACTCACCTACTTCTTCATACTCATGTAAACCTTCTAACTCTAAATCTAAAAACTCATCCTCACAAGATAAGTTATTTTTCATTCACCTCAACAAACCTATTGAATCTCCCAATTCCACTTCCTCTTCAATCACTTCTCTCTTCAATAATGACCTCTAATATTCAGCCTACTCTTCTTCATCTATCTTATCATCAGAAACACTTCAGAATTATATCAGTAACTGAGACACCAAAGGTGGGACTTCATCGTCCATTTTCGTCTCTGTTTTTGGAATGATTTCCTCATCTGACTCATCCTCGTACTCCATGTATGTCTCTTTTCTTAGTTCTATGTATGTCTCTTTTCTTAGTTCTGGAAACTTGGGAACAACCCCCCCCCCCCCCCGGTAAATTCATGTACCCCAGATAATTGCCCTCAGCACCATATGTATAACTAGCAATTGGTGGCTGTTCTAGCTAAACTTTTTGCTCTTCTTCTTCTGTCAATCTCCTAACAATGTATTCTATTGAACTTTGAAGATCAAGTAATGCAGACTATTGATTTTTGAGGAGGATGTCGTGCTCTACTAACATTTCCTAGGTATTGGCATCCTTAACAACTAGTAGAGTCAACAGACTCTCTATCTTAAGGCGTTTATTTTAATTAAGTAACTTTTTATGTATTGCTTTTTAATTAAGTTTTTTATAATTTTTATATTCTAGTTTAACGGAACTTTTTATGTTTTATCTTAATTATTTATTGTTTTAAAACTTATGTTTTTTTATATAATGTTTGTTATTTTAAGATACATCTAAATTAAAAAAATGAGTAATGATGATAGGGTTTTATCCCACTACACAGTAGTTAACAATAAACCCGTTGTTGACTTTTTGCCAACGTGGCGCTAAGGTGACGTGATAAAGACACTATAAGCTTTATTACACGTCATATAGCCTAAGGATAATGAATAGATGTAATTGTAATGTGTATGATTAACGTTCGAATCAAATATATATAAATTTTTGTGCTGGTAATAATATAACTTCGTATAATATCTTTACTATTCTCTTTTCAATCTTAAAGTTTTTTTAAACTAGTATTTTTTTTTTTTACTTTTTGAAACAAGGTTTTTCTAATAAGAAAATAGTCCTTAAGCAAATATAACATACAATATCTAGGTTATTAGTTAGGTATTACATAATATTTTATTATGTAATTATATTAGGGTCGTATTATTGGCACACTTTGCAATATTAAATCGACACCACCAATACATGTCGTATAGGCCTATACGACCGTATTAAAGTAACTTCAATTTCCAAGGTCAGTTAAAGGCTGACACAGTCCTCACACGCTCCTATAATACGCATCGTATAGGGCTATACGATGTGTATTGGTAATAGGTTGTCTATCAACTCTGACAGATAGGGTCACATGCAAACCCTATACGGATCATATACGATCCGTATTAAGTATGAGGTTACTTTCTGTCACTAGATAGGGACATAAACTGATTGAAAGGAACATTACGTCGGCCCTATACGGGTCGTATTGGCCTATATGACTGGTATTAGTCTATGAATTTGCATTCTACTTTGCCTTTATAAACGAGGAAGACGAAGACCGTTCACAAAATTCATTCCCTTGTCTTCATTTTTTCTTTATATTTGATTCCACCATGTCTTGGTTTAACCTTAATTACCTTTTCGGTGAGTCGTCCAACATAAGCACGAGCTAGTTTATCCCAGGAAACAGTGTGGTATAGCATTTTTTAGCTTGTTTTGTTTATGAAATACTTAGCACACCATTTGTATTAGGAGGTGTCTATTGTCCCTGATTCTTACGATGAGAGAAGAAATGATGATCACGCGGAGCAGGTAATGTCTGGCCTTCGTCCCCATTAAGGAATCGTTATTGCCATACCTCAACGAGGTAAGTATTTATTTACTTTTTTCTATTCGACATTAAATTTACCATTACCTTTTACCCGTTGGTCTTTTTTAGTTTGTACCGTTGTTGCCAGATCTGAACAAGGTAAATATATATTTACTTCTTATTAAGAAGGCTTTTAGATGTGTCGTTATCATTGAACCATTGGTTTTTTTAGGTTATTCTGCCTAGCCAGTTACGGTGCTTGTACGGATAAGAAGACTATGGCAATAACTTTTTCGTTACTGATGCCTCGGGCGTACAACAAGACGTTGGTGACCCTTCTTATGCGCAAGAGTCATTGGATGACGAGCAACCCGCTTACCCTGAAGTTCGTACAAAACAGCTCAGGTACAAATGATATATATTTTGTTAAAAATATTACTATAAACGTTATATATTTTTCAAAATGTATTATAAACGTTATGTATTTTAAAGAATAATTATTTATATAATGTATTCCATTTGTTTTAATTTTGTTTACCGGAGCCTAAAATACGTCAAAATACACTAAAACACGTCAAAATACGCTAAAATACGTCAAAATACGGAAAAATACGTCAAAATCGATAACAAAATATGTCAAAATACACTAAAATACAGAAAATACGTCAAAACACAAAAAATACACAAGTAATGATATTCTAAGACGCGTATACATATAACACGGCACTTTACAATACAAGTGGAATTTAAACAAAATTGTACATAATCATAGAATACGATAATCACACGCAACCGAACGTCCCCGAACGATGCATATTGAAGGTATACTTCATAAAATGACAAAATAGGCCAATATTCGTCAATATACGACATGTATACGTGTCGAAGCGAGGAAAACACGATAAACATAAATTTCGGTATTTTGGGTAATACGATCGTATAGGCAAAAGTTTTATCGTATTGCCCTTTAATATGCATTGTATAGGACTATACGATGTGTATTACACCCTGAATTTTCAAAAAAAAAGGGGCGTAATACGCATCGTATAGGTCATCGTATAGGTCTATATGTTGCGTATTAAAGGGCAAAACGATATAACCCCTGATTAATAGGGGTTTATATCACAATACGAATACACATACAATTACACATACGGTGAACAACATACGGTTTGGATTCGAGTTTAAAGACAAATAATGTATGTATCTCCGAACCCTCATCATTTATACGTCCTCGTTTTGCATTTTTTACCATATATTTGTATGTACTTTGTGTATAAAGGCCGGTAGTTTAGGGGTTTTTCCGTCCGATAAATTAATACGATGTGTATCGGACTTATACGCATCGTATTCATTCAAAAATTCATCATTTTTTTAATTTCATGGGGTTAGGCCCAAAAACGCTTATTTTTTGTTTTTTATTTTTTAAATATAAAAAATTGTTTAAATTTGTATTTTCATTATTAGAATGTTATATCTAATATTATACACGGTTGTATTATTTTTTAAAAAAAATTAAAAATGTTATTTTAATATTAAAATGTTATTATAATATTAAAAATGTTATATTTAATATTTAAAATTGTTATATTTAAAAAAAAACTAAATTAAAAATGTTATATTTAATATTAAAAATTGTTATATTTTTAAAAAATTAAATTAAAAATTTTATATCTAATATTAAAAATTGTTATTTTTTTTAAATTAAATTAAAATGTTTTATTTAATATTAAAATTTGTATTTTTTTAGATTGATATGGCTAACGTTGTCGGGCGAGGGCAGGGCCGGGGTGGTGGAGGTGGAGGTGGACGTAGCGGTGGAGGAGGAGGTGGAGGACGTGGTAGAGGTGGCGGTGGAGGGCGTGAGCGGGATGATGGAGGACGTGTGGGGGTGGGGGCCGGTGGTAGGGGACGTGGACGTGGGAGTGGGCGCAGTGGCCCAGATGTTGACCCGTTGCTAGATAATCCTTATCTAGCGTTCGAGGATGGGTCCAAGGCTTTTCACATATGTGAAAAGTTTCGTCGGATGGAGATCGACGGCTATGCGGCCGTCGATTGGTGAAATACGAGTGTCTTCATGTCTTCAAGTGTGTATTGGAGAAGAATAGGAAAGTTTAGACGTTTTAATCGAGGAAAACTATTTACTTCGTGCGAAGTGACTGCCACTTCGTGCGATGCTTTTCTGCTCGCACAAAGAGGGTTCAGTTCGCATGAAATGTTTCAGTTCGCACCAAAAGTTCCAGTTCGCACAAAGGGGTCTGATTTGGTGCTTAGACTATAGACTAGGTCATATCATGCAATTTTTCCTAATTCCTATAGTTATGGCTCTGAAACCAATCTGTCACACCACAATCGATGGTGGAATAATCGGGGCGGACGTAATTAGATTGCTCGAGACTTCATAACGCTAAACTTGTGACAAGTGATTCAACAACAAATTTTCATTTCATTTCTAGATTTCAACTACATAGTTGGAAACGAAATACAACAAGTAGCGTATGACTAGTCTATGAATATAAATTCAAGTTTAGTGCATGTCTATCCTTCCTACTAGATTCTTTTCAATGTGTTACGATCACAATCTTGCAATATATATTAAAGTAACATGTCAACACATAAAGTATTGGCGAGCATACATGTTTAAGTGTACTAGCATATGTATAAACGAGTTTAACGAAATCCACATGGCAATAACGTATACTAGGCATAACATACATATCTAGCATGTAAAACATACTTGCCAACCAAAAGTTTTCCGCTAGCATAATCTAATCATGGGAATGAATATACCGTTTTGTTTACTTAACATGACCTCATGAATACGGGCGATGCATTACTCCTATAATGATATACATGTTACGGGAGGCTTATATAAAGTTAATGACAAAGTATTGTGCAAGAACGGCTTTCTAGTATGTATGTATTTCTAGAGTATGAACGAATAAACAATGTGTGTCGGATTCGCTTGTTGGTTAAAGTATTTGCGTATAAGTGTTTGTGTGAGTTTTAGTATGTCATATATATTGCACCAAAAGTGATAAACGAAAAAGGGGTCATGTATACTCACGGTTTTGCAAGCTTACCTAGCAATCCGAAAGTTGAGGAGTTGAAATGATGAACACCGAAGTTACCCTATAAGGGAAAGAGAGATATGTGCATATTCTGAGTTTGGCGTAGGTTTCAGATTCGGAAGCAGGAGGTACGAAAAAAGTAAACATGAAAATGCCACTTCTTACGAAGTGATGTCCACTTCGTTCGAAGTGATTGATCACTTCGTGCGAATGGACTGTTTCTGGAAAATATAGCTCGTTTAAGCTCCCGTTTTGACAATGAGTTCTGTAAAACGAGAATTTGGGACGAGGCAGATTAGTCTTTGCTCATAATAGCTAACCATGATTCGGTTAATATCATGAACGAGATTAAGTGAAAAAGTAAGTATTTCATAGTATTTAGTTTAGTCCAATGTCTAACAATTATGTCATAGATGTCAAGCATAGGGGTACGAATACCTCGCTATATTATTCAAAGTTTATCAACAAAGTTGATAAACTCGATTGGTCATGAATGTACATAAATTAAATACAAAAACAAATGTTCATGTAAGGTGTGGAACTTAATTCGGGTATCCAAGGCTCCCAATGTTCTCACACTATCTAGAACACAAGTTCATCTTTATTGAGTAAGGTGATTTTAGCTAGCTTGCACACTTGGTACAAAGAAAAGTAGAAGAAGAACAAGCTAATAGTGAATTAAACTCACTTAGAACAATCTACCAAGAATCCGAAAGTTTTAGAGTGAAAGTAAGAAGATTCGGAAAGATTGGAGGTGGAAAGTGAGTTGGTACTTATAGGAACGAGTTGCTGCCAGCTCCACTTCGTGCGAAGTGGCTTTAGCTCACACGAGTGGGTTGGTTTAGGGTTGTTTTCACGTATTTAGCCGGTTTTCTAGTATTTCAAGTATGAAGTTGTAACGTATGAGTATTTGTACGTATAACAAGTGTTTGTTTGAATGAAAACACGTATTTAATGACTATACGTATGTATAACAAGTATGCATAAAGTACGAATTTCATTAAAATTAACGCCTCGATTTGTGATAACGAAGATGGTAGTACAATTGTAAGGATTAAAAGAATAGGATGCGAAAGTGAACTTTCTAAGAAATAGGAATAAGGAAATACAAGGCGTTACAGTCTCCTCTACTTTAGGATATTTCTTCCCGAAATTTATTCAAGATGAAGACTTGGAAAAAGATAGCATTTTGGTGTGTTGAGACGGGTGGTAATCGGTTAAAATGTTTCGTCAAGATTCAAAATTTGGAGTTTAAAGCTTATTCGGTGTTTACATATAAGTGTGTTAAAAATGTATGGTTCCAAAAGTTTTGGCTAAATTGGTGGATAAATTTTGAGAGATAAAAGACAGGTTTGTAAAAGTAACTCGTTTGACTAAAGTGGTTTGAGTCATCAATCATAAAGGAGTGTCAAAATAAGTTAAGACGTGTACGTGTGTGTAGTGGCAAAGCGAGTTTTAAGTAACTCGATTGGGAGGAATGTTTTTAAAAGGATGTGACCTATGAAGAAAAGTTTTTGTGTAAGTAAGGGTGTATTTTGATGAAATGTGCGGCCCCCACCATAGGTTGTAAGGAAAGTTTTTCTTGGTTCTAAGGCGTATTAGTAAAATCATACGTTGTAGAAAATACTTGTTGGTGAGAAACTGGGATGGTAAATATTTAGGGTTTCAAAAGGTTTTGGCGATAGTAGGCCGACTAGTTGAAGTTTGTGTGTGATAAAGAATGGAATATAGTTTTAAGTGGAAAATAAATATTTTCACAGGTCCCAGAGGGTGAGAACGTTTGTTAAAATGGATTGGACATTTAGGTTGTTTTACTGAAAATAAATTTTAGATGAAATGTTAAGGGAAGAATTGGGGATATTCATGGTATAAGAGTGAATGAACGATTCTGTAGGTGTAAGCGAGGGGTAAGAATGGTATGGATATCGGATGACATGCGAACACGAAAAGTCGAGGGATACTAGTAATAGTTGTAGCTGTTTACAGCTAATGATTTTAAGAATGAGACTTTGTCATGGATAGTCGAGTATTAGGCAATTCGAAGTGTGTTTGGGTGCAACTGAGAAAAATATTGTGAGCTGTCAATGTTTGTTGTTAGTTAATTGTATTTAATAAGGTTCGGGAAATCACCGAATTTCTCATGGCATGTTTTACGAAAGTTTGGTAACATGGCAGGGACACTTATATATAGGAAGTACTAGCGGTGTATCCACCATGTTCATACCATGTTACGTCTGTCTCGCTATTTGGTGTCATCCTACGTTCCATGTACGATACACGGTAGAACCGGTTTTCATGCACCTACCAATATAATCCCGTGTGCACCTGTAATTATCTTGGTTTGTGCATGATCTGCATAGTTTGTACTAGTAGTGTATAGGTCAGGGTACATTTCGTATTTCGAGTGTAAATTTGCATGTGTTTATAACGTATGAAAATTAAGTATGCAAGTATGATTGTATTTAAGTATGAGAGTGTCTAGTGTAGATGGAACCACTAGGGTTATGCCTACACATAGGTTTCAAGTACGACTACCAAGTAGTGCGAATATACGAATTCGAGTATGATTGATGACAAGTACGTATAAGATTAGCATGTAGTATTGAACGTATAAATCGAAGTATAATGAGATTAAGCATATTAAGTTACTACAAGACTTTGAGTGTGTGAATTCGAAGGGCAATGTTCATAGGTGTAAAATTGTCATGAAATATTGACTGCATCAATTGGAACATGTATGATGATATGCATATGTATGGTTATTTGAGTCGAAACACTGAGTTTGTCGAAACAAATTCGGTCGGGTTTGTCGGGAATGAAGGACTAGATTTTGAATGTCGAGTATTTTGAGAAAAGTACTAATCTATGATGGAAGTTGTGGTTCGTAAAAAGGAAATGCTACTACTTGAAAGTTTGGATGCGCGTATGTCATAGTTTGTCCAACCTAATGAATCTTTCATGCCCACATGTTTAGGTTTAGACCTGTGAATTATCGATCTTGTAAAAGGTTTTTAAAACTCGATCTTGCTTGGTTTTTTTATATCGGGATAAAGAAAGTTTGTGTTTTTAAATTTCCGTGTAAAGACTTGGTTTTGAATCATATTTTAGCAAAGTGAACTTATAGATGGTCGGACTTTGTTGGTATAGGTGTGTTGGTCTAGGGTTACTATGTCTAGTGTGTGTATTGGGAGTTAGTTTGGCTGAAGGGGTGGTTGTGGTAGGTTGATCGAATGATAGCTTGATGGTAAGGTGTCGGGTTCCGACTAAGTGCTTATAGGTTCGGCTCTTCGTGCTCACGGCATGGTGTAAAAGTGTGTTACCGGTTATGGGTTTCTAGAAGATTTCCTAGGTATGGTTCATATCGGGTTTCTTGGGTTGTGAGTATAGTCGAGGGATTTAAGGATCTCCTTCTTGTTCTAAGGTATTGATGGATTTTCCGGTAGTATAGTTGGTTCTAAGTTTAGGCTCTATTGTTGAAATCGAAGTCTCGGGGTGTATGGTTGGTCATTTTGTATTTGTCGGTTGGTTATGGACTTTACCAACTAGGCGAGGTTAACGAAGTGGCATCTATAAGACTTATACGTATGGGAGAGAAATTTTTCGTTGGTTCCCTGTTGGGCACAAAATGTCTTTGGAATGATAGTATAACGTAAGTGTGCTCTAGCAACTGGACAATTATGAAAATCGTGGATAAGAGGTTCATTAGACTAACTAAGTTGATAGATAGCATTTTATAAGATTTTGAAAATTGGATTACAAAGCGTGATTGGGAATTTCGCGTATGTGATTTACGTAATTAAATGGTAAGATGAGAAGCACGTTTGATAAAATAATAAAGTTCAAGATTCATGCGTAAAATGAGAAAATTGACGCGTTTTTTTTAATCGAGTGATTGTCACAAAAATGGTCGAGATGTGATTCAATCTCTCATTGAGGTGTGGACATCACTCCTATCTCAAGGATAATATTTCTTTGAGAAACGGGCGGAGCCAATCGTTAAGGTAAGGGAATCACTCCTATCTTGATGATGAGACTCCCATTTTTTGGTAATATGGGTAGTGTTTATCTTACGGGTGACATTTTGAAATCGTATATGTAAGTAGCGTATAGGTATATGAAAAGGTTTAGTATGATATGTGTGTAATCATTGTGAAAATAATTTAAATTTTGAAAGGAGGTGTTTGAATTACGTTATGCATAAAATCAATAATAGTAAAATGGTGGTTTTGACTAAAATTTGGATTGTTCTGAAACGGAACTTTGATTAAACCAAAGTGATCGAAAGTTCTTTTGAGTTTGGGAAGCATGCTTTGGCCTAATAGGTAGAATACACTCAGCGGGAAGTGGTTAACAGTAATTACCCTTCTAGTTACTACATGTCCCCAATTGATCGAGAATTGAAACTTTGGCGAGATTGAAAATCAAGGAGTGGGACTAGTTATCAAGATGCGGGTTTCACCCCTAACTTGATAGCATCGTACCCTAAGTGTGGTTTGTAACTACCATAAGAGGAGCGAATTCTGACCCGTTCGTAAGGTCCACTAGAGTATAAAATGGAATTTTTCCATCAAGATGTGGATATCACTCCTAGCTTGATGGCTTAACTTCGTGTAAAATCGAATACGTGGAATGAGGGACTTCACCAAAAACTGTGGGCCATTGGGCCTATCATGGTGCAAGTCGCCTCGTTGATGAAATATGAGTGTCTGTAACATTTGTCAAAAACGGGTTTCCAAAACCTGCTCCGTTTTGTAATCGAATATCAAGTTATAAATGTCACGTTATGTATTTATGATTATTTTGATTTTTAATGATACATAATTAATAAACAACCTAAACTATAAAAATTATTTTTTAAAAAGTGAAAACAAAATAAATAAAAATAAAATATTGCTGCCGGGACTCGAACCCGGGTCAGCCGGAATCTAAATCCAAAGACTTAACACACACCCACATCACCACTCCGCCACTTGTTGTTTTCTGTCATCTCTAGGAAACAAATACCTCTTATACACAAACCTAGTTAAACCGGTTGCGCCAACTGAGAAACCGAAATCGGCAATTCAACCGTCTAATCGTTGGGTTAATCGCACATTCAGGTTTATAACCGATGCACCGACAATTCCTAATCAATTCGGATTTGAATGAACTTCAATTTTGATCATAATCGGTTTTTATAACCGAAAATGATTAATGACTGAATTACTTCAATCAAGACCCCTCTCGCGACTCAGAACCATCATACAAACTTTCCATTTCACTTTCGTCACACATTCGGTCCATCAGAAAGCTTAAATCAACTCGCCGGAAAATTCTGCAAGTTCGCCGGAAAACCGTATTTGTCCTCAAATCGGTAAGTTCTTCAATACCATCGTAGTCTAACAGTTGTTAAGCTATTTCTAACTCAAACCTTCCACTTGAGATCGAATTCAGGCATCGTTATCAGATAATTCCAGTTCGCCGGAAAATTTCTGGAAATCGTTATCTTCGTCTGTGAAACGTTAAGGACCTTCAAAACACTTTTAACGTTTGTTTATCACTTCAATTCCACGATTGGCTAATCAAAACAATTAATTGTTTTGTTCAGTTGAGGTGCACAAAAACAGAGCCGACGCATTGCCAGAAATTCTGTGATAAATCATTCCTACGGTTTGTTACTTCCAACACCGTCTCTGCCATTTCATTTTAGTCTTATGAATGATTGATAATCGTAAAAACAAGAAACGGATTAGTAACACAGTCGATGGTAATTTGAGTGAAGAAGACGAAGATAGTTAAGTTATAAGTATAATTAAAATTGGTATTTTAAACGGGTTAGACACACAGTCCAGCGGTGGACTGTGTGCAAATAATACGTGCATGTCACGAGTTCGATTCCTGATACACGCATCCTTTATGTAATAAAATGCCTTTTTAATTAAAACTGAACCGGGTTAATCTTTGTTAGTTGTTAAGTATAATAAAAACCGAAATATTAACCAGGTTAGACACACAGTCCAGCGGTGGACTGTGTGCAACACTAACTCGCACGTCACGCGTTCGAGTCTGGTTAACAGCACCGGTTCGATGATTTAAAATCTTTTTAAAACAAATGAATTTTGAATAAATCGAATTAGTATATAAATATAATTAAAAACAAGATTATTTCGGGTTAGACACGTAGCTCAGTTGGTAGAGCTGCGTACACGCGTACGGGAGGTCTCGGGTTCGAGTCTCACCCAGCGCATACATGCACACTGACCGAACCGGTCAACAGTCAACGGTCAACGGTCAACGCAAAAATAAACAATTTTTTTATATTTTTATTTATTTAATTTAATTTAAAAAAATCAATTAAAAATACTTAAAAAAAATAATATTTTTAAAGATAGAAAATAGCCTTAAACTCACAAAAAATATATCTAAAAATTCCATTAAAATCCTTAATAAAATCCGTTCATTTACTCTATTTTCCGTTATTATTTAGGTTAGTTATTTCTCGTTGTTCCGCTCTTCCAATTCGTGCGCATCTCACCATCTCCAATCAAACGCACCCAATGTGAGTGAATCTTTACAAATTCCCCGTTTTAATCACGTTTTGGGGTGTATCATGTGTCTTGCTATTTATTATATTTAAATCATTGTGCATACATCATATCATGAACATGTGTATTCAGTTTGTTTCAACTGTTGTGTGGTTATCGTTAGATGCAATTTATTATTTTCAGTACATGCAATTTCATAGGCCGCCGCTCCCCATTACATTATGAGCGTTGAGCATGTTCCCCATTACATTATGAGCGTGAACCTGGCGTGCCCACATACGATCGGCTCCGTTTGATTGAGCCTTGATCGCACAGACATTTTTCATTTTCAGTACATGCAATACGATCGGCTCCGTTTGATTGAGCCTTGATCGCACAGTTTCATTCATGTTATTTATCGTATGATGTTGGTATGTTAATGTATGCTATCATGTGTTATTGTATGTTATAGTTGTGATTGCTATTGCTACTGCTTGGTTATTTACATTTGCTCATTTATGATTATGCACAATTTTTCATTGATAAACTAATAAGTAAATCAATAATAAATGTTTATCTAACAAGGTTCACTCGCCAACTTATGTTGACCCAAAAACCCCCATTTTTACACATGATACAGGTGAACCAGCTGCAGCCAGAAACACTTAGGATTGGACTAGAAGAATAAAATGATTTAGAGTTTGGAACTATTTTGTTTGGTTATTTTCTTTGTAATGTATGGACATGTTTGGATTATTTGGAATGTAACTTTGACTTTAATAAATATGAAACATATAAGTAAATATCATGAGCTTTGGTGATAACCCAATTATGCCCCGACTCTTATTCCGCTGCGGGTCGGGGTGTGACAGTGTCTTCATGTCTTCAAGTGTGTATTGTGTTAACCTTAGGAAGGGCGTGTATTATTTAAAAAAACAGCGTTAGATGAGAAGCAAAATAGGCAAGTTTAGACGTTTTAATCGACGAAAATAGTTTACTTCGTGCGAAGTGACTGCCACTTCGTGCGAAGCTGTTTAGCTCGCACAAAGGGGATTCAGTTCGCACGAAATGTGTCAGTTCGCACCAAAAGTTCTAGTTTGCACAAAGGGGTCTGGTTTGGTGCTTAGACTATAGACTAGGTCAAATTATGCAATTTTTCCTATTCCCTATAGTTATAGCTCTGATATCATCGGGGCGAACGTAATTAGATTGCTCAATACTTCATAACGCTAAACTTGTGACAAGTAATTAAATTAAAATTCTTCATTTCATTTCTAAATTTCAAGTACATAGTTGGAAACGAAATACAACAAGTAACGTGTGACTAGTCTATGAACATAAATTAAAGTTTGGTGTGTTTCTAGTCCTTCCTACTAGATTCTTTACAATGCTTCACGATCACAATCCTGAAATATATATTAAAGTAACATGTCAACACATAAAGTATTAGCGAGCATACATGTTTAAGTGTATTAGTATATGTATAAACAAGTTTAACAAAATCCACATGGCAATAACGTATACTAAGGCATAACATACATATCTAGCATGCAAAACATACTTATCAACCCAAAGTTTACCGCTACCGTAATCTAATCATAGCAATGAATAGACCTTTTTAGTTTACTTAACATGACCTCACGAATCCAGGTGGTGCGTTACTACTATAGCGCTATACATGTTAAGGGAGGCTTGTATAAACCAAATGACAAAGTATTTTGCAAGAACGACTTTTTAGCATGTATGTATTTCTAGAGGATGAATGAATAAAGCATGTATGTCGGATTCTCTTGTTTGATTAAAGTATTTGCGTATAAGTGTGTGTGTGAGTTTTAATATGTCATATATATTGCACCCAAAAGTGATAACGGAAAAAGGGGTTATGTATACTCACGGTTTTACAAGCTTTCCTAGCAATCCGAGAGTTAAGGAGTTAAGTGATGAACACCTGGGGAAAGAGAGAAATGTGCATATTCTGAGTTTGGCGAAGGTTTCAGATTGGGAAGCATGAGGTATGAAAAAAGTAAACAGGAAAATGCCACTTTGTACGAAGTGACCACTTCGTGCGAAGGGACTATCCACTTCGTACGAAGTGACTGATCACTTTATGAGAAGGGGCTGTTTCTGGAAAATGTAGCTAGTTTAAGCTCCCGTTTCGACAATAGTTCTGTTAAACAGGAATTTGGGGACGAGGTAGGTTAGTCTCAGCTCATAACAGCTAACCATGATTCGGTTAATATCAGGAACATGACTAAGTGAAAAAGTAAGTATCTCGTAGTATTTAGTTTGGTCCAATGTCTAACAATTATGTCATAGATGTCAAGGATGGGGGTACTAATACCTCGTTATATGATTCACCAAGGCTCAAAGTTTATCAACCAAGTTGAGAAACCCGGTTGGTCATGAATGTATAGAAATTAAATACAAAAACAAATGTTCAAGTGGGGTGGGTAGCCAAGGCTCCCAACGTTCTCACACTAGCTAGAATACCAGTTCATCCTTATTGAGGAATGTGAACTTAGCTAGCTTGCACACTTGGTACAAAGAAAAGTAGAAGAAGAACAAGGTAATAGTGAGTTAACCTCACTTAGAACAATATGCCAAGAATCTGGAAAGTAAGAAGATTCGGAAAGATTGGAAGGGGGAAGTGAGTTGCTACTTATAGGAACGAATTGCTGACAGCTCCACTTCGTGCGAAGTGGCTTCACTTCGTACGAAGCGGGTACACTTCGTGCGAAGTGTCTTCATCTTGCACGAGTGGGTTGGTTTGGGGCTGTTTTCACGTATTTAGCCGGTTTTCGAGTATTTCAAATATGAAGTAGTAATGTATGAGTATTTATACGTATAACAAGTGCAAGTTTGTATGAAAACACTTATTTAATGATTTTATGTATGTATAACAAGTATGTATAAAGTACGGATTTCATTAATATTAACAACTCGATTTGTGTCAACGAAGATGGTAGTTTGATTGTAAGGATTAAAAAAAAGGATGCGAAAGTGAACTTTCTAAAAATAGGAATACAGAAATACGAGACATTACGACTTGCCATTGTATCGGGTGATGGTATGCGAGTTCTTGGCATCGTTCGAGTTCGCTCCCAGGCCTGAAGACAAGCCAGAGGAGGATGAGAACCCCGAGCACCCCTGGGTCGAGGTTAGTTTTCATTCAGGGGGTGAGTGGCATGAGATGTCCTTGAGAGAGTTTGCCGTGCATAGCAGCATTTCTACGTTGCAGGAGACAAACACCCTACTCTTTCGAGGGCGTCCATGTGTTACCCCGATTGTCAGGTTTTGGCAAGTAACCGGTTGGGGTTACTTTGGCCGCTCGAAGTCGAGGGTTTCACATATCAAAGGCCCCCTATTCCGTTACCTGCACAGGCTTATTGCCACATCTATTGCATCGCGCGAACAGAGTTGCAAGTGGTGCAATCAGGGGGATCTGTTTTATAGGTTTTGTCTTATATGGGGGGAGACGTGCACCCTCCATTGATGCCTAACCAAGTGGTTTGCGGCATCGTACCACCGGCAGGACAGGTCTTTGTTGTACGGGGGCGTACATCACGCGTATTGTCCACTCGTTGGGCCTTGTTCCGAGGGGAGCACGGTTGAGCCGACCAGGTTGACATGACAGACGCTGATCGGCATGCACATCACGTGTGACTTCCCTGGGCTCGGGCTTCGGTTTATAGGAGAGGATGGGTAGCTGTTTGTCCCCGCCGACCTCCCAGACGAGTTACTAAAGGAGCTGTCAGAGCCGGCAGGTGGTGATGTCGACGAAGATGACAATGACGTCGATGGTTACCACCCTTACCCACCACCTCCGTCACTACCACCACCACCGCAGCCGCAACCACAGGAGGTGCCTCAGTACTCCCAGCACGTTCTGTACGACTAGCTCCCACCAGCTGTGGCGCTTGCGTTACAACAGATGGAGGGTCGGCTGCAGGCACGGATAGACGCCTATCATGCCTGTACTGAGGCCTTTCTCATGTGGGCGATCCGGGGCAATATACAGGTGACTGTCGAGCGTGGTCGGACCCCATTGTCTATACCAACGTTGCCACCTCGCCCTGGACAGGATCCGGGGTCGTCAGGCACGACTCAAGATCCGGAGCCCTCAGGCACGACTCAGGAGCGTCTGGATACGGATCCAATGGTTTAGGATTGTTGTACTTTTTTATATTTTGACTATTATGTACTTTGGACGATGTCATGTATTTATACAAACTTATTATATAATTAAATTTGCACTTTCAATTTATTTATATTTGTGATTGTTTATTTTGACTGTTTAGATTGGTTTGCTTGGTTAGTATAATGTATAATGTTATAATATCACACGTCGTGAATAAGTCAACATGAAAAATAATACAACTACGATACGACACGATACAGTACAAGGATGATACGATATCATACGACACGTCACGGTAAAATTTAACATAGTTAAAAATGTGATACGATAGCTATAATACGTCATGATAAAATATAATAAAGTTAAAAATGTGATACAATACGTCATGATACATCACGATACGCTACAATACGCAATGATATAATATTAAAAAGTTAAAAATGTGATACGATACACACGACACGCTATAATATGATACATAACGATATAAAAATAATAAAAATTTTAAAACTCATTAAAACAAAAATAAACAACAATAAACACCAATAACCAAACCCAACACACCAAAATTCAAACATCAAAAAATCAGGACCTCAATACGGATCGCATAGCCATATACGATCCGTATAAGCCAACCGCCAGACATATGTTGAACCTTTCAGCCTGCCATATCTTAACTTTATCCAATACGGATCGTATAGGTCTATACGATCTGTATTGGAATGTCAAATTGTGGGAATAGATTCCTCATGTGCGAATAGAATCCCCCTTATATTAACAATGTTGTCGTTACTTGATATTTTATTATGTAATTATATTAACAATGTTGACCAATAAAAGATAGAAGACCAAAATATTGATTTATCATGTGATTATGATATTTACATATTAAAGGGTTGTTTGGTAATCTATATGTCAGTAAGTGCTGAGTCATTAAAAGATTTGATTGGAAAAAAACTTTGAACCAGTAAATAGATTGATTGGGCTTGGCCTGATTAATTGGTGCTGGAGGAGGTGATTGTGGTATTTGAGTGACCAATTGAGTGTTATGAAAACATCTGAATGGATAAATGGAAAAAATTTTCATTCGATATCATTATAAAACTTATGAATGATAGATTTACTGACTTATTTAGGGGTATTGTGCCAGTGAACTAGACACATTTAATGGTGACTCATTTAGAGATAATCTCCTAATAAAATTATTAAGAGACTATCAAACAACCTCTACGTGTGATCGTATATATATCATTGAGACCCGTTTGTATAATTTACTCCTAAACAATACAACCTATGACCTATATGTAACTTCAGTGACTCGGATCCCATTAAAAATGTATGAAGTTACATTGTCACTATTTGATAACGATTTCATAAAAATATAAACTTTTTATATAATCTTTTAAAATATTAAATTTAAAGGATGTTACTGGTTTAAGATTAGTGTTGGCAGTTGTATTTATTATAAAATATTTATAAGATAAGGTAATAGTAATAAGAATAATGATAAATACCTAATTATATAAATCTTATACCAAACTGTAGAAAGGTAAGTACGAATATAAAGTTGTTAGATACAACGTACACATTTATATTTTACAGTGGTTCGGAACACATTCATTCTCCGAGGAATAGCCAATAGTTGCATTAAAAGGTATTCACAAATCACAGGTAATCTGACTTTGAGTTTTAACTAAAATACAACAGATGAAGCATATGCCTCAAACCGGACAAAATATAGTTTAATATAAATTAAACTTTCATATGAAAATAGATTCATTTTAGTTTATTTTTATTCTGGAGATTTTACTTGAATTTAGTATACATTGGACAATAAATTTATTATTAGGCCCTCTGGTATACTTTAACGCCCATAGGTGTTAATTGTAGTTGGCATCCGTTAACAGCCGTCACACCGATCTTAGAAAGTGTTTAGGACCATTAAAAGTTTCACATGTTAAGAAGTTAGCTAGAAGAGAGAGAGAGAAAATCAAACATTATCAAATTTATACACACACAACATGCTATATATATATTATTGTAATTAATTTAATGGGGGTTAAATCATATCCTTTGTGTGATGTGAAGGTAAAGTAGGTGAGGTGATGTGATGTGATGCCTACATGTAGTTAAGAGACGTGAAAATATACACCATACCCTTAGTTTCTCTAAAATGAAGAAAAAAATACTGTTAATTAAGTAAAGTTAAATTAACCATTATAACGCTGACTTATCGATCAATACATACAACATAAATCAGAGTTTTCAAGTATTAATTTTGACCTTTAATCTTTGTCACTAGTTTATACATTTTTCCATTTATTTTTTGAACGTTTAACAAAGTCTAATCACATGGGTATATTCATAGGTAAAAGGTCATCTACGTTAGCGATGGTAAATAGCGCTAGTGACCCTATCTGTCACCAATTCCAGGGGTAACCCATCATCACAAGGCCTACTTTGGTAAAACCCTTGGTTTACGCATAACATTTGTCACGAACGAGACTCTAACCACTAACCTTCTCTGAAGAAAGTAATCCGGAAACTGCTACAGCGCTACTAATCGTTATATTGCTGATCGACGACCAGACACTCCAATACAATACATTAATATTTTCATAGATAAAACTTTAATCATTGTACTTTTAAAACTTTCCACTATATAAACTGGTACTCTAAGGTAACATGTTATACTTTTATTTTAGTTTTGGTAGAAGTATGTTATCAAATTCTTTAGTTAATAATTACAAATTACTAACAGTATCAGCGAGGGTATTTTTCATTCTCAAGTGATTGAGGTATCTAAAACTCTTGCACACATTGATGTAGATTTAAGAGTAGATTTAGTAGATATGTGAGTTAGGCATTAAATAAAAAGTCACCGGTATAACGCAATGCTCAAATTCCATATTTATATTATTTTTAATAAAGAAGAATACGCTACTTAAGTTAGAATATTCATCTAGGACCTACAACTTAATATTACATGATCTCCCACATTGAATTGTTCGATTTTCTTCAACTATCATTACATGCCTTTAATTATCTTAGGCCATTGTCAACCTATAGTTTATTAAATTATTTTTTTCATTGGTCTTTTGCGTTAACTCGATATCATTGAGTTCTCATCGTCGAATATCACCCTAGTGAACTAGAGCTCAACATATCATAAGAATTCTATCCGCCTTAGACAAGTACACTTTCACCATTTTTACCCATGGATATGTTTTTCTGATACGATTTTAAACATTTTTATACAAATCTACCCACAAATGCACAATCATCCAAACAACATAAATAATGTGTCATTTTTATTTTATAGCCCAAAAATAACAAGGTTGTTAATTTTATGAGTAAACTAACAAACTGGTCTCTGATGTTTGATATCTTTTGCACTTTAGTCCAAAATTCAAACATTTTGAATCTGGCTCTCTATGGTTTCAATTTTGTTACCATTTTCATCAAAAAGCAAAATATGCTCAGATTTTTCAGTTAACATCCAATTTTTTTTGTCTTTTTTTCTCTTTTAATAAACGGCAAAATGGTCAGGTTTTTTAAAAAATGTTATAATAAAACGTTAAAAAACCATTTTACCCTTTATTAAAAGGGAGGAAAAAGATAGAAAAGCTGGATGTTAACTGGAAAATTTGATTAAATTATGATTTTGGATGAAAATGACAACATAATTGATACCACAGGACCTATATTCAAAAAATTTAAGTTTTGAATTAATATGTCAAAAGTGACCAAATCTGAGGAGATATTTTAAGAGTTTACTCTAATTTTATAAGAAGAGCTCATTTGTGTCTACGTTTACATTAAAGGATACCAAGTATTTTTAAAGTGGTACATGAGGTGTTTACGTGTCGCATTTGCTAAGTTGCGCTTCTTTTAAATAGTCGTGAGCGGCACGCGTGACAGCTAGTCAAAGAATCAGAGTGACAGGGAAGGTCAGTGACGAAACTAGAAACTTTTAACTGGAGGGTCAAAAAATTCATACACACAAACACATCTGCTTGTGTATAATAATAATTATTTTAGTGATATAAAAAATTAGAAAAAATTAAAGAATGATAAATTTAAAAATCTGGAAATTTTAAACTATGATATAAAAAAAATAGAAAAAAAGTTAAAGAATGATAAATTTAAAATCCGTGGAATTTTAAACTAGATGAAATAAACGAAAGCAAGGGAAAACTAATAAATAGCGACCATTTTAGTAAAATGAAAACAACGTTTAGTTTTATTATTATTTTTTTATTTCTAAATTTTTATTTATTTGTTAAGTATTGCACTAGTTTTATTTATTCTTTATTTCTAAATTGTTATTTAATTGTTCAATATTGCACTATGACAAAAGGGAGCACCGTACGCTAACTTTAACTTTGACTAGTAGACCCTAGGTTTTCTATTACATAGTCTAATGACCAAAACACCCTTCATCTTAGTTTTAAGTTTTCCTTCATCTTCTTCACAACGAAGACTTCATTTTTTACTCCACTCTGTAACTATGGCACGCATCGGAGTTATTCCGTTGACCATTTTTTCACTTTTCTTCTTCCTTCTTTTAGCTTGATTTACTGTTTTACTGGGTGGTCAAAATACAAAAACCCACTAGATCTCGGATTAAAGCTTTCATGGTTGGCCCTCCTGAGCCCCTGTAGTTTCGCCCCTTGGGGAAGGTACAAGTCGGACAAAACGAATTGCTTAATTCTACTTTAACCCTTGATCTTATTTTTATTTACATATAATATCCTTTAACTCAATAAAATATCAATTCTACTTGTCCTCAATCTCAACTCTAGAATGGCAAACCAACTTACAAGGGTAAAGCGGAAATCCGAAATCGGCACATGTATGAGAGCGGGTATAGAATTAGTTTAAAATATATTTAGGGTATATATAAGTATCCGAAACATAAATATTCATTTACTCGAACATACCTATAAAGATTTCTTTTTTTATTTCTGGGCAATGTTTTGTTTTATATTTATAACTTTCTTGTGAAATAAATTTATATAATTAAAATTGTAATTATGTACATGAGTATTTTGATGAGTAATTTTTAAGAAAGTTACACGTAAAGTTAATTACAGCGTTAGTCCTTATAGTTTTGTCAAAATAACCACATTGGTTACTAACTTTTTTTGTTATATCAATGTATCATTGAGTTCTATGGTTTCAATTTTTTTTTGAATATTGTTGGATATTATGACAAACTTTAGTTAAAAACTAACAATAAAGAAGTGATAGTTTTGTCAGTAAGTAGTTTAGTGTAGTGACTAAACTACACATGTTTTATCGTTAGTTTTTTACTGAGTTTCCCTTAGTACCCAACGTTGTTACAAAAGTGAAACCATAGAACTCAATGTTTCAACAAAAATAAGTTAGTACTCGATGTTATTTTGATAAAAGCGCTAGGACTAAAGGTGTAATTAACTCTTGATGTATCCGATACCTGACGGGTAATGAGCAACCGAATTTCTATCATATATGGAACACAATTTTACAATTACATATAAGACTAAGATTAACAATAACGTCCCATTGCAATATAGAAATGACATTATGTAAACAATAATGAAAATCAAATAAATATATGTATGCAGGGTTGGTGATATACAATTATATTAATTTTTGGTGATATACAATTAACAAGAGTAAGATAATTAACGATGAAATGTATCACACTTAAAATAATAAATCGTGTATTTTTGTTTGGGTGGGATTTGGCTACAAAATCCATTTTTACTATAAAGTATACAAAGTCATAAAACACCACAATTTCAGCCATAAAACACACTCAAAACCCACAAATAACAAAGTGAAGAAATCTAAACCCGCAACGGTCCATAAAAACTTTAAACACACCATCGTAGAACTATGAATATAAAACACAATATGATAATAAACATAAAACACACTAATGTTAGTCATTCGATAATCAAAGTCTTATCATACAAAACAAAACACAAAACCTACAGATATGACGTTTTAGTAATCTTCACTTATAAAACACACTAATGTTGTCATTCGATAATCAAAGTCTTATCATACAAAACACAACACAAAACCTACAAATATGACGTTTTAGTAATCTTCACTTTGTTCTTTGTGGATTTTGAGTGTATTTTATTATTAACATTATGATGTTTTATAAATTTTTACACTTTATAAAAAAATGAACTTTATAGTCAACTTCAACCCTTTTGTTTGACCCTGCTAGTTTTCCACTTAATAGTTATGTATGATTGTATGTAGCTGTCACCAATGAACTATTATCTTACTAATTTCTTTTATCTTATTTTTTTTCTTTGAACAACCAATATTTCATTAAAATTATATTACATGTTACGTATTAAAAGAATACTCAATACTCAATAACCTTTTATAATTCATTTTAGCAACACAATTTACAGAATTACCAAATAACATATTGTAGATTTTGTTTTCCAAATTTAACTAATAGACTTGCATAATATATAAAGGGCATTCTATTCCCACAATCCTTCGTATCTTATTTTCGTATCCCCTATTATATACGGGCCGTATAAGGTTATACGACTTGTATGGAATGAAGTTGTACAAAGATGTTTTGAAGTGGAATGTTTTCTTTTTGTTTTCATGTATACGGGTCGTATAACCTTATATGACCCGTATCAATGGTATACGAGCAATATAACATTATATGACTAAGTGGATATATTTTGTGAGGTTTAATCAGATTTTTGGGTTTTAAAACATGTATACGGGCCGTATAAGGTTAGACACCCGTATACGTGTACTTTTTTGACAGTTTAGAGGTTTTTGTGAAACTATTTGATTGCTAAAGTCATGTCAAACAGTGAAAGGCAGATAAAGTATTTCATTGCTAAGTTTTTATGAGAGTTTAGAGAGTATGATTGCTGATGTTTTTCAATATCCGGAGTTTGTTGGGTTGTTTGCAGCTTGGGTTCAGAATGCTTGAAGTTTTATTATAAACCGTGTTAAACCGAAATCGAATAAGAGTTCTTACAAAGGAGGTGCTTCGGTTAGGGAGAATGTTCTGGAAATTGAAGAAAAAGTAAGGTTGTAGCAATTTAAGATTAACTAGTAACATTGCAGTCGGTATGTGTTTAGAGCAAATATGTCCATACATGCATTTAATTCACTCACATCATTACAATTTGTAATGATAATGATGTGGGGAATTAAACGCATGTATGTGACAATAATAGATATTGCGCACTTGGGCCTAATGATTTTCTTGGATAATTTCCAGATAGCAGTTTAAGTATCTATTATACTTCATGCTATTTTCGATCTAGAATCTGATTCCTGAATCTGAATCTAAAAGTTAACTTTGACATACGAGTTGAAATTAATTAAGTAGTTCCTTATATAGCAAAGTATATTCATGTTCTAGAGTTAGACTTGTTATTATTTGGATGTTTCGAATCATCACAGAAGTTGAATGTTCATCTGGATTAAGCGGAATAATTTCTCTAATAATGATAACACAGTGCTGCTTTGTGAAAAAAACAAAAAGACATGTTGGATTCTTCTGCTAGTGGGTTTCATGAGTCTAAGAGAGAATAAATTTCTTACACGAATGATTGTAAGGAGAAGCGTTGGGATACAAGGGTTTAGTCGCCATTGTTTGAGTAGTAATATATTTATAGAAGAAAAAGGTAAATACGAAGAGAGACGGAATGTTGCTTGGGGATGGGTACAGAAACCACCAAAGAATGTCTATGGAAACGGTGATTACGGAAGCTATCAACGGAGGGATAGGTATAGAAACCACCAAGAGGGTACACTACTATAACTTAATTTAAAAGCAGCAATGATGCACAAAACCCTCATTACTACTCAATTTTGTGTTAGTCCAAATTGCAACTTTCATGTAGAATATGCTTCCTGCTTCCTGCTTCCTTAAAAAGAAAAGGCACTAAGAGATGGTTAAAGATCGTTCTAATAGATTAAAGAGAAAAGGCATTAAGAGAGGGTAAAGGATCGTTCTAACAAATTAAAGAGAAAATGTTTTAAGAGATGGTCAAGGATCGTTCTAATAGATTAATTAAGTAGTTCCTTATATAGCAGAGTATATTCAGGTTCTAAAGTTAGACTTATTATTATTAGTATTTGGTATTTTGGTTGTTCGTAGAGTAACTAGAAGTGGTAATCTTTTTACTTTGAAACAAATCCCATTTTTCTTTTACAAACACATGAAACCTCCAAGCTTTGTGTTCAGGGCTTCCAACATTCTTGCTTTTTAAATTAAGTTATAGTAGTATATTTATAGAAGAAAAAAGTAAATACGGAGAAACGGTGGCTATGGGAACGTTGGTTACGGAAGCTATGGAAACGGTGGCTATGGGAACGTTGGTTACGGAACCCTATTCTCATAAATTCCAATGTCCTACAACTACAATCCTACATTATTGAAAATCACTGTATCACCACCGTGTATTTTCTACAATACATCTTCATTCTTTCAAAATTTAAATCACACTCACCGATCACATTATCCTACTGCTTGACCATTGTTAAACCCAATGGACTTCACTTTTCGAACAATTTATAAGCACCACCACCACTTTTCCAACCACCCCATCATTGGTATGCGATCACTAACTTTACTTTGTAATTCAATTTCACCAACTTTTTTTAATTATTTTGCAGACGATTTAGAGAAATTAGAGAATGCGAAACGAGATTATTCGAGAACTAGAAAAGGAGAAAATACGAAACGAGATACTGGCGGAGGAACTGGAATGCCAGGGAGGATTGGAATCGGAAGTTCGAAGTGAGAGAATTCAGGTGCTTGTGATAATTTGTAATGATGTATTGATATGATTGAATTAAATGCATGTATGGACTCAAGTTAAAGCAGTTGGTATGTGTTCCAAGCGAATATTTCCATACATCTATGGTTTATCACCCTGTGTGAGCATTGGAAGCCCGATAAACAGTATTGCAATTAGTCAGTAGTCATTACTTTTTAATGAACTCAAATTCAGGAAATTGTTCGTAATGAACTCAATGGCATCTTCAACAGAAACCACATCTCCAATTCCACCGTTTCCATAACTACTCAAACCATGGCGTCTAAACCCTTGAATCCCAACGCTTCTCCCAAAATCTTTATACGTTGTCGTTTTGGGGGATTTCGGTTTCACTACTTTAGAACCAGTTTGGAGGTTTCATGTGTCTGTAAAAGGAAAAAATGGGATTTCTTTCAAAGTAAAAACATTGTTGACGTTAGTCCTGCAAGAATTCAGGTGCTTGTAATAAGAAAGTAAAGTTAGTGATCACATACCAATGATGGGGTGGTTGGAAAAGTGGTGGTAGTGGTGGTGTTGCTGCTGCTTATAAATTTTCGGAAAGTGAAGTCCATCAGGTTTAACAATGGTGAAGCAGTTTATGAGAATAGGGTTCCTGTAGTAGGATTATGTGATCGGTGAATTTGATTTGAATTTGAAAGAAGAAAGACGTATTGTAGAAGATAAATGATGGTGATACAGTCATTATCAATAAAGTAGTGAAACTAAAATCCCTTAAAACAACATCGTGTTAAAATCCCATTTTTTATTATTGAATCTGAAAGTAACTTTGACATACCGACATCAGCAATCTTTTTACTTTGAAACAAATCCCATTTTTTCCTTTTTCTGTACCCATCCCGCCGTTGATAGCTTCCGTCCTCTAGTTGACTTTTCTTTACCCATCTCCTCTAGTTGAACTATATTCCGTCCAACATATAACACATGAAAAAGCGCTTCTTTAGACAATCTGGGATTATGTTTCGTTTTATTACAATCATAATAAAAATAAAAGGAGGAAGATATATAGAAGAAGATAAATGTTGGTGATACATTGATTTTCAATAATGTAGGATTGTAGTTGTACGACATTGGAATTTGGAATTCAAGGGTTTAGACGCCATGGTTTGATCTTATTTCAAGCATTCTAAACCCTAGCTGCAAACAACCTAACAAACTCCGGATATATTGTAAGGAGAAGCTGAGGAGGTATGGTCCCAAATGACCATACCCTTGACTACATTTCACAAGGATAACCTTGCATGCAACATGCAATGGTGCGCTTTCCTTGGAATCAATGGGTTGTACAATGAACCTTGCGCCCTTAGCACAACGGTGAATTAGACCAACAACAAAAGGTCGTATAATGAGCCTTGTGCACTCAGCGCAACGGTAAATTAGGCCAGTACAATAAAGTCACACAACAAGCCTTGCGCACTCAGCGCAACGGCAGGTTAGACTAAACTATACAAGTCACACAACGGGCCTTGTGTACTTGGCGCAACAACAAGTTAGACTTACATGCGCAGGCTACTAGACCCTACGAAAAACAACATCCCTCTGAGCTGCGAATCCCAAAACCTTGCAAGGACAAGACACACATGAGAAGCACCTCATAGTCTTGGGACAAAAGGATATACCCCTGACGCCCTGCGCTGGCGGGAAAAACCTTGACAGCCTCGCAGAAGGGGTAAGTATTAAGAGGTGTTGACCATACCCAAGGGTACAAAGTGGCAGAATTGTGAACAAAGGTTACTCGGTAGGTTGCGTGTGACAGTGCCCATGACTAGTGAGGCAGACGTCAGACCATACACCAACCACGTCTCCGCCGGTGACTGTTCCAACTTCTCCACTTTCGGCTGGCAACAGGCCTAACACCATAAATGGCTACCTTCACACGTGGCACCACTTAACATCCAACAAAGCACACCTCCTGACAGAGGATATTAATTCTCCTGCATGGAGCATTTAATGTCTGACGCAGAGGGACAAAAAGGATGTCTCCTCCAGGTAAACCATATGCTCTACACAACACACACAAACTTACGCTTATACTTACACTGCTTGTTTACCAGCCAAAAGATACTTATTCTCACACCGGAAAGTGGTCACGAGAAACCCACCCTTTTCCCCGTGGCGAGACTAACGACGCTGCTAGTAAAGCGAGCTTACATCTAAAAGTGAAGTGAGAGAATAACCTTTTATGCAGATTCACCCTGGTTGTAACTTATATATCCCCGGATATCACTAGTGTAACATCCGTCAAAAACAGGATTTACCAAACCCGCTCCGTTTATTAACCGAACAATCAGTTAAAAATTTCGTTGCGTATTTATTGCCCAAAATAATTTTAAACGATACATAATTAATAAGTATATTGGAATATATAATTTGTTTTTGAAAAACTGTTAAAAATAATCACATAAAAATAAAAAGCTGTTGCCGGGTTTCGAACCCGGGTCAGCCAGCGATTCAAACACAGCCTTAACACATAACCATCCAACCACTGCGCCACTCATGTTTCTTGTTAAATATTGGAAACAATTAATACATAAAATAAATCTCGAATTCAAATAACGACGCGCCCAATTGCAGTCGTCGAAATCCCGGCGATCTCGCGAGATTGGACGGTTTCTTCAGTTTTAACGTAAACATTAACCTCAACATCGGTTATAACCGACGTCTGAACCCGCGACGCAAGTTATAACTGCCGGAAAACGTAATGATTTTGAATCAAGTCTGAAATCCGACTCTATACATCTCGATTCCTCCTTATAAATTCACCCACAATCCACTGGTAGCCTTTTCGCTCAAAACCGCACCCTTTCTCGACGTAATTCCATTCGCCGGATATCTTCTGCAACTCGCCGGAAAACCGAACCTTTCACTTCTGTGCCTTACTCTAAACACTGAACACTCAGAACTCATACCGAAGCCACCCACATTCATCTCAAGCTCGTTGAAGACCCTCTGCCGCAAGACACACGTCGCCGGAATCATTTGCTGTCACCGGAGTTCTGCCGGAGAAACAGAGGAGTCCAGTTCGGTATACCTTACGCTTAATCTTTCATTCTTTTTACTTATCTCACCTGTAATTAATCATAACACACTAAAGAACATGATTAAAATCGTTGAACCAGTCAGTCACCGTTTCTGGTTAAGATTAACGAAGAAGACGAAGTTTCAATAGTATATAAGTTTAATTTAAATCAAGATATAACTCGGGTTAGACACACAGTCCAGCGGTGGACTGTGTGCACATTAAACATGCTTACGTCTCGAGTTCGATACATGTCCCACGCATACTCGCCTTAATAAAAATGTTCCTTTTTATTACTGAACCGGATTCATTTCGCATAGATGTTAAGTTTAATAAAAACCAGAATAATAACCAAGATAGACACACAGTCTAGTGGTGGACTGTGTGAATGTTTAATCACAGGTCACGAGTTCGAGTCCGGACTACTGCACCGATCCGGACAATTATCAAACTTTTTAAATAAGGCAGAAATGAAATAATGAAGTTTGTATATAAGTAAAATAAAAATCAGATTATTTAACAAGTTAGACACACAGTCCAGCGGTGGATTGTGTGTTAACTCAACCCACAGGTCCCGGGTTCGAGACATGTGGAACGCACCGAGTCGTTAGATTAAAATCGTTTTTAAAAATAAATGATTTTCTGTTTAATTCAATTAGTATATAAATATAATTAAAAACAGAAATATTTCGGGTTAGACACGTAGCTCAGTTGGTAGAGCTGCGTGCACGCGTACGGGAGGTCTCGGGTTCGAGCCTCACCCAGCGCATACATACACACATACGAACCGGTCAACAGTCAAAGTCAATGGTCAATGGTCAACGGTCAACGGTCAAAAAGTCAACATTTTTTATTATTTTTATTTATTTATTTTATTTAAAAATAATTAAAAATACTTAAAAATAACATTTTTAAGGTTAGAAAATAGGCTTAAACTCACAAAAATACACCCAACAATCCTACTAAAATGGATTAATAAAATCCGTTTACTTACCGAAACATTATGCCATTATCTAGGTTAGTTTCACTCGTGGTTAAAATCAAACTTCGTGCGCATTCAACATCATCAACCGAACGCACCCAATGTGAGTGAATCTTACAACTCCCCTTTTTAATTATACGTTTTGGGGTGTGTCATGTGTCACAAAATTAACTCGTTTATTTAAACTTGTGTCATACCATATTGTGATCTAAACTTAGATTGTATATAAATTGCTTGTAGTTATGTATTTCATTTTGTCAATTTATATGCAATTCATTCATTAGGCCCATCAGTTCCTCGTGAGAGACGAGTTGAGCAACGCGTGCCTCAAAACGATTCATTATTGTTCATGTGTGCATTATTTAATATTAAATGATTGGTGTATAAGTTTACATCTATTTTTACTCATGTGTGGTTGTGCACTTTATTTTATAATCAATTAAATAAACTTGTTCAAATGTTTTTCATAGGATTCACTCGCCAACTTTTTGTTGATCCAAAAAAACCATTTTTACACATGATACAGGTGAACAGGATGAAGCAAGGAAAACATAGGAAATGCCTTAGAAGAAAAACAATGAAGCCTAGATTGATGTTTAGGACATGATGTAATACAAATTGTAATTTCCCATTAAAGTGTATTAATGAATATGAAACGTTAAAATAAATGTCATGAGCTTTGATGATAACCCAATCATGCCCCGATCACCTTTTCCGCTGCGGGTCGGGGTGTGACAACTAGGTTCAAACGGTGCTTCTTCCGAAGCGTTGGGATTCAAGGGTTTAGTCGTTAATATATAACAAAGACTATCATTGTTGGTTATTCATCGAGCTTCATGTTTTTTAGGCAGCATCTATTTTGCTTAATGAGAAACAAAAAGACATGTCGGATTCTTCTGCTAGTGAGTTTTAAGGGTTTAATCATCATATTTTTTTGGAGTTAATATTCACAAATTAGGGTTTCGATCTCGTACTTTTTAAGATTCAAGTACATACATTTAATTCCCAAACATCATTACAAAAAGTAAGAAATTAAGTTCAACACTATATATTTCATATTCTAACAATTTGTAAATGATGTGAGTGAATTAAATGCATGTATGGACATATTCGCTCGGAACACATACCAACTGCTTTATCTTGAGTCCGTACATGCATTTAATTCAATCATATCAATACATCATTACAAATTATTAAAACATAAAACAAACAAACAGTAAATCTTAAAAAGTATAAAATTTCATTTCTTACTTTTGTAATGATGTGAGGGAATAAATGCATGTACGTGAATCTTAAAAAAGTATGAAATCGCAACCCTAATTTGTGAATATTAACTCCATGAAAAAATGTAAAGTATACGGGTCGTATAACTTTATACGACCCGTATAAAAGTATCGTATACATTGTATACGACCAAGTAACTTATTTTCACATGGTGTATACGGGTCATATAACATTATACGGCCCGTATAGAATAAAATAAACTAACAAAAATCGTGCCAGCAGCCTTTGTCAGTTTCTATACGGGTCGTATAACATTATACGGCTGGTATACATCATGTGAAAATAAGTTTTTACTATATAAAATTAATAACATTAAACTGATTAATATTCTATTACAAATCTTATTCCATAAAAATGAACAAATAAAATATACCAACATGAGGGTAAGAGTACACTCAGTACACAATTCCAAATAATAATAAGGTAAATTACAAAAAATTGTATTTTATTTTTATATCCAATTTTAAAGACTGTCATTTGCCTTTAAAATTAATGGCTATTATACTTAATATTTCAAAATCTCATACGTTATGTCATTTGGGCCCAAATCAGTTAGATTTTTCTGTTAAATCAGACCACACAATAGCAATTTAGTCTTTTTACCCATATAATATATATATATATAAATTAATAATTAAAACAGAAGTACGCCACTATTAGCCACCACCACCGCTTATCACTATTAACACCACCACCGAACACATATCATCCTCACCACCTACACACAACCAAATCACCATCGTTGTTCTCCAAATCACGCCATTTGTAACCTAACAACACAATCATATTTCAAGATCTTCATCTCTCTAAAGTCTGCAGATCATGAACCACTGAAATCACGCCGGTTGTTCACTAAATCACTTTAGTTTAGATGTCGGCGACGCTAGGTATCACCACCACTGAAACCAACAACTACATCATGAAATCGGGTCCTACAGATCTTGGCATCTAGAAATCACACCAACTGCTACATCAAATTAAGTGGTTAAGGTACTTCGTTTTCAACCTGGTTCATATAATCGGGTCTTGTTGGTCAATCTAATGGGGTGGGGGAGATGAACGAAGGTAGTGCTTTTGGGAAATAAACAAAGTGGTTGCCCGAGGGTAAGGGTTTTGCCGTTGTGGAAGGTCATCGGAGAACGGCCGGAGTTTGGCCTGAATCTCTTGACCGTTCTCCCTCTCTCTATTTGTGTAGACGTATATATACACATGTGGTATATATATATATATATATATATATATATATATACAAAATTACATTTTTAATTTAATTTTGTATTTTTTATTAAATTACTTTTTAATATATGGGTAAAAAGATTAAACTACTTTTGTATGGTCTAATTTAACAAAAATATTTAAGTGAGTTAGCGTCAAAGGACATAATATGTAAGATTTTAAAACATTAAATACAAAAGCCGTTACTTTTAAAGGCATTTGACAGTCTTTGAAATTGGGTATAAACATAAAAAAACAATTGTTGTAATTTATCCGTAATAATAATAACAACAACAAGATCAATCAAAATCTGTAACCGACAAAAACGTTCCAAAAAGTAGAAACCAGATATATGGAGAAAAAACCAACTGCACTTTTAAAAAGAAATACAATAAAACAAAATAAATTATCGCTCAAAAATTCGGTCATAAATTTTAATACAAAACATAATACAAATTATTTAAAATCCTAATAGGCAATTATGACCGTTTTAACAGTTGCAAATGGTCGTTATTGTAATACTGGCATAAGTTTGAATTTTATTTTTACCTTTTTTATATATAATATGGATATAAGAAACAAGTATTTAATCAACCAGCTTGTACTTATATTTTATATAGTATAGATTAGTACTCACATTTGTTAAACTAACCATCACACACGTATTTAATTAAAGGACTTAAAGTTTTATTACATACAAATTTTTTTTGACAATGAGTCTTAGATCAATTGGTTTGTGAGAAGGTAACTCCATGACCTTTCAAGGTGGAGGTCATAGGTTGGAGTTTCGCTTGGTGCAATTTGTTAAAGGTGAGCCATGTGTTTTATCAAAGTGAGTCTTTGAGTAGTTTGTTTACTCTAGAATGGTGGGCTAGCCTGCTCCCTAACGTTGTCTGCATCCGTAGGGTGTAGGTGACCTTTCACCATTATGTTTGCCCAGATGACCGGACTTGTATGGTATTTGTTGATTATTAAAAAAAAGTTTATTACATACAGTATGTATGGAAACAAGTGTAAAACACAGAAGAATGTTTAGTTGGTTTTGTGAGCTCTAAAAATATTAAATAAAATTTGGTGATTTTAAATATGTATTTAACATTTCAGAGCATTTAGAATGGTACCCCAATATATTAGCGAGTGTGGTATTTATATTATAAGGAATGGTTTGAGTGAAGAAGAAAATGTTATCGCTCATCTGTAAATATACGAGAATATTGTTCACTCTTTTAAAATAGTTTTAATAGAGTAGTTATGAAAGGTAATAATAAAGCTATAAAAATATTATTTAATTAAAAAAAAAGTAAAAATAATGATTTTTAGTTTAATGATAGAAATGATAATAAGAAATACTTAATAATAGATTATTAGTAGATTTTGTAGATTTTAAAAAGAAATATAAAAGACTTCTAATAACTTAAAGGTCAAAGTAATACAAAACTATAACATTTAACACGCTTAACTTTCAACGAACTCTTATGTTTCTTTTTCTTCTAACGAGAAATTAACATATTTTTAAATATTTTTGTATTTGTATACTACAAAATTTTAACACTCCATTTTTTAAATAGAAATGTTGCATCTTACCACCATTTTGTTTCAATTAGACTATTTCTAGTGTTTTGGGTTGTATATTCTTGTGTGAAGAAATAAAGAGTAAATAGAAACTTTGTGTCAATATGTTGACACGTTTTTGTTGTAATGCTTCGCATTTCTTACTTTCTTTACTTAGAAAATGTAATCGTATTTCTATTTATAGAAACTTGTATCCACGTCATGTCTATATTTCGTTTACAACTTTGTAATCCGAGACTTTGATCATAATGAAAATTCATACTTTACTCATACTTATAATACATGCAATCAATCATCAAAAATACGTGTTATACATGCAGTCAGTCCCTCGTTATGCGTACAGTACTCATACGTTACACCTTTATACTTGAAATGCCTAAAAACCGACTAAAATACGTAAAATGGCCCAACACGACGCCCTCGTGCGAACTAGAACTCACTCCGCACAAAGTGATGTTAACAGCACATCTCTTCTATAAATACGAACACTCTTTCACTCCTTCAAACTTTCTGAATTCTCTTATCTTCTCTCTGAAATTCCAGACCTTTGGCAGCATACACTCAGCCGTTTTAAATGAGTTTTAGCTTACTATTACTCTACCATTCTTGTGACTCTTCTCCTTTTCTTTTTTTGTACCAAGTGTGAAAGCTGACCAAGTTCACTTCCAGCAAGTGTGAGAACGATGGGAGTCTTGTCTTTCCGAATTAAATTCCACATCTCACTTGTACACCTTTTAAATATATTTTACTTTATGTTCATTCATGATCAACCGGGCTATCGGCTATGTCGGTAAGCTTAGTGCTTTGGTGAATCATATAACGAGGTATCCGTACCTCCTTGTTTGACTTCTATATTTGAAGGACCAAGGACAAAATCGATATATTATAAACTACTATGTATTTTCACATATATCTAGTCGACATCAGGATATTAACTAGATTATTGTTAGGCGTCGTGATCCTAGACTATTCTGCCTCGTTCCTAAACCTCTCATTTACCGAAACTAGTACCGAAACGAGTGTTATACGAGCTACATATCCCAGAACAGACACTTCGCACGAAGTGAATGATCACTTCGCCCGAAGTGAAGGGTCACTTCGCACGAAGTGAGCAACCACTTCGTACGAAGTGGTATTGTTCTTTTTCTGTACATATACTTTTTGTACTTTTATTCAGAATCAGCGGATATCACAATCTCAGAACACTCACGCACCTCTGTCCCCTCATGTAGGGTAACTTTGGTATTCTATCCTTCAAAATAGCGACTCGTGGTCTTCTCAGAAAGCTTTGCAAAACCGTGAGTATACTCGACTCCCTCTTTTTCCTTTACACTTTGGGGTGCAACATATATGTTCTATCAATCCACTAAATCACGAAACTTTATGCTTAAATCACAAAAAAACCTCCATTTATACATGATTAGTACGAATGCTTGCAAACTCATATGCTACAATCGAATGCTTTATGCTACGTCATTAACTATGTACAAGCCTCCCTTAACATGTATAGCGCTATAGGATTAACGCACCGCCCATATTCGTTAGGTCATGTTAAGTAAACAAAACGGTCTAGTCATAGTTATGATTAGATTACGCTAGCGGTAAACTTTGGGTTGACATGTATAGTCGCATTACTAGTATTGTATGTTAGTTTAAGTAAAAGTTTATGCCATGTGGAATGTTTTAACTTTTATTATCTAGTACTGAAACTTGTATACTCGCTAATGCCTTGTGTGTTGAACTATACTTTAATATATGTTGCGGGAAATTGATGATGATGAGGATGCATGGAATCTAGTAGGATCAAACTAGAAACCCATCTAAATTTAGTTGTAATGTTGGATCGTGTTTCTTAATTATGTTGTTGTATTTTGTTCCGAAATCGATGTACTTGAATCCTTTAGAAATGAAATAAAATTTTGTTGATTTAGTACTTGACGCAAACTAGCGTTGTGAAGTCTCGAGCAATCTATTTCGTCTCGCCCCGATGTTTCCGCCATCGGTTGGGGTGTGACATTCGCATGATGAGCCACCATTTTTTTTCTCTTTTTTCGCGTTTTGAATTATCGTGGTTGTCATTTTCTAGCACCCTGAGTCCTTTTGCCAAGTTGTTAGGAAATATTTTATGAACACCGTTAGAATGGGGGCAGTTATGTCTTTTCACCCACAAAATAAACATAATACCATTTGTGTCCTTATTACAACATCCATTTATGCCCCCAACAACCAAATAACCCATGTTGTCGCTCCACCAATCATCACCACCTATCTACATTCACACCCCTCCGACGTTCTTCATTCACACTCGATCATGCCTGTCACCAACCTCAATACTACTGTTGAAACACAAAGTGTCATCGGTATGTTGTAACATGATGTATTGCAAAATACATCTAGTTTCCGTGTGTAGTTGTACATTTTCGTTAAGTTTTGTGCCTGTTTAGTTAGGTTTTAGCATTGTACTTATTTGTTTGTGTAAGTCCCGAAAACCAGATCTTACGATATCACACTTAGCTTGAAAGGTGGCGGAATCACACAAACAAGCTAAGAATCAAATGAAAGAAATACGATGAAAATAGGAAGGTTCACCTTGCATACAAATCAAGAATTTGTCTAATACAAGTGAAAATCAATCAAGGAGCCCCCAAACCCTAATACATCATTATCTATATATACTAGACTGTCTGTGCTCCATAACCCTAAACCCCTTAGGCCCAAGGGCATCCCCAAGCCCATTACAACATAATTCCCATTCCTTAAAAAGATACTAATGCATAAACCTATTAGTGCCTTACAACTTGTGATTTGCAGGGCTCCAGAGGAGAAAGGAAGCTAAAACAGCGAAAACGAGCTAATTGAAGAAAACCGAGCCTCCGAATGAGTCACGGGTGTTCGGGGAAATAAAAGAACGAGAAACAGCTAGAAAGACCCCTGTCGCGTCGTGCGACAGGGTGGAGTCCGGCCCCTCGCGTGACACGAGGTGTATAAAGGTCATTATGGGATTTAAGTGTCTCGCGTGACGCGAGAGGTGGAGGTTAACTCGTTGCGCGTAGCCACGGGCCCTCAGATTGTGAAAACTTGTTGTTGTTGCGAGTTTGCGCGACGGGCCCTCAGATTGTGAAAAATTGTTGTTGCGAGTTTGACCTAATACAAACCTGAATACGAATTTACAACATCATAATCAAACATTCGGACGAACCGGCAACAACTAAGGGCGATTTTTGAAGTAAGAAAAGCACTGGTTGAAGGTGTGAAACTACGAGGTTGAGTTTGCTTGAGTCTTGCTATTTAGGTTTCATCGTTTCTTCATTTATCTTGTTAAACCATGACTTATGAATTGTTTTGATTCTTGTTTTTGGTTCAACAATGATTATGGGCTAATCCTTAGTTGCTACCTAGGTCTTTGATGATTACTATGTTTGACTAATTTTTCTTTCGGTTTTGGAACTTTCTATTGTGGATTAATATTGAAATTTAAGACTAGTTTCTATGATCTGATGTATACGCATATTTGACTTGCTTAATGAATGATTATTTGCTCCACATGCTTCATTGTTGAATGTCTTTCAATTATAGGTTCATGTTAGATCATATATTATGTCTTCTTGATTAGTTTATTTGGTTTGCTAGACGTGGTATCCATAGGAGTGATTTTCATAAATTGAGTAGGTCTAGGTATTCAATCAATCTTAATAGCCGTGAGGTGAGATATTGTCGGTTTGTCTCGGTTGTTAGATTTCTAGGGTTAGAAACTTTGTGAGAAGATCACCCTAGTTTACGCATTCCTTGCCAATCAAGTTGTAACCATCATCGTTACTCGATTTTGTGAAGAAATTGGGTAATTAGGGAACTGAGTAGAAAATCATACTAATAGGATGTTATGAAGTGGATTTTGTCAAAGATGTAAAAACCCCGCTTCTAGTATGATTAGTTGATAACTTGCTTAAATAATTGAACTATGTGTTAATTTGATGCCACAACATGTTTAGGATTTATGGCTGTGAATGATGTGGTGATTATGTGGGCATACTAAGCTAATATGATAGCTTGTAGATTATACACACCAAGTGTTTTGATAATATGCCTAACTGAGAATTAATTGCTTTTAACTCATGAAAACCTTGGTGAAATCATTAAGAATACTGAAAGTGATCCTTGAATTAAAGGACTATAAGTGATTATGTCTTCTAATAATCACTTAGGTTAAATTTAGGCAAGTCAAGTGAGGCGTCGGGAAGCCAAGCCAGGAAAAGCACATCAAGGGTGATTTCTAAGGTACGTAGCTATATTGTTACGTAATTGATCTACTGTTAATGATGAGGAAATGAAACACTAATAAGAAGTTGAATGAAAGACCCTTGATGAAATGGAATTGTGTTTTAAGTAAACCGTATCTAAAGGCATGTAAAACCGAAGTATAAATGACTTGCGGGGTCATAGAATTGCAGGTGTTGCCTAATGGAAATAAATATGGTCACGAACCATGGTTAAAATAATAAAAGGGTGGTTGCCATTCATGGTTGATGAAAACCACAAGTGGCGAACCAAACGGGTCGTTTGAGGTCCATAGCATCACAAACTAAGCACGGGCATGTAAAACCAAGGTATAAGCGACCCACGGGTCATAGAAGCCAAGATATTGTCCTGTCACACACCGGCCGATGGCGGAAACATCTGTGCGGGACGAAAGAGATTGGTCGAGACATCATAACGGTAAAATGTGACAAGTATTTAAATAACAAAATTTCATTTTCTTAACAAAGATCAAGTACAATAATTGGAAATCAATATAACATAATTAGAATAAAATACAAGTTCGACAATGTTAAAGATACAATTCTAGATGAGTATCTAAGTCGTCCTACTCGTGTCCAATGTCATCATCATCAATAATCAACCTGCAATACATGTTAAAGTATAGTTCAACACACAAGGTATTGGCGAGCATACAAGTTTGGATAATAGCATAGTATAAACGTTTAAACAAATCTCCATGCGTACTTGTCTATTCTTGAGGCTAACATACATTAAACTTATCATGCATAAGTATACTAGTCAACCCAAAGTTTCCCGCAAGCATAATCCTTTCATAACATGAAAGGACCGGATGTGTATAACTTAACATGACCCCAAGTTTACTAGGCGGTGCATTACTCCTATAGCGCTATACATGTTAAAGGAGGCTTGATCAAAGTTAATGACAGAGTATAAGCATATCGAGTATAAGCATGTGTGATTTCAATTTTAGCATAAGAGCATATATAGAGATTGTTCATGCATCGAGTATGAGCATGTTTGTGTAATTTTGCATAACGTACATGTATTGCACCCAAAAGTGACAAAGCGTAAAATGGGATCAAGTATGCTCACAATTTTGCAAGCTTCTTTAGCAAGTTCGAGGGTGGACGAGTGATCAGGTGATGCAACCCGGAGTTACCCAACATGGGGTAAACAGGTGGGCATGAGTATACCGAGTCGGACGATAGATCCAGATTCTGAAGAAGAATGTACGGAAAGACAACGGGAAAATGCCACTATGTACGAAGTGCACTGACCGCCTCGTGCGAGCTGACTTGCAACTAGTACAAGCTGACTTGTACCTCGTACGAGTTAACTTGCACCTCGTACGAGTTGACTGTCCACCTCATGTGAGGTGGCAGTTCTGAAACGTTTTAACCCATTTTGTACCCATTTCGACACTAATTTCTGTGAACGGGGTTCGTGGTAACGAGGCAGAATAGTCTAAGGTCAAAATACTAAATCAGAAAGTGATCAATATTTTGTTCGGACTTGTTTGCTATGAAATTACAAGAGTCACACATATATATAAGTATATTCAATCAAGATTATCATAGAAGTCATGTATGGAGATGTCAAATCTCTTTATAAGTTTCACCAAAGCACAAGGTCGTGAATAACGACCCGGTTAGTCATGAATTAACAGAAAGTAGAGATCGTTCAAGTGAGGTGTGGAACTTAATTCGGGTAGCTAAAGCTCCTAATGTTCTCACTAGTCAGAACTCCAATCCAATCCTATGGGGATGATGGACTAGGTGGAATTACAACACTTGTTGCAAAAGGAAGTAAAATAAAAGTACAAGGAAGGTTGTGGAATCACATGCTGTTAGTGAGTTAAACTCACTTAGACAATCTGAGATACTTCTGCTGAAAATCCAGGAATTGAGGAGTGGAAGTAAGAGTATTCGGAAAGTGAGAAGTGGTGAAGTGCGTAGGTATTTAAGGAAAACAGGCCGGTTCATACGGGTTGGATTCACTTCGTACGAGTTGGCCATCACCTCGTACGAGGTGGCCTCACTTCGCACGAGGTGGCTACACTTCGTGCGAGGCTGGCTGGTTTAAGTTGTTTTTGTATGTTTAGTTGGTTTTAAGTGTTTCAAGCATGCATGAGGGACGTATGAGTATAGTATTGCATAATAGTTGAGTATTCGAGTATATAAGTATGAGTTTCTTGCATATAATCACATATTCCGAATTGTAAAGTATGATTCTAGTATGTAACAGGTATAAGTATAAAATGAGTTCCTATTATGATCATAATCTAAGAGTACAAGAGTAGAAAATGAAAGACATAAGTACGGTACAAGTTTCCAAATATTGAACTATGAATACACTTTCTAAATAAGGAATGCTTGCGAATGCGGAGCGTTACAGTCTCCCCTCCTTTAGGAAATTTCGTCCCGAAATTTATTCAAGAGGAAGACTCAATGAAGACGTGTGGGTACTTAGTCTTCATTTAACTCTCGAGTTCCCAAGTAAATTCCGCGCCACGTTTACCTTCCCATCGAACCTTGACTGTGGGAATGCGACTGCGCCTCAGTTGCTTGATTCCTCGGTCCATGATTTCGGCTGGTTTCTCCACAAAGTGCAAGGTTTCATTAATTTGAATATCATCAACAGGCACATGAAGTCCTCCTTCAGCTAGGCATTTCTTTAGATTCGAGACATGGAATGTTGGATGAACGTTGTTGAGTTCATGAGGTAGGTCCAGTCGATATGCTACCTTGCCAATCCTTTCGAGAATCTTGAAAGGACCTACATAGCGAGGAACGAGCCTTTCTTACCAAATCGAACTACACCCTTCCAAGGGGATACATTGAGAAGTACAAAGTCTCCAACGTTGAATTCCAAAGGTTTGTGTCTCTTATCTGCGTAGCTCTTTTGTCGACTTCTAGCCTTGAGCAGATTGTCACGTATTTGCAGGATTTTGTCCATTGTCTCTTGTATGAGTTCAGGATCAGTGATTTGAGTTTCTCTGATCTCGTGCCAACAGAGAGGACCGACACCTTTGACCATACAAAGCTTCAAACGATGTCATTTGAATACCAAAGGTAAGTGAGAATCCCAGTTGCCACCAAAGTCGATTACGCATGAACGGAGCATGTCCTCTAGAGTTTGAATAGTACGCTCGGTTTGATTGTCAGATTGAGGATGTAAAGCGGTACTGATGTTAAGGTGAGTACCAAGGGCTTTCTGGAAAGTTTGCCAAAGACACGAAGTGAAACAACCATCACGATCAGAAATGATGTCAATGGGGATACCATGACGACAAATGATCTCATCCATGTAGATACGAGTCAATTTCTCGACTTTGCAGTCTTCACAAATGGGGAGGAAGTGCACGGATTTGGTTAAACGCTCAATGATTACCCAGATACTATCATGGCTAGAAGGTGTGGGAGGACGCTTAGTGATAAAATCCATGGTAATGCCCTCCCACTTCCAGACAGGGATCTCTGGTTGTTCGAGCAGGCCAGAGGGACGTTGATGTTCAGCTTTTACCTTGGAACAAGTAAGGCATTTGGAGACATAGGGGGCGATATCTTTCTTCATGCCAGGCCACCAATAAGACTTACGAAGGTCGTGGTACATCTTGTCATTGCCAGGATAAATAGAATATCGGAATTTATGGGCTTCCCTCATTAAGAGGTCACGAAGGTTATCACGATCTAGAATCCAGACATGATTGAGATAGTAAAGCAGACCATCGGGTTTAGTCTCGAGTTGATTTTCAGCACCACACTTCATCTCGTTGTGTAAGTCGTTCTCGTTAGCGGATGAGTATTGTGCTTCATGAATACGTTCACGAAGATTGCTCATAGTTTGGTAACAACAATTGCTCTTTACATGAGTTTTACGACTGAGTGCATCGGCCACAACATTCGCTTTACCAGGATGATAGCGAATCTCGCAGTCGTAATCGTTGAGCAACTCTACCCATCGACGTTGATGCATGTTGAGTTCCTTTTGATTAAAGATGTGTTGGAGGCTCTTATGGTTGGTGAAGACCACACATTTGGTACCATAAAGGTAGTGCCGCCATATCTTTAACGCAAAAACAACTGCACCATTGTGTTGTCGTGGGTAGTGTAGTTTTTCTCCTGTATTTTGATTTGTCTCAAAGCATATGCGATAACCTTGTCTCGCTGCATAAGAACACAACCAAGACCTTGGTTTGAAGCATCACAATACACGATGAAATCGTTACTTCCATCGGGGAAGAGCTAGGATAGGAGCATTGCAAAGCATGTCCTTAGGAGTTTGGAAAGACTCCTCTTGTTCAGAAACCCAAACAAAAGGTTTATCTTTTTTAGTTAAAGAGGTGAGAGGAATGGTGATCTTTGATAAGTTCGAAATGAAGCGACGATAGTAACCAGCTAGGCCTAGGAATGAACGAATTCAAATGGAGTCTTAAGAGCAATCCAATTCTTCACAGCTTCGATTTTCGTAGGGTCGACGTGAATACCAAGTACGTTGACGATGTGTCCAAGGAATTGAACTTCTTTTAACCAGAACTCATTGGGGAACTTGGCATAAAGGCGTTCAGTGCGTAGAAGTTCAAGGATTAGACGCAAATGATGTTTGTGTTCGGCTTGAGTTTTTGAATAGATTAGGATGTTGTCCATGAATACGATCACGAAAGGTCCAAATAAGGTTTGCACACACGGTTCATCAAATCCATGAAAACCGCTGGTGCATTGGTCAAACCAAAAGGCATGACCACGAACTCGTAGTGACCATATCTAGTACGAAATGCGGTTTTGGGGATATCTTCTTCGAGAACTTGAGATTGATGGTAGCCAGAACGAAAATCGATCTTAGAGAAGCACGTTGCACCTTGGAGTTGATCAAAGAGATCATCGATACGAGGAAGAGGATAGCAATTTTTAATAGTGAGTTTGTTAAGTTCGCGATAATCGATGCACATGTAAAAGGATCCATCTTTCTTCTTGACGAATAAAACGGGAGCGCCCCTAAGGAGAAGTACTAGGGCGTATAAAGCCTTTTTCAAGAAGCTCTTGCAGTTGGCTAGATAGCTCTTGCATTTCTGAGGGTGCTAAACGATAAGGGGATTTAGTGACAGGAGTAGCGCCGTGGATGAGATCGATGCGAAAGTCAACAGAATGGGGAGGAGAGGTCTTGGTAGATCCTCGGGGAAGACGTCAGGGAAATCAAAAACAACGGGTACATCACTTATGCTTGGATCTTTATCCTTCTTTTCCACAACGTGGGCAAGAAAGGCAAAGTATTCCTTGCGTAAGTATTTGTTCGCTTGAGTACATGACATAAGCTTGAGACCATTAGAAGGTTTCTCGCCATAGACGTGTAAGGAATCACCATTAGGGAGAGGGAGGCGAATAAACTTTTCAGAACATACAACTTCAGCATGAACTCACCTAAGCCAATCTATGCCTACTATGATGTCGAAGCTACCCATTTGCATGGGTATGAGGTCAATCGAAAACTTATGCTCGTTAAGATTCAAGGAACAATTGGAAAGAATGGAATCGACTGAGACGTACTTACTGTTAGCGACTGAAACTACGAATGGTTTAGGCAACTTAGTACGTCTACATTTTAATAAAGGTCCAAATTCTGACGATACAAAACTCTTATATGCGCCAGTATCAAATAAGCATGAAGCGTAAATGTCGTTAGCGAGGATCACAAGACTTGAAATGTTTATATGAGCATTTGCTGGTAGGAGGGTTGTCGATGTTCTGGTCATGTTGTTGGGGAGGGTTAGTAGGGTTTGTAGCGAGGGCTTGTTGTACTTGGACCACAATGTCAGGCAGTATCATGGCCATTTGCTTCGCAATTTGTGTGGCCAAGCGTTCCTGAGACCTTCTGATCGTTTACCCCTTCGTTGTTGTCTGGACGACATCTACAGGAACATACATGAGATGATTGTGAGTTTATGGTGTCTTTTTAGGTGTCATGTGTCTTTAAGAAAATGAAAATAACATAAATATCAATAATGCAACTACATCCATAGGATGTCTTGGGTTTGCTCATGTTGGGCCTCAAATGTCCCCCATACCTTCACCTATATAGTCATGTGGGCCCCCATGGCTATTGGCTTGGTAGGATTTACATTAGTATTGGCAATTTAACACTCGCATCACCGAATGCAAACCACAAAATATGTTCATGAGATGTTTGGTCGGAACGTGTCCAGGTGTAGACACAATGACAACTCAAAGTGGGGTTAGCTCACACGACGTTTGGTATAGCATGCTTTGGCCTAATAGGTACTTCGTACTCTCATCGTTAGTCCCCAGGTAGGCAAACTGGTCCTTTATTTTGGATTTATATGAATGCCAGCCTAGACAGGACGTTCCGACTACCGGTACTGCTACCCTTCCAGTTACTACATGCCCGTCATGAGAACTCACTTTGATGAGATTTGAAAACACAAAAAAAATCATTGTAAAAGCAATCATGATGTGGTGTGTGCTTTCATGGATGTGATATGTTATGAGTATATGATTCATGATAGGCATTATATGATAATACATACTTATGAACATGCTTGCATAACATTGAATGTAACATTTAACATAAAACATATAAACACCATGAAATTTGGCATGTAACACACAAAAATCTTATAAGTTTCTAATCAACTATAGTATAGGCTCTAAGGGTCTAATAACCTATCCTATATCCCTATAGTCATGCCTCTGATACCAATCTGTCACACCCCGACCCGCAGCGGAATAAGAGTCGGGGCATAATTGGGTTATCACCAAAGCTCATGATATTTACTAATATGTTTCATATTTATTAAAGTCAAAGTTACATTTCCAAATATCCAAACATGTCCATACAATACAAAGAAAATAAACCAAACATAACAATCCCAAACTCTAAATCATTTTATTCTTCTAGTCCAATCCTATGTGTTTCTGGCTGCTGCTGGTTCACCTGTATCATGTGTAAAAATGGGGGGTTTTGGGTCAACATAAGTTGGCGAGTGAACCTTGTTAGATAAACATTTGTTATTGATTTTCTTGTTAGTTTATCAATGAAAAATTGTGCGTAATCATAAATGAGCAAATGTAAATAACCAAGCAGTAGCAATTTCAATCACAACTATAACATACAATAACACATGATAGCATACATTAACATACCAACATCATACGGTAAATAACATGAATGAAACTGTGCGATCAAGGCTCAATCAAACGGAGCCGATCGTATTGCATGTACTGAAAATGAAAATGTCTGTGCGATCAAGGCTCAATCAAACGGAGCCGATCGTATGTGGGCACGCCAGGTTCACGCTCATAATGTAATGGGGAACATGCTCAACGCTCATAATGTAATGGGGAGCGGCGGCCTATGAAATTGCATGTACTGAAAATAATAAATTGCATCTAACGATAACCACACAACAGTTGAAACAAACTGAATACACATGTTCATGATATGATGTATGCACAATGATTTAAATATAATATATAGCAAGACACATGATACACCCCAAAACGTGATTAAAACGGGGATTTTGTAAGATTCACTCACATTGGGTGCGTTGGTTTGGAGATGACGAGATGCGCACGAGTCGGGAGAATTGAACAACGAGAATTACTAACCTAAATAATAACGGAAAAATATAGCAAATGAGTGGATTTTATTAAGGATTTTAATGGAATTTTTAGATATATTTTTGTGAGTTTAAGGCTATTTTCTATCTTTAAAAATGTTATTTTTAAGTATTTTTAATTGATTTTTAAATTAAATTAAATAAATAAAAATATAAAAAAATTGTTTATTTTGCGTTGACCGTTGACTTGTTGACTGGTTCGGTCAGTGAAATTGTTTGCGCCAGGTGAGGCTCGAACCCGAGACCTCCCGTTCGCGTGCACGCAGCTTACCAACTGAGCTACGTGTCTAACCCGAAATAATCTTGTTTTTAATTATATTTATATACTAATTCGATTTAACCAAAATTCTTTTAGTTTCAAAAAAACATTTTAATTCGTACAACCAGTGCCAGTAACAGGTTTCGAACGCGTGACGTGCGACTTAGTGTTGCACACAGTCCACCGCTGGACTGTGTGTCTAACCTGGTTAATATCTCGGTTTTTATTATACTTAACAACTAACGGAGTTAACCCGGTTTAGTTTTAAACAAAAAGGCATTTTATTACATAAGGAGTGCGTGTATCAGGGATCGAACTCGTGACATGCGACTATGTTTTGCACACAGTCCACCGCTGGACTGTGTGTCTAACCCGTTCATATTACTGATTTTAAATAAACTTATAACTTAACTAACTTCGTCTTCTTCATTCAAATTACAGTCGACAGAATTACTAATCCGTTTTCTTGTTTTTACGATTAACAATCATTCTTAAGGCTAAAATGAAATGGCAGAGACGGTGTTAGAAGTAACATACCGTAGGAATGATTTATCACAGAGTTTCCGGCAATGCGTCGGCTTTGTTTTTGTGCACCTCAACTGAACCAAACAATTAACCATTTTGATTAGCCAATCGTGGAATTGAAGTGATAAACAAACGTTAATAGTGCGATTGAAGGTCTTTACCGTTTCACAGACGGAATTAAAGATTTCCAGAAATTCTCCGCGAACTGGAATTATCTGATAATGGTGCCTGAATTCGATCTCAAGTGGAAGATTTGAGTTAGAAACAGCTTAGCAACTGTTAGACTACGATGGTATTGAAGAACTTACCGATTTGAGGACAAATACGGTTTTCCGGCGAACCTTACAGAATTTTCCGGCGAGTTGATTTAAGCGTTCTGATGGACTGAAAGTGTGACGAAAGTGAAATGGAATGTTTGTCTGATGTCTCTGAGCCGCGAGAAGGGTTTTGATTGAAGTAAATTGGACTTTGATTATTTTCGGTTATAAAAACCGATGATGATGAAAATTGATGTTCATTCAATCTGAATTGATTAGAAATCGTCGGTGCATCGGTTATAAACCTGAATGTGCGATTAATCAAACGATTAGACGATTGAATTGCCGATTTCAGTTTCTCAGTTGGCGCAACCGGTTTAACTGAGTTTGTGTATAAATGTTATTTGTTTCCTAGAGATAACAGAAAACAACAAGTGGCGGAGTGGTGATGTGTGTGTGTGTTAAGACTTTGAAGTTATAAACCAGCTGACCCGGGTTCGAGTCCCGGCAGCAACATTTTATTTTTATTTATTTTGTTTTCACTTTTTATCAAAAATAATTTTTATAGTTTAGTTTGTTTATTAATTATGTATCATTAGAAATCAAAATAACCATAAATACACAACGTGACATTTATAACTTGATATTCGATTACAAAACGGAGCGGGTTTTGGAAACCCGTTTTTGACAAATGTTACATGGGGTTGGTTCAGTGGTGGCTTGGTGAGCTGGTTTGGTTGAACGCTTCATTTCGAAGGCTCCTTCCATAATCATGTTATGGATGAACTTGGCTGTGAGGTGATAAGCATCCTCGATGGTTTTGGGTTGCAAAGACTCAACATAGTTGGAAAAAGAAGAGGGCAGGGCTCGAATGTACTTGGTAACGGTCTTCTCGACAGTGTCGACTTGACAGGGCAAATGATACCGAGCTGTTTGAACCTTGCTGTCAATCCGGCGTTGTCACTTCCCACTTGTTTGATGTTCCAAAACTCATTTTCGAGTTATTGGGTTTCATGGGGAGGACAAAACTCATCTTCATGAGTTTCTGGAGTTCAGACCAAGTCAGTGAGTAGGTTGCATCATTGCCACGCCTATTGCATTCTGACGTCCACCAATCAAGAGCTCTTGATCAGAACATGCCGGTAGCACTGACAGTGCGTTGGTCGTCGGGACAACCACTTTGGCGAAAGGTGACCTCCATGGCATCGAACCATTGGAGCATCTTTGTGGCCCCGTCTTCGCCTATGAAAGGCGTTGGGCTACAGGAGTTGAACTGCTTAAAGGTAAAGGAAGGTTTAGGACTTTCGTCCTTAGGCTTGGTCAGGTCGTCGTGGTTTTCGGTGTTAGTAGAGGTGGAAGTAGGTTGGAAACGGTTGATGATCTAGGGGAGTATCTTGGCCATCTGTTTGGCCATAAATTTCATCATCTCTTTCTTGCTCATGGAGTCGCTGGTGTTGCTAGCGACCTTCATGGAGTCGGAGTTTTCACCGTCAGAAGACATCTAAAGAGTTGAGATAGAGGGGAAGGATGAGATCTGAACATAATGATTTTAAAATAACGTTTAGATTACATGAATGAGTGTAACTGTTTTAGGCAGCTCATAAGTTTTCACATAATCTGCATGAGTATTTCATGTAGCACATAAGCCTCACGTATAAAGCATAAGCATAACATGTATTCATAGAATATCATCACGTATAAAAGGAAATAAGTGCGTAAGGAGTGTAAATTTAGTTTGTTCACGATTACTAGTATTGTTCTAGATTGCGAGGAAAGTGTGATTTGTGCATTCGACATGGTCAGCGTATCAAAGTAAAACACATACAAATCAATGTAGCATAAAAAAGAGAGAGGCTTAGCAAAATACCAGAGTGTTCCGGGTTTAGAAACTTTGAGTATTCCAAAGTGAATCGAAAATCCTTTCTAGTTAGGGAAAACATACTTTGGCCTATAGGTAAAGTACTCCCGTTGAGAAGCGATTATCGGTATTTTACCCTTCTAGTTACTACACGTCCTTACTCGATTGGAGAATCAAAACTTTGGCAGGATTGAAAATCGAGGAATGGAACTAGTTATCAAGATGTGGATATCACTCCTAACTTGATAATCTTGTTCCCTAAGTGTGTTGGTACTTACCAAACGAGGAGCAAATTCCGACTCGTTGGTAAGGGTCCACTAGAGTATGAAAGGGGGATTCACCATTAAGATGTGGATTCTACTCCTAGCTTCATGGCGTGATTCTATGTAAAATCGAGTATACAGAATGAGAGTGATCACCAAAGTGCGGGTTTCACCCCTAATTTGGTGAGGTCTTCTCGCTTGTGGTATGAGTGTCTTCATGTCTTCAAGTGTGTTTTGTGTCAGCCTTAGGAAAAGCACGTAACGTTTAAGAAACAGGGCTAGATTAGGCAAGTTTAGTCGTTTTAATCGAGGAAGATAATTCACCTCATACAAAGTGGGCACTTCGTGCGAAGCTGTTCAGTTCACACGAAGAGGTCCAGTTCGCACCAAGGGCTTCGGTTCGCACAAAGGACTCAGTTCGTACGAAGGGGCCTGTTTGGTGCTTAGACTATAGACTAGGTCAAACATGGCAGTTCTACCTAATTCCCTATAGTTATGGCTCTGATACCAATCTGTCACACCCCAACCGATGGCGGAAACATCTGTGCGGGACGAAAGAGATTGGTCAAGACATCATAACGCTAAAATGTGACAAGTATTTAAATAACAAAATTTCATTTTCTTAACAAAGATTAAATACAATAATTGGAAATCAATACAGCATAAATAGAACAAAATACAAGTTCGACAACATTAATGATACAATTCTAGATGAGTATCTAAGTCGTCCTACTCGTTTCCAATGTCATCATCATCAATAATCGACTTGTAATACATGTTAAAGTATAGTTCACCACACAAGGTATTAGCGAGCGTACAAGTTTGGATAATAGCATAGTATAAACGTTTAAACAAATCTCCAGGCGTACTTGTCTATTCTTGAGGCTAACATAAACTCATCATGCATAAGTATACTAGTCAACCCAAAGTTTCCCGCAAGCATAATCATTTCATAACATGAAAGTACCAGATGTGTATAACTTAACATGAGCCCAAGTTTACTAGGCGGTGCATTACTCCTATAGCGCTATACATGTTAAAGGAGGCTTGATCAAAGTTAATGACTGAGTATAAGCATATCGAGTATAAGCATGTGTGATTTCAAGTTTAGCATAAGAGCATGTATAGAGATTGTTCGTGCATTGAGTATGAGCATGTTTGTGTAATTTTGCATAACGTACATATATTGCACCCAAAAGTAACAAACGTAAAATGGGATCAAGTATGCTCACAATTTTGCAAGCTTCTTTAGCAAGTTCGAGGGTGGACGAGTGATCAGGTGATGCAACCCGGAGTTACCCTACCTGGGGTAAACAGGCGGGTATGAGTTTACCTAGTCGGACGATATACCCAGACTCTGAAGCAGAAAGTACGGAAAGAAAATGGGAAAAATGCCACTTCGTACGAAGTGGACTGACTGCATCGTGCGAGATGACTTACAACTCGTACGAGTTGACTTGTACATTGACTTGCACCTCGTACGAGTTGACTGTTCACCTTGTGCGAAGTGACAGCTCTGAAACGTTTTAACCCATTTTGTACCCATTTCGACACTGATTTCTGTGAACGGGGTTCGTGGTAACGAGGCAGAATAGTCTGAGGTCAAAATACTAAATCAGAAAGTGATCAATATTTTGTTCAGACTTGTTTATTATGAAATTACGAGAGTCACACAAATATTTAAGTATATTCAGTCAAGATTATCATAGAAGTCATGTATGGAGATGTCAAATCTCTTTATATGTTTCACCTAAGCACAAGGTTGTGAATAATGACCCGGTTGGTCATGAATTAAAGAAAGTAGAGATTGTTCAAGTGAGGTGTGGAACTTAATTCGGGTAGCCAAAGCTCCCAACGATCTCATTAGTCAGAACTCCAATCCAATCCTATGGGGATGATGGAATTGGTGGAATTACAACACTTGTTGCAAAAGGAAGTAAAATAAAAGTAGAAGGAAAGTTGTGGAATCACAAGTTGTTAGTGAGTTAAACTCACTTAGACAATCTGAGATACTTCTGCTGAAAATCCAGGAATTGGGGAGTGAAAGTGAGAGTATTCAGAAAGTGAGAAGTGGTGAAGTTTGTAGGTATTTATAGGAAAGCATGCCGGTTCGTACGGGTTGGAGTCACTTCGTACAAGTTGGGCATCACCTCGTACGAGGTGGCCTCACTTCGCACGAGGTGGCTACACTTCGTGCGAGGCTGGTTGGTTTAAGTTGTTTTCGTATGTTTAGTTGGTTTTTCAAGTGTTTCAAGCATGCATTAGGGACGTATGAGTATAGTAGTGCATAAAAGTTGAGTATTCGAGCATTTAAGTATGAGTTTCTTGCATATAATCACGTATTACGAATTGTAAAGTATAATTCAAGTATGTAACAGGTGTAGGTATAAATGAGTTCCATTATGATCATAATCTCAGAGTACAAGAGTCGAAAATGAAAGATATAAGTACGGTACAAGTTTCCAAATATAGAAATATAAATACACTTTCTAAATAAGGAAAGTTTGTGAATGGGAGCGTTGGATGTCCTAAGTGACCAATTATTATTATGGTTGTGGTTGAGAGAAGATGAGCAAAACCATGATAAGGAGTGTGGAATATTTGAGCTAAATTGCATAAAATCTCATAATGGGTCGTTTTGGATAAAAAGCCAAATCAAAAGATAACATGGGAATGTTAAGGTGTTGCTTAAGTTACCCAACCCACAATTAAGGTTATGGTTGGGGAGAATGAGCAAAATTATAACAAGAAATAGGATGTATAAATTGCTATGCGAAATGCCTCCTAACTGGTCAGTTTGGGTAATAAACACCAAATCGAATAAATAAAATGAGAATTTGAAGAATCTAGGTCCAGGTACTGGTTTACGGGTTAAGGATGTAAGAAAAAAGTTTTAGGTGGAAGAAAATGGGTTTGGATTAACTTGGGAGCAAAATCTTGCAAAAATGGCAAAAAAAGGTTAAGTGCAAAAACTACCAGCTCTAGAAACCTTATGGAAAAGTGGCTCCCCCGCGCCACGCGTCGACCGGAAGGGTTCCGTGGTAGTGCAAGCCTTCGACGGTGGTTATTCTGATGGTGGGGGCGGCAGGCGATTAGGGAGTTAATGGAGGCATGGTGGTGGTGATGTAGAGGGGGGATGAAGTGAAAGAGATTGTCTGCATGTAATAATAATATAAATGAAAAAAATAAGTTCAAAAATATAAAAAAAATAGAGTAGAATGGTATTTTCGTCCCCGAGCTAATTAAGTTTTTTTTAACTCGGGTTAGTTTTTTGTGTTGAATTGATATGTTTCGAGAATGTTGGGATGAAAAATAGTACAATTTTAAAATTTAGTCTGAAATGACAAAAATTAACAAATCACAGAGACATAAATGACACTTAACTCTTTTACAAATTTATATTATCAAAAGGAAATTGTTTACAATCTTTTTTTTATGTAATTGAAGGCAACTAGCATAAATGGTTACTCAAGCAAAACAAACATGTGAAACCTCTAATTAAGATTGATTTGGAGTTAAAAACCTTTAGAAAAACTAAAATATTACACGTAAGGTGAAGGCTTATGGTCTCAAATTCTTCTCCGGCTACACGATACAACCTTAGGTAGTGCGCAGAGAAACATACCCAAAACAGATGAAATCTAATACTTAGTCCATTTCACAATAAAATGGCGCAAGCTTAAGAAGCGGGAGCTTCGTGGTGCCAACAAGACAACTCAAGATAGTACAGTTAGTACGAATGTTAGAGCAGGTGGCCAATCATGCAGGGGACAAGAAGTACACAAGGGCACTGACGTGTCACCAATCACCATGCGCCGACCACTGCTCTATGATCTCCATTTAGCTTGCTGATGGTAGACCCGACAACAAGGACAACTACCAGGCCACGTGGATTCATTCAGCATTCACCAACTCCCATTTCGCCTACAAACACTAACGATCATATTCAAGGAGGCAAACATGATAGTCCTTGTTGTCGACGAAGGCCCAAGGCCCATAAGCCCATCAACCCATCTTCTTCAGAGGTCTCTTCGGCTATAAATAGAGAACTTCATCTCTAGGTTTAAGGATCGCTCTCTGGCTCTCACTTATTACACACTTATTATCCTCAGATCAAGTTCTTATTCTCACGCTGGATGGTGGTTACAAGGAGAACCCCCCCCCCCCCCCAATTTACCTCCTTGTAACGAATTTCACGGTGTTGTCTTGTTTTGCAGGATTTTATAGCAAGCAATCGAGAAAAAAAAAGAGGATTAACTTTATTTTGACGAGACTAAACCCACAAGTTAACATTCGGATTAACTTGGTTTTCATAAGGCTTTAAAGCCTCACAAAATAACCAAGTTAATCTACCATTTAAGAACGTACATAATCATAAAAGAGTAAATACAAAAGGAAAAAAATCGCATTTAGCTTATTGAAAACTCAAACTGAGTTGAGCTTAAACAGGTAAGAATGCGAAATCAATATTATAAATACAGTCCTTTTAATATAGAAAATCGAACAATATTTTATACATCTACTTTAATTAGACTCGGGATCCTAAAAAACTGATATTTTATATGTAAAATCTAATTATTTTAAATTAATAAATAATAACATACAACTACATGATAAATATTTAATTTGATAAAAATAATTAAGGTCTCTTTACATGGTTTAGATGAAACATAAATACTTCTAAAAAGAAATTATATAAAGAGTATTAAACTGACTTCGATTTACCTCATTCAAGTGGTATTCGAATTGTCTCATCGAACTTTATGATGTGAGATTTTAGGTTTTCACTTTTGGATTTATAGGTTGTAGATTTTAGAATTGTTATTTATTATTTTTGTGTTTTGACGTGATGGAGTGTGAGTACATTTTTAGATATATTTTAAGTACTTTTCACCCATTATTGAAGCTTTAAATTTATATGACACGATATAACACTATCACTCTCTACAACACGTTATGGCAAGTGCAACCATCGTTGGCGTAATATAGTGATGATAAGATACCGAGGTCGTCCAAGGACACAAGAGCTTAATACCGGAATATCGTCGACATCTAATTTAATCAATTTTTTAGAAAAAGATTTTTAATAAGCCAACTAAAGAATAAACTAAAGTAATAAAAAACAAATAGACAAGATAAAATCACTTGGTTCCAACTCGTCATTTATGTATTTGATGATTTCCTCACTTTGGGTTTTTTAAGAGATTATCTTAGTTAAAGTGGTATGTCGTTCTTTTGGAGGCAATGCTACCCTTAGCTATATTGGTCTGAGTCACCATGGATACAGTCCCGTAAGACCGGAATATTGAAAGATAATTAAGTAAGTATTAATGCAAAATGTGGCATGTCCCTGTTTTGGATGCAGCGCTACCTCGGCCATATTGGTCTGAGTTAGCAGCGATACAGTTAAAGTTTTAATAGTAGTTTATTTATAACGGATTCAAGCCGTTCTTACTGCCCCTGGTTTGATGCTATCCGCCTCAAAGAAAGTCCTAATAAGCTTGAATCAAGTACTCGCTGGATCTATACACTGAACAAGCTAAGAACATTACCCATACCACTTTTCTAACCCCCTTCCATGCAGTTAACGCGCTTTGTAAAGACCGTAAAGACACGAATGAGTGAATCAACAAAACATGAAAAGATAATAGAATAAAGTTCACTTTCAATATAAAAAACTAGTTATTAAAGTCATTAACACATACCCAATTAAAAAATTTACCAAATATTGAAAATCAAAAGTAATACATAAATAACTTGTGTTCACCAAGTGATGTAAGAAATTAGCTAATCATGACCTTTGTTTGACAAAAAACTCTTACGATCAATCTTGGGTTTCGGGACAAGTACACACACCTAAATATGGTTGATGGATGAATGTGGTAGTGTGGTGGTGGAATGGTGGCATGTGTGAGAGAAGTAGTTTGTTAAGGGATGAGTTGGAATGGAACCAAACACCTCTATTTATAGCTGGAAACAGAAGACTCATACGGCCTCGTGCCTGGTGGGCAAGGCCCCATGTCGTCCATCTTCTCTGTCTTCATTTAGTTAGCTTGTCAATCTGGATGCTTGAACGGCCCCGTGTGTCAACGGCACGACCCCGTTACCATTGTACTTGCTTTACTATCCAAGATTTGCATATCTAGAAGTTTACCACGACCCGTGTCTATGAGACATGGCTCTATGTCTCTTGTCTACTTCTATTTGTCTTCTTCTTTCTAGAATCTAGAGTGGGGCACGACCCCGTGCTTGTCTTCTGATTCGTTTTTTTTTGGTCTTGGGGTAAAGCTCGAAGGGTTAGTATAATCGTCTTTTCTTCTTTTGTACTTATGTTGCCTTTTGTTGTTAATTTGTTCATTTTATAAATTTAAGCTCTTTTAATTGTGAAAATAAAAAGTATACAAAAAACACATTTTTTTCAACATTAATACTAAAAATGATTGATTTTATACCTTATTTAATACAATATGTATGTTGCATTTGGCGCATATCATGTTTTTCTATATTTGCGTCATTATGTCTTTTTTTGCGACTGATTGTGTTATATTTTTCATCATTGTATTATATTTCGCATGACATAGTGTTATCTTGTGCGATTAATTGTGCCTTTGTACATTTCTTATTTTTAACAACTTTGGTAGAATAACTTAACCCGTGTGTATTTATGTTAACATATAAACAAAATTAAGAATATATAAAAATGCATAAAAGTCAAACTCGAATTTTATATGTACAGTTTCTTAACGAGACAAATTCGACTTTGAACACTTTAAATCGTTTTTAACGAAGGTCATTGAAACATCTTTGGGTTAATATAGAAGAGACATAGAGTACATGACTAACCGACGTGTAGGAGGGAAAGGACAAATTCGACCTCGATCACCTTAAGATATGTGAAAGAAGGATAAGAAAGTGTGACGTCCATCAAAGTTCGTAAACGAGATGATCATCTTAGCAAATAGATAGAATATGCCAAGAGAAAGAGAAGACATGAGTTTGCGTAAAATAACTTGTAGGGTGTAATTTGTAAACGATGTGAAACTTATGGGTGTAAAGTGAAAAAGTCACGAAAATCGAAAAGCAAAAAGCCTCGAGAGTCGCGATCCCTGAAAAAGCATATCGAAAGAAGCCCTTTTACATTTCCTCGTAACCCACGTGCTAAATTGCACCGTATGTTGCCAGTTTCCCCTTCCATCAACTATCTCTTTCTCCTCAAATACACCAATCTTATATCCAAATCATATTATTCCTTTTTTCTTTTTCTTTATTAATTAATATTTTAATTAATTAAATATGCTTTAACAAATCTAAATCGTCTTTTCTACATCTTCAAAGTTTTCACAAAAAGTTAAAAGTTAATTGTTTTATTTATACTATATCTATGATCTATGATATACTACAAAGATATAATTTTACTTATTTTAAACGAGTGTTCTATAAAATGGTTATGTATATATATTTGAATGATTTATAAGTAACCAGGAGTTAGAAACATGTCGTCCTACCTTTTCTATCTCATTTTCACATCTCAAATTAATATATTCTAGACTTGCCGATGAAGTGATGGTTGAGTGGTAAGTGAGAGACTTCTTGTTCTAAAAGACTCAAGTTCGATTTCTTCTCTCTCCGTTATTTTCTGCGACATCTAGTGATAATGGGAGACTAGACGAGTAGGCGGAGATCGCTAGTTCGATCCTTGAACTGAGCGGGTTTTATCTCACCGCATTGTCGTGCATTCGGGCGAGTTTTCACAGGCTTCGGCCCTAGGTGAGGGTTTTCCCTGGTTTGCAGGCGAGTGTATCCTGATGTGGTGAATTTCGCTAGTAGCCCATTTAAAGAATTCGTTGGCCGTTCAAAAAAAATATATTCTTGACTTTACCATCTGATATAAATTCATACATAACACAATATTAACATACTACAAAAAAAGAGGGAAAATAAATACAATCACCGTTCACAGAACCGAACCAAGTATATAACTGATATAGTTTAGCATTTCTGAACGCCTTCATTCGGGCCAGCCGACTATGAGGCCACTTGGTGTGGGGGGTCGTCAGGCCCGGCCTGGCCCAGCGACGCCCCCCAACACCGCCCCGGATGGTCCGGCGTCGTCGCGGAAGTCCCCTAGGAGACGTTGAAGATGGGGCTAATATTAACCTCCACTTCCAATGCGACCTTCACCGTGAACATCAACCACCACCGTTAGAATCACCACCCACCTCCACCGTGAACATCACCACTCGCTACCACCTCCACAGCCACCACACCAAACAAATCTTTCTGGTAGTTGTGGTTCACAATAGAGACGCCGACAACGGTTTCCGGCGAAAACTCGACGGAGATGAAGGTTGACGGTGAACCGGAGGTGGAGCTGATGGTGGTGTTTGGTGATATGACGGTTACCGGAGATGAAGACAATGGTGAGAGTGGTGGCCGGAAGTGGAGCTGATGGTGGTGTTTGGTGATTATGATGGTTACCGGAGATGAAGACGATGGTGAGAATGGTAGCCGGAGGTGGAGCTGATGGTGGTGGTGTGGTGTACGGCCATAATATTTAAAAAAAAACTAGGCGGGGTCGGGTCGTCACTGATGATGGGGTGAAATCCGAATGATAATGATTATAAATTGCGTGTTTTACTTAGTTTTTGGCTGCTATGTGCGTTGAATGAGATAACTACGAGAATTGGTTGCTTTGCAGGTTAACTGGTTAATTCGGACGTTTTACGGAATTTAGAGATAACGCAGAAGATCCGAGATACAGTTACGCAGGAGAAAGTACCAAATTGGAATCGTCCGGGCCAAGAACTAATGTGGAATTGCGCGAGAATGAGTACACCGTGAAGTCGACGGGTGTATCGGTAATTAAATGGAAGATGTAAAAAAGGACCAAAAGATGAAACCACGCCGTAGCCTACGGTTAGTTGACCGTAGGTTACGGTCAGATTATATCAAGAAGAAAAAGCCAGCAAGTCTTGACCATAGGTTACGGTCAAGAGACCGTAGCTTACGGTCACTTAGTCAATTTTGGGCAGAATATTGTAACCGTAGCTTACGGTATATGGACCGTAGCTTACGGTTGAGTGAACAAAGTCAGAACTTGCTGATCGTAGGTTACGGTCAAGAGACCCTAGTTTACGGTCAGATGGAAAAAAATTCGCATGAGTTGTTGCTGCAGCATAAGAAGGTGGATTAGGTCAATTCTGGGGATCTATCGAGAGTACGGGCGAGAATCCAAGACCTAGGGCATCAACGTTGGCGACTTTTTCACTTCCAAACATCATAATTCAACACCGAAGCATCAGCATGATCAAGATTCCAACTTATCACCCAATCTTTGCAGTATCCAATTGAACAATGAGTGGCTAGTTCTTTGTTATGGTTCCTCCGAATGGAGGAATGATGTAAATCGGATATGTAGTATGTTTTGATAACCATTTTGGATTCAGCGATCTAAGCATTCGATGCTTTTCACTATGTGCTGCTTATTTCTATTGTAAACATTTACATTTTATTCAGTTTGATTTGAAACCATTCAATTCCCGAGAGTTCTTGAAATTGGGATCTATTTGGCTAAGGATCAGGGTTGGTTAAATGTGAATGATGTTTATGTGATAACCTTTCATTACTTGTTAATCGGAGTACTTAGTCACTTGACATCACAATGGGTAATTCAATCCATGCTCAATTTATATGGTTAGATAAGACTATATTATTAGAATCTGATTATCATCCAAAGTTCGGGGGAATCATCGTTCTCTCTATTGAATTAATATCCAAGTTATTGTGTTTATTTTAGTATCATAACTTTAAAGTTCAAGTTCAGTGTTTATTGAGTTCAGTATTTAGATCTTGTTAGTATAACACTTTCCATAAACCTCCCTTGGTTCGATACCTGACTTATCCTATCTACGTAGTTTATTTTGGTTTTTGATTGACACTAACGACAAAATGGCGCCGTTGCCGGGGAGGCGTGCGCAAAGTGTTTGATAAGTTATTTCATTTTTGTTTGTCTCGTTCAGAATTACGCGGAATCTCTTTTGTTTGTGTAGTGCAGGTGATCAACTTTTGCATGCATCATACTCGACATTCCGGGCAGTCTTCACCACTAGTGTTTGATCCAGAGATAGAAAGAACAGCACGACATACTCGAGTATTGCATCGTGAGAAGAGGGTTGCACAACCTACAACACCGAAAACACATCCAATGGAGAGCTCCAGTAATTTTGAAAACCAACCAGTTACTCCACCTCCGCAACATCAATTCTCACCAACAGCCACTCATCCTGCACCAAATACAACCATACCATCTTTACAGCCGTCACAGACTCAACCTGCAACTATAATGTTCCACCGATACCACCGCCACCATTTCCTAATCTCGACGACCTCCCACCTTTCCCAGTCAACCGTTTCCTCAATCTACCAATGTTCCACAATCTTCACCATATGTGAGGATCGTCACTGATGATACTGTGATTCCGCCGATGCAAACATGGCCATCTAACTCTGTCCCTTCCCCTGAAACTTAGCCATTGGGTCAACAAACATATTACCCGTCTTCACACCAACAACACTCCATAAGAAATTCACCATTTGAACAACGAAATAGGGCAGCGGATTCGGGCGATGGTTTTGAAACATCTGATGAATATGGGGGAAATCAAATGATGGGATTGGGGTACAAGATAACTATGACACGGGATTTAGAGTAGGAGATGGGATGAATTATGGCAATTCGGGGTTTCCTACCTCAGTGAATGCTCCCATCCTGGTTAATCAGCAACCAGTTAACAGCCGGCCAATTAACATGCCGATTCCACCAGCACCACAACAAGGGCCAATTCCTATTGGACCACAACAATTTCCAGCACAGCATACTTAAGGTCCGCATAGAGTACCTCCCAGAAACATACCTCCACCGATTAACCAATTTGAAGTTATCCCAAGAAGATTCGAGTGGGGGAACCTGTACGGGGCGTCAAAAGTCACTTCAAGCCGGCCATCGCCAATAACCCGTCACCTGTGGTTATTCATCAATTGCGAGGTCGATCATTTGAGGTCAAGGCACAATCAATTCATAGCCTTCTAAAGTATCATGGAGTAGTTACAGAAGAACCATATCTGCATATAGCAGCATACGATGCCCGATGCAACACCATTGGCGGTCAAGGATTCACACCAGATGATGTGAAACTGGTACTCTTCCAGTTTACACTCGAGGATAAGGCACAACAATGGTTCCAATCGCTACCATCGGCTTCTATTTTCACATGGCACGATATGCAACAATTGTTCCTCGACGAGTTCTATACACCACTGCGGACGAACAACGCACGAAATGATATTCGGAACTTCCGACAGCAACCTGGGGAACTATTGCACGAAGCATTTAATCGGTTTAAAATGATGTTAAAGAATTTCCCACATCATGGGATTCCACTGTGGGAGTTGTTGAACGCATTTCATGAAGTTTTGTCGGATGAGGATGTACGAGATCTTAGTTTAACCTCAAATGGAACTTTTGGCACAAATTATGAGCAGGTTGATTGGGAGTACTTGGAAAGGAACGCGAGAACTTCGAAACGCAAGGCTCAATCTTCAAGAAGTGCTCGACATTCTGTTGTAAGGGCAGTCGATAATGCACCAGAAGTTAGTGGTCAGATGCCATTTCGTGGGCATTGTGGGGATTTGGGGCACATTGCGGATCAGTGCCCGAGTATTGGTACGGGCGTCACAGATGTTCATTATGTCCAAGGAAATGGAGGGGGCGGTAGAAATTTCAATATGAATTCGAATACATATCATCCGGGCCTCAGAAATCACCCGAATTTCAGTTATGGGAATGCTAATAATAAAGCCAACCCGGGATTTCAGGGGAACAACAATCAGTCTGAGGGGCAGAGAAATTTTAATCAACCTCGATTTCAGCAGAACTTTCAAGGAGGATATCACCTGAAGTAGGGTGGTGCAACTGGATCCTCTAACCATAATGCAGGTACTGATACAATGGAGATGTTGAAGTCCATTCAGCAAGATTTGCAAAAACGCAATCAAATGGATGAAGTGCGGGCTCAGAAGGATGAGGTACGTGATAAAGCTATTCAGTTGTTAACCACGCAGATGGGCTAACTCGCGAATGAATTGAAAGAGCTGAAACAAAGTAATGGGCGGCTACCAAGCAATACAACAACTAATCCACTTCAACAGAAAAAAGGGAAATCAAATCCATCAGGTGAGTACTCTTTGAAGTGGTAAGGTTTACACCAAAGTTACCAATCCACCACACTTTGTGGAAGGTGTGGTGGAGGATCTAGGTGAGGATGGGGTGAGTGATGATGAAACAGAACCACAGGTTGTTAATATGAACGGCAAAAATAAGAATAATAATAATAATAACAACCAAACTCTAAATGCTGAACCGATCAAGGCTACGGAAGGGGAACCGCTTCCACCTCCCTTTCCTGAAGCCTTGAGGAATCCGGGTAAAAAGGCATCATCAACCAAAGGGGACCGCAACCCGAAGAAACTTGGGAAGTTTTTAAGCAAGTAAAAATCAATCTACCCTTGATTGATGCCATTAAACAGGTTCCAGCATATGCCAAATATTTAAAAGACATGTGTACTCAAAAAAGGCAACATAAAGTTCCTAAACAGATTGATTTAACAGAAAGAGTGAGTGTTGTGCTGGATGGAGTACTTCCACCAAAGCTGCAAGATCCTGGAACGTCATTAATTCCCATTCAGGTGGGCAACTTTAAAATGAATAGGGCGTTGCTGGATCTAGGAGCTAGCGTGAGCATTCTTCCGGGAAGCTTATATGACCAATATGATTTTGGTCCATTATGTCGAGCCGATATGACTGTCGTAATGGCTGATTTGACCCCTAAGCTCCCTCGGGGGATTGTTCATGATGTCATTGTTAAGGTGGAAGAATTCTATTTTTCAGTGGACTTTTTGGTGCTTGATTGTGTCTCCTCGGACCAAATCAATCAACCGAATGTCATTTTGGGTTGACCTTTCTTAGCCACGGCACATGCACTAATCGACTGCCGAACTGGCACTGTCGATGTGACGTTTGGCAATAGGAAGGTCCGATTAAATGTGTTTCCTAACGTTTCTGACATGTTTCCCAGTGATGAATGTTTCATGGCAGATATCATTGATGGATGCTCTCTTCACTTATAAGAGGAGATATCCGAGCTATGTTTGTTGTGTGACAGGGCAGAACAGAATCAGATGCAAGCTTTAGAAGAGGAGATGCAGAATTTGGAGGTGGCAGCGATGCAAGAAAGGAGGCCTCCGTTGACTCATCAAGTGGATAGCCTCCCGGCCAAAATTTCATCAGGACTGAAGCCATCCTTGATCAGTCCGCCCAAAGGTTGAGCCAAAAGACTTACCACAACATCTCAAATACGCCTTCCTGGGAGAGGATTAGACTCTTCCCGTCATCATCGCCGCAAATTTAGCAAAAGAACAGGAGGAAGCATTGCTGAAGGTGCTTCAGACACATAAAGCGGCAATTGGCTGGACTCTCGCAGATCTCAAAGGTATAAGCCCTTCTATTGTGATGCACAAGATTATAATTGATACAGATGCAAAGCTCGCACGGGATACACAGCGGCGTTTGAATCCGAACATGCGGGAGGTGGTGAAGAAGGAAGTCATTAAATGGTTAGATGCCGGCATCATCTATCCAATCTCCGACAGTGCGTGGGTAAGCCCGACCCAGACGGTGCCCAAGAAAGTAGGGATCTAAATTGTTAAAGGTGAAAACGGTGAGTAGATCGCCACTCGGCCGGTAACTTGGTGACGCGTGTGCATTGATTACAGAAAACTAAATGCCGCCACATCAAAGGATCACTTTCTTTTGCCTTTCATTGATCAGATTGTTGAAAAATTGTCAGGTCAGAAATTCTACTTCTTTTTAGATGGTTATTCAGGGTACAATCAAATCGCATACATCCTGATCACCAAGAAAAGACTACATTCACATGCCCATACGGTACCTTCGCATTTAGGCAAATGCCGTTTGGGCTGTGCAATGCCACGGCCACCTTCCAAAGGTGCATGATGAGTATCTTCTCAGATATGGTCGGGGATACCTTAGAAATATTTATGGATGATTTTTCTGTGTTCGGTCCATCATTTGACACATGTTTAAACGAACTAGCTAAGGTGTTGGAACGATGTGTAAACACCAATTTGGTACTTAGTTGGGAGAAGAGCCATTTCATGGTTCAAGAGGGCATTGTGTTAGGACACGTAGTGTCGAGTAAAGGGATTGAAGTTGATATGACTAATTTCAAAGTGATATCCACATTACCACCGCCCACTAATGTTAAAGGCGTCCGTTCCTTTTTAGGATACGCTGGGTTTTACCGTAGGTTCATCAAAGGTTTTAGTGTCATCACCAAACCATTGTGTAATCTACTTTTAAAAGATGTTGCTTTTGAGTTCAATGATGATTGTATTCAAGCGTTTAATATTTTAAAGGACCAACTGGTACAAGCCCCGATCTTGCAATCACCTGACTGGACAAAACCTTTTGAAATAATGTGTGATGCAAGTGATTTCACGATCGGGGCCGTACTAGGACAGCGGGTAGATAAGAAACCGATTGTTATATACTATGCGAGCAAAACTCTCTCCTATGCTCAACTTAATTACACTACAACGGAGAAAGAGTTGCTTGCTGTTGTTTATGCATTGGACAAGTTTCGGTCATATATTTGGGGAAGTAAAGTAATCATTTACTCTGATCATAGCGCAGTTAAATATTTAATGGAGAAGAACAATGCGAAACCAAGGTTGATTCGTTGGATCCTTCTATTACAAGAATTTGATCTAGAGATTCGAGACAAAAAGGGGTGTGAAAATGTCGTCGCGGACCATCTGTCACGTTTACTGCAGGAGTGTGAGGATGTCACACCGGAGATCAATGAGCAGTTCCTGGATGAGTTTCTTATGGCTGTAAATTCTGAACCATGGTATGCTAATTTTGCTAATTATCTTGTTTTAGGTACGATGCCGGAAGCATGGAATAAGAGGAGGAAACAACAATTTTTGGCACTGGCGAAGAATCATATTTGGGATGAACCGGATTTATTCTGGATAGGTGCGGATCAGATTATCCGGAGGTGTATTCCAGAGACAGAATTTCAGGACGTGTTGCAACACGCCCACGCTTCGGCGTGCGGTGGCCATTTCTGCGGACAAAAGACGGGCCATAAAGTGTTAGAGTGTAGTCTTTATTGGCCGACACTGTTCATGGATGCTTTCGCTTTCGCTAAACATTGTACCAATTGTCAGAAAATGGGCGGGATTGCTAAACGGGATGATATGCCAATGCAGCCAATTTTGGTTGTTGACATTTTTGACGTGTGGGGAATCGATTTTATGGGACCTTTCCCCAATTCAAGTGGCCATCTATATATTTTGGTAGTGGTTGATTACGTTTCAAAATGGGTTGAAGCAATCGCCACCAGGACCAACGACCATACCGTGGTTTATAAGTTTGTTCAAGCAAATATTTTCTCATGATTTGAGTACCCCGAGTGATCATTAGTGATGGGGGGTCTCACTTTAAAAATTTCAATGTGGGCAAACTTCTGAAACGGTATGGCATTGACCATCGCATTGCTACACCATATCATCCACAGACAAGTGGACAAGTGGAAGTGTCAAATAGGCAGATCAAGGAAATTTTACAAAAAAATGGTGCGTATTGACCGCAAGGATTGGTCATCTAAACTGGATGACGCCTTATGGGCATACCGCACCGCGTATAAAACCCCTATTGGCACTACCCCTTATAGATTGGTGTTTGGGAAGGGTTGTCACCTACCCATGGAAATCATTCATCGAGCATTATGGGCTGTTAAACAGGTCAACACTGATTATTCTGATGCAGGTGCCCACAGGTTGTTGAAGTTGAGTGAGCTCGAAGAGTTGCGAAACGAAGCGTACGACACAGCTGCCGCCTATAAGGACAAGATGAGGCCGTTCATGATGCGAAGTTACGACGTCAAGTTTTTGCCGTGGGTCAAAAGGTATGGTTATTTAACTCCCGTCTGAAATTGTTTCCAGGTAAATTGAAAAGCAAGTGGGTGGGCCCATTTGTTATTGTACGTGTTGGGAAGTTTGGAGATGTGGAAATTGAAGACCTAAAGTACCAACGCAGGCAAGTGGTAAATGGCCACCGACTGAAACCGTAGTTGGACGCAGATGACTTGAATGATTCACGATAGATGAGGTGAACTTCCTCAGAGGTTCACCTGACTACACAACCTCTTAAGGGGTAGGCGATGTCGGCTGAAGACGGACACTTAGTGCTACCGGGAGGCAACCCGGATTACGATACATAATTCTTTTGTGTTTGTTTGTGTTTTCTGGTTTTTGGGTATGTTGCAGAATGGTTGAACAGGTTGTCGGTCACCACTCCTGGACATGGTGCAAGTGTGGGAATGTACGAGCGGTGTCCGTCGGTCAAAGGACTATTTGTGTGTCGCGGTCGACACTCAGTTTGTCAGGGGGTGGCATGGTATAGAGAACACCATAAATTTAAACAACCTGCATAAACAACCTGCAGTCATTCTTATATATATATATATATAAAATAATAAAAAAAATTTACCTGACCGTACCCTACGGTCATGGACCGTAGGCTACGGTCCACATATCGAACCTGGGTCAGCAACTCCTAACCATAACCTACAGTCTCCAACCGTAGGCTACGGTTCATTTGAAAGTTTCTCAGAACTAAGGGACCGTAAGCTTCGGTCTGGGACCGTAGCTTACGGTCAAGTGCAGACAAGTGGTTTGGGTCGGGTGAGGTAGTTTGGGTCGAACCATTTCGTGTGAATCTGATAAATAGTGTAAAAGAGATCCATACTCCAACCCTAAATACACTATCACCCATCCAATAAGACCACAAACTCTCTATCACCATCTTCTTCCTCCTCAAAAATCCCTCAACTTCCATATCTCTTCCCCCACCTCAAATTCTCACTACATGACCAAATCGGGTGATTCAAGAGCCTAAATCGCGTAGAAATTCAAGAGGAATATAATCCCTATCTCAGTTTCCTCCGAAGAACATCAGATCATGGAGAATCAACTCGTCAACAACAAACCCTAAACTCTTAATTTGGGGCTTTTCATCCAAACATTAAGTCAAGCAATTCAGTAGTATCTAAGCTTTTTAAGCTACCAAGGTATGATTTTTATCCCCAATTTTGTTCTTAACTGTTAGCTTGAAGGTATGGGTGTTACTCAAGAGTGACGTGTACTCGTCTAGTTATTGATGATTGATTATGAAATATCGAGGCATGCATCGATAACTATATTGTGATTTATAACTTGTCGGAGGGTTGGGGAATATATGAAAGCTTAGATGAGTACCGAATTCCCCACATGTCAAGACACAAGTGTGGGGATGGTCATGGGATTACATGTTTGAATTGGTTGAATTGTATGAATTGAAGTAACTTGATGAATTTTTGTTGTTGGTTGTTTGGTTTTTGTGTGTAGATGGTGAGGGAGAAAAGAGCGGGGAAAGAAAAAGTTGTCGAGCCTTCAGTCACTGCTCCTGCAAGATCGAAGCGAAGAAGGGGAGCAGGCATAGAGATTAGAGAGGTAGAATCGTCAGAAGATGCGGAAGAGATCCAATATGGTCATGGTGACGTACCGTACCGCCCAACTTGGACCGAAGGGCCCCCTCAACAAGCAACGCAAAGAGTATCAGGCAGACTTGTTTTATGCCAAAATGGGGGATGAGCATTCGGTTAAGGAGAATACTTGCTTTGAGAAAATGGTCTAAAAACCGGATTTAAGGGCATTGGGGCTATATCAAAAACTGGTAGCACTTGGATGGGAGGCAGTCGCAGAGTTCAAAGGTCATGAGAAAGGCGATGTGGACATAAAGAGTGTAATGGCTTGGCTGAGTACATTGGAAAGGGATGAGGGGAATAATCCACCAAGGACCACTACTCTTACTAGCGTGGTTAATGGAAAGCGAGCCACCATGTCGTTGGCAACACGGAGGCAGGTGGCTAGATTTGACTCGCAAGCCGATGATTTTTACCAACTGATCAACGAGAATGACTATTTTAATGAGCAGACGAAATTGTGAGTGAGCGGTTGATGTACTCGGAACTGTTCCTGTTGGATAAGGGCGTTGAGATGAGGCGGGATAATCTGAAGCCGTCGTCAGGGTATTGCTGAGTTTTGTCATGACCAACGTGGCTCCTAGACTGGGAGACAGAATGGCTATAAGAAAGTGGGAGCTGCCGCTCCTGTATGCTATCATGACCGGTCAACCATACCCATCATTTAGGCAGCTAGTGATGATGCATGTCTGGCAGAGCAGGAATGCCAAGCTGAAAAAGTTAATACCTCATGCCAGACTGATTAGTACACTGCTAGGAAGACAGGGGGCATTGCTACCAACAGAATACCCATTCTCCAAACCTCATGCAATCTTCTCCATTGCAGATATGCGCAAACACGACCACATTTCCTACAAGAAGACAAAAATGTGGCACAAAATTCTGTACGGGGATGGGGCAAAGCTTAAGGTACTGCAGTGGGAAAAAACAGCCCCTAAGCAGGGGGAGATGGATGATTTGGATTCCAGTGATGAGGAGGTGATACGGCGGAGACGTGAGGCTGGTATTGATGTAGGTGCAGGGTCGAGCAGGCAACCGGAAGCACAACAACAGTCAACGAATTCATGGGGGATCTTTGATGATGAGACACAAGTGTTTGTTAATAGCTGGCGACCGTCCAATTATGGGCAGTGGGAGATGTCGCAACAGGCTATCTTCGATCAAGGATCTAGGCAAGATATCGAGCGAGAACGTGAGCATAAGGAGCTGATGGATTATATGGCACGAACAGAGCAGATGCGCCATCTTGAATCACATATGGAACTGAATATGCTGGCATATGATGAGAACCAGACCCGACGTCATCTGGACTATTACCAAGGAATACGTGGAATATAGCCAGGAGCCACCATATCAGCCTGGAATGACCCGGCATCCGATGCCGCAAATCCACGGGTCCATGTGGTTGTCGCGAGAATATACGGAGCCGCACTTCCAAAGCTCATACCCGTATCAGACGCCGCCTTATGAGTACTCACAATCACAGCAGCAGCCGCAGTCATCACAACAGCAGCAAGATCGTCCGGAAGGAGGGTTAGCTGACATTTTCGACATGAGCGCTTTCTATGAACATCTGGGTGGTTACTATGGACATCCGTCGGGCCCATCGTATCAATGAGCATTCGTTGATCAGTTGCTTTGATCAGGTCCATGTGCTCGCCTTTTATCTATCTGTTTGTTATTTCCGGTTTAAGACAATTTTATTTTGTGTTAAGTCGTGGTGCGTTGATGTATTCGGGATGGTTTGTAATTGGTTAAATAGGGTTAGTCGTCTCTTGGGGTTAATGGTTGCTATTCTCAAGCTAATTCTAAAGCACACCATACATTGGGGACAATGTATCCCAAGTGTGGGGATATAAGAGACTCGAGAAGAGATAGTTGGGTAAAGGTTGAAAAGCTTGAAATAATAAAGTTGATAGAAATTGGGAGTTTTTAAAATTTTCAAATTTTTATCACCTTAAGTGTGCTAATTGTTATGAAAACTTACGATTTCAAGCATTAATGGGTCTCTTATTGGTAGTAATTAGCACACTCTTGTCGTAATTGTTCCTTTAAGTTTCATGAGAGTAGGCCTGACGGGGTTGCCCTATATTAAAGTGGAGAGATATGTATGTATAATGGTAACATGTTTTAGATTGCACATGCTATTTGTCGGCAACCGTTTATCTTTTTCTTGGTGAGGTTTGAGCCAATAGATGTGATAGGATATCAAGATGAATCAATTGTTGAGAGAGGTCTATATGACATTCTGCATTAGAACTTGTGTAATTTGATACATGTTGAAACTGTGCGGTGACATGGGCAGATGAACAATGAAGGTATTAGGAATCATATACATTGTAGCGGAAGTGTGGCTGTATGACGATTAGTTTTAATGGCTCAAGTGGATCCACCCGTCATTCATTCATTCATAAAAAAATGAATTCCTTGGAAAACAAAAATAAGAGAAGAAGGGGAACAATAATTCGAATGTGCGTGTATAAATTCAAGTGTGCATACGCGAAGAAGCCGTTAAGATTTGGTGGTTTAGTGTTAGCTAGTGGAGGAAAAGAAGAAAAGGGAAGAATGACAACGAGTTCTTACCGTCAAGGTCTACGCTAAAAAGGCTACGGAAATGTATCAGGTCATTTGTACAATATAAGCGTGATTGTTATACAAGTTTATAATTGCATAAGTCATAATTGGCCATGAGTGAATATATACTAGCACATCACATGCTAGTCAATTGCTGAACCGAGTGGAGGGTACATTGTGAGGGGCAAGTAGCATGTGTTAAAATTATAAGCATGTTAGTTTTATATAGACAAGTCTTGTGTTAACTGTGTCAGGCTGTAAATCTTGATTGTGTTAGTCTATGGGATGATTACGACTTGAGAATTGAATTTGATGAACCAATTAAGAGATTTGTTGTGTTGTTATTGAGGTGAGTAATATATAGTTTGTTTGCTTGGGGGCAATCAAAGGTAAGTGTGGGAATGTGATGAGTGGGATGAAATCTGAATGATAATGATTATAAATTGCGTGTTTTACTTAGTTTTTGGCTGCTATGTGCGTTGAATGAGATAACTACGAGAATTGGTTGCTTTGCAGGTTAACTGGTTAATTCGGACGTTTTACGGAACTTAGAGATAACGCAGAAGATCCGAGATACAGGTACGCATGAGAAAGTACCAATTGGGAATCGTCCGGGCCAAGAACTAATGTGGAATTGGGCGGGAATGAGTACAACGTGAAGTCGAGGGGTGTATCGGTAATTAAATGGAAGATGTAAAAAAAAGGACCAAAAGATGAAACCACGCCGTAGCCTACGGTTAGTTGACCGTAGGTTATGGTCAGATTATATCAAGAAGAAAAAAGCCAGCAAGTCTTGACCGTAGGTTACGGTCAAAAGACCGTAACTTACGGTCACTTAGTCAATTTTGGGCAGAATATTGCAACCGTAGCTTACGGTATATGGACCGTAGCTTACGGTTGAGTGAACAAAGTCGGAACTTGCTGACCATAGGTTACGGTCAAGAGACCATAGTTTACGGTCAGATGGAAAAAAATTCGCATGAGTTGTTGCTGCAGCATAAGAAGATGGATTAGGTCAATTCTGGGGATCTATCGAGAGTATGGACGAAAAACCAAGACCTAGGGCTTCAAAGTTGGTGACTTTTTCACTTCCAAACATCATAATTCAACACCGAAGCATCAGCATGATCAAGATTCCAACTTGTCACCCAATCTTTGCAGTATCCAATCGAACAATGAGTGGCTAGTTCTTTGTTATGGTTCCTCCGAATGGAGGAATGATGTAAGTCGGATATGTAGTATGTTTTGAAAACCATTTTGGATTCAGTGATCTAAGCATTCGATGCTTTTCACTATGTGCTGATTATTTCTATTGTAAACATTTACATTTTATTCAGTTTGATTTGAAACTATTCAATTCCTGAGAGTTCTTGAAATTGGGATCTATTTGGCTAAGGATTAGGGTTGGTTAAATGTGAATGATGTTTATGTGATAACCTTTCATTACTTGTTAATCGAAGTACTTAGTCACTTGACATCACAATGGGTAATTCAATCCATGCTCAATTTATATGGTTAGATAAGACATATTATTAGAATCTGATTATCATTCCAAAGTTTGGGGGAATCATCGTTCTCGTTATTGAATTAATATCCAAGTTATTGTGTTTATTTTAGTATCATAACTTTAAAGTTCAAGTTCAGTGTTTATTGAGTTCAGTATTTAGATCTTGTTAGTATAACATTTTCCACAAACCTCCTTTGGTTCGATAGCCGACTTATCCTATCTACGTAGTTTATTTTGGTTTTTTATTGACACTAACGACAGTCCATCAGTCACCCATTTCCTTGGTTCCATCCTGGAGGGGCGTCCTCCAAAGACTCTGACGTGGCAGGTCATTCTCCAAAAAGGTCCGTCACCCACACCGAATAGCCTGAATTAAACCAGTTAAACCAACAATTCAATTTGATGGTTGAACAAGTTTTTTTTGTTTCTTGGAATCTGATTCCTAATAAATTTAATACTTCATCTTTCATATGATATTATATTTTGTTAACACTACAAATTCACATGAAAAATTTGTGATATTTTATTTTAAATTAGTTATATATCTGTAACTTTATTTTTTAATTATTTATGATATTATTTGGTTTTTAAACCGCAACCTATTCGTAAGATAATATTGTATTAATATGTTGAATATGTTACAAACTTTAACTAACTAGTGGAATCCTAAAGATCGTCAATATCAATAGCAATCTCTAGTGAACATCAAAGGTATCGCATCACTTAATGTAGGGTCATCTCATTAATCAGAAAGCTTATTAAATGAGTTGTGATTAAATGCTGGCCAGTTGAACCCGAATATTGTATGAAATCAAAAATTATGTCACACGCACAAATCTAAATCTGAATCACAAATTCATGAGTTGGCAGAAGCAGGTCTTTTATTTTTGAACGGCCAAAACTTATATTACTAACAAAGGTTAACAACAATTAACTAAACAGTACATCCACAAAAAAAAATTACACATTCATATAAGCAAAATCAAATGTGCACCACTTCTCCCAGGTAAACGAGGTCGCCTTTGCCCAATGTTTCAGCCATACAAAACACGTAACCTTAACTTCTTCCACCATGCTTGCCACAACCACCCTCTTATCATTGAAAACTACCTCATTGCGTACGCGTCATATACACCAAATCGAAGTCTGGACAACCGTATACACAACGTTTTTTCATCTTCTAGAGCCACGACAATGAGTTTGGAATTCAAATACATCCTTTGCGCGGAAAACAAAATGCCCCCACCTGGATTCAAACACGGGTTGGTTCTGTGTGCACATCCTTTGGCAGAGCATGTCTAGTATGCATGGATATAAAAATTCTGACTAGTCTCCGACCAGTCGTCGATTAATCACTAATCCGAGGTTCGCCGATTAAACGCTAGGCAGTCAATCAGTCAATGGCGATTCTACTCTAGCTAAACGACGGCCAAATTTCAACCAAACCTTATATATTCCTTAAACTACTTTAAAAAATTGGTCAGTGAATGGTTAAAACACGTCTACTTTAGAAAACGACATATATAAGTGTGTGTATATATGTAACTAAAAATTACATATAAAAATCTCAATTCGATTAATCTCTATTAATACCGATTAATCGCTAGTCGGTACCCCACCGTTTGACAAACGTGTAACGATTCTTACAACACTGCTGGTATGTATCATGAATAACTTGAAAATATTACCACTCACAGAGCTACAATCTTACCTATGAAAACATAAAATGTCTAAAACTTCCGTGTGCAAAAACTACGAAACTCTGCGACAATTTTGTTTTAGCTTTTGAGTCTTGAAATGTTACTATACCAGTTTAAGTTTTGAATTAAAACCACACTGAAAAGTTTTAAAGTAAAGGAGTCAATATATAGGGCCTCTAAATTAACACGACATCGAGTTAGTAAACTAAACGTGATCGCACCTTCGATCGAAAACTTGCTTGAGGCCCTACATTATTAAACTACAAAACTATATATTATTATTTATACTAAAATACAGAAATTACTGTTTTCAAATACATGTAAATATCATAATTCTAAATATTCCTATATTAATAAATGTTTATCTTTATTTGACACGTGTTATTCCTAGTACTTTCTCACTTTATTTTTCGATTTATCTATCATACTAAATAATAATAATAATAATAATAATAATGATAATAATAATAATAATATTAGATAAGAATAAATATATAGGTAAGGATAAATGTTTATTTTTTATTATGATCGTATTAAATAATAATAATAATTTTAAATAAAGAGTTAGATAAGATTAAATATTTGTTTTTCTATGAATAATTTTAAACAAAAATTTAGATAACCATAAACGTTTGTTTTTATTATGAGTATACGCACACATTTTCGAGTTCCTTAATTAAAATTATGGTAAATTAGGAATCAAAGGTTCCCATTTGATATACACTTAACAATTGTATTATTGTTTTTTTTTCTCACTCTAATTAAATAATTATTCTAGTCCAGGCATATACGTCCATTAAATGTAAGTGTTTTTAGATTAATTGATATAACAGTTTGGACTCACCATTATAATCACACAATTCTTACAAACGTTAAATCTAAACAACTTAGTTTCACCTTTGTAACGTTAGGCATACTGTTATAATTGGTTTATACCCATCATTTATCACACATTGCATCGATATGTAGAAAGAACACCATTTTAAATATAACAATTCTATCTCCATTCAAATAGAATTTAATTCTCAATTTTACAGTATAATTCATAATAAAAAGATGAAATATATAAAAACGTGGGGATCGAGCTCCACCTTTTTTACCGTAAACTCTCTTGAACACAAATTTGAGACGAGTATTTTATGAATGAAATAAACAAAAAGCATGAAGGTTCATAAAACTAACTAAAATAATTGTATATCATAATTTAAATGTATCATAAACAGGATTCAACCCCATGTAATACATGTGATTTTTAACCTAATAATAAATAAAAAACAAAGTAAAACAAAGTTCATTTTTAAAAAACAAATCTTGATGACCGTATGTGTTAACATATGACATTATATTTTATTCAACAGGTGTAGTACACGAGTTTTTTTAAAGATATAATTTTTTATTATTTATTATATAAAATTACATTTAAGCAAAATAAAAAAACAAAGTAAAATGTTATAATAAGTAAATAGTACATTAATATTCATTTTTAAAAGATAAATTTTAATGATTGTTTGGGTTAACATATGACATTATATTTTATTAAGCATGTGTAATACACGAGGTTCTAACCTAGTTTATATTATTATAAAATTAACACTTATTTTGAATTTATATTTAATTTAATATTAAGTTTCAGTCACTTGTTAAGAAAATATATAAAATTTAATTTAACCTTTAAATGTTAAAAGACTTGTTAGTTTATTTGTCATGTTTATACTTAAAACCAAACAAATCCAAAAATTAACTATTTATGTTACCGTGCTCATGGTAATACTTTTCCATCGTAATTACAATATCTCAAAGAATATTAAGTATTTTATCATATATGAAAATATATAATAAGAAATAAAAGTTAATATAAAGTCAATTTTTATTTATGTTACAATAAAAAAGCTTCACTTTATACCTCAAAATACGTTAATACGTTACGCAAACACATTTAACTAAATAAAAACCATTAAATTTCAAGCTACATTTATACCTAAAATATACGATATATTGTGTACTCTTCACAATTTAAAAAGTATACAATCATACACTCAATTATACTACACATTATTCCTATACAAGCAATGTATAAAGTCTTTTTTTCTAAAATCGTAAATACATACATGTACAAACGAACAATCAACCCTACATCATTATTTTTCTTTAGTTAAGCATAATTTTTTAATAAAAAATAGTAGTTATATAAATCATTACATATTACTACATTATTATTATTATTATTATTATTATTATTATTATTATTATTATTATTATAAACAACTCCAACGTCATATATTCTCTAATACGTATACCCAATATAAAATATGAGTCATCCTATTGGAACACCCAAATTTCTTATTTTGACACCCTTCCATGCGGGTCGCATATGCCCATGCGTCCCCGCATGGGGTTAGGGTTTCCCGACAAAGGCAGCAGACTGACATGTCTGCGTGGAAACACGTGAACCTCGTTCCCATGCGCCCCGCAGAGGCCCATGCGGGTCGCATAGGGTACCAAGAATCAGAATATAACCTCGTACACCTGCGTGACCTAAAGTTGATGTGCATGTTTGAACTCAATGCGCCCCGCAATGGCCTCTGTGAGGCGCATGGACCCTCCAGAAAGGCTATAAGACCATGCATTATCGTTGGTTATCGTATGAGATTTCCAATTCCATAATAAACCTTTCAAATCACAATCACGTATATTCACAGTATGTCGTGGTTTTACGGAATATTCGTTGAGGATTCTAACGATAGTGTTGTTCCAGACTCATACGAGACCGCCATTTCTGATTCTTACGAATCTTCGTTTCAGCCCAACCATTACGAGGAAGTTGTCAACCGCGTCCCTTCTCATGTCGACATTTCGCTTCTTCCAGACCCGAACTACTCACCACACAGTTATTCCGGAGGTTATTCTGGATACAACTACGGAGGTGATAATTCGTATGCAGAGGGTAATTTTCATCACGAATATGACGAGGAAGAAATCAAATTGGAAGATGAGGAGGAAAAAATACACCCTATCATAGTTTCCTATGCAACTAATCAGGGTTTTGCCTCCCGTGAAGAGATGGAGGATTGGGTAGATAGGAGGGCTCGTAATCACGGCTGCATCGTTAAGTGTGGAAGATCGAAGAAGAAACATGGTGAATTCGTGAGGGTGGATACATTGTATCCTTAGTGGTGATCGTAAGAGTGTAGCCATTGTTCGAAAAACCGGTAGCAAAAAAACTCGTTGCCCTTTTGAACTGATAGGGTTCTATGATGAAATGCTTAACGTTTGGCGGCTACAAGTTAAGAACGAGTCACACAACCACTCTCCTCTTGAAACTTTAGAGGGGCACGCGTATGCTAGAAGACTTTCTGAGGACGAATACAGATTAGTGGAGCAGCTGGCCGAGCAAGACATTCCCACACGTAACATCTGGGCAACATTAAGGAATAAGGACCCTAATAATAAGAGCATTCCAAAAGATATACATAACGTTGTTCAGAAGATTAACGCTAGGAAGAGTTTAGGAGATTCTCCGATGCAAAAACTAGAAAACTTTCTTATTTCAAAATGTTTCACTTATGAAACTCGGGGGGATCCATCCACAAAGAATCTTGAAGATATTTTCTTTGTCCATGAGCATTCCGGCCAAATGTGGCGTGCATTCCCGCATGTGCTCATTATTGATGCTACCTACAATACCAACCTCCACAATCTTCCATTCATTCAGGTTGTTGGTATGACTTCTACAAACATGTCGTTTTCAGTCGCACATGCTTTCGTATCTAAAGAGAACTGTGAAACGTATGTGTGGGTTTTAGAACAGATCAGGTCAATGTTGCAAGAGGGTATGTATAACGCCTCGTATCTTCGTATTTCTATTTTAAAAAAATGTTCGTATTCGTATTCTAATTTTAGAAACCTTACATTCGTATTTTAATTTCAATCTCACAATTCGAGGCGTTAATCATAATAAAATTCATATTTTATATTTTTTATTTTATTCACGCAACCGATCATTTAAAAGACGTATTTATATGCAAACAGACACTTTATACGTATAAATACTTATACGCATATCCTCAATACTTGAATTATACTTTTATACGTTTTATATACTCAATTACATAATATATACTCAATAATACCAAGAAATATACCAATCATATTTCCACCACATCAAGCCTTTTTCATCTTCTTTAACCAATCATATTTCACTCTTTTCCACCTTTTTTCTCCAACATTCACCTTCTCAATCCTCTTCCACCTTCTTTAATCAATCATATTTCACCATTTTCCACCTCCTTTCTCCACCAGTCACCTTCTCAATCCTCTTCCACCTTCTTTAACCAATCATATTTCACAATTTTCCACATTCTCTACCTATAAATACCAACCCCCTTCTACCATTTTCTTCACACCATTCTTCTCTCCATCTCTCTAATTCTCTCAATATCTCTAAATCAAGAATTCTAAAAGGACACTAAGTGTTCCACCCATTCTTCTCTCAACTTCTATACTTCTCTCAAATCTTCCAAGCAAGGAAGAGAGCTCTAAGAGTTCTAAAAGAAAACATTAAGTGTTTTAAAAGAAGCTTTGAAGCTCCAACCTCCAACTCTTCACGGAATCACCAATCAGAAACCATATGCAATATTGTGAGTACACTCAACCCACTTTTGTTTATAACACTTTTGGGTGTAACATGTTTTACCTATACAAAAATCACAAACACTTAAACTTTATGAAACGCACAAACAATCCTATACCCATGAATACTTGAATCGTATACTTGTTGCTTGTCTTGGATATTCGTTATGCTATGCTTTAGTCATTTACTATTTTTAGCCTTCGTTTGACATGCTTAGCGCTATAGGAATTCACGCATCCACCTCCATCGTGTTATTCGTGAGGTCATGTTAAAACATCGTGATTGCGTTAAGGGTTTGATTATTAGTATTGCATGCCTTGATATTGCTCTTGTATAGATTTGGTTGCAATGAGGATTGTTAAAACTTTATTCGTATACGTATGCTATGCTTAAACTTGTGTACTCGCCTTTGCTTTTGCATTGACTTTATTTTAAAACATGTTACAGGTTGAAGGAGATGATGCTATGAAATCAAAATAGCAAGGACTTAGATGCACACATTTTAGACGTTAGATTTATAAATGTTGTACCAAATTTTGTTATGTTTTATGAACTTATTGTATTGCTTCATGTTGTATTTGACAATGTTGTGAAATGAAATTTGGATTTAATTAAATATTGTCATTTATTAGCGTTATGAGCAATGAGCAATCTTGTTTTCGTCTCATCCCGATGTTTCCGCCATCGGTTGGGGTGTGACAGATTGGTATCAGAGCCATAACTATAGGGAATTAGGCAAATTGCTATGCTTTTGACCTAGTCTATAGTTAAGTACCATACTTGACCATACGTGATTCACATGCTAATTTCTTAAAACGTCCTTTATGTGCTAAATTCATGAAATGCTTTACGTGTTCATACTTGTTACATTATCTCGATCATACACCTTTCCTAATGCATTTTACTCGATTATACTAAACTCGAAAACACTCGTATTACACAAGTGAGTCGACTTCTCCAAAATAGGTGTGATATCCCCAATTTGGTGAACGATTCTCATTCCGCCAATTATTTATTTATTTTTTTTTTTACGAAGTTACACCATCAAGTTAGGAGTAACATCCACACCTTGATGGGAAACTCCTATTCAAACTCTAGTGGACTCTCGTCAAGTGTTGAAATTAAGTTTGACCCGACGAGTACCAACCACACTTAGGGTACGAAATCGTCGAGTTAGGGGTGAAACCCGCACCTTGTCGATTAAGTCCCATTCCTCGATTTTCAATCTCGCCAAAGTTTCGATTTTCCAATCGATTAGAGACGTGTAATAACTGGAAGGGTAAAATGCCGTTAATCGCTTCTCGACGAGAGCGTTTTACCTATAGGCCAAAGCACGTTTCTCTAATTCGAAAGGATCTTCGATTCACTTTGGAATAGTCGACGTTTCTCTACCCGAAACAGTCTAATGTTTTCTGAGACTCTCTTTTATACCATTTCAATTTATACATGACTTTTTATATACTTGTTACCATTCCTTTCAAATTTCCAATTTATTATAAGGTTTTTACGCAATTCATATTAAACTTTTTCATCCACTTATACATTATTTGCATACATGATTTCAAAACGTCATCAACTAGACTTATATTTCTCGAAAAGTCCGAAATGGAGACCGTCGTCAAGATAGGAGTGAATTCCTTACCTAGACGATCAAACTCCGTTTCCTTCCTTCCTTAAAACGACCTCACCAACGGATTAGGGGTGATTCCCATACCTCGGTGATCGTTACCAACCCTCCTTCTTGGAGACTTTATTACACAAACCACATGTTTAAATTGTATACCTAAATCTTTTTATCATATTGTCAAAATTCTTACTTAGACGAATTTCAAAACGTACTATTTTATCAAACGTATTTCCCATCCTGTAATCTATTTCATATAAATCACATACGCATATACTTGGTCACCACATGAAACGTTTTGTTTCACGATTTTCAAAGCTCGACAGAATGCTACCTACCAACTTAATCGGTCCAAGAAATACCTTGCCCACAAATCTTATGTTTAACATAATCACTAAAACACGCTCACGCGATAACTTTACATTAAGAGCTTTCATTGTAAATAAAAGCCAAACCAATATCTTATAGACATTATGGGATCGTTTTACTAAGGGTATGTTGGGATTGTTATTTTTTTATTTTATTTATTTTTTTTATTTATTATTTATTTTTAACCAGATTCCTTTGATTATTGTGTTTTTTTTAAGCGCAAAAAAAATATATATTTCTTTCAGTGTTTGGTAAGTATATAATAAAAAAAACTGATTTCTTTCGTTTTGTAGAGATCGAAGCTTATTTATTTATTTATTATTATATATATATATATATATATATATATATATTTATCAAACACTCAAACAGTTGATTATCTGGTTATTGGGATATCAAACAACATAATCAAATCCAAACGCTATCTTTCTGCAGCACGTTTTGTTACAGCTAATTATCTGATTCTGATTATTCAAAATGCATAAACTATTTTCAAAACTCAACCCCAAACACCCTCTAAACCTCTTATCGCGATTAAGAGAACATTTTGCTAAACACTTTTCAACGATAATTAAATCCATTATCCCAAATTTCCTCTCAAAGGTCAACGTATCACAAGAACCACTGAATTTCAAATTTCTTATCTTGATGTAACATCCTTTGAAAACGATGCGAACCTACTAATTTAAGACATTGTCATACACCACCCAAAATGTCACCTCAATTTCAAAACACGTGAGCAAGAAAACATTACAAGGACTAACCACTTTCGACTTACTTAAGTTCCCCTAAAACAGTGTAGCACTCCCGTCCATTACAAAATACGTAACGCATAATCAATAAGTACCTTATATTCTTTTATATTCACAAACTAGATCCTACATTCTAAGTCAAACTGAACCTATTTTAGAAGCGATAACCTCAAAATTTTGCTCAAACCACTTTACATGCATATCCTCGCACATGATTTAGCCAAAATTTCGCACGACAATATCATTTATATCATTCATTTTTACACACTCAAATTTCTCGATCATTTTACATGATTAAATTCGTTGTATTCAATTCATGTCATGCACGCAATCGTCGTCATTTATACCTATTGATATTCATACTTATACACATATTCATATTTATGCTCATACGTGTCATCATTCATACTTATACTTATACTCATATGCATACTTATAATCATGCTCACATTCATGTTCATGCTCATATTCAAATTCATACATTCGTACCTATACGTGAGCATAACCCGAGGGGATTCGCTCACGTTGGTCTCATACTTATTTAAACGTAAACATGCTTATATACTACATTCTTATACGCACGCACACTCTTATTTTCAAATTTATGTATACCCTGATTCATACACAACTAGTACAAACTATGCGGATCATGCGACAATTAATATAATCACGGGTGCACACGAGATTATAGTGATAGGCGCATGGGAATCATAGGGTGTACTACTGTGTATGGTAGGACACGGAACGTAACATTGCATCGAGTAACGAAACGGTCGCAACGTGGTCAAAACATGGTGGATACGCCGCTGGTACTTCCTATACATAAGTGTTTTCACCATGCTACCAAACTTTCGTAAAACGTGCCATGAGAAATTCGGTGTCTTGCAGACCTATTTAGACCCGATACAAACTTTAACAACTCACAAATGCATTGCTAAGCGCGCGATATCCAATTATCCACGAGAGACCCCATTCTTAACTCATCACTTTCAATATGCATGTCATTCTTATACTCATATTCGTTTATCAAATCAATCGTTCACACTTATGCCTCCATTATTCCCCAACATCCTTGTCTTTTATACAAACCCCATTTGCAATCAATCAGTTTAAACATTCGGACCCTAAAATACTTTCTTACACTTAAATACTATTTTCCATTCTTTATTTATGCGCAAACATACTTAGTTGGCAGTTACCTCCAAAACCTTTTTTTTTCAAATACCTAACTTCCTCGTTCTTTTTACCGATAAAGAATTCTCTACAAAACTGAGATTGCCAATGCTCTTTAAATCCAACGAAAATTTTTGTTACAACCAATAGTGCGGTCACACTTTTCATCAAAATACATATCTTTTTATACGAAAGCTTCCTTCTTAGGTATCACATTTTAAAATACCTTGTCATTGAGTTCTTCAAACTTGTTTAAACTCGCTTGTCTATACACACACATGCACGTTTTACTTATGCTCAATGCCTCGAATCATTTTAGACAAACGAACCCTTTTTACAAACCTATCTTTTCGTTCCTCAAAACTTCATACTTTTCAACACATTTCAAACATCCAAATCTCGATTTTAGACAATCATTCTTCTAGCCAAAATGCTTTTCTCCAAGTCTTCCTCTTGAATAAATTTCGGGACGAAATTTCCTAAAGTAGGGGAGACTATAACGCCTCGTATCTTCGTATTTCTATTTTAAAAAAATGTTCATATTCGTATTCTAATTTTAGAAACCTTCCATTCGTATTTTAATTTCAATCCCACAATTCGAGGCGTTAATCATAATAAAATTCATATTTTATATTTTTTATTTTATTCACACAACCGATCATTTAAAATACGTATTTATACGTAAACAGACACTTTTATACGTATAAATACTTATACGCACATCCTTAATACTTGAATTATACTTTTATACTTTTTATATACTCAATTACATAATATATACTCAATAAATACCAAGAAATATACCAATCATATTTCCACCTCATCAAGCCTTTTTCATCTTTTTTAACCAATCATATTTCACCATTTTCCACCTTCTTTCTCCACCAATCACCTTCTCAATCCTCTTCCACCTTCTTTAACCAATCATATTTCACTCTTTTCCACCTCCTTTCTCCACCAATCACCTTCTCAATCCTCTTCCACCTTCTTTAACCAATCATATTTCACCATTTTCCACCTCCTTTCTCCACCAATCACCTTCTCAATCCTCTTCCACCTTCTTTAACCAATCATATTTCACCATTTTCCGCATTCTCTACCTATAAATACCAACCCTCTTCTACCATTTTCTTCACACCATTCTTCTCTCCATCTCTCTAATTCTCTCAATCTCTCTAAATCAAGAATTCTAAAAGGACACTAAGTGTTCCACCCATTCTTCTCTCAACTTCTATACTTCTCTCAAATCTTCCAAGCAAGGAAGAGAGCTCTAAGAGTTCTAAAAGAAAACATTAAGTGTTTTAAAAGAAGCTTTGAAGCTCCAACCTCCAACTCTTCACGGAATCACCAATCAGAATCCATATGCAATATTGTGAGTACACTCAACCCACTTTTGTTTATAACACTTTTGGGTGTAACATGTTTTACCTATACAAAAATCACAAACACTTAAACTTTATGAAACGCACAAACAATCCTATACCCATGAATACTTGAATCGTATACTTGTTGCTTGTCTTGGATATTCGTTATGCTATGCTTTAGTCATTAACTATTTTTAGCCTTCGTTTGACATGCTTAGCGCTATAGGAATTCACGCATCCACCTCCATCGTGTTATTCGTGAGGTCATGTTAAAACATCGTGATTGCGTTAAGGGTTTGATTATTAGTATTGCATGCCTTGATATTGCTCTTGTATAGATTTGGTTGCAATGAGGATTGTTAAAACTTTATTCGTATACGTATGCTATGCTTAAACTTGTGTACTCGCCTTTGCTTTTGCATTGACTTTATTTTAAAACATGTTACAGGTTGAAGGAGATGATGCTATGAAATCAAAATAGCAAGGACTTAGATACACACATTTTAGACGTTAGATTTATAAATGTTGTACCAAATTTTGTTATGTTTTATGAACTTATTGTATTGCTTCATGTTGTATTTGACAATGTTGTGAAATGAAATTTGGATTTAATTAAATATTGTCATTTATTAGCGTTGTGAGCAATAAGCAATCTTGTTTTTGTCTCATCCCGATGTTTCCGCCATCGGTTGGGGTGTGACAGTATGGAGCCCCGGGTCATTGTAACAGACAGGGAACTAGCGTTGATAAACGCGTGTGATATAATATTCCCTAATGCCCACAAGTATCTATGTAGGTGGCACATTTCACAAAATATATTTAGAAATAGCAGGAATTGTTTTACCAATAAGGAGTGGAAAGAATTTTCTTCGCTCATTCGGGAGGTTGTGTGAGTCTGCGACCGAGGAAATATACAAGTATCAAATCGAGCGGCTTAGTCGAACACTAAATACAGCCGGTCATGGTCGTAAGTTTTTCAACACATACATACATATATACATACATACATACATACATATATACATACATACATACATATATATATATAACATACAAATAACATGTATGTTTTTACATTTCAGATGTTTTTACTTATATGGTAAATAACTGGTTGAAACCATACCATACAAAGTTTATATCTGCGTGGACTAACCGAAAAATCAACTATTATCAAACTACAACTAACAGAGCCGAGAGCCAACATGCTGCTTTTAAAAGATACATTCAAAATAATCGCAACACGTTGGTTAAACTAGCGGGTTTTGTCGAGCGGCAAGTTACAAAACAACGTACATTAATTTTGATGAGTTTTGAAGAAAGTAACAGAAAAGTCATGAACCACCACAAAAAATGTCCAATGTTCAAGTTCCTGCTTCAAAAGGTTTTCATTTTTGCTCTTGAAAAAATATACACAGAGCTAGAAGAACGGAAGACATCATTTATGCGAACATATGGTCATACATGTGGTTGCCAACTTTTCAAGAGTTGCGGTTTGCCATGTGCTTGTCGACTTGAAAAGTTAGAAAATTCAGGTGATTTAAATACTAGTTTGACAATATATCACACTGTTTTTAAATAATCGCAAATGATTGACAATATTCATTTACAGGGGAAGCAATCCCATTCACTTCCATTGACAAAATGTGGACAAAGCTTGATCTCAAACCGGTAACGAAAAAAGAGCTAGAATTTGACTTGAACGGAAAATTTGAGAAATTGAAAGAAATATTCAGGCCACACCCTACCCAAGTCAAAAAAAGTATGTTTGAGAAAATGATTCAAGCGATTACACCGGGAAAATCCCAAAAAAACCCTCATGTCGTTAAACAAAATACCCGTGGTCGACCAACCTTGAAGGTCCAAGAACAAAGAAGACAGGAGGCTGCTCGTCATAGCTCATACGTGTCCTCCCAACAAAGCACTTACGGGTCTCCCTCCGAAGCTCCTCGTCATAGCTCGTACACACAATCAGAAGACTTTAAAAGACCGAGCGCCGTGACAAAACCTGTAAAGCAATGTAGTCGTTCAACTCCCACACAACGACAATATGACCCTGAGTTTCCCTTAATCCACGGGGGTACGGATCTTTACACAATTACTAAGTATAAGAATCACATTCCTAGAATGTTTCATCCGTACGTCTCCGTAATAAAGAATGTAAATCCAGATGGTCATTGTGGATTTCGAGCTACAGCTTTGGGCTTAGGGTGGGAGGAAAAGGACTTCAGAGACGTAAGACGGCAGTTGGTAGATGAGATGGTAAGAAACTAGAGCATTTGGTTCCCAATTTTCGAGGCGATAGAGCGTGGAAAATATAAGACCCTGTTAGACAACATAAATTTCGACTCGTTAGAAATGGCATCATCTGAACATTGGATGGATATGCCTTATACAGGACTTCTTATTGCAGAGAGATTTGGTGTGATCGTTCATACTTTGGATACGAGGGGCTCTGATACTAGTTTCCCAATTACGAAGGGTCCAGATGATGTCGTGTCCCCTCATCGATCTGGTACGGTTGTGTACCTTCGTGAATCCGAACATTTTATACATGTGATGTTGGAAGGACAGTATCCGATGCCTACTCCGAACTTTTATGGGCCGGGATTCATCAAAACGCCGCTTTGGGCTGGTTGACAACGTACGACAACCGACTAGATATGTATCGTAGTCGACTAAACCCTAAAATAGATCTTAACGCTATCGATATACCCGAGTCCTCACATGAGACCTCACATGAACATTTGTATATTTATTATTAACATTTACACTTATCAATTTTTAATGTAAATTAACAATCTAATTTTAAATAAAAAATAAAAAAAAACAACCAACGCGCCCCGCAGAGGCCTATGCGCGGCGCATGGGATCAAAGAAACACAAAAGCACACGGATCACTGACGTGGCACGGCCACACGTCAGCGATCCGTGTGCTTTTGTGTTTCTTTGATCCCATGCGCCGCGCATAGGCCTCTGCGGCCACGTCAGTGATCCGTGTGCTTTTGTGTTTCTTTGATCCCATGCGCCGCGCATAGGCCTCTGCGGGGCGCATTGGGTTTCTTTACATAAGCCTCTGCGGGGCGTATAGGTCCATACTATCTCCAAACACACAACCAAATACACACTAAACGACACTAAAGAACAAGCCAAGAAAATCCCGAACGATCTCGTTTTTATACTTCTTACGTTATAGAGGTTAATTTTTTACCGTATTTAGTTACTTTTTTACCGTATTTAGATAGATCCATACGGTATTTCGGTAGTTTATGCCGTGGTTAGATAGATCTATGCCGTATTTAGGTAGATTTATACCGTATTCAGTTACTTTTTTTTACCGTATTGAGTTCGTTTTTTACCGTGTTTAGTTACTTTTTTTTTCGTATTTAGATAGATCCATACGGTATTTCGGTAGTTTATGCCGTGGTTAGGTAGATCTATGCCGTATTTAGGTAGATTTATACCGTATTCAGTTACTTTTTTTACCGTATTAAGTTCGTTTTTTACCGTATTTAGTTACTTTTTTTTCCGTATTTAGATAGATCCAGACGATATTTCGGTAGTTTATGCCGTGGTTAGGTAGATCTATGCCGTATTTAGGTAGATCCATGTCGTATTTAGGTAGATTTATACCATATTTAGGTAAATATTAAAATTAATATTTATATTAATATTTTAATCATTATATTATTAATATTAATATTTTAATCATTTTATTATTAAAATTAATATTTATATCATTTTATTATTAAAATTAATATTTATATCATTTTATTATTAATATTAATATTTTAATCATTTTAATGTTTTGCAGATGGAGTTTCTTATCGATGAGCCGATGGAGGATGTTGATGTCCCTGAGGCTCCTCAGGGGGGGCGTCGTAGGAGGCGCGAGCGGCCAAAGATTGATCCGCTGGAGGATCACGCGTTTCTTGTATTTCTTCATCATGACAATTCTACTTCCCCTTTTAGACGATGTGACATACTACGCCGAGTCATCATTGGCGCGCACGAGTCGATTGACTGGAATATGCTGGAGACGTTGGGTGAGACTGATAGAGCACGACATTTTATCGGCGTGGGTACGCCGTGGGACAGACTGTTTCTCTTAGCGCACACCCCTACCCCAGCCGACCACCCACGCCCAGCCGACCAGCCGACCACCCAGAGGATGACCCGGACCACCCGTTTATCGAGATCGAGTTTCGTTTATGCGGTCGTCAGTTTCAGATGAGCCTCAGCGACTTTGCGGTTATATGCGGCTTATACACACCTCACGAGACTACTTAGCCCATATACACCGACACTTTGATTAGTAGGACGAAAGGGGAGCTCCTAGGTTTTTGGTCAGTCATTGCCCCTCAGTAGGAGTATACTTGGCCTTCTGGGAAGGTCAGCCTGATAGCCGACCCCTTGTACCGGTACCTGCACCGGTGCATAGCTACATCTATCGCCCCCCGCTTTGATAGCCGGGAAAAGGTCAACTAGCGGTGACCTTTTCTTTTTGTACTGCCTGCTGGGGCACAGGCCGTGCGCGCTAGCCAGGAGTTTGGCTATGTTTTACACTAGCGCGTACATGCGGCAGGAGCGAGCAGTATTTTACGGTGGTGCGTATATCACCATCATTGCCCGGGCCCTGCTTCCAGAGACCAATATAGATGCGGATCCACGTTGCGGTCCTGCTATCTTGCCTAGGAGGCTTGACACCCGTACCATACAGGGTATGGGTATCCTGGGCAAGATTCCAGGTGTTGGTCGCCGCTTGGTGGCCAACAGGGGGAGTTGTATGTCCCTGTCGATTTGCCAGAGGTCTTCCCAGTTGTAGATATCAAAGACGACCCGATAGATCCTGCCGCTCCTGCCCCTCAGGCCGCACATGCCGCTCAGGCCGCACCTGCCGCTCATGCCGTACCTGCCGCTGCTGCCGCACCACAGCCACCACATCCGCCACAGTGGCCGATCCATGTTGCGCCTGATATGCATCAGTTCTACCAGATGCAGATGCTGCATAATGCACAGATGCAGTACATGATGCGATTTCAGATTGATTGCGGCGATTATGGCTCACGTGGGTATGCCACCAGTTGATTTTCATATGCCGGCCCATCTACTACATCCTCAGCCGGTACCTCAGGCACCTCAGGCTCTGCATCAGCCACAGGAGGTTCAGACTCAGCATCAGCCAGGCGAGGGTGGTCAGGATTAGGTTGTTTTCTTTTTTACTTTGTAAATTTTGATTATCGATGTACTGAACAAATGTTATATATTAATGCAATTTCAGTTTTTATTATACGTGTGTGTTTCATTTTTATTATACGTGTGTGTTTCAGTTTTTACTTTGTAAATTTTGATTATCGATGTACTTGAAATAGTGAATCTCTAACTAAAATATGAAATAACATAACACAACCTTTAAACAACTTAAAATACCAAATTATGCGCCCCGCAGAGGCCCAAGAGCATCGCATGAGATTGATATCCATGCGCCCTGCAGAGGCCCAAGAGCATCGCATGGGATTGATACCCATACACCCCGCAAAGGCCTATGCGAATCGTATAGTGTTAAAATAGAAAAAATGGGTGTCCCAATAGACAGAGCCTTAAATATTTAATGAAACAGTAAAAAGATATTAAAATAAGGTATGCCGGTTTCCGTATATTGAATATATAGTAGATTGGAAATTTTGTCTTTCCTACAGAGATGATGTATAAAAGTTAACTACCAATTTTTAATAACTCTCCCTCTCCTGAAAGTGTGAGTTCGTTTTCGTGTATCTATACTCCTCCTTTCTCTGTTCCTGCAGAGCTTTTTGGGTGGAAATATTAATTTAAAAGATATTGAAATCTCAGAGTTTAAAGCAGCAAATGTAATACACAAAGTGTTAATAAGATCTTAGCAAGCACTCTCAATTCTTTCTTTTGGTTTGTAATTTATATAATATAATTTTTTTGTGTAATAATAATAATTATTATATTATATCCAAAGGTGTTATTATTTTGTATTTTGTGGAGTGAAAATCAGTATTATGACCACTTTCACAGAAAGGTGATTGCTTTTCCATGGAGGTCCCTATGAACACTCAAAGACAGAGCACTCCTCATGCTTTGGTAGGTGTGCTTTGATGCAAAAAAACAGAACTTTTCTGCTTCTTCTTTTTTTTTTTTTAATGTTTTTTGATTGCAAGTTAGCCCCACTTAGATTTTGCAGGTTTTATGTTTGTTGGTTGTGTGTTTTTGGGGGCATTCTCTGTGTTTATTTGGATTTGATTTTAGATTCCTCTGTGTGTGCCTCCTAATTTAGATATCATATTCCTTTCATTCATTTGTTTTCTTTCATTTCTTCCTGAGAAATGTGAGAATATTTGCTTCTTTTTTGTTGTGGTGGGGTTTCTTTGGTCAAAACTTGATTCAAGATTAAATTTTTGGAATCTTTATGACATGGGTTGTGAAGCTATGGTGTGATTTTGGCTAAAACTTGAATCAAGATTGAATCTTTATGATCTTTTTGACATGGGTTATGAAGATGTGATGATATTTTGGTCAAAATTTGAGTAAAGGTTGGATTTTTATGATCTTTATGACATGGGTTATGAAGATGTAATGTGATTTTGGTCAAAACTTGAATAAAGATTGAATCTCTGATTTTTATGACATGGGTTATGAAGATATGATGTGATTTTGGTCAAAATTTGAATATAGGTTGGATTTTAATGCCATGGGTTATGAAGTTGTGATGTGATTTTGGTTAAAATTTGAGTCAAGATTGGATTTTAAAATTTTTTTATGATGTTTATTTCATGGGTTATGAAGATAACCTTATTTTGTTCTTCTTAAAGTTGTTGATGTAGAAAGGAATTGGAGTATGACCACCATTCAAGAGAAGCTGAATACAACAAGTGTCAACACTGGGACACACAGTTTAGTGGAGGAAATGAAATTGTTGAAGGAAATGCAAGACCATTCTGGTAAATTTTATTTTATTTTTATTTTTAATTTCCAACAAATAATGTTATTGCTCATATATAGACATATATTTTCATTGTAGGGATAAAGAAACCAATAAATTCTGAACTATGGCATGCATGTGCTGGACCATTGGTGACCCTCCCACAGGTGGGAAGCCTTGTTTATTACTTCCCACAAGGACACAGTGAACAGGTTTGATTTCCATTATTTGTTTGTATAATCTGTTGTTAAATTTAGTTTTTGAATACATCTTAGTGTAATTTGCAAATTTCTTGATTTTTTATATAAATCTTTATTTTAACAGTTTTGCTTGAATTAAAATCTTGGCTTTATCATCCTTTACTTCAATCATTTTGCTTGTATTGCAATCTTGTTTTGTATACTTTGCCGTTAATGCATCTTTGATTTTTGTACATTATCTTGTGTCTATCATGTTTCGGTCGTAGGATATGTCTTAACAGGGGTGTGCACGGTTCGGTTTTATGGCAAAACCAAAAACTGAAACTGAAGTATCGGTTTTTGAAAACTGTTTGGTTTCGGTTTTTTTGGTTTCAGTTATTTCGGTTTTAGCAATGGTTCGGTTTTTTGAACAAAATTACGTAAGATTCAAAAATTCCAATAATAATAATAATAATATAAGCTTTAGGTTCAAGGAATACGCTAGTTCAACTCATGCTAAAAGTTTAAAACAACTTCAAAATACCCCTACGTCTTGAATATCGATTAAATAAACACATAGTTTTTGCTCCTATTGAAATCTTGAGTACAAAATGCATAGAACATATATGTGAACCAACCCACATTACTTTTGACATCATGTTTCACACCCATTATAAGTTTAAATTATGTGTCCTTGTAAGTCCTTAGCAGTGGGCACCGATCGTTCCCCTTATTTATAGTTGCATAAAAAGTGGTCCCTTTGAAGTTGGATTTTGATGGATCCAATTTTTTTTACTAAATTATGTACCACCATAACCATTTTTGTCAAATAAATTGTTAAGGTGCATTTCATTAAGTATTTTTTGGAAGTCATAATCATTGGTTAGGGATCTGGCTAACAAAAGCTGTCTTTACCAGGTTGCGGTTTCAACAAATAGAACTGCGACATCACAAGTTCCAAACTATCCAAATCTTCCTTCTCAACTGTTATGCCAAGTTTTAAATGCTACCTTACATGTATGTCCCCTATATTCTCATCAAACACTATACATTTTCACCTTTTATAATGCTCTCCTTTAAATTATTTTGTTTATTTGACGGTTTACATAGGCGGATAAAGATACCGATGAGATCTACGCCCAAATGAGTCTTCGACCCGTAAATTCAGTGAGTTATGTAGATACAATCATCCATAAAGAAAAGTCAAAGTACTTTGACTTTTCAAGTGTCAGCTTTATCTTAAAATTTTAAGAAGTCCATATTTTTTGTGCAAAGGTTTTAAGTTTGTAGTAAATATTAAAAGAGCTAAAATACTTTCTTTTTCATGATTTTATTTGTGACTGAAAATTGGTTGAATTTACTTGACAATCAGGAAAAAGATGTTCTTCACATACCGGACTTCGGGATGAAACCAAGTAGACATCCAAACGAGTTCTTTTGCAAGACTTTGACCCCAAGTGACACAAGCACTCATGGTGGATTTTCTGTACCTCGTAGAGCCGCAGAAAAACTTTTCCGCAGTTGGTAATATTTCTATTTCTTGATATAAAAATATATAAAATCATTATTTTAATAATGCTTTTAATGTTCATAGTTTTTGGTGATGGTTTAATTTTCCTTAGGACTTTTCAATGCAACCTCCAACTCAAGAGCTTATCGTTCGAGATTTGCATGATAACACATGGACTTTCCGTCACATATACCGCGGTAAGCATTAAATATAATTTTTATTTTGTGTACCTTGAGTTCAAAAGAAAGTTAAGTGTTTAATGTTTTAATTATTTTTAATCTGGTTCTAATTTGGATAAGAAGTGAAACAAAGCTAACAATTTGGTTAATTCTGCATCAAGGGTAGTCTTGTGATTAATTTTTTTTTTATAAAGCTTCCTTTGAGAGAAGTTTTTAAAAAGGTGCAAACATGCCGACCGTAGCCGAGCTTAAACTTGGCCTTGTTTGACTTAAGAGAGCTCGAGCTCGAGCCGGCTTGTTTTGAGCTCTAGCTCTATATCTTGAACACCGCTCATGAGTAATTTTTCAAACTTGAGCTCAACTTAACTCATTTATTATCTACTAATTATTTTATTTTTATAGGAATATAAACATATAATATGATTTAGATTATTTTATCATAACTATATATAATATAATAATAATCATTGTGTAGTTATATATTTATTATACAAAAACAAAAATTATCATACTTATATAAACAATAGGCCTGTTTAGGCTGGCGAGTTTAGTCAAACTCAGTATATGAAGCTCAGTTGATTTCCAAATGAGTTTCCACTTTAAAAACGTGTCGGGCTTGGGCTCGTTTAAGCTCGGCTGATATTTCCATTCCAATTTGGTGTTTTAACTTCAGATCTTGTATTCTAATGCAGGGCAGCCAAAACGACACCTACTTACTACGGGTTGGAGCATGTTTGTTGGTGCTAAAAGGCTTAAAGCTGGTGATGCTATTCTATTTATCAGGTATAATTTCTTAATTATCAATAAATCCAAATTAACAACCATTTGGAAAGAGGGAGTATGTCAATTCCGGATTTTGACCTTAAAGTTTAACGGACTTAACAACCATGTGGTAATACAATTACTTGAAGCAAACAACAAAAAGGACATGAGCATCGGCCGGTCCACATGATGATTACAAGGGATATTTTCGTCTTTAATCTTGTTTGCTGAAATGGGTATGTAAATTGACAGTGGCAAAACAAACATTTAAAGAAACCAAACATTTCCCCTCAAAAACTTTTCTTTTGTAATGGTCAATAAACTTATACAGAATAGGGTGGTTTGTTTTTTGAATTAGACTCGAAAAGTATGATATTCGAACTGAATGCGGTTTCGAATCGATTTTGAACTTACATTATATAATTTTTCTTTAATTAAATACATATGATTATTTATTTATCATCTAGCATAATTCGTGTTATTCGAATCAACCTGATTTCAAAGTGTCGTTTTGAGTTACAGTTTGGTTAGAGTTCGAATAAGCAATAACCTAAAAACCGACCTGACGAAGACCCCTAAATTATAAACTTATGTTTTATGTAATTTTTGTTTGGTAGGGATGAGAAGTCACAGTTACTATTGGGAGTACGACGAGCAAATCGTCAAAATACATCTTTGCCATCATCGGTTCTATCTGCTGATAGCATGCACATTGGAGTCCTTGCTGCTGCGGCTCATGCTGCGGCTAACCGAACCCCCTTTACAATATTCTACAACCCGAGGTAACTGTGGTGGCACAATGAGCGGGTCAAACGGGCCCACATAGGAGTCCTTTTAATTCGGTTCACAAACAGTTTTCTAGGTCCATTTTTATAATAATAATAATGTCAATGTTCGATACAAGTACAAAAGCTAAATCATTACAACAATAATCTTCATTTTTTAATAAAATACTTTTGATCCTTTCCCTTCTAGCTTATTTTGTTACTAATTTGACCCGTTTGAGATAAAACATAAACAAGACAACCCGTTCATAATTGGTTTTTGAAATGATTTTCTTGATTAGGGCATGTCCTTCGGAATTCGTGATTCCATTGGCGAGGTATAGGAAAGCGGTCTACAGTACACAACTTTCGGTTGGCATGAGATTTGGAATGATGTTTGAAACCGAGGAATCCGGGAAACGCAGGTGTGCATATCTACATCTATATATACACATATATTTCAATGTATGTAGAATTGTGTGATCATCTTGTGGTTGGATGCAGATACATGGGCACAATTGTTGGCATTAGAGATGTGGATCCATTAAGATGGCCCGGATCGAAGTGGCACAATCTTCAGGTCGAGTGGGATGAGCCCGGTTGCGGTGATAAGCAAAGTAGAGTTAGCCCGTGGGATATTGAGGCTCCGGAAAGTCTCTTCATATTTCCTTCACTCACTTCGAGTCTTAAACGACCATTTAGTTCGGCTTTTCTAGGTGAGTTCCGTCTTCTTATTATGCAAAGAATAGAGTTAAACCAATCCTTTAGTGACGATTTTTGTAATCATTAATCATTAGGAGCGCAACCCGAATGGGACATGATAAGCCGACCGTTAATGCGGGCCCCAGATAACATAAACGGAAACTTTTCAAACCCTTCGATGCCTAACCCATGGCCGGAACAACTCATCAAGATGTTAATGAAACCTCAAATCGCTAACAACTCCACAACCGTTGGAACTAACATTCAAGAAACTTTTCCCGCCAATAGAAATCAGTTACAACTTGAAAACATGCAAAACCGCCCCCAGTTTCAACTTATTCAAACTAACGCCGCCGTAACCACCACCAACACCGCCACAGCCACCACCTCCGTAGGGTCAAGCACGCCACCACAATCCAGCCCAAATCCTTCTGGAGTTCAACAGCCTCAACAATCGGAAACCGTGAAACCAGACTCGAAACCGATCAACTCTCCTCCGAGTCTTGCACAAGAGCTTCCATTTCTTAATCAGTTGTCTCCGTTTGATTCGGGCATACTTCACGGTCAACAATTCGATTCGCCTCAGATTGATTCTTCTAGTCTTAACGGGCTATTCCCGTATGTGGATTCTAATGTACTGAACTCGTATCCGACTCTTGGGCAGGAAACGTGGGATCCACAAGTGAATAACATCTCCAAATGTTTTGTACAACAGAACACATGTCCCTCAAACGCGTACGGTTTCAAAGACTTATCAGATGAGAGCCACAATAATCCTCAAAATGGCAACGTATACAACTGTCTCAATTTCGAAGGTAGTAATGCTGGTAGTACCATGGTCGATCCTTCGGTTTCTAGTACAGTTTTGGACGATTTTTGCAACTTGAAAGATATTGAGTTCCAAAACACGTCTAGTTATTTAGTGAGTAACAATTTCAGCTCGAGCCAAGATGTTCAGTCGCAAATCACGTCGGTTAGCCTTGTCGATTCTCAAGCTTATTCCATGCAAGAACTGCCCGATAACTCGGGTGGGGCGTCATCTAGCAACGGGGAGTTTGATGATAGCACGCTTTTAAACAACACTTGGCAACAAGTTGCTCCTCCTCCCCGTGTACGAACCTACACGAAGGTCAAAGCTCGAAACTTTCTTTGAATTTACGTTAAAGATTAAGTTTTTGAAACTCGGGTTTGTATTTAAAAACTTGTCTTTTGTTGGTGGTATTGCAGATTCAAAAGGCGGGATCGGTTGGGAGGTCTATCGATGTGTCGAGCTTCAAGAACTATGATGAACTTTGTAGTGAAATTGAAAAGATGTTTGGGCTGGAAGGATTGCTTAATGATTCAAGAGGATCGGGTTGGAAGTTGGTGTATGTAGATTTCGAGAATGATGTTCTTCTAGTCGGAGACGACCCATGGGAGTAAGTTCGAAGTTATAGGGTGTTCATAACCGTTAAAACATACCGAACCGTCCAAACTGAAGCACACCGGCCAGTTTTAGATCCTAACAGTTTGATTCACGGTTTGGTTATGGCAGCGATTCAGTTGAAACTTAATGCCAGCCGTTTAACTTTTTATTATGTGTATCTATATATATGTGTGTATATTAGAGGTGTACAAATAGGTTTTTTTTTTTATTTTACAAACTAAACTGGCTTTTTAATCGTTGAGTGGTAAAGAAACCGATTTCGGGCCGCGGTTATTAACTGGTTTTTAACCGTTTTTTAGAACCAGTTTGGTTTATAAACCGATTTCAAAGATCGAGAGTACGAACCGGTACCGTTGGGCCGAGTCAGGACGAAACCGGTTTTTCAAAAACCACCAAATCGGGTTTTTTTTTTCGGTTCGGACCGTTTTTTACATGTCAAGTGTATATACACACATATAAATTATTTCTAAAACATATATATTTATATGCATTATAACCATGAAGCATATAATATGTTTGGTTTATTTTAATACAAATTGATGATTTTGAGAAAAAGAATCAGTTGAAAGCACTAAAACCTAATCGTGAAACCGGTCTGACCGACCAAGCCAACCTAGCCGGTTTGGTTTGTCGTTCAACAATAATTTGCGTCAAAATTGTATGAACCGGACCATGAACACCCCTACACTGTCTGATGTTATAATTAATAAGTAATTTAACTATAACAAATGATCTAAATGCAGGGAATTCGTAGGGTGTGTGCGATGCATCAGGATACTCTCACCTTCTGAAGTTCAGCAGATGGGTGAAGAAGGAATGCAGCTTCTCAACAGCAATGCAGCATTGCAGGCCGAGATGAACGGTGGCTCGGCATCAGACAATGGGCCCCGCACTTGGGTTGGCCCCACATGAACTAACTGCTCTTAACCATCATGGACCGGAACTAGCCGCTGTTAGTGAGGAAACAACCCATTATTGTAGCTTTATTAACATTTGAAGCACTATATTAATCCCAGTCTCTTGAACAAGTATTTTCTAATATTATCATAGATTTATGAAAACTGAGTGACTCGAAAGTCGAAGTGCTGCTTGAAAAATGAATAGCCATTATAGTCTTTGTTTGCTTGTTCGACAAGTTACTGTAACGCCGATTAGTATCTTAATTTGCTGAAGGAATGGGTCTGGTTGGCCGATTGGACTAGACAAGAACTTGAAAATGTTACACGGACACATAAGCCAGAGCCTGTGTATATTTATGGGTTGATACAGACACATATTAAATGCTTTAAAAGTTGTAAATTTATATACATATTTTTATATTTTCAAACAATTATGTTTAAACTATGCCAATTTACTTTTTAAGTTTTCGCATAAGAAAACCTAAATAGTTTAAGCGTTTACATCAAATACAATGTAAAGAAAAAAGTAAACAAGTGATCTAGTGAAACCGCTAAGTTAACACACACACACAACCGATTTAGCTAAACGTACCCATAAACAATTACCTTCAATCCAAGGCGTTCTGGTTTTATAGTCCACACTCCATCATTGACACATTATAAACCCTCCCTTATTTTAAGTATTTTGTTAGATTAAATTGTCTATGGGCTTAAGTTTTATAAATGGGATGATGGACTAATAGGTTAGATGTTAATTAAGTTTAATTAGTTTGCTTGAATGTTGGGTTTGACTGTTCAACTTCAGTTGACTAGTAATTTTTTAGTTTATACTTTATAATGCTTTTATTTGTATATTTTTAAAATTGGAAATCATTTTTTCATGGGGTTGGTTTTAAAGTTTTACAGAGTCGGTGTCAAAATTTTATTAGGGTCGCTAAGGACAAAATCAAATATATACTAAATAATCTTTTTTCATGGGGTGTGGTTGACCCCCTTTGGCCGGGCCTAGGTCTGACCCTTGCCTATATAAACAAGTACTATGCGATAGTTCATTATGCGATTTGATTATGAGAGTGTCCCAAACATTTCCCTTTTAGGGTTATTTTGTGTTGGTCTAAACATGGATTAATGTCAATTCCAGAAGTATGAAACAACGGAGTTGATGACAATGTTGGGTAATGTTCAATTGTTGAATTTTTATAAGAAACTAGTATTTAGTATTTATAACTCGTTCATTCCAGCGGAACCATTGAACCGAACAAAAAAATATACGTAGAAACGTTGAACTACGATATAGAGGAGCTCATGACGGTCGTTGATCTCAGTGACTATCACCACTATCATTTGCCGTCATAATTTTGTCGGGTTTAAAAGTAGTACCAAATAATTTTGTGCTATAATGTAGATAATAAAAATAAGAAAATTGTCATAAGTTAGATGAATAAAAAAACCTTGAGGGTTATCTAAAAATAAAAATAACCATAAGGTTTGTTTAGAATGTTATCACATGCTTGAGGGGGGCTTTTTGTAAACGAAAATTGAAATTTAAAAGACAAAATTGCACAAATCAACCTTTATATTATACCTAAACTGCACTTCATATTTTTCACTATGAAATCGGCCAAACCTAACCTTTATGTTTATGTTTTGTTACATTCTATAATCTTAACAACTGACGTTGTCAAAAAACTCAGTTAAGTTACCTCACATGCTTTGCATATGACGGTCTTATGTCTTTTCATAAGCTTTTTATAACATAAAGGTTGATTTGTGTAAAACCATTAATATATATATATTTGTTAATTAGTTTAGGAGTCTAAATTATTTAATTCGTTTAAAATTATTTAGGAGTCTAAATTATTTAATTAGTTTAAAATTTGTTTAAAATTATTTAATTAGTTTAAAATTTGTTTTTGTTAATATATATTTTAATTGTTTTTGCTGAATTCTTGTATTTGTCGTGTTTCCAGTTTAGTGGATGCCCCATACGTGTTCGAAAGGACCTCCGCCTAAGCCGCCGACGGATTCGCCTTTTCTCCCGCACCAAAGGTTAGTGTTTCTTCCTCCACCTTTTCAAGTTCATCCCGTCCTTTTATGCCGCCCGATTTCGATTTTACACCTAAGCCTTCACCACCCGGTTCCCCATCACCCCGCGTAGTTCATAGAAACGTAAGCCCACTACCGCCACCGCCTAACTTTCACATGGCCAATAATAATCAAACCGTTTACCAACATGCCACCACCGGCTTCACCGGTGCAAACTCACCCATTACCCTACCCCCGATGAACAACGATAGAGCTTGGCAAATCCCTTCCTATATCATGACCGCTATCACTAACTCTTGCCAATTCCCGGTCGTGATGACGAGGATGCTCCCGCTCATATCAACCGCCTCACCCGTCTTTGTTACATATTCAATATGGAAGGTGCGGGCAACGATGCCCGTTTCATCCAAGTCTTTCCATTCTCACTTGGGGGTCGAGCCGCCATCTTGCTTGACTCTCAACCACCCGGTACTTTTTCCATTTGGGCTGCTCTACGAGATGCTTTCCTAAAAAAATACTTCCCATACGCTAAAGCATCTCACCTTCATGATCAGATCCATTTGTTCCGAATGGAACCTGACGAGCCCTACTATCTAGCGTGGGAGCGTTTCCAAACTTTAGTGTCCCGCTGCTCTCAACACGGTCTGCCGGACTGGGCGCTTGTAGAGAAATTCTACAACGGTCTCACCCTTGAGACCCGCGCTTGATTCGACACGTGCTGGTGGACACTTGATGGGAAAGAAAACAGTAGCCGAGTGTAACGACCTTTTCGAAAGCTTTGCCCATTCCGACGTAGATTACAACACTGCCGGCAGGAATTCAATTCATGTTTCTTGTACGCCTCCGGTTAACCAGGGCCTACACCAAGTTAGCTTGGAAACAACGGTATCGGCTGCCTTAGATAGCTTTAAGAGGGAGGTCACTAAGGAGATCCAGGAGCTGAAGAATAAGGTAGGTAGGTGTGAGGTGTGAGAGGGGGTCATGACACGTTAGAGTGTCCTACGCTCACTGTCGAGCAGGTAGAGTTCATCACTGGTCAGAGTCGAGGTCCAACGAATCCCTTTAATAATAATACCTCCAATTATAACCCAAACTGGCATAATAATAATAACTTTCGATCTTCCGGTAACCCCCTGGTTTCCAATCAGGTTCATATCAAAACAGGGGGCAGGGTCACTACACTAGTGGAGGGTCAGGTCATTCTAGTCAGTTTAGTGGAGGGGGTTCGAATCAGGAGGGTCAGACTAGGAGTGGAGGTTCAGGGGGTAGTCTAGATAGGATTGAAAAGTTATTATCTCAATTGGCTGTCAAGGATCAGGCTACCGAGAAAACCCTCGTGGAACACGATCTTCTCTTGAAAAATCAACAGTCCGCGCTCTTTGATCTGCAGAGGTCGATAGGTAGTATCGCTAAGCAGCTGCAAGAGCAGCCACACAGCCAGTTCACGGGCAATACCCAACCTAACCCGACGAACCAACACGTGAAAGCGATCACTACACGCAGTGGTAGGAGTTTGAAAGAAGTGGGTAGAGAGGGCGTACATGTAGAGGTAGAGGAGCCGGATGAGGAGGTGGATGAGGAAATAGAGATGGAGGCTCCACCTAGGGTGCACACCAGGCTAGACCCAACAATTACCGCACCAACCAGTGGACCTTCAGTTGAGAGTAGGGGAGAGAGAAAACCGGTAGAGGTTAGGCCATCACCGATCGTAGATTCTTCACGCCTACCCTACCCAGCACGTCTGAAATAGCAAAAATATGTCAAAGAATACGGGAATTTCCTTTACATGTTTACTCAATTGAAAATCAATCTCTCGTTCATCGAGGCCCTCCAGCATATGCCTAAATATGCTAAGTTTTTGAAGGATCTTCTAAAACATAAAGATAGGCTGGGAGAGCTCTCGAATGTCCCGTTGACTAGAGGATGCTCCGCCGTGGTTTTAAACAAGTAACCTGAAAAACTGACGGATCCGGGTATCTTTACGATTCCATGCCTATTCGGCGGCTCCATTGCTCCAGCTCATGCTTTAGCCGATCCCGAGGCGAGCATAAATCTGATGCCTTTCTCACTCTACGAGAGATTAGGTTTAGGGGAGCTCATCCCTACTCGTATGTCACTTTCGTTAGCCGATAGATCTGTTAAGTATCCGACGGGAATAGTAGAGAACTTATTGGTGAAGGTCGATCTATTGTCTTTCCCGTGGATTTCGTCATCCTCGATATGGAGGCCGACGAGAAGGTACCCATCATCCTAGGTCTCCTATTCCTACGCACCACGAAAGCGCTCATTGATGTTCATGATAGGAAAATCACCCTTCGCGTCGGGGACGAGAACATCACGTTCGAAATCGCAAGGTCGATGCAACACCCGAGCGGTGGCGACAGATAGTGGCCCTTGTCACTCCGTATACTTTCTGAATTCATTCCTGTCGTGCGTTGATCACTTTTTAGAATATATTAGCGGAGCCGACCTAGTGAATGAGAGTTTAGTAGCTGAGGAGAGCGACAACGAGGATATAGGGGACGACCTCCTAGGGGTTCCCGAGACCTTAGAGTTCTATGAGGTTAGTGCAGCTAGTGAGAGTACACCTTTAGAGACCCCAGCAGCCGTAGAGCTTAAGGTCCTCCCGTCCCACTTAGAATACACGTTCCTAGGCGAAAATTCAAGCTTACCCATGATTTTTTCGTCAAAATTGTCAACAGAGGAGAAGGAGCATTTGATAGAGGTCCAAAAATCCAATAAGGAGGCCATCGCGTGGAAACTGTCTGATATCAAGGGGATTAGCCCTACCTTCTGTATGCATAGGATCCTCATGGAGGACGTCTTTAAGCGAGTAGTACAGCCTCAGCGCTGTCTAAACCCTAATATGCAAGAAGTTGTCAAGAAAGAGGTGCTCAAGCTGATGGAAGCTGGTCTCATCTACCCGATCTCCTATTCGGCATGGGTAAGCCCCACTCAGGTTGTTCCCAAGAAGGGGGGAATGACAGTGGTCATGAACGAGAAGAAGGAGCTTATCCCATCATGAACAGTTACGGGCTGGCGGGTGTGCATTGATTATCGTAAATTAAATGATGCCACCCGCAAGGACCACTCTCCCGTTTATCGAGCAGATGTTGGAGCGACTCACAGGACAACAATTTTATTGTTTTCTTGATGGGTTCTCAGGTTACTTCCAGATCCCAATTGTTCCCGAGGATCAAGAGAAGACAACCTTCACATGCCCGTACAGTACTTACGCGTATTGCCGCATGCCGTTCGGGTTATGTAACGCTCCGGCTACTTTTCAGCGATGCATGGTCGCTATCTTTCAGGACATGATCGAGACCTCGATGGAGGTTTTCATGGACGATTTCTCTGTCTATGGGAACACTTTCGATCAATGTCTTAGTCACCTAGATGCGACGATGAAACGGTGTGTCGAGACGAACTAATGCTTAACTGGGAGAAATGTCACTTTATGGTGACAGTGGGAATAGTGCTAGGGCAAAAGATCTCGCGGGCAGGGATAGAGGTCGCTCGGGAGAAGATAGATACTTTCAGCAGACTCCCTCCACCGACTAGTCTATCCGTAGTTTTCTCGGTCTTGTAGGCTTCTACGGATGGTTTATTAGAGATTTCTCGAAGATCACCCGCCCCATGACAAGACTCCTCGAAAAAGATGTACCCTTCGTCTTTGATGATGACTGCTTGAAAGCCTTCACGATCCTTAAAGAGAAACTGGTGAGTGCTCCTATCCTCGTCTCACCCGACAGGAGCTTGCCCTTCGAGCTCTTGTGTGATGTGAGCGACTATGCTGTCGGTGCCGTTTTGGGTCAGCAACGTGATAAACATTTTCATCCTATTTACTACACTAGTAAAACCCTTAATGACGCTCAGGATAACTACACCACTACAGAAAAGGAGCTCTTAGCAGTAGTATTCGCGTTTGATAAATTCCGCTCCTACCTCGTCCTTTCCAAAACCATCGTCTTTACTGACCATGTGGCTCTCTGCTTCCTCTTCCAAAAGAAGGACGCAAAGCCTCGTCTCATTCGGTGGATTCTCTTGCTTTCCGAGTTCGACATAGAGATTAGAGATAAGAAGGGAGCAGAGAATGTGGCCGCTGACCATCTATCCCGGTTAGAGGATCCTAGTAGAGAAGAAATTAGGGAAGAAGAGATCAGTGATAGATTCCCCCATGAGTCAGTGGACTTGTGGCAGCGGAAAAGGAAGGAATGTCGTGGTTTTCTGATTTTGCGAATTACCTCGCAAATGGAGTGGTACTGAAGGGGATGACCACGCAGTAGAAGAAGAAATTCTTCCGTGATGTGAGGCGATACATTTGAGATGACCCGTTTCTATTTCGGGTAGGGGAGATAGGATTCTCAGGCGTTGCGTTACTAGAGAAGAGGGGGCGGAGATTTTGAGGCACGTGCACGAGGGACTGACAAGAGGTCATCATGGTCCGCACGTCACTGCACAAAAGGTTTTCGATTGCGGTTTTATTGGTCATCAGTAGTTAAGGATGCTCTAGAGTTCATTAAGACTTGTGATCGTTTCCAGCGCACCGGCAACATCTCATCCAAGGACCAGATGCCCCAACATCCGATCCAAATTCTTGAAGTTTTCGATGTATGAGGGATCGACTTCATGGGACCGTTTCCCGTCTCTAGCGGGAATCGGTACATCCTTGTGGCTATTGATTACATCTCCAAGTGGGTTGAAGCTCAAGCTTTACCCACAAACGATGCCCGAGTGGTGGTGAGATTCTTGAAGAAGCTATTCACCCGTTTCGGTACCCCACGAGCTATTATTAGTGACCGTGGCACACACTTCTGCAATGCCGTCGTGGAAAAGGCATTGGCGCGCTACGGTGTCACTCATCGCCTCTCCACCGCTTATCATCCTTAGACGAGCGGCCAAGTGGAGAATGCGAACAGGGGGGTGAAACGGATCCTCGAGAAGACGGTAGGCAAAAGTCGGAAGGACTGGTCAGATAAGTTAGATGATGCTTTACGGGCGTTTCGCACCAGCCTATAAGACACCGCTAGGCACTACGTCCTTCATGATCGTTTATGGTAAAGCCTGCCATCTCCCGGTTGAACTTGAGCATAGGGCGTTGTGGGCCTTGAAAACCATGAATCTGGACCTCACTGAAGTTACCAAAAGACGATACTTCCAAATTCATGAGTTGGAGGCACTTCGGGATGCGGCGTATGAGCGTTCATGGAGCATTAAGGAGAAAACTAAGACACTACACGACAGGAGATTGAAAGGTGTGAAAGAGTTTCAAGTCGGCAACAAAGTGCTCTTATATAACTCGAGATTGAAACTATTCGCTGGTAAGTTGAAGTCAAAATGGTCCGGCCCGTATGTGTAAATGAGGTATTCCCGTATGGAACAATCGAGCTGAAAGATGAAGCGGATGGAGGGACGTGGAAGGTCAATGGGCATCACTTGAAGCACTATTTAGGAGGAGCAATAGATCCCACCGAGACAGAGGAAACTCCTCTCGAAGTTCCACCTCATACCGCATAGGTTCTTGAGTGTTGGCTCAAGTGTAGAGTATGTACATTTTGGTATGTAATTGCATTCCATGTTTTTTTTATTTCATTCATGTTTTCGTATTTCGTGTGTTTTTGTGTGGGTCGGTTTAGCTGTTTTTGCAGGTTATATCACGCCACCATTGATGGAGAGTTGGAATTTGCAGGTACGTTTTGTTAGTATCCGGTTACGAGCGGGGTGTTTCACTAAGTTATAATAGACAAATGAAATCTTTCAAAAATTTTCGAAGGCACAAAACCTGAAAATTTTCAAAACTTTCTGTGAAAACAGGCTTCTCGTGGGGCGCGAGAGGCATAAGCCATCTCGCGGCCCGCGAGAGGCTTGTAACTCCGGTAAATACCACTCGGTCGCGGGACGCAAGGAGGATTAAAGGCCTCTCTCACGGCCCGCGAGAGGCCCTATCTGCAGTTTCAAACCCTAAAACCCACTTTTCCCCATTTTCAATACCATTTCTTCACCACTTTCACCTATGGCTCCTCCACTATTGCTCACCAAAATCCACCATTTTAACCCATATTCACCCAAATCTTTCCCCTTTGCTTCCTACATCAACCTTTACCCACTTTCAAGTGCAAACCTGCGTTTCCCCTTTTCACCCAAGCTCTTTAACTAGGTTGCAACTTTTCCATTATCCGCTTACTAATTCTTACAGATCGGCGCCAAGGTATGTTTTCTCGCAACCTTTATGCTTTCATTTTCATAATATATCTAGTTGCTACATCTATTTTGGTGTTTGGTCTGGTGATAGTTGCATGTTAGGTTATTTTGCGGGTTGGGATACACTTGGTTGGGTTTGAGTTTTGATGGTGATAGTTATTACTTTCTGTGGGTAGATTAAGTGCACGCAGGGTATTTCTTGACAGGTTTAGTGAGGTCTAACATTGAGTGTGGGGATTCGGGTTGGTTAATATTGGTACTTAAAATCAGATTTTTAAGATCTTCAACCATTGTTTCTTCTATGTTCATACAATTTTTGTCTTTAGATTTACACTCAATGTTGGCTCATTTTTCGGCGCATCGGTTTTAATTGAGGGCAAGTAAAGTGCCGGGAGGGGGGTAGTTGTATGGTTTTGGATATGTTTCGGGGGTTAGTAACATTTGGATGTTCATGCATATAGGATTCTGTCTCGCCCGTACTCAATCTCCATTCGGGTGAGATTCGATTTTATTAATTAATAATGTTACACACTGCTAAAATGTATCTAGTATTATTTGGTAAAGTGTTTATCTTTTTCAGACCATGACCGCGAATGAAATGCTATACGGTCATTTGTTCGATGTGGTTGCCTCTTTCTAATGTTATACTTGTCTTACTTTCGCTTTATGCAGATGTCTGGGGAAGGTAGTTCAAGCCGTGCAGGATGGAAGAGGAGAGGGCCAACACCTCGCTAGAGAGGTGACCCAGCTGATGCACCACAACAACCTTTGAATTTTGGTAGACGCAGAATCAGGTACAGGGGGACGGTATTCCCCATGGGCAGAGCATGCGGATAGTGGACAGTCCCTTTCTTCAATTCGATCTAGATTCCCACGAGTGGGACAAGCTTTCTAACCTCATCACTTGTGATCTGCTGCCCTATAGATGGGTCAACTGGGATATGATTGACCATCTGGGTTAAAGGGGCAGGATTGAACAGTTTTTGGGCGACAAGTTCAGGAGGGTATTGGATTGCGGAGCTAGACAATATAAAGAGATTACCTTCGAGTTTCACTCTACGTTTGAATACAAGCAGGGGAAATTTAATGAGAGTGATGCTATCTCGTTCGCTTTGGGGAAGCAAGTTTATGAAATTGACGGTTCCACAGTTCGTGGTGGCCTTACAGATATACTCATTGGAGGAGGTTCAGGCACCAGACTTCTCCACCAGTCTTCAAGGAGTCTTCAAAAGGAGGCACCCCCACAGTGTTCAGACGGATGAACTAGCAAGGTTTTGGGGTACTATCTCTTCTGCTCCATATTCAAACAATATGGTAGCAAGCGACATTATTGATCCGGTCTACCGGTTACACTGGTTGGAAGAGAGCAGGGGGACAACAAGGTAAATCAGGTAAGTTTATTCTGTCTGATGTGCATGGTGGAAGGACGACCGACAAACCTGGCTACTATATTTGCATGGTCGATGAAGCGGCTGTGGAGGGGAGGCCCAGGGGCAAGGGTGTATTGTGGGCCCTTGATTACGTGCTTAGCTGAGAGTTTAGGGGTGTTCAACAGATATCCCCAAGACAGGTTGAGAGAAGGCCCCGCCCCCTGTGTCATGAGTATTCGAGACCTCTAGGCTGTGACGACCCGTGAGTCTGTTAGCTAGGAGCTAGTCCGCCAGAGACCTCAGGTGCAACCGCCTCCAGGATCTGAAGCTGCATCATCTATGCAGGCTGGCGTCCCCACTCGATATTAGCGGCCGGTCACGCGTCAGGAGCTGCCAGGACGACAGTATCCTCTTCGTCAGCCTCGCCCAGACCTACTGACTTTGGATTCTTTGTATGATAGGATGGAGATGGGGTTTGGGGACCTGCGAGGCTATGTCGGCCAGTTTGGTGGTGTTCGCCAGACCATGATGGAGAGTAGGTGTATGCATGAGGCTAGCCAGCGAAGGCTGGAAGATGGGATGAGGTACATGATGCAGAATTTGAACATGGGGGTTCCATCCTACTTTCAGCATCCAGGTGGTCAGCCGGGGTCAAGTCAGTTTGCTGGTATGGAGGACGTTCAACCGTATCAAGTATTCGAGGCGTCGGAAGATTCGGAGGAGGACGATTGAAGCAACAATGGAGCTCTATCTTTATTTTTTCTTTTATACTCTTTTAATTTCTTAAATGGTCTGTAATTTAAACAATTTACTTTGTGGGGGGGGGGGGTGTTGAATGGTTTGGGTATCATGGTGGACAATCTTCAAAACAATTTATTTATTTGCTTTATTATGTTTTGGAAGTGTATGGTGATAGGTCGATGTTGTATGCTGCTTCCGTTCGGATGTGAGTTTGAGAGTGGTACGCTGAGCGCGTTTGGATTGAAGAGTATGAGTGGACTGACTGGCACATTGACAGTCTTGCATTGCTAGCTAAGTCGCTTCACCTTTGTATTGTGTTTTTCTTTATTTATTTTGTTTTGTTTTATTTTATTTTGAGTGGTAGGTTGTCTCATCCTTGCATTGGGGACAATGCAAATTTTAAGTGTGGGGATGAGATAGTAGAGTATTTGATTTATTTAAAAAAATTAAAAATCCGAAAATATCTTTTGGAAAAGAAGTTTGCATGAAATTAAACGGAAAATGATAGAAAAATTAAATTTTATTCGATTTCAAATAATAATAATATGACAAATAAAAGGATGAATTTGTGTCTAATTTGGGATATGTGAGTAGGATCGATTCGGTTCTTATATTCTTTGAGATTAACATACCTTAATTGTCGGTCTACTAGTGGGTACTCATCTAGGAAAAATGGGAAACTGAAACCACCAAAAATAGTATAAGGAATGCCGTTATAAGCTAAATCTTTAGAATTTTTAATCATGTAAAAGAAAAGAAAAAAAAGTAGAAAAAAATGAACTTGATTGAAAAGTAGACGAGGCCCATGGAATCTCCCTTGGGGAGGTGACTCTGATCGAGAATCCCTCTAGGATTAATTGAAATTTTAAGTATCGAAGCCCACGTTGTCGCTCTCGGGGATGGTGACTCTGGTTGAGACAGCCTCTAGGTTAGATATGCAAAAAGAAATTAAATGCTCGAATAAAAAATAAAAAAAAGAAAATTACTTGGTTTTAAATTCTTTATACTTTGGTATAAAACGGTTAGGAAATGGGTTAAATAATTCGTTCCTTTTGTTCCATAAGCTTGAGGTGGGATTAGGTGTACTGTGGATTCTTGTGTGAGACCCTAGGTAGATTGACCGCACTTAAACTAAATTCACATGATAAGAGATTTGAACCGACTTTGAGTTTAAGTGGATCTAATACTTGCAATCGCGGTTAACATAAATCTCATTCCCTAATGAAAATAACCTTAATCTTTGAAATCGGGTAATTATTTGGTGATGATTCCGTTTGTGCACAATTCTTTTTCGAGGGCGAAAAAAGAGTAAGTATGGGGATATTTGATGTATTGAATAATACATGCATTTATCATGTAGAGTTTGTAAACTTTTAACACGTTTTCGTTTCGGTTTGTCAAGAATTTATCTACTTTTAATCCAAATGCGTTTTGCAGGTCTTGGTTCGTGAAAACGGTTGGAAGGATGGGGAAAACGAGCTAAAATGGTAAATAGAACCAAGCCGGAACGTGATTGGATCGAAAAAGAGGAAACATATCGAAATTAGGGGGTTTTCACCCTCTGGCGGGCCGCGACCGACATGTTATAAACCTCTCGCGGGGCGTGAGAGGGTGATACTTATCTCCGGAGGTTTACCTCGGTCGCTTGGCACGACCGGAAGCTCTTAACCCTCTCGCGGCTGGCGAGAGGGTGTTTTATCCAGAAAGTTTCGAAACTGAGTTAGTTTGGGATTTGTTTGCTATTTATTGTGTCATATTCAATTAAAACACATCTTGGGATAAACTTGGACGAACTTAGGCCTTTTGGAGCATACTTTCTGGAGAATTTGAGCTAGTAGAAGAAGATCTAGGCTGCAGGAATCGTTCGGGTTATCAAGGAGTTTCGAGGCAGGAGCTTTAACAGTTTTATTGCAACATTCTTGATCTTTATACTCCTTTGTTTAACTTGATTATGAATTCTTGTTCTAAACCTTGTTTATTTAGTTTTGCAAACATGATACCTGGCTAGATTTAATTCAGTTACCTAGGTTTGGATGATTGATTTTATGAAAGTTTGATTTATTTTAGTTTAATTTTGGTTTGAATGTGTAATTGGTAAAGTCCACAACTTAAATTTTCTTGTTTAGTGTATTTGCATGATCTTAATTGATTTGTGAATGTTTAATTGTTTTACATAAATCTAGGTGGATGTCTTCCATAGAATAGGTTTGTGTTGCTTTTTCGTGTCTTTAGGGATTCGGGAAGTCATCGGTAAATTGGCCAATAAAACCGGGAAAACAATTGAATGAAATATAAAATCAGTTTTGTCATTATACCTAGATTAATTATTGAGAAATAATAATTAGTTAACTGAATTAATTAGATAAATTGTTAGGTTTAGGTTTTGATAAATTCCCAAATCTAATTTACTTGTCATAATTTGGTTGGTTAAGCTAAACTAGAAGTTGTAGTTGGTCTAGGTTAATTATTGAGAAGTAGTTAACTAATTAGACACTTTACTAAATTAAAAGATAACTGAAAAGAAATCTTTAAAACCGATGAACAAATAATAGTTGTAGGTTATCATAGGTGTCTTCCTGAGAAAGGCCGGGGGTCCTGTTCGGTAAATCTAGAATTTAGTATTTCATGATCTCGGTAAATCATTCAACCTAATAAAGTTATTATTAAATCAAATGAGTAGTAATATAAAAATCCAACCTAGGTAACCAGTTCATCATTCCTGATTTAATTCCCAAAGTTCTAAAAAGTCAAAGTTTGATTTGTTCCAATTTAATAGTTTTAGTTTAATTAATAATTTAGAATTAGTTAGAAAACCCCCCTTAAAATATATAAAGTGTTTTAATCGAGTATAAATTAAGTAGTCATTGTAATTAGAGAGTTTTGTGTGTTCGATAATCCGCACTTGCTTAAGCTATTCTACAACTGATCAGTCCAATTGCCGGTTAGTAGTTTAGTACAATTTAGGAGTCTAGAGTTTAATTTGAGTCTAGAATTAGGGTAATTTGTTTTTAATTAACTACTTTTAGAACATCACTACACTTGAATACATAAGGGAGTATCTAATGAGGAGGATAGTAACTATCTTGAATTTAATTGATAAAAGTGAAGGCTTGCTTTCACCCAAGGCAAGAGATGTTTTTGAGGGGATCAAAAGAGATGAAACCCATTACCATGTTCAGTGGAATGGAGGGGATTATTATCGGGTCAGTGGAAAGCCAAATCATGCTTGTGTAGTGAATTTGATTGTAAGGACATGTACTTGCAGAGGCTGGGAAATAACAGGTAATATTGATTATTTGAAGTTGGTTTTTGTTAACTGGATGTTATATCTGTTATCACACCCGCTTATGTACAATATATATACGATTTGCGCTTCGTAACATATTTACACAAACATTATCATATCATCAAATATCATAATACACGTATTCTGTCAAGTTATATATTTTATCATTTTTAAAGCATTTATACATGAAATAACTTATCAAGTTAACCTATGTATTATTTTCATGCTCGACAAATAAGTTACATAATTAACGTGACTTTTAACGGAATTACCGTTTTAATCATACAAGTGTACATGCATAGTCTTAAATCCTACTATCATGTCAAAACTTAACACATTATACATACTCATATTCACATATCATATTATATCACACAATGTTCACCCTTGAACAACCCGTTTTCGTGTACGTTGAAATATGCGTATATTAACGTTTCGGTAACGTTTTCGGGCGTCGGGAGTCACGTATGACTAGCCAAACACAAAAGATACTTAATATAAGTTAAAATACTTATATTTATCATAAAAATATTAGTTTACAACCTGATCTAAAACATTTTTACAAAATCACTTTAAAAGACGATTTTTACTGTTTTTAACGCATAGTCTTGTACCGAACTTTATCATAATCATCCTAAATCGTCATGACTTGATATTTTAAAATAACACATGTTATTTAATGAATAAAATGGAACTCATACTCATGTTACTGCATATTTCATGTAAGTCACATAAATCATGCAATTTCACCCATTTTACTACTTTTTAAGCTACATGTACAACATGCAAAGCTACCAAACTTTTGACATAATTTTATATCATCATAACACATCATATAATATTATTTTAGCATGCTTATATTCTAATTTTATCCACTTTTAACATACCATAACAAATTCACCAACTTATGATCATTTAACCCTCATGCATACTTATGTAGAAGTACCTAATGCATGATTATCATATCATAATCATCAATGATTTTAAATGAATCTACCATAAATTTATTATAACTTTCAAATAAATCCAAGACATCGTCTTCATCTAATCGTCATCAAATTATTTATAGCATTAATGCATGTAACATTCTCATGCTTTTATTAACTAACCAACAAAACCCATATGCATGCGTACATATATACATATACACGACACACACACATGTGCCTTTTTATATATTCACCTTTAATCATAAAAACTTTTACAAAAATCCTTTTTGATCATGCATGTATCAATTAAGAATCAACTAAAATTAAAAAAACAACTTCTAACACACATATGTACACACACACACACACGGCCGTACATACATATGTATATACTTCCATTTTATTTTAATTAAAACCATTTTCTTGTTTAGATTCAAGTTTATGAAGAATTCCAAACCTTTGAGAACCTTCCATCATCATCATCAAGAAACAAGAATATAAATTTTTAAAAGTAAGTTTATACCTTACAAGAATTTTAGTAGGTTTTGATAAGATTTTTGATGATATGGAGCGTGTTCTTCTTTGAAATCACCTTGGAAACTCCCTTGGATCTTCAAAACAACTTGAAACTAGTTTGAAATGGACTTGGATCTTGAAGATTAAGTTCAAAACTTGAATATGGAGATATATGTATGTATGTATGTATTTATGTGTGTGTGTGTGTGTGTATGTATGTATGTATGCATGTATGTATGCATGTATGTATGTATGTACGGTTTTAGAGAAAGATGGAGAAGTATTTTTGAATTTTGACCTTGAAATTTACATAATATGGAGTGTTGTAAGACTTGTAATCATTATGTCTTCTTCTAGGTTCAACAAGTGTCAAAGATGGAAGGAAAAGAAAGGAGGTGGGCACCCATATGGGCCGCCACCTATGTATACACACACACACACACATATATATATATATATATATATATATATATATATTATTTGTAGTTAAAAATAGGTATTTAATTGTGTACCAGGTATTTTATCTTGCGTTTTAATCCCGTTTTAAGTCGTTTAAAATTATTTTATCGTTCTACAAAAATAAACTCGCCATAATACTGCTGAACAATATTTTATTTGCCTAGGCTGGCTGCGTTGTCTATATTTTGTAAGATACATGTTGATGCAGTATGTCTATCGCCTACGTCTTAGGGTCGTGTCTGTGTATGTAATAGGGTAAAATTGTTATATTAGATGTTTGTATGTATATGGTTCATTTCGTACGAAGTGATGTCACCTCGTGCGTATAGACTCTTCCCTCACACGAACTGTCAAGTCTATGTATAGGTGTGTTGAGTTTTGAGTCTGTAATGCCGTTTTGTGAACGGGACAGTGAAGCTCTGTCCAAGTGTTCTCTCGATTGTAAACGTTAACCAATATTAATGAGATAAACAATTTAAAAAGTAAATCTTGATCTTGTTTGTTAATATGAATTTCGTGCATATTGACTTAGGCAAACAGATTTGGACCTGAGCTTATTGGATGAGTAAATCCTCACAAGTGGCATCAGAGCTTGGAGGCCTGATATGAAGACTTGTCATCAAGATTCTACTTCTTCTTCTACTCATTTTTCATCTTTTTATCATATCCCTGACTTTGGATGGACATAATGGACTGAATTTTTCCAGGACTATTTAAAATTGACTAATAACAAACCCTTGAAAAAATTAGACCTTAATTCAACTTGAATCATCATAAAAATGGCAAAAAACGTGAAAATCTGAACTTTACCTTCGCACAAAGCTAAAAGTCACTTCGCACGAAGAGACATTTCATTTTGCACGAATTGAATATTTGTAGAAAAACTATGAGAATTTACCTTTGCACGAAAAGGAAAATCACTTCGCACGAAGAGGAAAGTCACTTCGCACAAAGTGAAACTCTTTCAAAGTTTTAAATTTACCTTCGCACGAAGATAAATCTCAATTTGGTAATTTTACTTTGCATGAAGTGAACTTTAATTGTTTTTGTGGTCACTTCGTTCCAGGGTCACTTCGCACAAAAGTCCACTTTGTACGAAGTAAGTTTTCAACAAATTTCTGAAAAAATGGAGAATGAATTCTTTAATGTGTTTGAAACGTCAGAAGCAACTCAAAACATAAACCTTGAAAATGAGATGGGGACTATGACGAAACCCCAGAAGCTGATAAACTCATCCAATAAGCTTAGGTCCTAATCTGTTTGCCTAAGTCAGTATGTGAGGAATTCATATTAACAAGTGATAAGATCAAGATTTACTTTTTAAGCTGTTTATCTCATTAATATTGGTTAACGTTTACAATCGGGAGAACACTTAGATAGAGCTCCGGCGTCCAGTTCACAAAACAACATTACAGACTCAAGACCCAACACACCTATATATAGACTTAACACTTCGTGCGAGGGTAGAGTCTCTTCGCACGAGGTGACCTCACTTCATACGAACAGAACTAGGTTACATTCGTACGAAGTAAGACTTCACTTCGTGCGAAGTGAACCATATACATACAAACATCAAATCTAACAGTTTTACGCTATTACATACACACGCATGACCCTAAGACGTATGCGATAGACATACTGCATCAACAAACTCCCCCTTCGATATTGCCGCATTCTTGGTCAGTCTTCAAAAATTCAAAAAATCTTCATATAACGTTGATCTCTATCTCCCAAAGAAATTCTTCCTTGGTTTCCTTCTTTCCTCACTAGGAATCGGTTTTTGATATGTCGCTGGAGCCCACTTTACAAACTGAAATCTTTTGATCAAAGCTTTCTGTGTATCAACATCAATTCTTTCTTCTTTTCGACTTTGCTTCATAAACTCAACTCTTTCTAACTCTCTCCACTTAGCTCTCCACATCTTACCATAACTAATACCGTGTGCATAGCAAACATTAATCACACCTTGATATTGCTTCGCTTGAGTCTTCTACTTTGCTTCATAAATATCTTGTTATAGAACAAGCATTCCACATCTTTCTCAGAACAGTTCACTAGCCACATCAGGTCTAGTATCCGTATAGCTCTCTAGAGACTGTCACACTTCAAAACTATCACCGCTTCACCTGTTTCAACATCATATTGCCACCACTTGAAGAATTCTTAGAAATCTTGTTCAATTTTCAACAAAGGCATATTCTTCATCGCTCGTGGCCGCTTTATAATCAACGTCACATCCTTTTCTTTAGTAACTGGATTTATCTTGATTATCTTCTTTGGTATGTGCGGTTTCCAGTGATTAAAACTGTGAGAAGCTTCATACTTAATCAATTTCCAGAGCCTCTAATCGTGAAATTTCATCAAATAGCTTATCGACTTTGTTTGCACCAACTATTCAACATCCCACCATGTAATGTCTTGATGTCGCTCAAATATCTAAAATACTGTACACCAAATTCTCTTTTAACTGCATAAACATCTAACTCCAGAATCCAACCCCAACTAAGAATATAACCCAATGATTTATCCTGATCGCATGTGAAGAAAGCCAATGGTCGTTTGAATTTACGTTCTTTTGGAAGTTCTTTAAATCGTGACTTCTTTGCTTCAGCTATTTCTTCCTTCAATAATCATCTAGGAACACTACCATCTTTCAAAGTTTCTTCAACTCTCCGCTTCAACAGATCATTTTTAGCTTCAACAGATCATCGTTAGCTTCAACAAACATTTCTTGAAAGGTTGGGAAGTCATCCGTTCCTTCTCTAGAATATTTGACTGTCTCGTCATCGGAATCATCCTCCACGAGAACCCTATTATATGTATCTGCATCAGCTACGTACTTATACACATATTTTTCAGTTTGAGAAGTACTGACGTTGTTTAGCTCATCTTCGAAATCGAACTCAAAAGAACTTTCATCAATCCTAACATCTTTGCGATCTCCTCTTTGGTGTAGTTATGTACAAATTCACCTTCTTCAACACCATGATCTAAGCAGAAGACCTTGGGTTGTGGCAAATCAGGAAAAACTGTCAATGGTGGAACAACTGTGAAGATTCCTGATTGCTCTTCATCGTGTACCATATCTTTCTACTCCCCCTGTCTTTGAGTACATCCTCCTGATTAGCATTATCATTCAGATATGCATCATAATCAAATGACTCGTTCATCATAGCATCCACAACTTTCAAACCTGTACCACCCTGGGTGTTATCAACATCATCATCATCATCTTTCTTGTCATTTCCATCGATATCTACTCATCATCCTCTTCTAAGCATCAACTTCCTCATCGATCTTAGCATCTAACTTTTTCTTATCCAAGTATTTTTGCTTTGCTGACATCCTAGTAACATTTAACAGGTTCTCCAACCAGCACATAATTCACCAACGGTTTAGGATCGGTAGGTATAATAATTGGAATATCATCTATCTTTCCTTTGCCTTTACCAACAGGTTCAGCTTCTGCTTTACGTGCTCCTTCAGCAGCTCTGACTTTAGCTTCTTCAATCTCAATTGCATCATACTCTGTGTTGAAGTTGATGTTGAATCTTTTCTCTAACACTTTATACAACACATCAAACTTCTTCGCATTTACTGACTTCTCAACTTCCAAATCTTGAACCACTCTATGAAGTCTTTCATTTTAGCAGTTACATTTGTTAACATCGAAACCAACAGCACATTTTCTGCTTTAAGCTGTTTAATTCTTTCTTCATGCACTTCGATTCAATTTTCAAGATCAGTAACTCTGTTATCTTTGAAAAGATCTGCACCAAATCCACTTTTGAATGGAATTTCACCAAAATCATCAGGAAAACGCTCATTTAATGATCTTCTAGCCGTAGATTGAGGTGTTGAACTTTTTTGTGTATGCGGTGTTGTTTGTTTCAGATGGGGTGGTGGTGTAACATGTTGTGGTGATAGTGGTGGTTGATGTGGTAGTGATGTTGGTGGTTGTTGTACATGTGGTGGTGATGGTGGTTGTGTAGATTCAACTCTTGGTGTAACCCCTGCTTCATACTCAGGTGACCTCCTCTTTCTATACCTACGTCTAGCTTTCTTGACTGCAGGAGACCCTGTTGTTTTCTTCTGAACATCAGAAGTCTTACTCTTCACCCCTGTCACTTTCTTAGCTGGCCTTTCAGTGATTTCTTCAGGTTCTGAAGATTCATAGGTCTCATCGTCATCACTTAAAGCCTTTTTCCTTCTAATTTCGGCTCTTTCTGCTATAGTTTTAGCTTCAAGATCGATACTCTCATCAGAACTTTCTTCAACATCACCTCCTAATGCTTGTTTCTCAACTTCAACTGCAATGTTAATAACATTTACATTCTCTTGTTCATTATTATACATAACAGAAAATACTTCGTCTTCAACATTCTTTTCACCCTCAACATCCTGTTCCACATTATATCCAACATTCATATTCACTTCAGCTTCATCATCAGTCGCCTCATCTCTAAGCATAGTTTCAACTTTCCTCTTTGAAGCTTTCTTTTTAGGCGTTGATGTTTTCTTTTTAGTCTCTTCCTTTTCATATCAAACGCCCTTTTTGCAACATAATCCTCAATCTTATCTTCCGCGTTCTTTGAATTGCTATCATCATTCCTCCACTTATCTTTTGAAGGTGCTTCTAGTTCTTGTCTTTGAATCTTCCAAAAAAATTCCTTGCGACTGGCTCTTTCTTCAGCTTCAAGTACTGATTCAAACGACTCAAAGATAGATCTGACATGTGATCACGTGGTAACAAATCTCTTTGTCTTTCGCTAGGTTGAGAAATGATCGTCGAGCATCATCTACGCAAACCTAGGATACTGTAGAAATTTATCTTTCTCGATGTTTAACTTCATTTGTTAGATCATCCTTGTGATGTTATATGGCATGTTCAACGCCATGGTAGCGATTATGCACATTTGAAAATCAACTAACGCATCGCCTCTCCCTTCCTGTGACTAAGAACGGATATAACAAAGTGCATGAATAATTTGTAAGGCCTGCCCAGATACGCTTTGTTGAACTTTGTATTCACATGCCCCTTGTATCCCATTATGTAAAAGCAGCCTTTGTACATTCATTCTGAATACATCACTGGATCTTCCTTCTTTAAAATCAAGAACTCTTCGGATCAAAGCTTCTGTAATAAGAACTTCCTTATCTTCGTTTCCAATTCGTATAAATGAACGTATAGCTTTCTGCTATGGTACAAATTGAGCATGTTCCCAAAATCTCTCTACATGTGAGCAATAGGCCTTGGTTGATCGGTTAAGGCTTTCGTAATCGGCAGCTCATCCATAAACTTCAATATCGACTTAAACGGTGCTATTTCAGGAATCTTCTCATCGAGAACACAACATATATTGTGATTCGTGTCAAAATTAGACTTCTTTTCCTACAAACACAAAACGATCAAGCACTTAGACGAAAAAATTCAAACTTACCAAAATCACTTTGTGCGAAATGACTTGTGCGAGGTGGCATTTAACTTCATGCGAAGTAGGATAACAATTAAAATTATGCACATTTCTCTTCGTGCGAAGTGAACTTCCTCTTCGTGCGATGGTAATTGTTAAACATACAATGAAAATTTGGCACGTTTTTATAAAATTGAAAGTTCTAACCTGTAGTATACACGCTGGTTTACCTAGATATATGTTCAATTTTAATTTTGGCCCGTTAAATCGTTCTAGATATATATTTTTAACTTCTTTTTACCGAAAACACCTATTTAACGTCCAATTCATGTCCAATCTACCTTAGGCATTATCAGTGGCGTGCCAATCAACCACTACAAGTCAAGAATTGGGTAGCACTTTGTTTCTAGGTTAGCAAAATCTTTACTTCATTCAGAGAGTTACAACAGTGACATATGATTTCTCTTCGTGCTAAGAGAGTTATATAGGCAACAGATTTCTCTTCGTACAAAGTGAATAATTCTCTTCGTGAAAAGTGAATTGTTCACTTCATGCGAAGTGAAATCCACATTTTCAAAACTTTTCAAATTTTATCTTTTAACTAGTTTTAACAACCCACTCAGTTAACCAAGTCCAAGTCAATGACCCTGGTTAACTGATTTGTCTACCAAGTCCAAGTTAATGACCTTGGTTGAACACTTTATGAACAAACTAATGTTTTTAGGCAATCTTAAGTTTAAAACTAATAAACTTTTGATCATTTCAAAACATTTTCTTATTTCAGATAAACTCCCAACCCGTTGTCTTCCGGATTTCTCTCAGCGTTCAGTATCTTTGGATTTTGAAGATCCGCTTTCCATCACTGGTAGTTGAAACTAAGATAGAAATAAAATCTTTTTGATTTTTCCAAAGTTTATGCTAAAACATACTAAAAATCTTTTGGGTTTTTCTTGAATGAAATGTAATATCTATGTACAAACATATTTACAGACATATTTTTGTGAGTTTGTGTTAGAGGATCTTATCAGTTTTTGAAACAAATCACTAGTACCGTTGATCTTGAAAACTTTATGTTTTAAACAAATTCACTTAGATTACCAGTATACTGATCCACTTAAACCTCTACACATTGCTCAATTGCTCCAAGATACGTTAATTAGATGTCTTAGAACTTGACTTAACAATGTTTCCCACCTCAGAATATACTCCCGTATTAAGATTCCGTGGATTTCATCTTACATGTGAATATATCTAACTGATATCTATATCTGGGTTGTGCGAGACCTTGAGAGCTCAGGTTAGTACCACCGTACAGACAAAGAGATGAAGGATTGACTTAAAAGTGGTGTCCCAATTTGGAATCTTTTGATTGCAATTGTTAGATCTTTCAATAGTTTTAATTTTGTGTTGTTTTTGGGTTTAAAAGCAAAATTATTCTACAAGTTCTAGGCCACTGCCAATGCAAAATCAGAAGAACTTGTATAATACTCCAAATATCAACAATCTATAAAGACCTAGTATCTCAGAATCCGGCGATCTCTCAAACGAAATTTCGGTATACTAAGACCATATATCCGAGAGATGTTAAGCCACTAATTAAGAAGTTTTTCTTTATTTTTATATCTCAGAAACAATTTACTGAATGTGCAAAGCCTACTGGCACATCATTAGTGAGATCTGTTTAAACATTTTGACACTACAATTACTTAGCATACTGTGATAGTGTACACAATCATTTCCTCTTTTTACACGAAAACTCTTTTTGTGTTTTCATGTTTTTGTATATTTTCAAATTTTTAAATGTTTTTGTATTTTGACAATATTTCTCCCCATAAAATTCAAAAAAATATTTTTGGATTTTTGTTTTTAAAGAAAGAAATTCTAAAAACTATAAACTTTGACAAACCGATGATGATCACGTCAACTCGTCATCCGCCTTGAATTCAACCTCCTCTAAAATCCCCCCTAATGTTAGATTTTTTAACCCATTATTTTAAGAGATATCTGAATGTAGCTCTATTAAAAGATTTGGTGTAAAAATCTGTCTTTTGTTCATCAGTGTGGATTTTTTCTATTCTAACCAACTTTTTCTCGTAGCAGTCACGGATAAAGTGGTGTCCAAGTTCAATATGTTTAGTTTTAGAGTGTTGAACCGGTTTTTTAGTTATATTTATGGCAGTCTCCTTATCTACATATATGGGCATATCAAGAAACTTCAATCCATAGTCTCTCATCTGTTGTTGTATCCACAAGATCTGGGAACAAAATCTGGAAGCTGAAATGTATTCTGCTTCGCAAGTAGAGAGAGTGATCATGGTTTGTTTCTTGCATTATCACGTTACTAATCGTGTGCCAAAGAACTGGCAACCATCAGTTGTAGATTTAGCATTCAAGCGACAGCATCTAAAATCAGAATCAGAATATCCAGTGAGGTTGAAATCATCATTCTGTGGATACCACAAGCCGGTGCTAGGACAACCCTTCAAATATCAAAGAATCCGTTTGACGATCAGCATGTGAGACACTCGTGGATTTGATTGATATCGGGCGCAGAGGCATGTTGGATACATGATATTCTGCCTTGATGTTATGAGGTACATTAATGATCCAATCATTGATCGATATAAGGTCTGATCAATCTTCACTCCTTTTTCATCTTGTCCGATGCCGTGATTGAGGCTAATGGAGTAGACAGTGGTGATGTTCCTGACATATCGAAGTTTTTCAATACATCATTCACATACTGCATCTGATGGTTGAAGATTCCATCAAGTAATTGATCGACTTGAAGTTCAAGAAGAACTTCATCTCTCTCGTTGAACTCATTTAAAATTTTTTTGCATGACTTTCTCGAAGTCTTTACACAGCTCATCGTTTGTCGAACCAAAGATTATGTCATCTACATAGATTTGTACGATAATCAGATGTCCATCCGTTTCCCGTGTAAAGAGGGTACTATCTACTGTTCCTCTGGTGAAACCGTTCTCCAGAAGATGTAGAGAAAGCGTCTCGTACCAGGCTCTCAGGACCTGGTGCAAATCTATAACGCTTTATCCAGTAGGTAAACCTTTTCTTTGTGTATCAGATCGAAAAACCCTGGCAGTTGTCCAAGGTACACCTCCTCTTTCACCTTTCCGTACAGGAATGCGGACTTCACATCCAATTGGTACACCTTGAAACCTTTCCATGACGTAAACACCAGGAAAATGCGGATAGCTTCTAATCGAGCGAAAGGAGCGTAGACCTCTATATAACCAATGCCATATTGCTGGTGAAATCCTTGGACTACGAGTCGAGCTCTATTGCAAATAACCACTCCTCTGTCATCTTGTTTACACTTGAAGACCCATTTTGTACTGATGGACTTGTGATCATCCGATAGGTCGACAAGCTTCTAGACTCCAAGTTTCTCAAACTGTTGCAGCTCTTCCTGCATTACGTTTTCCCAACTTTCTTCAGTAAGCACGTCCTTGTATGATTTAGGCTCAACCTATGAAATAAAACAACTATATAAGCAAGCTTCTTGAATAGGTGCAACTTTAGTATAAATATAACTAAGATCCTTATTAATCTGATTTCTCGTTTTTAGCGTTCTCCGATGGGTGGTATGGCAACGTCCTCGGCATAACTTCATTTGAGACACTCACTTCATTCTCCAGATTCGTGATATTCTGTTCAGTAACTTGATTACTCGTGGATGCTTCATTCTGATTGCTTGGACCCGCATATTGATTGTCACACCCCGACCCGCAGCGGATAAGGTGATCGGGGCATGATTGGGTTATCATCAAAGCTCATGACATTTATTAAATGTTTCATATTCATTAATACAAATTAAATGAAAGTTTACAATAGTGATACAACATGATCTAACTAACAATCTAACTCCTTTGTTCTCTTCTAAGGCATATCCTATGTTATCCTTGCTTCAACCTGTTCACCTGTATCATGTGTAAAAAGGTTTTTGGATCAACATAATGTTGGCGAGTGAATCCTATGGAAAACATTTGAACAATTTATTTAAATTGATTATGAAATATGTGCACAACCAAACATGAATAAAATTAGATGTAACTTGATCAACAATCATAATATGTTAAATGAAACACTCATGAATAATAATGGAACAATTAAAGGCACGCGATGCTCAACTCGTCTCTCACGAGGAACTGAGGGGCCTGATGAATGAATTGCATAAACATGATAATATGAATAACACAACTACAAACAATATAACCTCAATGAAAACACACATGAATAATAATGAATTTGAATTGAAGCACGCGATGTTCTACTCGTTTCCCACGAGGAACTGATGGGCTTAATGTATGAGTTTCATGTAATTTGACAAACGGAATATAAATAAATCACAACAATAAATCAATCTAAGTTTAAGTCATGATGTGGTATGGCACAAATTTAAATAAATAAATTAATTAATTCATAACACATGACACACCCCAAAACGTGTAATTTAAAAGGGGGAATTGTAAGATTCACTCACAGTGGGTGCGTTCGGTTGATGATGATGAATGCACGCGAAGTGGTTTTAACCACGAGTGAGATTTAACCTAAATAAATCGCATTATGGTTTGGTGAGTAAACGGATTTTATTAAACTATTTTAGTAGGATTGATGGGTGTATTTTTTGTGAGTTTGAGGCTATTTTCTAATCTTAAAAATGTTATTTTTAAGTATTTATAATTGATTTTTAATTAAAATAATTAAATAAAAATAATAAAAATATTTTTTTTTTTTTTCTGCTACAGTTGACTTTGACCAGTTGACTTTGACTCGTCGTTGACCGGTTTGAGGAATATTGTTGTGCTCTCGGTGAGGCTCGAACCCGAGACCTCCCGTACGCGTGCACGCAGCTCTACCAACTGAGCTACGTGTCTAACCCGTTATATATCCGATTTTAATTTCATATATACATTAATTAGAATTAACAGAAAATCATTTATTTTAAAAACAGTTTAAATGAAACGGTCATGCACACCACAGGTCTCGAACCCGGGACCTGTGGGTTAATCTAACACACAGTCCACCGCTGGACTGTGTGTTCAACATGTTATAATATTCGGTTTTTATTATACTTAAATACAAAATAGATATTTCCTTTTCTGCCTTATTTAAAAGAAAAGATAATTGTCCGAGTCGGTGCTGAGGACCGGACTCGAACTCGTGACCTGTGATATAAACAAACACACAGTCCACCGCTGGACTGTGTGTCTAACTTGGTTATTATTCCGGTTATTAATATACTTAACATATAACTAAGGCGACTCCGGTTCAGTAATAAAATAAAAATAGATTTTATTAAGGCAGCGTGTGAAACGGGAATCGAACTCGAGACCTTTGCATAATTAACGTCTTATGTGCACACAGTCCACCGCTGGACTGTGTGTCTAACCCGATTAAAATTATGATTTATAATATACTTATATGATATGGAAGACATCGTCTTCTTCACTGAAAAATAACCAGAGATGAAGTCTGACTGGTTCGAGATTTTTATCAGTTTTATTAGTGTTTTACCGTCGATTAAGATAAGATAAAAGTGAAAAGGAAAAGAAACTGGGCGGAGAAATATACCGACAAGACTCTCTGTTTTCCGGCAGAACTCCGGCGACAGAATTCACCTCCGGCGACGTGTTCCTTGTAGCAGCTAGTCTCCGAAAAGTTTGGAAAAGGTAAGGGTATCACCGGTATAAGCTTCAGAGGTCCAGAAAAGCTCGGCAATGGGGAAACCGGTTTTCCGGCGACGAACAGGGAAATTCCGGCGAGTGGAATTACGCCGTGAAAAGATGTGATTTTTAGCGAAAAGGTTTGCAGACGATTGTGGTTGAATTTATAGGGAATAATCGAAATGTATTTGGTCTGATTTTGGACTGTGTTCGTTATTTAAATTTTCCGGCGGTTTTGAAAAGTGTCGCGGACTTCAAACATCGGTTATAACCGATATGTGATTAAAGGTTTACGTTATAACGTAAATCGGTGTTAAAGCTCGCTAATTTACCGGGATTCCGACGACTGAATCGTTTGGGCGCCGATTTTGAATTCGTAACATTATTTTATCAATTAAATGATTGCAATATATAACAAACAGATCAAGCGGCGCAGTGGTTTGTGTGTGAGATGTTAAGTCACTAGGTGACTCGGTACAGACCCGGGTTCGAAACCCGGCAGATGTATTTTATTTTTATCTTGCGATTTTTGACGGTTTTTCAAAAACTAAATATATATTCCCGTATAATAATTGATTACGGATCCTTTAAAAATATTTTGGGCATTTAATTCGCAACGAAAATTTTGACTGACTGTTCGGTTGCTAAACGGAGCGGGTTTGGTAAATCCGTTTTTGACGGATGTTACATTGATTAAGTAAACTTGTGATCTGCTCTACACCTTCGTTGGAACTGGATCCTCCATTATCATAAGTTAGCTCACCATCAGAATCAGAATAGTCTTATTGATCAAAAGTGGGTGCTGTATTATTCATATTTGGTTCGACTACAGGTTCTTGTTTTGTGTTGCTTGGAACTACTTCAGGATCGTTTGTGCTAATACGTGATTGAGAAATCACCATTGGTCTAGCAACTTGTTCTTGAGCAGACGATTGTTGTTGATATAACAACACAAGGTCCTCATCAGTAGGTTCATTTAGCAGTTCAAAGGAATCCCACAAACTCTCATAGTTAAACAACCAAGGATCACAAGGTTTCTGTGTAAGTGACGTGCATCTCTGGCAGTCAACATGTTGAGCAAGAATAACCCAATTTATGCTAGGAAGATAGACTCTTCTCAAAGGACTAGCATATCCCACGAAAAATTACTCTAGAGACTTAGCACCAAATTTACCATCTGGGTCAATAACTGTGCACAGAGATCCAAACGGTTATAAAAACACCAAATTTTGTTTTCACTGATTAAGCAGCTCAAAGCATGTCTTCTTGTGGGGCCTTGACTGTAAATACTCGATTAAGCGTGTAACAAGCAGAGGCAACCGCTTCACTCCAAAAGCTGACATGCATTAGAATCTGCGAGCATTGTGCGCGCTGTTTCAATAAGAGTTTGATTCTTTCGTTCAGCTACTCCATTCTTTTGTGGAGTATAGGGCACGCTGAATTCATGAAGTATTCATTTGTCGTTGCAAAATTCCATCATTTTGTTGTTCTTGAATTCAGTAGCATTATCACTACGAATCCTTCTTATCGGTAAATGGTATAAATTCTCCAACTTTCTGAAAAGATTCATCAAACTTTCAAATGTCTCATCTTTGCTTTCCAGAAGTAGAACCATGAAAATCTTGAGTAGTAGTCAGCCACAACAAGGCAATATAGATCACCAGATATACTTTTAACATTAATTGGCCCAAACAGAATGAGGCACTCTTTATCCGTAAAGTGAGTTGTATACTTCTTATCGCAAATCTGGGAGATACATAGAAAGTTATTCTCTAACTCGGCTATGTAGTTGACTTTGTCGAAAGAAACCACGCCGTTTGTTAGTATTCCGTCACCAACTATCCTTCCTCCTTGAGTACCCTCAAACCCTACATAGCCTCCTCTGATTGATTTAACATCATATAATAAGGCCAACAACCCTATCATGTGTTGAGAAGCTCCGTTGTCCATTATCCACTTAGAAATTGTTGACCTCAGAAGCCCCTGCACATGCAATTAAGAAATTATTTTAAAAGTGATACCCAAGCCTTCTCGGTCTTGGGTGGGTTTGGGATACTTTGGTACACTATCACTCTTAACTTTGATTTCAACAATTTGTTCAACCTTTGACTCGGTTTTAACGGATGTTTTCACTTCCTCAGAAGATGGTTTAGTTTTGATCACCCAAGTTTGTTGTTTAGAAATTGCCTTTTTAGTATAAAATGTTGAATCTTTTTTATCTTTCTTGATCGATGATTCACCAGTTTCTTTGTTTAAAACATTAGAACTTACATGTTTCTCTTTTTTGTTAAATTCAGTTTTTCGTTTTAAGATCTGTGTTGGAACTATATCTGGGGATTTGTTTTTACATCTTCTGTTGATTTCTTCGCATGGTAAATAGGTTTAGAATTGTTTTTGGGACATTGTCTTGCGATATGTCCAACTTCATTACATTTGAAGCATGTTATACTATTAGTGACAGAAGATTTCTGATCCTGTTCACGACGTTTTTTCTCAGCATAGAACTCGTCGTTTGACTGTTCCTTTGCCAAACTCTCTTTCTTGCTTTCTGAGCTTGTTCTGAAAACAAAGTTTACATTCCTTTTCAAAATTTGGTTTTCGAAATTATCATTCTGTTTCTTTACATATCCCAACCCTTTCCTTTTGTTCTTAGGGTAATTTTTACCTTTGTGATTGTTATTATATGAACATTTGGGTTTAGAGTAGTAAGATTCATTCAAAATTTCAAGCTCTAAAAGACTCACTTCAATCATATTAAACACTTGTTCGACCTTTTCAAGATTCACATTTTGAATCGGAAATTCTTGATCAGAATATAGTTTGTGTGGTCCTTTTATTTTATATGCTACCAAATCAGGATCATCATCCGAATTAGATTATGATTTTCCAAGATTGTTCTTATCAAAACTTCCTTCATTTTCAGAAGGTGAACTTGAACTGATTTTCTCCAAGTTTGACTCAGCACTCTCAAATTCTATGTTGTCACTCTCACTTTCTAAAACCTTTTCAAACACAATATATTCATAGTCATTTTCTGATTTAGTATATGTTACATCGATGTTCTCAGGCAGCTCGTTGTTCTTTTTATTTTTTAGTTTTAAATTGATTGCCTTTTCCACCCCAGATGGTTTTTTTCTAGAGTAGATTTCCCACATGGGTAGTGGAACTCGATTGTAACTTACACTTTTGTTCTTACCATCTTATCATTTTCTTTCGTTTCAATTTTCGGAAGAATATGATCAATGACATATGAACTGGTAGAATAACTGATTAACAACTTGTTAACCCGTTCTGTTTCGATTCTTATTTTCTCTAATTTACTTTTTAGCTCGGCAATCGTATTTAAATGAATATTTATGGCCATTTACTTGTCCATTACGATTGCCTTGAGCATCGAAAGTGTGGCACTATCTTCCCTATTAGCTTGTTCAAATTGTCTAATAGTTCTGCTTAATTTGTGATATGCTTCTTTAGTTTCTTTATAATCACTTGACAAATTATCAGCTAGTTTTTTTAAATCTTTATATTTTTTTATCTTTTTCAAAACATTCATTGCAAGGTTCTAAACACTTCTTACAAGGTTTTTCTACTTCAACAATTTGAACTTTGACCACTTCTTTTACCTACTTCTTGATAGACTCTTCCACTGACTCGACTTTATTCTCCTGGACTTCCTCAGAGACTACCTCTTTCAGATTAGCAACCTTAGCTTTGTTGGATATCTCGGTTAGATTCTCAACAATCATCTCTTTGTCAACGTCTATCAGTTCAACAACTTCAGACTTTGGCTCTTTTTTCACAATGTGCTTTGTAGCTTGGTTAGAAGTAACCAGCAAAAGTTGGAAACATTTCAGGTGGAATTAAATGTCTAAAAGCATTATGTAAAAGATTTTCTTCCTCAGAAGATTGCTCGTGATAGTATTCTTCAAATATAGCTTCATCAAGGATTGCTTCGGAACATTCTTCTTCAGGTTTGGGTTCTTTGATTATTTCTGCCAACAACGCGAGACTTTCATTTTTCGAGATGTATTTGTTTCAATTGAACCCCTCATCCTCTTGAGCAACCACTAAGGCTTTATCTTTCAAACTCAATGAACCATCTTCAATTTGAACCATCCTTGAAGTTGTTTGAGGTTGCGATAGATGATATATAGCCTTCTTATAGTAATCATCTTTGAACGGATTCTGATTGCCAATCACTTCACGATTTGGATATTCTCTTTTGAAATACCCCTTCTCCCGACATTTGAAACAAGCAACCTTCTATTTATCAAAGCCAAGTTTACCATCGAGTCCTCCCAAACTGCTTCTACCTGTGATCTCCATAAAGCGTTGAGCCCTTCGAACCATTGATGCGATGCACCACTTTATACTATCAATTCCAATTCTTCTGAATCAATTTGACTGTAGTCTTCTTTCGTCATATCTGGGTTCCTGATCTTTTCGGCCACCAGACTTTCATATGATTCTAGCACGGATGCAAGCAATGCCATTTGCTGCTTAGTAGTGTGTTCGTTGAAATCCTGAGCATTCTCTAGATTCACGGAAATGTTGCATTATAGAATTCTATGGTTAGAATTGGCTTGTGTGCTTTGGCCGCATTGAAAACTGTTTGAGCTTTGTGAAAATGCGGTGTTTGAGGAGAGTTAGGGTCGTATGATGGATATGACTAAAAACCTCCAGATTGGTTTGAAGACGGACTTGCAGAATCATTTGTACTAAAAGTAGTATGTATTTTTGGACGTTGAGTGTTGGTTACAGAACTGCCTTTGTAATACAAGTTTACATCTTGTTGAATATGTCCTTTGGTTTTCGCCATTTTCTGCATCTCTAGCTCGTGACCTTCTAACTTTTCGATGAATCTTGACAAGTTGATTGTACTATATTCTGGACTATTCTTTAGAATCGTCAGATAGGTAGACCATTCTCCTTCGGGTAATGCATTAGAAAGTTTGTCTACCAACTCTTAATTATCTTTCTGTATGCTCAACCGTTTCATCTTGACCACAAGATGACAATATCTCTTAATCAGCTGTTTCATGCTCTCACCTTTCAGTATGACATATTTAACTTCAACAGCATACCAACAATTCAAAATAATTTGCTTGTACCCAATTTAAAAAATCTTTCAATCCAACTGTGATAATCTTCTAAGCACAATGCATATTGACTTAGGTAAACAGATTAGGACATGAGCTTATTGGATGAGCAGAGTCTCACAATACAAGCGCTATCGCGTAGTACGCACTTAAATTCGCAAAATAGAGTTTTTAAGAGTTTTCATTAATTTTTTCTTGCCGATATGATTAAAAATAATATTTTAATCATAGTGGAATATTTTTAGGATTTTAACATTAATCGGGCGGTCACCGACGTTCGTTTCGCATTTTGTTCATTACGCGATAAGCGTTTATCTTATTGTTACCAACATAATTTCTTACAAAGTTTGGATTTACCAACACAAAAATACTATATATTAACACCAAATTTAATAATATATTTCCTTTATTTATTCATAACACTTGTCACACTTGTACGGTACAGACTCAAAATAGCCGGGTGTCACACAATTGGCCCCTGTTGGTGTTGCACGTATAATGCACTTTGAAATCCTTTGCCGTGCATTAGGTTATGAGCCTTCTTTGTTGATGTTTAATGGGTTTTTTCCATCTTTCCTGGAATGGGGACTGGTACACCATTGAGAAAACTTAGTTTGAGGTTGTCCTTCTTTCCACGACTATCAGTCATACTTATGTTTAGGAAAACGAGTTCTTTTTCATTTCTGATCGATTACTTCCTTTTACCGTTATCCTTTGTAATTTTTCTGAGGGTTTGAATTAAAAAGAGCCGGAGGTCCATGAACTTGAGCAAGGGTTGCTCCTCAAACTTCGTGCTTCCTGTACAAAGCTAAGAGCTTATCCGGAGGAGCTTTTTTTGGATTTGGGGGTTAGTCAAGATTGGGTTGATCCTCATTTTGAACCAATCTTTTGTGTTGATCAGAAGGTATGTATTTTTATGTTACACGTGTCTTTATGCATCGTTCAATAATTCTTATTATTTTTGTATTTGTTTGTTTTGTAGAGATGAGTGCTTTGGATTATATTCTTCTTGATGACCCATTGGTTGTGGAGATTAAGCAAAGAGAGATACTTGAGGGTGGCCCATCCATAATTCGTCAACTGAACATGTCTGAACTGCTAAGGATTTGGAAAGTGTTCCCCTTCAACCTATTATGGATGGCTCCTCTACTAAGAAGCTACCTACCCCAGTCAGAAGGTCAACTAGTGGGATTGCTTCTGCTAGTGTTGTTCCTCAATCCCTTGACCCTATCTCTATTGATAATGGTGATGAGGGTGATGCTAGTGTTGTTGTGTCTGTTACTAGGATAGAGCTTGTGAAGAAGGAGCTTGTCCTGGAAGCCTCTGGTGGAGTAGGTGATGCTTCCAGTTTGAAGATATCTGCTGTTTTGAAGAAGTTGAACGAGAGCAAGAGGAATGTTCCTGAGAGATCTACTCAAGCTTTGGAAGTGGGAGCTAGTGAAGTGAAAGTATCGAAACCTGTTTCTAAGAAGAAAATCAAAGGGGGATCTTCTAAGCTTGCTTCCTTGGGGGACGGGGCTTCTACTGAGGTTGAGAAGGCACAAGTTGTGAAAGGTGATGCAAAGTTGGGAGTGGAAAAGGAGAAAGTGAAGGAGAAGGTGAAGGAAAAGGTGGAGAAGGTTGTGAAGGAGAGAGCTGTGGTTGACAAGGGTAAGGGTCATGTTGAGGCTAAGTCTCACGTATTTGTGCCCCAATGGAAGGTTTGCTCTTGTGACACTACCAAGAGTTGTGTTGTTTGTCATGAGATGCTGAAGAATATGGCCACTCCTGCTGAGAAGGAGGCCTTGTCAAAGCTGTCTGATGAAGATGCTGCCTACCGGGTTCTCACTCAAGCTGCCCGTTTGATTACCTCCCTTCCTGATAGCATTGCGCGTTGGGGTGCTTCTGTTAGCAGAAGTTATGAGTTTACTGCCTCTTTGAAGTATATGGAGGCAGAGCTCAAAACCTCTCAAGAAGACTTGGCAGCTTTTCAATTTAAGGTGAATGAGCTTGAAGGTCAACTGCTATCTTCCTAGGCTAAGATGGATGAAAAGATGGAGAAGGTTGAGATCTATGTTGGGCAGCTATCTGATTTTTAACAACCAACTTGCTAAGGAAAGGGCCAAATTTGGGATGGAGAGGGCCAAGTTTAGGTAGGAGCGGGTTGCCGATGAAACGGTTTTGAAAAAGCTGAGGCAACAAGTAGGGCTGCTCAAGGAAAAAAAAAGAAATGGTTGAATGGGACTAGCATTCTCCGCTTTGTGACATACCTCCTCCAGTATCAAGAGTTCAATGTTCATCTTGCAGGTATATACACTAAGGCAATGGCTCATGGCTGGCATACAGGTCTTATTGTAGGAGTTGATGTTGCTTCCCGGTGGGAAGCAATAGAGAAGCTTCTTGCCTTTAAGCCTGACTCACTTCCTAACTTTGTGAGTGCTGCGAAGTGGATGGAGGTTTTGTCTTATCCATATGTGGAGGCCTTGTCCCGGATTTAATTGTCTTGATGCTGAGTTGGAGGCTTGAAGCCGGAAGGTCTTAACAAGGAGTTGTGCAAACAATTGCTTTATGTAGCTTCTGTGAAGCGAGCCTTGTTTAAGACCAGTGATGCGGAAGATGGAGATGCTGGTCCTTCTACAAAGAAGTTGAAGGTTACCAAGGAACCTGAGCTGGTTCCTCTATGTCCATTCCTATCGATGCTACCCCTTTGTCTTTTGTGAAGGGTGAGCCACCTCCTCTTGTTGCTGATGTTGATGAAGGCCTTGATGATCCTGATGGTTTATACGATGACCTTTCCTAGAACAAGACTGCTTTTGATAATGGGTGCTAGTGGCTCAGGCTTAGCTCAACTATCTTTTTTAATATCTTTTGTGGTTGTAACCTGAACAATTTGAACCTCCTTTGAAGGTGTTTGTGGTTTGTTGTGCCCTGTGAGGGCTTTTTAACTATGAATGAACTCTAATCTACTAATGCAATAGAAGCTGCCTCCTTGGGGGTGAATAGCTTCCCTTTATGTTTTATACTTGTGTATTTACATTGTTTTTCTTTGTTTGTGATACTTTGTTTAGCTATCAAACTTGTGTTTGGCACTTAACATGGGGGAGCTTATGTCTAAGCTTCCCTTGATTATCTATCAAATTGAAGGTAAGTGTTGAAGTCACCTAGCTTTACTTCATTAGCAAATAACCGAAGAAATTTGTTGTTGTCCTATCTCTTTTCTAGTCCACATTTTATCGTTGTTGTCGTGGTATGTTGTACACATGCTAATGTCTTATTAGTTTCTGGCCTATGAAGCGAAGTTGGTGTGAGGTGCTTATCCTCTTTCATGGAGTTGTTTTATTTTTCTTTGAGTCCATGGAGAACTCACCCTTTATAAAGGAAAGTATAGCGCCTTGTTTCCTGCTGTGCGATATGGCCTAGGAGCTCATCCCTTTTCATGGGTAGATATAGCGTCGGATCCCATGGAGCTTTGTTTGGAGGAGCTCACTCTTAGGATAGAACAATAATAAAATTTTGACAAAAGTGCTATTTTTTGTTTCGATTAAACGGTATAGCTGAGTACAAGTTTGTTTCAAACATTACATTAGTCGTCTAGACTATGAATCTTCAAGTGCTTTCCATTCCAATGTCTTGATACCTTTCTACCATCAGGCGTCTCAAGCTTATAGGAACCTCCCTTGTGTACCTCACCAATAATATATGGTCCTTCTCATTTTGGGTCCATTTTTCCAAGGTCTTCTTGTCTACTAGTCTCGTTGTTTCTAAGTAACAAGTCACTAGGTTTGAAAGCTTCTTTTTTCTTTTGCATTGTAGTAGGTTTCCAATTTTTGCTTGTACCTTGCTTCCCGGATCAAGGCAACATCCCTTGCTTCTTCAAGTAGATCAAGGTTTAAAAGTATTTCTGAATCATTGGAGGTGTTGTCTTTTCTTGCACTCCTTAGTGCTTTTACTCCAATCTCTGCCGGAATCACAACTTCTGAGCCGTAGACAAGGCTATATGGGGTTTTCTAGTGGCTTGTTTTTTCTTACGTCCGAATGGCCCACAACACACTGGGGAGCTCATCCACCCATTGTTTGCCATACCTTCCCATCCAAGTTTTCAACCCGTCTACTATGCTGCGATTTATCCGCTCCACTTGCCCGTTTGACTGAGGGTAGCAAACGGAACTGAAGACTTGCTTGATCTGGAGTTCTTGACACCAAGTACTGAATGGTTTTTCGGCAAATTGTTTCCCATTGTCGGTTACTATCTTTCATGGTAGCCCAAACCTGCACAATATCTGCTCCCATACGAAGTTGATGACATTTTTTCCCGTGGTTCTTGCCAATGGCTTAACTTTTGGCCATTTTGTGAAATAATCTACTGCCACCAAGAGGAACTTGACTTGACCAGCTGTCGTGGGGAAGGGTCCCACTATGTCCATCCCCCATTTGTAGAATGGCAGGCTGCTATGATGGGGACAAGGTCATGCTTTGGGCTTGCCTTAACAGGAGCATGTACCTGGCGTACTCACATTTTTGTATGATTTCAGCCGTATCCTTGTGCCTTGTGGGTCGGTAATAGCCCATATTCATTAGCTTTGCCATTATTGTTCATACTCCCACGTGTGATCCGTAAATGCCCTCATGCACTTCTTTGATCAAGTAGTTGCTTTGGTTTGTACCTACACAGTGTAGTAATGGAGATAGATAACCTTTCTTGTAAAGCTTCCTTTCTTTAAGGATGTATTGTTTAGCTTTTGTCCTTTTCTTGGCTGCTTCTGCCTCCTGGGGGGGGGGGGACTTGTAGATGGTTGTCATCCATGTGTCCTCTTTTACCACTACCACATCTTGGATCTCGGCTTCTTTGATGGATCTAGCTCTGATTACCTCAACAAGCACCTTCTTTGTAAGGTGTGCAAATGTTAAGGAAGCTAGCTTGCTTAAAGCATCGGTTTGCTTGTTTTTCGTTCTTGATACTTGACTTAGTGAGAAGAACTCGAAGCTATCCATGAGTTCCTTCACTTTTTCTTTGTATTTTATCATTGATGGTTCTCTTGCTAAGTATTCTCTCCCCACTGACTTGCTACCAATCTTGAATCTATGAAGGCGTGGGGCTCCTTTACCTTCATTGTTTTGGTTAATCGTAATCCAGCCAACAATGCTTCATATTCAACCTCGCTATTTGTGTAGGGAAAGTCAAGATGAAGTGGATAAGTATATTCGGTTTGGTGGGGGTCTGCAATGATAAGACCTGCCCCAGAACCTTCTATACTAGAAGCTCTATGAGAATAACGTCCACTTCCCTTGTAGTATCGTTTGGCACCCTTCCTCCTCTATCTTATTCACCTCTTTGACTGTTGGCATTTCTACCAAGAAATTTGTTAGCACCTGCCCTTTGTAAGCTTTCCTTGGTACATATACAATCTTATGCTCCCCCAGTCCTATAGCCCACTTAGACAACCTTCCTGAATCCTCAGGCTTTTCTAGGATGGTTCTTAGTGGCTGATCCATTATGACTTGGATAGGGTGAGCTTGGAAGTATCTTCTTACTCTTTTTGTTTTGTGTACCAATGGTAGTACCAACTTCTCAATCGGGGAGTAGTTAAGAAAGTTACCTTTTTTTGTTCTTAGCCTTTGGTGCAGGCATGACTTCTTTGAACTTTCCATGTTTCTCCAGAACATACTTTCTAGTAAACTTTACGTTTTTTTTTGTATCTTGTTGCTTGCAGGCGGCTTCAAAGCAAATGGAACCCATTGGCTTTAGATTAAGAAAGTTATCGCTCTTCACTAGATCTGGATATTTTTTATCAAGAATCATTTGAATATATCTTGGGTAAAGTAGGAAGACCTTCTTCTTGGGATTCTCCAACATGTTCTTCATATTGTCAAAAATAAAAGTGGAGTAGTTATAATCCCAGTTGTTTACTAGGGCTACTAGTGCGGCTGATTGTGTTTAGTTGAGCTGATCCAGTCCGCCTTTGTTTTCTGATATGCATTGTAAGAAGATGTGAACAAGACATCTCCAATACGACTAAAACATCTTCTTTAATACACTCAGATAAGCGTCTTCGTAGCTCAAGTGTCTCAATGCTTTGAGTACATTATCTTTATCAAAACCGGTTGGATGATGTTCTTGATCTCAAGTCTTTAACACTTCTTAACATGTTCAGCAATTTCATAAAACAAACAGGTAAGTTAATCAGTGGGGGCTTTGTTCATATCAATCACGTAGGCATTTCCTCGGCGTTCAGCTTCAATCAAGTACCAATCCTCGGGTATTACAATCTCGAGCTTCAACATCATGCAACCCCCTCTTGTGAAGAGAACTTCTAATCCGTTGTCACACATTTGTGAGACGCTAAGAAGACCGTGTTTGAGTTCAGGAACATAATTTACATCAAAGAAGCTGATAACCCGTTACTGACCGTGCCTTTCACGGTAATTCTTCCCGTTTCTCAACCTACAAAGGTGACAAATTCGTCGTCAAAGATTTTGATGTCGTTCAACTGGGAAATGTCCCGGGTCATGTGTCTGGAACAACCATTGTCGATAAAACAAAGTCTAACGACAGCCCTCCATAGGCGTTCCTACACACATAATGGGATTAGTGAGAAACTGGAACCCAGACCATATTCGATCTGCGTTCATAATCACACTTCATTCGTAAAACCTCACGAAAGGTCATATGACTTTTATTAGAATTCAAGATTTTGGATGAAAAGGTTGTAGAGTTTGAAGATGGAGAACACTGATACTGACATCTAGCCAAAATTTTAGGTCTCTAGATTTTGAATCATTGTTGTTTGAAACCGCTCTAGTTGTTGTTGCGTTTAATTTCTTGGGCTCATTTTGGAAACCATTTGGGTTTGAAAACTTTTGACTGTTTTTCTTTGCTAGATTCGAGTTTCCATCATAGGGCTTGGCATGATGTAATTGATGTCCATGACGTCGATGGTGCGAAGCTGTCTGATGATAAGTGTTCTTGGATTTGTATGACACGAGGGGATGATGGACCCAATTTCTAGCTATGTGCCCTGGAATTCCACAATTAAAATAATTTGTCTTTTCGAGAAAAAGACTCTTAGTTCTGCTTGTGTTTCTAGGAAGCTGATTTGATCTCTTCTTTCCACTAGGTGCTGCTTTCTTGTGTGCATATTTACTCTTGGATGAAACCTACTCACAATCATTAGCACAAGAGTGAGTATCTATAACTTTACCCTTTATGTTCAGTTAGCTTTTGAGATAGGTTTTTCTTTTGATTTTGGTTAATAGCATCTGAGGAGATTTCCCTCTTTAGTTTTCGTTTTGTACTGTTTTCTAGTATTCAAGATCACCTTTCTTTGTAGGAGTGGATCCTGTAGGGTTAGTCTCATTTGAAACCTTTTCTTTAGAAACTGAGCTTGTGGAGACGACTGAATCAGTTTCTTTGGAAACTGTTTCATCAAATACAAAGCTTGTAGGATTAGTAGATTCTAGGTTACCAGATGATGAGCAGATTCATCAATAATTTAACCATCACAAACACCTTGCTCATCATCTGATGAGTCAAAATCTTTAGCCTGATCCACAGATTTATCTGACAACTCCTGTTCATCAATAATTTCATTCACACAATCCAGCATAACAATAATTTCAACTTCACAATTTTCAGAGAAATTTGAAGTATCAGTTGAGGTTTCATGAAGACTGAAACAGTTTTCTGAATCACTCGAAACGGATTCCTCAGTCTCCTCTGGTAAAACAGTTAAGTCACAATCAGAATCAAAAACCACATCATTCAAAATTTCAGTTTCAACAACTTCAGAAAAACCCTGAGTCTCAAAAACCATGGAATGAACAAAGTTCCAAACATAATTATCATGTTATCACACAAAGAAACATCTGAATCATTAGCATCAACTGGATGTGGTTCATCATCCACTTTTGATCGCTCCTCGACTATCACTGACTCTACACATACACTAAAATAGTTTACATTGTTTACAAAATCAGTAGAAGCCGTTCCTCGGATGGAGTTTTTATCGAATCCTTTTCATGTTTTAAATTTTTCAACTTATTCATTTAAGCATTCTTGATTAATGTCTTTAAAAAAACTCGTTGGCTTTTGAAAATCAGTGGGTTGGGCATTCTTTATTTTGAAAGGGTTCCCAAGGAACGTAGTCGCTTGGTTTGCCATACATCATTTTATCATAATTTTCTAACCCTTGCTCATTTATGGGCATTCTTGAATAATTATGATTATATGGTGGAGGAACTTGTGTATAACCCAACCATTTGCCTTTGTTATCCTTGTACGCCAATTGTATATTACAAATATTATGAACAGTGTCACTGGAAGTATCAAGTTTCTTAATGTTCAACTCATTTTGTTGATATTTTCCAGCAAGAAGTTCCAGCTCAGCTCTCACCAAGTCGCATTCCAAAGTTTTTGAATTTAATCTATTTTTGTAATCATGGACCTACCATTTTTGTTGATTGACGTCCAGGTGGAGCGGAGCTATATCCTTCTTTAGCGCATCAATATTTTCTTAGAGAAATCTATTGTTCTCTCGAAGAACGATGCATTTAGACATGGCACCATTGTAATCACTGATGAGATTGAAATTATGTGCTCTCATCTGTGCAATTTTATTTCTATAGTGTTCGAAGCACAAGAGAGAGTTTACCATTTCGGAGGGAGTTTTGGGTTCCTCAGCAGCGCCATCAAGCATTGGTGCACAGTTTCTCCAACTTCCAAGATCTTGAGAGACTCCACTTGTGCAGCAGCATCAACCCAGCTGAATCTATGTTGCTCTTTTGGCATCAACGCCTTTCCTGCTCCTGAGCCTCCTTGGCTAGATGAAGTTGAAGTTGATGTTCGAGTTGCAGTAACAGGAACATAGATCTCTCTGAGTTCCTAGCAGTGGTGGCTTGAGTAGCTTCATAACCCACTAGAAAAATGTCCTGGTTCATGGCACTTGTAGCACCTCAGCTTGTCTTTCATAGATCCAGTACGAATGTTTGACATGGGACGGCAACCTTATCTCTTCTAAAACTTTTATGCTAGGAATGCTGCCATAGCCAGATTCCAGGATGCATCCAATTCTTTAATGTCTTCTTCAACAACTTGATTTATCTCCGTAGCAAGAATTGAAGGAGGCAAGAGATCACCTAAAAGAAAGGCATTCAAACTGTTGAGCATGGATGTTGCGAGAGCCAACTTCTCTTCATTATGCTTGGTTAGAATGCAAGGTTTTCAGCAGAGGGTGTGGATGGGACATTCTGAGAAGCTGAAGGGTTCATAGGACTATAAACCATGTTTGTTTGCTGAGGAAATTACTAAGCAGTAGCAGGTGCAGCTGAGTTGTTCGGAAGAGACATGTCGTACACGTAATTTGTCTTTTGAGCATGTAGCTGAGCTTGAGTTAATGGACTAAAGACAACATTCGAATTATTGTTCGTCACTGGGCTGAAAACAAGGTTAGGATGACTTTAAGACATCAAGGAAGCATTAGAACCGGTCATTCCTACAACAATCATGGAGTTCTTGTGGTTTTGCTCTCTCTGCTGGTTGTCAATTTCACATGATTTGATGGTAGTGATCAGTTCGGTGAGAGTAACTTCATTAAGATTTGTAGTACATATGATCATCAAGACATCGACATCCCAGCTTTTAGGCAGTGAGTTCAAAAGTTGGTGATTCATCCCACTGTTAGTAATGGAAATACCAACACTGATCATCTGTGAGACAAGCTTGACAAACCTCTTGATTGAGTTTTCTACAATCTCCCCGTAAATATGATTGAATGAACTGAATTGCCGGTTCAACATGTTTACTCTGCTAGCCTTCATGTTGGTGTTTCCTTCATATAGATTTTTCAGCACATCCCAGATCTCGTTCGCATTTGTGAAGTTTCTGACAACAATCGAGATGCCAGGACCGAGAGCCATAGTAAGATTCACCATTGCCTTATCATCTTCATCATTGATTCTTCGATCGTCATCCCTCCACAAACCTTCAGGTTTCGGAATCTGAGTTTGAGGATCATCTTCATTTGCTTACATAATAGTACGGGACCATAACAAATACACCTCTAGATACCAGGTTCCTTAGCTTTGCAATATTTCTCAAAACGCCTGGTCCACTCAATATAGTCATCTCTATATAGCAACCTTGGAATTTTGGTAGACTTTTCGATAATCTGATCTAGTTCTTGATTCAATGCTAGAGTCTGAGACTGGATAGCCGTCAAGGTAGCATTGGCGAGATCCGCAGCAGTCAAAATACCGTTCGGGTTCATCCTTTTTAGTTTTACCAAATAGGAATTAATTAATTAATATTATTTGAAAGTGACAAGTCCAAAAGGTCCAATCCGAAATGGTCAGTAGAGGTCAACCTGAAACAGTACCCGGCAATTCGAATTCGGAACAGTAATAGTAACTCGGAATAGTACCTTATCCGAGATGTTTAAACATGATCCGAGATGATGATCTAAGATGCTTGATGATGATCCGTGATGGGTTCGAGATGCTTGATGATGATCCGAGATGGGTTTGAGATGCTTGATGATGATCCGAGTTGGTCCAAGATGATCCGAGTCTTCAAGAAGATGATCCGAGATGCAACCGAAACTCAATAGATACTCCGAAATAGCAGCAAGTGTAGTCCGAAACAGTGTGATATTAGATCTGAGTCTGGACATAGGTTCAAATAGGATTTGATACTAATTTTAAGTCCTGAAACTGAATCTCACGATATCACACAAGGCTTGTTTGGTGGCGGAATCATACAAACAAGCTATCAAATAGAAAAGATCTAAGATAAGTAGAAAGACCAACTTGCATACAAATGTTGTAATTTTTCTAATACAAGTTGTAGAGAGAAACCACCAAAAAGCTCCTAACCCTAATACAACATTATCTATTTATACCGGAGGGTTAGAGCGCTATTAACCTAATAAGGCCCAAAAGTATTCCCCAAGCCCATATACACAAGATAATCCATATCACTAATATAACTATTGCATAAACCTTATTAGGGCCTAACACCATAACTATAGGGAATTAGTAAAAATTGCATGAACCTCTTTGTGCGAACTGAACAGTTTCGGACGAAGTGGCAACCACTTCGCATAAAGTGACAGACACTTCGCATGAAATGAGCCCACTTCGCACGAAGTGAACTGTTTTCCTCGATTAAAACGTCTAAACTGGCCTATTCTGCTTATGACCTGACCATGTTTCTTAAACATTACCAGCCTTTCTTAAAGCTGACACAATAAACACTTGAAGGTATGAAGACACTTGTATTTCACTAACGAGGCAATTTGCACCAAAATAGGCCCGATGGCCGGCAATTTTTGGTTAAGTCCCTCATTGTGTATTTGATTTTACATGAAGTTAGGCCATCAAGTTAGGAGTGACCTTGCCAACGAGTCGGAATTTACCCTCGTTTGGTAAGTATTAACCACGAGTCGGAATTTACCCTCGTTTGCCAACGAGTGAAATCCACATCTTGGTAACTAGTCCCATTCCTCGATTTCCAATCCCGCCAAAGTTTCGAATTTTCGATCAGTTAGGGACATGTATTAACTGGAAGGGTAAGTTACCGTTAACCGCTTCTTGGTGAGAGTATTTTACCTATTAGGCCAAAACATGTCTTCCTAATTGGAAGGGACTTTCGATTCACTTTGGAATAGTCGAAGTTTCTAAACCCGAAACCCTCCAATGTTTTATCAAACCACTCTTTTATGATTACATCCATTACTATGTGTTTTACTTTGATACGTTTATCATTTCAAGTCGAGAGCACAATTCGCACACCTCTCGTAATGAAAAACCACTCTAATAATCGTGAACAAACTAAATTTATTACTCTTATTGTCGTCATACGTGATATTACCATGCAAATACGTGTTATGCTTGGTAATCTATGTGGAACATACGTGTTGCGTGACATACTTTATGCTTATACATGAAAACGAACTCTATTTCTAATACACATTATGATCAAGTCTCATATTTTCCCTACCACAATCTTTTAGATGTCTTCGAACGATGAATACTCGGACTCCAACATGAACTCCAACAGCGGTGATCCCATGACCAAAAAGGAGATGATGAAATTCATGGCCAAGCAAATGGCGAAGGTGATTCCCGACATTATCACTCGAATTCACCCAACTCATAGTCCCACCAATGCTGAAACCCAAAACGACACGACCGACACTAAGCTCGTACTACCCAAGCCTACTTTCACCTTTAAGCAATTCAACTCTTATATCTCAGCTCCATTCACCGGATAAGAATGCACGATCAAGTTACTTTAGTGGTTCGATGCCGTTGAAGTCACTTTCCGCCAAAGCGGATGACCTGACCATCTACGCACCACCACGCCACTAGCCTCTTTCCATCGAGAGCTCTCGATTTGGGGACGTTAGAGTGCAACATTTGTGGCGAAGATGCTGCGTATGCCTTGACCTGGACTGAGCTCAAAAAGCTCATGGAAGATGAGTTTGTCCTCCACACGAGCGCCAACAACTCGAGAACGAGTTTTGGAATCTCAAGCAAGTTGGGGGTGACAACCTCGATCTCACTACTAGGTTTAAAGAACATAGTATACTTTGCCCTGGCCAAGTCGATTCAACCGACAAGGCTATAGTCAAATACATTCAAGCCCTACCTTCTTCTTTCTCCAACTACGTTGAGTCCGCTCAACCGAAAACCCTAGAGGACACTTACGGCCTCGCTGCCAAGTTTAACCATAACCTGCTTATGATAGAGCCTTCGAGACGAAGGGTTCAACCAAAGCTGCTCACGAAGCCACCACGAAACCAACCCCTGAACCCACACCTACTAAACCACCCACCAGAAACAACAACAGAAATGGTAGGAAGTGGAAAACTTCAAACCAAAATTTCGTGGTTGTTACTCCGCAAAACCTTCCACAACAATAGCTAGCCTTAACCCAAAACCCTAAACCAGCCAAACGAGGCTACACTGGGACTCTTCCCAAGTATGCAACTTGTACCTATCACCACCCTACTACCGCACCATGCCACCTTTGCACTACGCTCAATAGGTTCAGACAGTTCAACACCCATTGTCGTTTTGGCCAAAAGCCCCCAGGTAACCAAACCCAACCACCTGGCCAAAACCAGGTCAAACAGCCAGCAAACAATGGTCGTGCTTGTTAGGAGTGTGGTGACCCTAATCACCTTAGCAACGTTTGCCCTCAACGCAACCAGACTCAACAGCAAGCTCCTCATGGACGAGCCTTTGTCATCATTGTTGCCCAAGCTAAGAACATCAACGACGTCATCAACGGTACGTTCCTAGTAAACAATGTTTATGCTTCATGTTTATTTGACACTGCTGCAGATAAGAGATTTGTATCCACTGAATTTGAACAAATGCTTAAGTGTAGACGCTCTAGGTTGCCAAAATCGTTTAATGTGGAAGTAGCTAATGGCAAATCCGTTCTTGTCAATTCCATTCTTTCTAATTGCACACTTGATCTTAATGATCACAAGTTTTCGATTGACCTCATACCCATCAAATGGGTAGTTTAGAAATCATCATAGGCATGGATTAGCTTCGAAAGGTCCGTGCTGAGGTCATTTGTTCTGAGAAATTCATTCGTATTCCCCTTCCTTTCGGTGATTAGTTTTGCGTCTATGATGAGAAACCTTCTAAAGGTCTCAAACTCATGTTGTGTACTCAAGCGAACAAGTATTTACGAAAAGAGTACTTTGCCTTTCTTGCCAAATTGTGGAAAAGAAGGATAAAGCAGAAAGCGTAAGTGATGTTGCTATTGTTTGCAATTTCCCCGACGTATTTCCTGAAGATCTACCTGGTCCTCCTTCTCCTTGTTCTATTAATTTTCATATTGACCTCATTCCTGGAGCAACTCATGTTGCTAAAGCTCCTTACCGTCTTGCACCATCAGAAATGCAAGAGCTGTCAAGCCAACTTCAAGAATTACTTGATAAAGGCTTTATACGCCCTAGTACTTCCCCATGGGGTGCTCCTGTCCACTTTGTTAAGAAGAAGATGGATTGTTTCGCATGTGCATCGATTATCTCGAACTTAACAAACTCACAATTAAGAATCGCTACCCTCTTCCTTGTATGGATGACCTCTTTGATCAACTTCCAGGCGCAACGTGATTTTTCGAAAATCGATCACCATTCTGGCTATCATCACCTTCGAGTCCTCGAAGAGGATATTCTCAAAACCGCCTTTCGTACTTGATACGGACATTACGAGTTTGTGGTTATGCCCTTCGGATTAACCAATGCGCCTGTGGTTTTCATGGATTTGATGAACCGTGTGTGTAAACCATACTTGGACCGCTTTGTGATCGTTGTCATAGACAATATCCTCATCTACTCCAAGACGCAAGACGAGCACGAGTGATACATGAGCCATCCTTGAACACTTACATGGTTAACAGTTGTACGCCAAATTCTCCAAGTGTGAATTTTGGCGATCAGAAGTTCAATTTCTCAGACACGTTCTGAACAAGAAAGGCATACACGTCGACCCTGCTAAGATTGAAGCTTTCAAGAATTGGATCGCACCTAAATCTCCGTCTGAAATTCGTTGTTTCCTTGGATTAATGAGTTACTATTGCCGATTCATTTCCAACTTCTCAAAGATTGATGTTCCCTTCACTTCCTTGACTCAAAAAGATAAACCTTTTGTTTTGGGATCCGAACAAGAGGAGTCTTTCCAAACGCTCAAGGATATGCTTTGCAATGCTCCTATCCTAGCTCTTCCTGATGGTAACGATGATTTCGTCGTTTATTACGATGCATCTAACCAAGGTCTTGGTTGTATCCTCATGCAGTGAGACAAGGTTATCGCGTATGCTTTGAGGCAACTCAAAATCATGAGAAGAACTACACTACTCACGACCTTGAACTTGGTGTAGTTGTTTATGCATTAAAGATTTGGCGACACTTTCACTCATACACTCAAAATCTTGGATTCGTGGCAGATCATTCCCAGAACCTTCTATGTGAGTTCAGCTCACTTTTGCTAGCAACATCTTACAATTCTTCATCTCTTTTTCTTTTGTACCAAGTATAGAGGCTGACTAAGTTCATCATCCTCACTAGGATTGGACTTACGTTTCAGCAAGTGTGAGAACTTTGGGAGCCTTGGCTACCCGAATTAAGTTCCACACCTCACTTGAACATTTTGTATATTTACTTTCTTTTCATTCATGACCAACCGGGTTTATCAACTAGAATGACGAACTTTGAGCTTTGGTGAATCATATAACGAGGAATTTCTACCTCCTTGCTTGACATCTATGACATCTGACGGACTAAGTATATAAATTATATAAGACACATATTTTCCTTATAAACTGTTCAGAATCATGACACTATCAAATAATGATTTAGTGTTGTGATCTTAGACTATTCTGCCTCGTTCCTAAACTCCCCATTAAAAGAAATAGTGTCGAAATGGGCGTTAAATGAGCTAAAGCATTCAAGAACTGTCACTACGCACGAAGTGGTCAACCCACTTTGCACGAATTGGAGCATTCCATGTTTTCTTACCGTACTTTCTGACTCCGAATCCGCATCTTTCTTTAAGCATAGTCTATTTCACACACCTCTGTTTTCCTATTGTAGGGTAACTTCGGTGTTCATCACTTCAACATCCCAACCCAATGACTCACGGATTTCTTTGGAAGCTTACAAACCCGTGAGTATACTCGTCCCCATTTTACCTTTTACACTTTGGGTGCAATACGTGTAGTCCATCAGGATCCCACAAACATGCTTATATTTGATCACAAACAATCCTTAAACATGCTTACGTGCCAAACTTGAACTCATACATGCTTGTACTTGCTATGCTTATACTTTGTCATTAACTTCGATCAAGCATCCCTTAACATGTATAGCGCTATAAGATTAACGCATCGCCCATATTCTTGAGGTCATGTTAAGTAAACAAAACGTTCTAGTCATTACTATAATTAGATTACGCTAGCGGTAAACTTTGGGTTGACAGTATAGTCGCATGATAGTTATGCTATGTTAGTTTTAAGTTAACCTTTATGCATGAGGATCTGTTAAACGTTTACATTATGCTATTAGACAAACTTGTATACTCGCAAATGCCTTCTGTATTGAACTATACTTTAACATGTATTGTAGGATGACGATGTTATGGACGATGCCTAGAATCTAGTAGGATGAACTAGAAACCCGTTTTTAATATAGTCTATTGTTGTATCGTGTTTTTTGAATAAGGTGTTATACTTGTATTCTGAAATTTCATTATTGTATTTTGTTTCCATAGCCCTTATTCTGAAATTACTTGTCACAATTTTAGTGTTATATTGTCTCGAGCAATCTTACTACCTCCGCCCCGATGATTCGGCCATCGGTTGGGGTGTGAAAGATATCTCCATCAATTCTTAACCTTTTCATGTGACTCCAAACCTAAACTTATTTATTTTTCATTCTCTACAAAACCCTATCATCAAATCTGCATTTGTAGACTCTATGGATTCGAATTTAAATACGTGATAAACTAGGGTTCTTGAGTTTTTGAAATTGGGGCTTTTGATTCTTAAAACTTGTTTTTTGTATTGAAATTAGTGTCACACCCCGACCCGCAGCGGAATAAGAGTCGGGGCATAATTGGGTTATCACCAAAGCTCATGATGTTTACTAATATGTTTCATATTTATTAAATTCAAAATTTCATCTTCAATATTCCAAACAAGTTCATACAATTACAAGGAAAAAGTAACTAAATAAACCCTCCAAAGCCTAAACCGATTTATTCTTCTAAGCCGTCCTATATGTTTCTTGCTGCAACTGGATCACCTGTATCATGTGTAAAAATGGGGGTTTTTGGGTCAACAAAAGTTGGCGAGTGAACCTTGTTAGAAAACATTTATTATTGATTTCTTGTTGTATTTAATATGGAAAAATTGTGCAATAATCATATATGAGCAAACGTAAATAAACATACAATAACAAACAATAACAAACCACCTTGCATGAGTATATGACATGACTGATAATGTATATGTTGGCAACGTCACGTTCCGCTCATAAGTAATGGGGAACGGACGGCCTATGATGATGTATGTGTGATCAAGGCTCAATCAAACGGAGCCGATCGTATGTTGGCAACGCCTCGTTCACGCTCATAGGTAATGGGGAACGGTTCCGCTCATAGGTAATGGGGAACAGACGGCCTATGATGATGTATGTACTGAAAATGATAAATTTAATCTAAACATTAACCACACAAACAGTTGATACATATTGAATACACATTTGATCATTGATATGATGGATGCACAAGTGTTTAAATGTAATAAATAATATGACACATGATACACCCCAAAAAATGATTAAAACGGGGAATTTGTAGAGATTCACTCACATTAGGTGCGTTTGTTTGATGGTGTTGAATGCGCACGAGTTTAGAGAGTTGATCGACGAGGAATAACTAACCTAAATAATAACGAAAAGGTACGGTAAATAAGTGGATTTTATTGACAGTTTTAATAGGATTTTTTTAGATATATTTTTGTGAGTTTAAGGTCATTTTCTAACTTTAAAAATATTATTTTTAAGTATTTTTAATTGATTTTTAAATTAAATAAATAAATAAAAATATAAAAAAAATGTTGACTTTTTGGGTTGACCATTGACCATTGACTTTGACTGTTGACCGGTTCGGACTTGTGTATGTATGCGCTGGGTGAGGCTCAAACTTGTGACCTCCCGTACGCGTGCACGCAACTCTACCAACTGAGCTAAGTGTCTAACCCAAAATATTTCTGTTTTTAATTATATTTATATACTCTTTAATTTATTCAGAATTCATTTATTTTAAAAAGGATTTTAATTATGTCGAACCGGTGTGCATCATGAGTTTCGAACCCGTGACCTGTGGTTTAACTTTGCACACAGTCCACCGCTGGACTGTGTGTCTAACCTGGTTAAAATACTTGTTTTTATTTCTCTTATATACTAACTGAAAGGTTCCGTATTTGGGTTTTATAAAAAGGTTTGAATATTGTGACGAATCGGAACAAGGACAGACTCGAACTCGGTATCTCTATGTTTCATATGCACACAGTCCACAGCTGGACTGTGTGTCTAACCCGAGATATAACCCGATTTATATTAAATATATACACAACCTACACTTCATCTTCTTCGTTCAAACAACCCAGAAAATTGATATTCGACTGTTCTTGTTTAATTCAATTAACGAGACTTATAACTGATTGAAATGTAATGGACAAAGAAGGATTTGGAAATGAATGTACCGGAAAGATGATTTTTCTCAGAACTCCGGCAAAAGTCGTCGGCTCTGTTTACGAATTCCGTCTGAGCGGACCAATTAACAGTTTTGATTAACTAATTGTGAAATTAAGTGACTAAACAAGAGTTATCAGAGAGTTTTGAAGTTCATACCGATTCACAGCGTGATTTCGGAATTTTCAGAAATTTTCCGGCGAGAGCAGATTATCCGGTATCGTCGTCTGGGACCGATTCTGGTTGAAGGATTTGAGTTAGTATAAGTCTAACAATAGATAGAAGATGAAAGAATTGAGAAATTTACCGATTCGATGAATGTCACGGTTTTCCGGCGAAAGTCCGGCGATATCAGAAAGCGTTTCCGATGAACAGAAAAGAGCGAAAGTGAAATTGGAGGTTCTGAGAGTGTTTCCGAATTGAGAGACGATGATATTGTTAGAGTAAATCAGGAAGTAAATGATTTCGGTTTTCAACTCCCAAAATCATATGAATCGAGACAATAAAGACTGAATTTGATTAAGAACGTGGGTCGTAATGGTTTCATCGGTTATAATCAGTAATAGCGAACACTCAACAGTCTGAACAGTTGAAGGCCGATGAGCGGTTTCAGTTTTGGCGCAAACAGATGATTTCACAGGTAGAGTTAAGTTTTATTTGTTTCCTTGATTACACAAAAACAACAAGTGGCGGAGTGGTTAAATGTTTGATGGTTAAATCTTCTGGCTGACCCGGGTTCGAAACCCGGCAGCCCCTTTTCTTTTTTATTTGATTTATTTTACTTTTTAATAATTATAGTTTTTAAATTCTAAAATGTTTATTAATTATGTATTGTTTAAAATTAAAATTAACCATAAATACGTAACAAAATTTTATAACTTGATATTCGATTAACAAACGAAGCGGGTTTTGAAAACCCGTTTTTCGACGGATGTTACAGTATCCCCTACTTTTAGAAATTTCGTCCCGAAATTTAAGTAGTAGTGGTAACAGGAAAAAGATGCGGGTATTTTTCGCGCATTAAGTCTTCACGTTCCCAAGTGAACTCAGATCCTCGTTTCGACTTCCAACGTACCCTAACAATTGGAATACGACTCCGTCTTAAACGTTTTTCTCCGAAGTCCACGATCTCTACTGGTCTTTCAATAAAGTGCATAGATTCATCGATCTGAATATCTTCTAGGGGAATATGGAGGTTTTCATCGGCGAGACACTTCTTCAAGTTTGATACGTGGAATGTGGGGTGAATTCTGTTGAGTTCTCCTGGTAGGTCAAGCTTGTATGCTACAGGTCCTACTCTTTCGAGTATCTTGAAAGGTCCTACGTAGCGTGGTGCTAGCTTGCCCTTCTGGCCAAAACGAACTACTCCCTTCCACGGTGATACTTTTAAAAGTACATGATCACCAATGTTAAACTCCAAAGGCTTTCGTCGTTTGTCTGCATAACTCTTTTGACGACTTTGTGCCGCTAGAAGATTGTTTCGAATCTGATGGATCTTGTCTGTTGTTTCCTGAATCAATTCTGGACCAGTGATTTGAGCTTCTCCAATTTCGTGCCAACATACTGGAGATCGGCACTTACGACCATATAAAGCTTCGAAAGGTGCCATGCCGATACTTGAATGATAGCTGTTGTTGTACGGAAATTCAACTAATGGTAGATGAGCGTCCCAATTTCCCTTAAAGTCTATGACACATGCTCGAAGCATATCTTCAAGAGTTTGGATGGTGCGTTCAGATTGTCCATCAGTTTGAGGATGATAAACGGTACTGAGATCTAATCGTGTACCCAAAGCGGCTTGTACGGCTTGCCATGTTCGTGAAGTGAAACGACCATCACGATCTGAAATAATGCTTAACGGTACACCATGACGGCTTACGATCTCGCTGATGTAGATACGAGCTAACTTCTCGTTCTTGAAGTCCTCGCGAATCGGAATGAAGTGAGCTGATTTTGTAAGACGATCAATGATTACCTATATCGTGTCATACCCACTGGAGGTGCGAGGTAACCGGTAATGAAGTCCATGGTTATGTTTTCCCACTTCCATACAGGTATTTCAGGTTGGACTAGAAGTCCTGAGGGTCTTTGATGTTCAGCTTTTACTTTGGAACATGTAAGGCACTTGGAAACGAAAACATCGATATCCTTCTTCATGCCAGGCCACCAGTAGGTGTATCGAAGGTCTTGATACATCTTGTCGGCTCCTGGGTGTACAGAGTACCGTGTTTTGTGCGCCTCTTTCATAAGGAAATCACGAAGGTTATTGTGATCGGGAATCCATATGCGATCTAGATAGTACAGAATACCGTCGGATTTAGTTTTGATTTTAAGTTCAGCTCCACAAGACAGCTCCTTGCGTACGTCGTTTTCTGTTACTGAAACATGTTGGGCTTCTCGGATTTGATCTTTGATGTCGGTTATGATTTGCGAACATAGAAGACGAATGGAGTTCGCATAACCCTTTCGACTGAGCGCATCGGCCACCACGTTTTCCTTGCCAGGATGGTACCGAATTTCACAGTCGTAGTCATTAAGAAGTTCGACCCATCTTCGCTGCCTCATGTTTAACTCCTTTTGGTTGAAGATATGTTGGAGGCTCTTATGGTCAGTGTATATTTCACACTTAGTACCGTAGAGGTAATGTCTCCATATCTTAAGAGCGAACACAACGGCTCCAAGTTCCAGGTCGTGGGTGGTGTAGTTCTTCTCATGAATTTTGAGTTGTCTAGAAGCATAAGCTATCACTTTTCCTCTTTGCATCAGTACACAGCCTAGTCCTTGTCCTGACGCGTCGTAATAAACCACGAAGTCATCACAACCTTCAGGAAGTGTGAGGATAGGTGCGTCACAGAGTTTTTGTTTAAGGGTTTGGAAGGCTACTTCTTGTTTGGGTCCCCATATGAAGGGTTTTCCTTTATGTGTTATAGCCGTGAGTGGTACAGCAATACGGGAGAAATTTGAAATGAAGCGGCGATAGTAACCAGCCAAACCAAGAAATGATCTTACTTCGGTAGGGGTACGTGGCGCTTGCCATTCCTGTACTGCCTTGATTTTTTAGGGATCAACATGAATTCCCTTGTCATTGACGACGTGTCCAAGGAATTGTACTTCCCTTAACCAGAATTCACATTTCGAAAACTTAGCGTACAGCTTTTCTGTCCTTAAGAGTGTAAGGACGAGTCGAAGGTGTCGTTCATGATCAGACTTTGACTTTGAGTAGATGAGGATGTCGTCGATGAAGACTATAACAAAGCGATCGAGATAGGGTTTGCAGACTCTGTTCATTAGATCCATGAAGACAGCTGGAGCGTTGGTTAGACCAAATGGCATGACCATGAATTCATAATGACCATAACGAGTTCGGAAGGCGGTCTTTAGGACGTCTTCTTCATGTACTCTGAGTTGATGATAACCAGAACGAAGGTCGATTTTTGAAAAACAGGTGGCGCCTTGAAGTTGGTCTAGAAGATCATCGATGCGAGGTAATGGGTAGCGGTTCTTGACCGTTAACTTGTTGAGTTCTCTGTAGTCGATACACATGCGAAACGTTCCATCTTTCTTCTTCACAAAAAGGACAGGTGCACCCCAAGGCGATGAGCTAGGACGTATAAATCCTTTTCAGTCAGCTCTTGCAGTTGACTGGCTAGCTCTTGCATTTCGGATGGGGCTAACCTATAAGGAGATTTTGCAACTGGTGTAGCTCCAGGTATAAGATCAATGCGGAATTTAACTTCTCTCACGGGAGGAAGTCCTGAAATGTCGTCAGGAAAAAAACTTGCGGAAAATCTTTTACTACTGGGATGTCTTCAAGTTTCTTCTCCTTGGTTCCCTTTTTGACGACATGAGTTAGGAATGCGACATAATTCTTGCGGAGATATTTTCGGGCTTGAAGACAGGACATTAATTTGAGTCCCTTCGAAGGGGTTTCTCCAAAGATTCGTAGAGTCTGACCGTTTGCAAGAGGAATGCGAATGAACTTTTCGCGGCATACAACTTCAGCATGATGTTGGCTGAGCCAGTCCATACCAATTATAATGTCGAAACTTCCCAACTTCATAGGTATGAGGTCAACTGGAAAATTGTGATCGTTTAGGGTGAGAGTACAATTGCGTATAATAGAGTTTAATGAGACCGGTTTTCCGTCAGCAACTTCTACCGTTATGGATTCCATGAGTTTATCACGAGTTTGGTTGAGGATGGGTTCAAATTCTAAGGACACAAAACTCTTATCCGCGCCAGTATCAAATAACATGGATGCATAACTACCATTGATGAGAAATGTACCGTTAACCACATTGTTGTCAGCCCTAGCCTGATTTGCGTTGATGTTGAAAGCTCTTCCTCTAGCAGGTGGAGGAGCTTGGTTAGCCTGGTTTACTGGATTAGCTTGAGCTTGGGCATGGATGATATTCACCAGGCGTGGACAAGTGTTCCTGAAGTGGTTCGGGTCTCCACAGTTGTAACAAGCCCGCATAGGTTGCACCATGGGATAGTTGGGTTGGTAGTAGGATTGGGCTACATGTTGGGCAGGTGGTAGGAGTAAAGGTTGTTGGGCTTGACCCACTATCTGATGGTGGGTTTGGGTTGAGGGCTGATGGCGGTTCGTTCGTTGAAGTGCGCGACAGGTTTGAATGGTGTGACCTGCGCGACCACAGCCGGTGCAATGTTGGCAGGGATGATCAGGAAAGTGATGGTATTGGCAACGGTTGCATTTTGCTGGTGCAGGTGAGGGGGCAACTTGAGTGATGGGTGCAGCAGGGATAGGGAAGTTTGTTAGGGTGACAGCAAAGTTTCTGGTGTTTCGTTTCCTCTTATTAGCAAACTTTGAGGAGGATGTGGAATGGTTTGAAGTTTGGCCCTCAATGGGGGCTTTCTTTTTCTCGTCCTTAAATTTGCCGTTACGAACACGATTCTCGGTAAGCTCGGTAGCTAGCAGCTTCAAGTGTTGCCGGCGAAGTGCTTAGAACTGAGTCTTGAATTTTCGAGGGAAGGCCTCGAATATAGTGTTCGACTAAGCGGTATACTGGGGTGAACAAGTTGGGGACCATTTGGTTCAACTCTAAAAACCGTTTGTTGTAGGAAGTATGATCTCCTTCCTTTTGCTTTAACGAGTGGAATTCATCCTCTAACTTTTTGATCTCGCTTCTTGGACAGAAGCGTTTCGTCATGATTTCCCTTAACTCCTCCCATGTTAAGGCCATTGCATCTTCGATTCCTCTCTTACCTTTTTATGTATTCCACCAGGTAAGAGCTACTCCAAATAGTCTTCCGGTTGCGTAACGTACCTTGCGATCCTCGGGACAATCGCAATTGAGGAAGGTGTTTTCCAATTCCTCAAACCAGTGGAGGAGAGCAGTGACACCTTCGGTCCCTTCAAATTTCTCGGGATCGCAAGACTTGAAGTGTTTGTAAGAGCACTTTTTGGAGGGAGGGTTGTCGACGTTCTGGTCCTCTTGATGTCATCACCCGAATGAAAACCATGAAATATAGTCATGTGGGCCCCCATGACTATTGGCTTAGTAGGATTCACATTGGTGTCATCACCCGAATGAAAACCATGAAATATGTTTGCGAGATGTATGGTCGGAGGGTGTCCAGGTGTAGACACAATGACAACTCAAAGTGGGGTTAGCTCACACGACGTTTGGTATAGCATGCTTTGGCCTAATAGGTCCTTCGTACTCTCATCGTTAGTCCCCAGGTAGGCAAACTGGTCCTTTATTTTGGATTTATACGAATGCCAAGCCTAGACAGGACGTTCCGACTACCGGTACTTGTACCCTTCCAGTTACTACATGCCCGTCATGAGAACTCACTTTGATGTGATTTGAAAATACAAAAATCGTTGTAAAAATCATGGAAATTGTGTGGTGTGTGCTCTCATGGATATGATATGTTATGAGGATATGATTCATGATAGGCATTGTATAATAATATGTACTTATGAACATGCTTGCATAACATTGAATGTAACAATAAACATAAAGCATATAAACATCATGAATTTTGCATGTAACACACAAACAATTTAAAAATTCTAATTAACTATAGTATAGGCTCTAAGGGTCTAATAACCTATCCTATATCCCTATAGTCATGGCTCTGATACCAATCTGTCACACCCCGACCCGCAGCGGAATAAGAGTCGGGGCATAATTGGGTTATCACCAAAGCTCATGATGTTTACTAATATGTTTCATATTTATTAAATTCAAAATTTCATCTTCATTATTCCAAACAAGTTCATACAATTACAAGGAAAAAGTAACTAAATAAACCCTCCAAAGCCTAAACCGATTTATTCTTCTAAGCCGTCCTATATGTTTCTTGCTGCAACTGGATCACCTGTATCATGTGTAAAAATGGGGGGTTTTTGGGACAACAAAAGTTGGCGAGTGAACCTTGTTAGAAAACATTTATTATTGATTTCTTGTTGTATTTAATATGGAAAAATTGTGCAATAATCATATATGAGCAAACGTAAATAAACATACAATAACAAACAATAACAAACCACCTTGCATGAGTATATGACATGACTGATAATGTATATGTTGGCAACGTCACATTCCGCTCATAGGTAATGGGGAACGGACGGCCTACGATGATGTATGTGCGATCAAGGCTCAATCAAACGGAGCCGATCGTATGTTGGCAACGCCTCGTTCACGCTCATAGTAATGGGGAACGGTTCCGCTCATAGGTAATGGGGAACAGACGGCCTATGATGATGTATGTACTGAAAATGATAAATTCAATCTAAACATTAACCACACAAACAGTTTATACATATTGAATACACATTTGATCATTGATATTATAGATGCACAAGTGTTTAAATGTAATAAATAATATGACACATGATACAACCAAAAAAGTGATTAAAACGGGGAATTTGTAGAGATTCACTCACATTGGGTGCGTTTGTTTGATGGTGTTGAATGCGCACGAGTTTAGAGAGTTGATCGACGAGGAATAACTAACCTAAATAATAACGAAAAGGTACTGTAAATAAGTGGATTTTATTAACAGTTTTAATAGGATTTTTTTAGATATATTTTTGTGAGTTTAAGGTCATTTTCTAACTTTAAAAATATTATTTTTAAGTATTTTTAATTGATTTTTAAATTAAATAAATAAATAAAAATATAAAAAAAATGTTGACTTTTTGGGTTGACCGTTGACCATTGACCATTGACTTTGACTGTTGACCGGTTCGGACTTGTGTATGTATGCGCTGGGTGAGGCTCGAACTTGTGACCTCTCGTACGCGTGCACGCAGCTCTACCAACTGAGCTATGTGTCTAACCCGAAATATTTCTGTTTTTAATTATATTTATATACTATTTAATTTATTCAGAATTCATTTATTTTAAAAAGGATTTTAATTATGTCGAACCGGTGTGCATGATGAGTTTCGAACCCGTGACCTATGGTTTAACTTTGCACACAGTCCACCGCTGGACTGTGTGTCTAACCTGGTTAAAATACTTGTTTTTATTTCTCTTATATACTAACTGAAAGGTTCCGTATTTGGGTTTTATAAAAAGGTTTGAATATTGTGACGAATCGGAACAAGGACAGACTCGAACTCGGTATCTCTATGTTTCATATGCACACAGTCCACCGCTGGACTGTGTGTCTAACCCGAGATATAACCCAGGATTTATATTAAATATATACACAACCTACACTTGATCTTCTTCGTTCAAACAACCCAGAAAATTGATATTCGACTGTTCTTGTTTAATTCAATTAACGAGACTTATAAATGATTGAAATGTAACGGATAGAGAAGGATTTGGAAATGAATGTACCGGAAAGATGATTTTTCTCAGAACTCCGGCAAAGGTCGTCGGCTATGTTTACGAATTCCGTCTGAGCGGACCAATTAACAGTTTTGATTTACTAATTGTGAAATTAAGTGACTAAACAAGAGTTATCAGAGAGTTTAGATGTTCATACCGATTCACAGCGTGATTTCGGAATTTTCAGAAATTTTCCGGCGAGAGCAGATTATCCGGTATCGTCGTCTGGGACCGATTCTGGTTGAAGGATTTGAGTTAGTATAAGTCTAACAATAGATAGAAGATGAAAGAATTGAGAAATTTACCGATTCGATGAATGTCACAGTTTTCCGGCGAAAGTCCGGCGATATCAGAAAGCGTTTCCGACGAACAGAAAATAGAGCGAAAGTGAAATTGGAGGTTCTGAGAGTGTTTCTGAATTGAGAGACGATGATATTGTTAGAGTAAATCAGGAAGTAAATGATTTCGGTTTTCAACTCCCAAAATCATATGAATCGAGACAATAAAGACTGAATTTGATTAAGAACGTGGGTCGTAATGGTTTCATCGGTTATAATCAGTAATAGCGAACACTCAACAGTCTGAACAGTTGAAGGCCGATGAGCGGTTTCAGTTTTGGCGCAAATAGATGATTTCACGGGTAGAGTTAAGTTTTATTTGTTTCCTTGATTACACAAAAACAGCAAGTGGCGGAGTGGTTAAATGTTTGATGGTTAAATCTTCTCGCTGACCCGGGTTCGAAACCCGGCAGCCCCTTTTCTTTTTTTATTTGATTTATTTTTACTTTTTAATAATTATAGTTTTTAAATTCTAAAATGTTTATTAATTATGTATTGTTTAGAATTAAAATTAACCATAAATAGGTAACAAATTTTATAACTTGATATTCGATTAACAAACGAAGCAGGTTTTGAAAACCCGTTTTTCAACGGATGTTACAATTAGGATATTCCTTATTATCATATTAGATTAGTTTAGGTAAATTTTGGGAATTTTCGGACTTGGAATGGATTTATTAGGAATTTTAGCATATTATATTAATTTATAAATTATGGGAAAAATAATAATTTATGAGAATATTATATCTCAAACTACATAATCTGAATTTTTTAGGTATTCATTAGATGTGGAATTTTAACAACAAATTTCGTATTTAATCATGTAATTGATTATATTATGTAGTTTGATTAAATTGGAAAACTAGTAATAATATTTCTTTAGAAATTGACTAGATTGTTATTAAAAAAATAAATCTTTGTGACAATAATAATATTTTTATTTTACTTATAATGATTTGTCAAATGGTTAGAAATTGATGGATAGTTATTTAAGAATTTTCTGGAAATAATAACCACAAAAATATAACAACATATACAAATTATGCCATTTATTCCTATACAAACTTATGTTATTATTTTCCCATTAAAAACTCATATATTTATTTTATATTATGTCCCAACAAAGTGTATATTTATTTTATGAAGGCATGTTTGAAATTATATAACCATTTATTAGGAAGTTGAGTGGTTAAATAGTAATATTGTTAGAGATTTGTTTTTACCAAATTGTAAGAATTTCGAGAACGACAAAATTGATTAATGACATTACCATTCAAAGTTTATATATATATATATATATATATATATATATATATATATATATATATATATATTACAAAGGTCACCAAATCAAGAACCCAATCACTAGACTTATTATATCATTCCTTTTAATTTAGAATTAATTTTGTTATATCCAATTTAGGGTGTTTCGGTCGGTTGATTTATGTCGTATAATGGTGCGGAAATTCTCGTGAATCATTTCTTCGAAACCAGTAAGTAGATCTATTTCTCTCCCCCTTTTTAGTTATTAAATATTTTTGGGGAGTATCATGTGTCATGTTTTTCTTTTGTTTTCGGTTGATTAAAGAACATGCAAAGTCAGTGTGTCACTGTGTGTATCGTGTTTATTGTTTCTATTATTTCTAGTATTTATGGTTGCAAATACGTGTGTCTGTGTGTTTACTCTCTTTGTGTCACAGGTTTCGCGTGAATCCATTTGGCTGAATAGATTCCCCACGGTCATGGGTTGTAGCCTAGTATCGCCACCATCATTAAACTCGCTATTCGGGGCTTGAGACTAATTCATGCTATATTATTTGAGTTTATTGTTTCTATTGTATCTATATTATGATTGTGGTGATTTGTTGATTGTTGTTGTGATTGGAATGATTATGGACGTTTTTACAACACATGATATTGCATGTTAAATATATATTTTCAAAAGATTTCTAAGTTATATAAATTAGTTAATAAAGCAAAATATTTTATTTAAAAACTAGATCTATCCACCAATATTTTGTTGACCCAAAACCTTTATATGCATGATACATGTACATGACTTGAGAGAGTTTGAAGTTGAAGACACGTAAGATATGCTTTTGCAATAAATGGGATTATTGTTAATGTTTTATTTATGCTATGGATATCGAATGAAAGTTATGTTGATTATATTATGTGTGACAAATCTAAATTGTTGCTTTTAAATACTTAAACTTATAATAGTGTCATAAGCTATGGGCAATCATCATGCCCCATACTATATCCGCTGCGGGTCAAGATGTGACAGATGTAATAGCTCTAGCCCTAACATATATTAACCAATCAAAACATCAATGTAAGTGAATAAATAAACAAATAGGTGCTAAAATAATTTTATCAAGCTATAACAATCTATATAAGTTCAAAATTGATCGTGTGAGGAGTATGTTATAAACTCGTTAAAACCAGTTTAAGACTTCCCCTCGAAATGAACACTTTTCTAAAGCAAAAAAAATAGATAGGGTAAATTCACTTACGTTTTTCTCTTTAAATTCTAAAAAAATACATTAAATTGATTGATTTCAAAATTTTGTGTGGATTTTTGTGTATTATTATTTATACAGATTCAATTAGGATACCCACTTCAAGTCATCTTTTTAAACAACGAAATACGTTTAATAATTCATGAACAATTTTTTTTGTTAATTTAGTTAAATGGATGAACATAAACATATGTTCATTTGCGTTCGTAAACGTTCTTTATGTTTGTTCGTTTATATTCGTTAAAATTAACTCATTTTTATGTTTGTGTTATGAATTGTTCATAAACATGAATGAACACGCTATATTTCTAAATGAATAATCATGAACACATAAAATAATCATTTTTATATATTAACAAATGATATGGTTTTTTATATAAAGAAAACACTTTCTAGTAAGAGTAAAACAATTTTTAGAAAGGATGATTTTCAAATATGAAAAAAAAAATTATTGAAAAGAAAACTAATGATGATAAAAGATTTGAATAAAAGTTATAAAAGAAGTTGAATGAAGTATTTTATTCAAATAAGAAAAAGTTATAAAAGAATGTTCTTTAAATATTTAAGAAAGTACAAAAAATAATGATAATAAAAGATAACAAAACGATAGCATAAGCAAAAGTGATTGAATTTCTATTAGTGTAAAACTTAAAGTAAGGGTACGTTTAATAAAAATAATAGAAATAAAGGTATGTTTAGCAGCCTTCTTAAAATATCCTAAATTTACGGATACAAACATTAATTCAACCTGTATATTTTCATCTTTTATAAAATAGCTAACATCTTGGTCCTAGATTAAACAAGATCAAGTATCATGATTGTTTTTCTTAAAAAAGAGAGTATTTTCTTATGAACCTATCACCGTACACATTACATGATTAATTGCGTGATTAATTACAAAACACTAAATTATTTTATGATGAAAAAGAACAAGCCTAATTAAGTTTTTTTAACAAATGGTTCATATTTATTGGTATTATTACTTCTTATATATAAAGGCCTATATTATGTACATAAAACACCATTAAACTAATTCGTTGATATGTCTTTTTTTTATTGATTTTTAAATGTTTACACACAGATATGTATATTGTTTGTTGGTGATATAACCATTAAATCTACATCTAAGTACGTTATATTTATATTGATAAACGAAATATGTTTACTTTTTTTCCTTAATATTTTAGGAGTGTTGAATAAAAAATAAATTTCAACCATTTTGTTATCTACTAAAATTTATAAGATTAAAATTCAACAATTTATTTTGTTATTCCTGTTCTTACAAAAAAAAACTCGTATTTTGCCTAGAACTCTCCCCACTCACCACACACACACACACACACATATATATATATATATATATATATGAAGACATAGGATTTGGTTCAATTAAGAATCAACACGAGTTGTGAGAACCATGAGAACTCCTCACTACCTACGTGATTTGGGCAACCTTTGTTTTTACACAAACGTAAAAGGGATTGTTATAAACTCATCCGTAAAAAAATACAAACAAAATTTGCATACGGCATTTTTTTTTGCTGAAACAAGTGATTTTTTTTTAGATTTTTGAGAATTTTTTTTTCGAAAAAACCTTTTGCAAGGCCTAGTTCTCATTGTTTTGACAACTAAAGTTGGTTCTCATTTTACCCTTTCCCATGAAGACATAAACACACACATGTGTGTGTATCTATATTACTATATAAAGCATTTCTTATGTCAAAATGATATATTCACATCAACTTTTAATATGGCGTATAAATGGTTAAGTTAAAATGCCTAACTTTTTACCATTTTCTTTCATTCATACCCTTATTCCCTTGATCAATGGCATTTATGTTTAATAAACATATATTATTTATTAGATTATTTATAAGTAATTAAAAATAAGCTTATGGATAATAAACTCATCACATTCATCAAGAATATATATTCATAAATACATTCTATTGATTTGTGTATTTAGACTAAAAGACTAATCAGTGAACCAAAATTAATCAAATTTAACATAAAGTATGTTTTGTAATTTTAGAGAAGTTAGTTAAAAATTTAGATGTAAATTGTCGACCACGCCGAAACGCGCAGGTTACCCACTAGATAAAAAATGTTGAAGTATACTATACAGTGTTTGTAACACCTCGTAAAATCGTGTCCAATAATATAGTGACACGTGTTGTATTTTTATTTTTAGTCTATTAAAGACTAATAGGGACTAAAGGTGTCAACATGCTTAAACTGAGCCTCTGAGTGACTTTTTGATGTCAACATGCATGATGATTAGCCTCTGAGTGACTGATATGTCAACATGCTTAAACATTAGAATCTGAGTGACTGATATGTCAACATGCTTAAACTTGGCCTTTGAGTGACTGATATGTCAACATGCCCAGCCTCTGAGTTTCTGATATGTCAACATGCTTAAACTTGGCCTCTAAGTGACTGATATGTCAACATGCCTAGACTCTGAGTGACATCGGAGTCAACATGCTTATAATGAGCCATTGAGTGATCCTTTACGAAGTCCTAACTCTCATACGTGCCACTTGTTGGACGAGAGAGGTTAATTCTGTAAATATGTGAAAGTTAGATGATGGAGGGGTTAAAGTATCAACATGTTAATTTATACCTCTCAGTGACCTTTTAACGAACCGAGATCTCGACAATGTCCGGGCATACTCCCGGGTACGCCAAATATTGGTTACGGAGGGTTAACTATGCTATAAAGGTGTTTTAGGAGGTTTTATAAGTTAAGGGGCTAAACTTGACAAACTTTGAAAATGGCCTTGAGGCGCTCGCGAGGCGTGAGAGGCCAGGCATGTGCCTCTCGCGGCCCGCCAGAGGACTGCATCTGCGGAATTTTTGCTTGGACTCCACACATACTGCCAAAAACCATTTGATTCGAAACCATCGTCTTCCAAACAGCTATGCCACGTTTTAGGATACTTGTAAGCTCCCTCTAACACCCCTTAACACCTGGCATTACCTCTTTCAAGCTCTACAGCTATAAATAGGTGCAATGCTTCACCATTTGAACTTCCACATTTTTCATTTATCACTCTATCTCCCTCCTCTGGAAGTTCCTAACTGAAAGGAGCATCCAACTTAGTTCAATTGCATCCCAAGGATCACTTGTAAGTGTTCCTTTCTCTTGCATTTTCGTTTATAGGCTTTTATAGCCAAAAGTCAAGCGTTTTATGGAAAACACCTTGACTTTTGGTTAATACCATTATGGTCTAGCCATTATTCGTAACGAACATGGCTAAGTGATCATGATAAGGTAGGTGTTAATCCCTTTAAAGGGCACCTCGTGAAGATCACGTTTGCTAGACCAATTGACGAGTCAAAGTTATTATATTAAAAAGTCAAACAAGCCATTTTTCGGAAATGTTATAATCTGAGCTTATATATGTTATGAAACATGTTTTGACACTTAAACAAGTTGGTAATAATTATTAGAACATGTAAGAACATGTTTGGCTCGTCAATTTCAGTTCTAGGGTCGGTTCGCAACCGAAAGTCGTGAAGTTTGACTTTTGCTATGACTTTCAATTCTGACCCGATTTAGATTAGTTAGCTACTAACCTAAAGTTTCATTATGATCGTAAAATAATGTAGCATGACCCCCTGAGGTTATATTACATGATCATAATCAGAATTAGAGTTTATGCACAAGTTCTGTAATTATGCCATTTTGACTAAAATGTCCTTTTTACATAAAATGAGGTTTAAATGATAATTAACTTGAAAATAAGTTTCCTACTGATGTAATATTATAAGTAGGATTATTTGGGATGTCAAACCAGATTATAAACTGAGTTTATGAACAAGTCCTTTTATTATGTCGATAAATGACGATAAAGCCCTTATGGCTCATGAAACGGTTTTAATCATACCTTTTCAAAATAAATCTTTTACCTACTGATATTTTATATTAAATAACATATCTAAGACATGTTAACCTAACCTTAACATCAGTTTACATTAAACATCGAATAAATTGTCATTTTACGACATAAGCGCCGTTTCGGCGCATAGTATGGTTTTAAACCATATTAATCAACCAAGAGTTGTTACCTACTGATTTCAAAACTTATTTATATATTTTTACAGTAGGTACATGACATAAACTCAGAATCCCAAATAATTTATAAAACTATGTGTAAAATGACCAAAATGCCCCTTCGGTGCATAATTTGGTCATAAAAGATAAATTACACATATAATCAATATCCTACTGATATTATATCATAAATAAGTTATTTTTCCAGAATACTTATGAGCATAACATTAAGTTATATTCGAGTTCCTTTTACAACGGTATGAAATTACCAAAATGGCCTTATGAGGCATAGTTTTATTTTAAAACCTTAACAGGCATGAAAGTTGATATCTTACTGATATTACAACTTATTTAAAGTATATGGAATATAGAACTTTTCCATGACTTATCCGGTTACCCGATATCGCTAATATGCGTACGGTTAGGTATATGTAATTAGTTTACGGAAATTAACCGAAACGGGTCTAACCTTGTCATTTAAGTCTCAAAATCCAGAATCTTTATAGTTTATCCATATTATACAAGTCAAAGTACTTGTTGAGATTAAACTACATTCTATCTGATCATCGTTTTATCTAGCATTATACGTTTTTGATCATGTACGCTACTCGCTCTAAGTCTACGACTTAAATAAGACCGTCAGTATTTAATTGGTTAGCTTATGTCATAATCCAGACTAGAGACTTGCCAATAAATGCTATCTACATTTAGTAATTTTGTGTACGACTGAGTTAATAAAATCTTGCGTTTAAATGAAGATTAGCTTAGGTAAATACTCTCGACTTATTTCCCCTATACGGGCTTGGGTTACGGTAAATTATTACCGCTTGGTCGGAAATGGGATCAATCGAATGCCGGATTGTGGCTAGTAAATCCGCATATTCCGTTTGTTCAGTTTTGTTTGATAACTTAAACATTGGGGGTTAACTACTGTGTCCTGGATATCCTCGGCTCATTACATGGCCATGACCTTAGCGCGGGTGTTAGGCATACACTTGACAGACGCTCAAATGCAATTACCCATAAAGTTGGGGATAACTCCGTGAGTTCGTAAGTGGTGTGTATGTTAATCATGTCTCGGTTTTTGCACTAGGCTCTGTATGTATGGACAAACAAGTGAATTTGTTAACAAGGTTACAAAGTAACTTTCCCAAGTTATAAAAGATTTTTGTGCCAAAGTGCACTTAAAATATTTTTAAATATTTTCAAAATGAGTCAGTTGGGTGTATTTACCAGCGAAAGCTGACGTATTTTCAAAAGACTAAGCTTGTAGGTACAATACGAAATAGGCTGGAAGTGCTCGGTACTGATAAGAGGATCTTGCAAATCCTAGATCTGCCCAAAGTCTGTTATAAACATTTTTCTACATTTTATGATCCGCCTGTGGATCTTCTATTACGAGTCTGTATATTATTTTGTACTTTAAACATTTGGTTTGTAATAGTAATTTAACTCCAAGACTTCCGTTGTGCTGTGTTTAATTTTCTATGATGATATCAACTTACGTCATGATACTCCCCACCCGGGCCCATCAGTGCTTGGGTTGGCTCTGGAAAGCTGGGGTGTGACAGTGTTTATCATAAGAATTTCCCTATTTATCATAAGGATTTCCCGTGCCTTGCAGTCGTGAAGCGCGAGTGCTTTTATATACATACACACACAACGCATATTTGAATATTTAACGTTTTTAGGTGAATTATGTTCTCGGCCCATACTATTGACTTCGCTACAACGCACGGGTTCCCCAGTAGTGTGTGTCTATATATATATATATATATATATATATATATATATATATATATATATATATATATATATATATATATATATATATAGGGTGGGGTTCTACAGTGTACACTTGTGTATTGATCATCAAATCCTAAAATACACTAATTTAAAAAAAACGAAAAATAGTGATTTTTCAAAAAAAATATTAAAAAATTATGTGTTTTTTTTAATTTTTTAGGTATTTTTTGTTGTGTTCACGTTGGTTCTCGCGGTTCTCGCAATAAATGGTGGTTCCTAACGAATCTGTTAGGAACCACCCGTCATTGCAATAACCAACGTGAACACAACCAAAAATACCTAAAAATATATTAAAAACACACAAAATTTTTTTTGTATTTTTTTAAAATCGCTATATTTCGTCACTTAAAAAATAAATAAATAATTCGAGTAACAATTATCAATGTAGATGTGCATATGTATTATTTCTTTGACAAATTCCGTAATACATTACTAGTATTACACAATTGCACTTTCATTTAAACTATCATCCGTAATACCATACGTTTTTTATATTACCAATATTAGAAATGCACATGTGAATCTATATGTATGAACATGATATAACGTGTTTTGGTAGACTAATTTGAGTACACCTTCCCTTTCATCAATGATATCATCCATCATACACTATCATTACCTTCTACCATCCATAATACTATCATTACCGATATGTATAATTTTTTCACTTTATGCACACATACATCAACGCCCTTCATACCATCCAAACAACATATTACATTATAAAGTGACAAATATAACCAAACCATCAACCACTAGATATAACTAACCAAAAACATGTATATGGGCCTAATTTAACATTCAAAATCACAAACTTTTTGTACCAAAACACGTTATATTATGGTCATACATAATGATGTACATGTGCATTTTTAATATTAGTAATGTAAAAAGTAGTGTATTACGGATGGTAGTTTAAATAAAAGTGTAAATGTCTAATACTTGTAATGTATTACAGAATTTGTCAAAATAATATGTTACAAATGAAACTTTGATGTAAAACAATAACTAAATAAAAAAGAAACTAATTATCATATTTTTGTTCTTGAATTTAAAACTATAAAATGCTAAAAAGCGATACGAATACACATAGCGTTTTTCTGAACGACAAAACACTTTATATGTATAGCTAATTCTTCTTAATAGCATAATGTCGCTTCAGCATTATTCTCTAGCCGTTTGTGATAATTCAATAAACTTTTAAAACTTTGTTATAAAAACGTGTATTTATATCTTTTTAGTACATAAAGATATCAAATTTACTAATGTTGGACTATTATAAACAAAGGGGTATGCATGCACACATATGTGTGTGAAATCGCCTAACCATTTCAATTAGTTACCATTTCAATTAGTGACGTTACAATTACATTATTAGTATAGTAGACAGAGATGATATTATCAAGAAAAAGTAAAAAAAAACTGTTTATTCCTTAAGTTGACTTTAAAGCAAAGATAAAAAAAATTTGAAGTGTTTATAAGTAAAGAGTTTATTGTATAAGGTCATCTTAGCATTTGTAAGTGTAGAATGACATAAGCATTCAACATGTGTCCGACAGTGAGAATATATGAAATGCCCTTATAGTTGTCCACAAATTGCGCCAACTTATATAAACAATTAGGCAAAGTTATAAACATAAATAATTATGCATGATATCTTGCGACCGATATAATTATGCAATATGTGTAAATAATAACACTACGTATATAAATAGTTAAACAACATGTATATAATTATGTATATAAGAGTAACCATGTTATCACATGGTAAATCAATGTTTTAGCAAAAAAAGTCATTTTTATAGAAATTATACTAAAGTATTATACTCATAAAAAGACTTTTTTTTTTCATTTTATGATATAACGTTTATAAAAAAAATAATATTGTGTACTAAAGTTATTGATTTTAAAAAGAAGTATGGAACTAGGTTTAAACCAAAATAAGTCAACCAAAAAGGCTTTTTTCGTCTTTCCGTTTCAGTCAAGGTCCCATGTGACTTCACACAATTTGTATAATAACTAGTAAATTTTCTCGCGCGATGTGACGGCTGTAAATGTAAATTAATCGGGATTTTTGAAGTAAAGATCTGAATCTTTTCTAAACAAAAGTTACGTCAAAACGTAAATAAAATAAAGTGCATAATAATATGCACGGAAACGTATTATATATGGCCCGACTTATTTGCGAAAGAAATTTACGTCGAACACCAACCTAAACTTATACCGACACGTACATAAAAGTAAGTAAAAAATATGTTTTTTAACTTAAAAATGGTACCACGTGTTGCGATGGACCCGAAGCGTAAAGTAAGTCGAATTTGTAAAACAAAATTTATGTCAAAACGTAGATAAACTGAAAACGTACAAAAAAATATATTATATCTAAGCCTACCCATTTTCAAAAAAACGTAATCAACTTGAATTTATACGACACGTACCTAAATATAAGCACGTAAAAATGATTATTGTTTTTTTAGAAAGTTGAAGGGTCGTAACTATCAATACTAAAAGTTGAAGGGTAAAGTCTTTAACAAAAACTTACTAAAAGACAAAAAACAGAAAAACGTAATCAACTTAAACTTATAATGACACGTACATAAATATAACCACGTAAAAATGATTATAATTTTTTTAAAAATTGAAGGGTTATAAGTGTCATTACTAAATATTATAGGGTAAATGCTAAAGTAAATAAAAAGTTACTAAAAAACAAAAGAACCCTCGTTTATCACATATTTAAATTCGAATCCATAAAGTCTACAAATGCAAGTTTGATGTACATAATGATGTGTATGTGCCTTTTTTAATATTAGTTTACGTTATATCATGGTCATGCAAAATGATGTACATATGCATTTTTAATATTAGTAATGTAAAAAGTAGTGTATTACGAATGGTAGTTTAAACAAAAGTGCAAATGTAGAATACTTGTAATATATTACGGAGTTTGCCAAAATGATACATATGCAATTATTGTTACTCGAAAAAATTTTCTAGTGATAAAATATAACGATTTTTTTTAAAAAAATATTAAAAAAATTTGTGTGTTTTAAGGCATTTTTTGTTCACATTGGTTCTCGCAATAAGAGTTGTTCTCAAATGAATGGACATATATATATATATATATATATATATATATATATATTATATATATATATATAAGGGATAGAAAAAAACTTATATTAGTTAAGAAAATTAAGAAACTCAAATGAATGGACATCCTTCACCAGGTCATACAACTTTTGTAGACTTACGTGTAACAAAAAGAGGTTGCCATGTGTTACGTGTAACAACTTTTGCAGACTTTCAACTTTTTCTGAAAAAGTAAAAATTCTTACATAACATGTAGAAGCCTCTGCTTGTTACACGTAACATATCTGCAAAAAGGTGTAACAAGTGACAAAATGAGATCCATTCATTTGGGTATCTTAGTTTTCTTAACTAATATGAGATACATTCCTATAATATCCATATATATATATATATATAGGTGAATTATAAGGAGAAATTCCAATTGAGTTGCAAAAACTCTGAAAATCTAATGGATGTATATAATGTTGGCACGTGTTACACTTTTTTGCTGCAACATTTACTGATACTGACACACTTTTCGTAATTGTGGAGAGAGGAGAGAGAATATGTTACACTTTTCTAGTTATTCACAGTTTTTGTAACTCATTTGTAACACATATTTATTGTGTTTTGATGGCAATTTTTTAAATTATATAAAGTGTATGGATTTTAGAACTTATAATTTATGAAGTTTTTATTTGTAAAGTGCGTAACAAGCATACATTTTTTACAGCGAGTTTTTTATATAACAATTTCAGCTGGCATATTTTTTGTGTTAGATGAGAGAGGAAAGAGAAAATTGTAACACTTTACACTTTTTATCAGATTGTACCATTTATCTGAAAAAGTAACTTTTTGTACATTTTTAATATCCATCATTGATGAAATAAGATGGATGATAGAGATGAGTATTTATAAGTTTCTTTACTAAAATGGGTTTTCGATTTATGATTTTTGTATATATATACACCAAATATCAAATATAAAGTGGAATTCTATAAAGCATACAATCACAAGAGGATCAACACTGGTAGGCAGTGGAGTGACGGCTGCCTATTGGTCCCCTTTTTAAGGTTTTTTTTTTCTTTTGATTTTTTGTAACTTTTTATTTACTTAAGCATTTACCCTTCAATATTTAGTAATGACACTTTAATATTAGTAATGTAAAAAGTAGTGTATTTTTAGTTTACGTAAAAAATGCACATTTACCATGATATAACATATCTCCACGAGCGCCAACAACTCGAGAACGAGTTTTGGAATCTCAAGCAAGTTGGGGGTGACAACCTCGGTCTCACTACTAGGTTTAAACAGCTTAGTATACTATGCCCTGGCCAAGTCGATTCAACCGACAACGCTATAGCCAAATACATTCGAGCCATCCCTTCTTCTTTCTCTAACTACGTTAAGTCCGCTCAACCGAAAACCCTAGAGGACACTTATGGCCTCGCTGCCAAGTTTAACTATACCCTGCTTATGATGGAGCCTTCGAGATGAAGGGTTCAACCAAAGCTTCTCACCAAGCCACCACGAAACCAACCCCTGAACCTACACCTACTAAACCACCCACCAGAAACAACAACAACAGAAACGGTAGGAAGCGGAAGGCTTCAAACCAAAATGTCACGGTTGTTACTCAGCAAAACCTTCCACAACAATAGCTAGCCTTAACCCAAAACCCTGAACCAGCCAAACGAGGCTACACAGGGACTCTTCCCAAGTGTGCAACTTGTACCTATCACCACCCTACTACTGCACCATGCCACCTTTGCACTACGTACAATAGGTTCGGACAGTTCAACACCCATTATCGTTTTGGCCAAAAGCCCCCAGGTAACCAAACCCAACCACCTGGCCAAAACCAGGTCCAACAGCCAGCAAACAATGGTCGTGCTTGTTACGAGTGTGGTGACCCTAATCACCTTAGCAACGTTTGCCCTCAATGCAACCAGGCTCAACAGCAAGCTCCTCATGGACGAGCCTTTGTCATCATTGCTGCCCAAGCCAAGAACAACAATGACGTCATCAACGGTACGTTCCTAGTAAACAATGTTTATGCTTCATGTTTATTTGACACTGTTGCAGATAAGAGTTTTGTATCCACTGAATTAGAACAAATGCTTAAGTGTAGACGCTCTAAGTTCCCAAAATCGTTTAATGTCGAAGTTGTTAATGGCAAATCCATTCTTGTCAATTCCATTCTTTCTAATTGCACACTTGATCTTAATGATCACAAGTTTTCGAGTGACCTCATACCCATCAAATGGGTAGTTTCGATATCATCAGCTTCGAAAGGTTCATGCTGAGGTCATTTGTTCTGAGAAATTCATTCGTATTCCCCTTCCTTTTAGTGATTCGTTACGCGTCTATGGTGAGAAACCTTCTAAAGGTCTCAAACTTATGTCGTGTACTCAAGCGAACAAATATTTACGCAAAGAGTACTTTGCCTTTCTTGCCAAATTGTGGAAAAGAAGGATAAAGCAGAAAGCATAAGTGATTTTCCTATTGTTTGCAATTTTCCCGACGTTTTTCCTGAAGATCTACCTGGTCCTCCTTCTCCTTGTTCTATTAATTTTCATATTGACCTCATTCCTGGAGCAACTCCTATTGCTAAAGCTCCTTACCATCTCGCACCATCAGAAATGCAAGAGCTGTCAAGCCAACTTCAAGAATTATTTGATAAAGGCTTTATACGCCCTAGTACTTCTCCATGGGGCGCTCCTGTCCACTTTGTTAAGAAGAAGGATGGGTCGTTTCACATGTGCATCGATTATCGCAAACTTAACAAACTCACTATTAAGAATCGCTACCCTCTTCCTTGTATTGATGACCTATTCGATCAACTTCTAGGCGCAACGTGCTTTTCAAAAATCGATCTCCATTCTAGCTATCATCACCTTCCAGTCCTCGAAGAGGATATTCTCAAAACCGCCTTTCGTACTAGATACGGACATTACGAGTTTGTGGTTATGCCCTTCGGATTAACCAATGCGCCTGCGGTTTTCATGGATTTGATGAACCGTGTGTGTAAACCATACTTGGACCTCTTCGTGATCGTTTTCATAGACGATATCCTCATCTACTCCAAGACGCAAGACGAGCACGAGCGACACTTGAGCCATCCTTGAACTCTTACGTGGTCAATAGTTGTACGCCAAATTCTCCAAGTGTGAATTTTGGTGATCAGAAGTTCAATTTCTCGGACATGTTCTGAACGAGAAAGGCATACATGTAGACCCTGCAAAGATTGAAGTTGTTAAGAATTGGATCGCACCTAAATCTCCGTCTGAAATTTGTTGTTTCCTTGGATTAACGAGTTACTATTGCCGATTCATTTCCAACTTCTCAAAGATCGATGTTCCCTTCACTTCCTTGATTCAAAAAGACAAACCTTTTGTTTGGGGATCTGAACTATAGGAGTCTTTCCAAAGGCTGAAGGACATGCTTTGCAATGCTCCTATCCTAGTTCTTCCTGATGGTAACGATGACTTCGTCGTGTATTGCGATGCATATAACCAAGGTCTTGGTTGTATACTCATGCAATGAGACAAGGTTATCGCGTACGCTTCGAGGAAACTCAAAATTCATGAGAAGAAGTACACTACTCACGACCTTAAACTTGGTGTAGTTGTTTTTGCGTAAAGATTTGGCGACACTTTCACTCATACACTCAAAATCTCGGATTCGTCGCAGATCATTCCCAGACCCTTCTACGTGAGTTCAGCTCACTTTTGCTAGCAACATCTTATTCTTCATCTCCTTTTCTTTTGTACCAAGTATAGAGGCTGACTAAGTTCATCATCCTCAATAGGATTGGACTTACGTTTCAGCAAGTGTGAGAACTTTGGGAGCCTTGGCTACCCGAATTAAGTTCCACACGTCACTTGAACATTTTGTATATTTACTTTCTATTCATTCATGACCAACCGGGTTTATCAACTATGTTGATGAACTTTGAGCTTTGGTGAATCATACAACGAGGTATTCCTACCTCCTTGCTTGACATCTATGACATATCTGATGGACTAAGTATATAATTATATAAAACACGAATTTTCCTTATAAACTGTTCAGAATCATGACACTATCAAATAATGATTTAGTGTTGTGATCTTAGACTATTCTGCCTCGTTCCTAAACTCCCCATTCAAAGAAACAATGTTGAAATGGGTGTTAAACGAGCTAAAGCATTCAAGAACTGTCACTATGCACGAAGTGGTCAGCCCACTTCACATGAATTGGAGCATTCCATGTTTTCTTACCGTACTTTTTGACTCCGAATCCGCGTCTTTCGTTAAGCATAGTCTATTCACTCACCTCTCTTTACCCTTTATAGGGTAACTTCGGTGTTCATCACTTCAACATTCCAACCCAATGCCTTGTGTGTTGAACTATACTTTAACATGTATTATAGGATGACGATATTATGGATGATGCCTTGAATCTAGTAGGATGAACTAGAAACTCGCTTTTAATATAGTCTTATGCTGTATCATGTTTCTTGAATAAGGTGTTATACTTGTATTCTGAAATTTCATTGTTGTATTTTGTTTCCATAGCCATGTAATTGAATTTTAGAAATGAGATGAAATATTGTTACTTCTTAATTATTTATCACAATTTTAGTGTTATGTTGTCTCGATCAATCTTACTACGTCCGCCCCGATGATTCCGCCATCGGTTGGGGTGTGAAAGATATCTCCATCAATTCTCAACCTTTTCATGTGACTCCAATCCCTAAACTTATTTATTTTTCATGCTCTACAAAACCCTATCATCAAATCTGCATTTGTAGACTCTATGGATTCGAATTTAAATACGTGATAAACTAGGGTTCTTGAGTTTTTGAAATTGGGGCTTTTGATTCTTAAAACTTGTTTTTGTGATATTGAAATTAGGATATTGCTTATTATCATATTAGATTAGTTTAGGTAAATTTTGGGAATTTTCGGACTTGGAATGGATTTATTAGGAATTTTAGCATATTATATTAATTTATAAATTATGGGACAAATACTAATTTATGAGAATATTATATCTCAAACTACATAATCTGAATTTTTTAGTAATTCATTAGATGTAGAATTTTAACAACAAATTTCGTATTTAATCATGTAATTGATTATATTTTGTAGTTTGATTAAATTGGAAAACTAGTAATAATATTTCTTTAAAAATTGACTAGATTGTTATTAAAAAAATAAATCCTTATGACAACAATAATATTCTTATTTTAGTTATAATGATTTGTCAAATGGTTAGAAATTTATGGATTGTTATTTAAGAATTTTCTAGAAATAGTAACCACAAAAATACAATAACATTTACAAATTATGCCATTTATTCCTATACAAACTTATGTTATTATTTTCCCATTAAAAACTCATATAGTTATTTTATATTATGTCCCAACAAAGTGTATATTTATTTTATCAAGGCATATTTGAAATTATATAACCATTTATTAGGAAGTTGGGTAGTTAAATAGTAATATTGTTAGAGATTTGTTATTACGAAATTGTAAGAATTTCGAGAACGACAAAATTGATTAATGACATTACCATTCGAAGTTATATATAAATATTGAAATAATATTTATTACAAAGGTCTCCAAATCAAGAACCCCAATCACTAGACTCATTATATCATTCCTTTTAATTTAGAATTAATTTTAATTTAGGGTGTTTCGGTCATTTGATTTATGTCATATAATCGTGCGGAAATTCTCGTGGATCATTTCTTTGCAACCAGTAAGTAGATCTATTTCTCTCCCCTTTTAGTTATTAAATATTTTTGGGGAGTATCATGTGTCATGTTTTTATGTTGTTTTCGGTTGATTAAAGAACATGCAAAGTCAATGTGTCACTGTGTGTATCGTGTTTATTGTTTCTATTATTTCTAGTATTTATGGTTGCAAATACGTGTGTCTATGTGTTTACTCTCTTTGTGTCATAGGTTTCGCGTGAATCCATTTGGCTGAATAGGTTCCCCACGGTCATGGGTTGTAGCCTAGTATCGCCACCAATATTAAACTCGCTATTTGGGGCTTGAGACTAATTCATGCTATAGTATTTGAGTTTATTGTTTCTATTGTATCTATATTGTGATTGTGGGGGTTTGTTGATTGTTGTTGTTGTAATGCCTCGCATTTCCGTAAAATTTTATTTTAGGACATACGTGTCGTACCGCTAAATTACCTATTTGTCTATTTTTTATCATTGTTATTATTATTTATTTGCTCATTCTTTTTATAAATAATAATAATAACAATAAAGATAATAATAATAATTATAATAATAATAACAACAAATGAAATAATACGTCATTTATATGAAACTCACGTTCGAACATGGGGCTCTTAACTTGACCGGGCCGTTCGTGTATCCTAGAAACTAGCTAGCGGGCCTTAGCCCAACACAAACCTAACCTAAATCCTTAAACCCTAAATATATTACACACACAACAACACACACTTCAGCCGCACCACCCACACCCTCACTGCCCCTTCCCCAACTCCGGCTACCTGAGACGATTCCGGCGACTTCCGGCGCCACTCGGTTCTCCGGCAAACCACCATAACCACCCTCCATCCCTCACTCCCCTCTTTTCTCTTACTTCAACCACCCACCGACACCATCATTGGTGTCCGCGACATCTGTATAACGGCAGCAGCGGCGACAGGAGAGTCGGCGCTCCATCGCCGGCGATGACGGTGGCGTTCGGCGGCGGGACAGAGAGAGAAAAAGAGAAACGCGAAAAAAGAGACAGGAACCGTAGAGAGAGGAAGTTGTAGTAAGAGAGATGGACAACGGCAGCACTGACGACGAAAATACATCGGTGCGGCGGCCAAGTCATTTCCGGCTGGCCGGCGGCGGCTTACGGCAGTTCTGGGACTCGGTTATGCAATCGGGTCTCATCTCAGTTCACGTTCGCTCCAGATTCGAGCTCGGGTCAAATTTGGTCCGGTTTCTCCTCGGGTCAGATTTGGTCCAGTTTCTCCTCGGGTCAGATTTGGTTCAGTTTTTCGCAGGGTCGTCGTCGAACAGTTTTAGTACGGGTCAATATGGTCAGATTGATGCTCAGTTGGGCTCGAGTCTCGGGTCGGACACGGTCGACGCTTCGACAAGGGACTTGGTACGATCCTCTAACGACGCAATTTCTATTTATCATGTTTCATGTATATTGTTTCATGTGCTTTAGCGCGAACCGATACCCCTAGTAATTTAATTAAACTTTTGTACTAAGCAAAGAATTCTTATATAATTACTCTTAATAACTATTTACATTCGAACCGACACATTGGTATATTATTTGTTGAGTTTTGACAATTTTAACAACAACTTATGTTGTCAAGATTCGTCCAAAAACAAGAGGGAACTCTGCCCGTTTAAATTTTGTCAAAACCTACATATTTATCAATTACACGCCTCATCGAGATATATATGTTTATCTATTAAACTTTTTCAAAAATAAACATATTTATTATGTTTTCGTCAAAAGTATATATATATATATATATATATATATATATATATATATATATATATATATATATATATATATATATATATATATATATATATATTTGCTACATATTCGCTACGTTGATGAACGTATCAAAACTCAAACGAAGTTTACGCAATAAGTATTAAAGTGTATATTTATTTCTTTATAACACTTCTATAACTCTCTTTCGCCCATGCGAGGTGACCTCTGTATACATCGTTCGACCGGCAACTCTTCATGAAAGTTACAATGGAAGCTTAGCAAAAATGTGAGCATACTCGACCCCTTTTTACACTTTAACGTATTTTGGAGTGCAACATGTACAAATTAACAAATTTATATTATACGATATTAAATATGTTCAAATTACTAAACATATTACCAGTTATGCTTAGGTGAGTTATACGTGTTAGTTCAAATTCGTCTATTTCATGCTATTTGTTATGCTTGAGCTGTTTACGCTTATTTGTCTCAACTCGTATTCACATGTTATTATTATGCATAAGATGCCATGTATGCTAGATAAAGAATTCAGTTATATGCTATCGTTATGCGGAAGTCGTCTACATATATGTGCAATTTGATTTGAACATACACTTGTCGTGATTAAAACAAAGTTTTATACTTATAATTATTTTCAAACTTGTATGCTCGCCAATACTTTTGTATTGATCCATGATTTTAATACATGTTGCAGGGTTGCTGACGATGCAAAGAATCTAGTAGGATTGCCTAGAAACGCGTTAAAATTCTAAATACTTTTGTATCGTATTTTATTTCAACATGTTGTATTTGTTTCGAAACCATATATTAACTGTTATTAATGAAATGAAATTGTATTTTTTTGTGACATGATTAAATTTCGTATTTTCTGATTTAAAGCGATGTAAAATGTAATTATTAAACACTCGACACAAATAGCGTTATGAAGCTTCTAGCAATCTAGTTTTCGTTTCACTCCGATGTTTCCGCCATCGGTTGGGGTGTGATAGATTGGTATCACAGCCATAACTATAGGGAATTAGGTAAAATTGCCATGTTCGACCTAGTCTATAGTTTAAGTACCATACTCTTGACCATTTGTGATACTTGTCTAAATTGTTATTCTTTCTATCATGCTCCTCCCCCTTTTGGTCTTAAAACTTACAATATGTCTTTCCAAAGACATGAAACACAATACACATTTTTGAGAATATTCTTTTTCCACAATCGAAATAACTCATCAAAACATGGGTGATTCCCACCATTGGTGAAAAATTTCAATCCACTCTACATGTTATTTTGTGCGAAATTCACCATCAAGTCAGGAGTGATATCCATATCTTGATGTGAGTTTCTATTTCATAATCTAGTGGATCTTTATTGACGATCCGAGATTATATCTTGATACGTTCAATAAACCACAATTTGGGGACGAAATTGTCAAGACAGGATTGACATCCACACCTTGATGACTGGTCCCGCTCCTCAATTTTCAATCTCGCCAAAGTTTCATGTATTTCGATCAAATTAGGGACATGTACTAACTGGAAGGGTAAAGTACCGTTAATCACTTGGCGACGAGAGTATTATACATATTAGGCCAAATCATGTCTCCCTAATTCGAAAGGACTTACGAGTCACCTTGGAATAGTCGAAGTTTCTAAAACTGAAACACTCCAACATTTTAACAAGCCTCTCTTTTATGCTATCTTACATTTTATGCTATATAATTCTTATTCTTTCATTTTTATTTCAATGTCACACTATACTAAAATCGAATTTATGCACGACAAACTTCACATTTATACTAAATCTATTACACAATGATTCTATAGGTGCATACTAAACATCATACTGTTTTATGATTACTGGAACATTTTATGTGATAAACTCGTTGTAAAACCACACCTTAACATGTATAGCGCTTGCATAGTGCTATAGGAGTAGCGCCCGCCCGTATTCTTGAGGTCATGTTAAGTAAACTATTTAATACTAAGTAAACTATTTTACACTATGTTTCGATAATATTAACTAGTCAACATTGCATACACGATGGTTTTACTTGTTTATTCACATGTTTATGCGGTAGACTCGTCATTAACTTTGATCAAGCCACACCTTAACATGTATAGCGCTTGTGTAGCGCTATAGGAGTGATGCCCGCCCGTATTCTTGAGGTCATGTTAAGTAAACTATTTTACACCCTCTTCATTGGGTAGTCTACATTGCGGTACATGATGGTTTGACCTGTTTATTCACATGCCAATAATCCATTAATCTTGGTTAACTAAAATATATCATTTGTATTGTACACGAATGTGCATATACGCACACTTACACTTATACTCATACTTATACACTATACTCTCTCATACTTAAATACAATTATACTTGTATACTTTAGACTCTATATACGCTATCATTCTCACTCGTAATACGCTAATAAACCCTGTTCGTGACACAGAACGTAACATGGCATTGATTAGCGAAACAGACGTAATATGGTATGAACATGGTGGATACGCCGCTGGTACTTCCTATATATAAATGTTAGTGCCATATTACCAATGTTTCGTAAAACGTGCCATGAGAAATTCGGTGTTTCACTGCTATGTTTAATACAAACTTTAATCACTCACCACTCGTTTATTGATTATACCCATACATACTTCGAAGTGCCATCTTCCTAAAGCCTTCCTCTTGAATGAATTTCGGGACGAAATTCCCTAAAGTAGGGGAGACTATAACGTCTCGCGTTTCCATAAAATTTTATTTTAGGACATACGTGTCGTACCGATAAATTACCTATTTGTCTATTTTTTTATGATTGTTATTATTATTTATTTGCTCATTCTTTTTATAAATAATAATAATAACAATAAAGATAACAATAATAATAACAATAATAATAATAATAATAATAATAATAATAATAACAACAAATGAAATAATACGTCATTTATATGAAACTCGCGTTCGAACACGGGGCACTTAACTTGACCGGGCAGTTCGTGTATCCTAGAAACTAGCAAGCGGGCCATAGCCCAACACAAACCTAACCTAAATCCTAAAACCCTAAATATATTACACACACAACAACACACACTTCAGCCGCACCACCCACACCCTCACTGCCCCTTCCCCAAGTCCAGAGACCGGAGACGATTCTGGCGACTTCCGGCGCCACTCGGTTCTCCGGCAAACCACCATAACCACCCTCCATCCCCCACTCCCCTCTTCTCTCTCACTTTAACCACCCACTGACACCATCATTGGTGTCCGCGACATCTGTATAACGGCAGCAGCGGCGGCAGGAGAGTCGGTGCTCCCTTGCCGGCAATAACGATGGCGTTCGGTGGCGGGACAGAGAGAGAAAGAGAGAAAGCCGAAAAGAGAGACAGGAACCGTAGAGAGAGAAAGTTGTAGTAAGAGAGATGGACAACGGCAGAACTGACGACGACAATACATCGGTGCGGCGGCCAAGTCGTTTCCGGCATCAAACAGCCGTGGTTCTGGCCGGCGGCGGCTTACGGTAGTTCTGGGGCTCGGTTTTGCAATCAGGTCTCATCTCAGTTCACGTTCGCTCCAGATTCTAGCTCGGGTCAGATTTGGTCCGGTTTCTCCTCGGGTCAGATTTGGTCCAGTTTCTCCTCGGGTCAGATTTGGCCAGTTTCTCCTCGGGTAAGATTTGGTTCAGTTTCTCGCAGGGTCGTCATCGAACAGTTTTGGTACGGGTCAATATGGTCAGATTGATGCTCGGTTGGGCTCAATTCAACTCGGGTCGAACACGGTCGACGCTTCGACACGGGACTTGGTACGATCCTCTAACGACGCAATTTCTATTTATCAAGTTTCATGTATATTGTTTCATGTGCTTTAGTGCGAACCGATACCCCTACTAATTTAATTAAACTTTTGTACTTAGCAAAGAATTCTTATATAATTACTCTTAATAACTATTTACATTCGAACCAACACATTGGTATATTATTTGTTGAGTTTTGACAATTTTAACGACAACTTATGTTGTCGGGATTCGTCCAAAAACAAGAGGGAACTCTGCCCGTTTAAATTTCGTCATGACCTACATATTTATCTATTACACGCCTCATCGAGATATATATGTTTATCTATTAAACTTTTGTCAAAAATAAACATATTTATTACGTTTTCGTCAAAATATATATATATATATATATATATATATATATATATATATATATATATATATATATATATATTTGCAACATATTCTCTACGTTGATGAACGTATCAAAACTCAAACGAAGTTTACGAAATAAGTATTAAAGTGTATATTTATTTATTTATAACACTTCTATAACTCTCTTTCGCCCATGCAAGGTGACTCGGTATACATAGTTCGACTGGCAACTCTTCACGAAAGTTACAAAGAAAGCTTAGCAAAAATGTGAGCATACTCGACCTCTTTTTACACTTTAACGCATTTTGGGGTGCAACATGTACAAATTAACAAATTTATATTATACGATATTAAATATGTTCAAATTACCAAACGTATTACTAGTTATGCTTAAGTGAGTTAAACGTGTTAGTTCAAATACGTCTATTTCATGCTTTTTGTTATGCTTGAGCTGTTTACGCTTATTTGTCTCAACTCGTATTCACATGTTATTATTATGCATAAGATGCCATGTATGCTAGATAAAGAATTCAGTTATATGCTATCGTTATGCGGAAGTCGTCTACATATATGTGCAATTTGATTTAAACATACACTTGTCGTGATTAAAACAAAGTTTTATACTTATAATTATTTTCAAACTTGTATGCTCGCCAATACTTTTGTATTGATCCATGATTTTAATACATGTAGCAGGATTGCTGATGATGCAAAGAATCTAGTAGGATTGCCTAGAAATGCATTAAAAATTCTAAATACTTTTGTATCGTATTTTATTTCAACATGTTGTATTTGTTTCGAAACCATGTATTAACTGTTATTAATGAAATGAAATTGTATTTTTTTGTGACATGATTAAATTTCATATTATCTGATTTAAAGTGATATAAAATGTAATTATTAAACACTCGACACAAATAGCGTTATGAAGCTTCTAGCAATCTAGTTTTCGTCTCACTCCGATGTTTCCGCCATCGGTTGGGATGTGATAGTTGTCATTGGAATGATTATGGACGTTTTTACAACACATGATATTGCATGTTAAATATATATTTTCAAAAGATTTCTAAGTTAAATAAATCAGTTAATAAAGCAAAATATTTTATTTAAAAACTAAATCTATTCACAAATATTTTGTTGACTCAAAACCTTTGAATGCATGATACAGGTACATGACTTGAGAGAGTTTGAAGTTGAAGACACGTAAGATATGCCTTTGCAATAAATGGGATTATTGTTAGTGTTTTATTTATGCTGTGGATATCGAATGAAAGTTATGTTGATTATATTCTATGATTATGTGTGACAAATCTAAATTGGTGCTTTTAAATTATAATAGTGTCATAAGCTATGGGCAATCATCATGTCCCATACTATATTCGCTGCGGGTCAAGATGTGACAGATGTTATAGCTCTAGCCCTAACATATATTAACCAATCAAAACATCAATGTAAGTGAATAAATAAACAAATAGGTGCCAAAATAATTTTATCAAGCTATAACAATCTATATAAGTTCAAAATTGATCGGTGTGAGGAGTATGTTATAAACTCGTTAAAACCAGTTTAAAACTTCCCCTCGAAATGAACACTTTTCTAAAGCAAAAAAAATAGATAGGGTTAATTCACTTACGTTTTTCTCTTTAAATTCTAAAAAAATACATGATATTGATTGATTTCAAAATTTTGTGTGGATCTTTGTGTATTATTATTTATAGAGATTCAATTAGGATACCCACTTCAAGTCATCTTTTTAAACAACGAAAAACGTTTAATAATTCATGAACAATTTCTTTTGTTGATTTAGTTAAATGGGTGAACATAAACATATATTTTATTTGTTTATTTACGTTCGTAAATGTTCTTTATGTTTGTTCGTTTATATTCGTTAAATTAACTCATTTTTATCCGTTTACATTATGAATTGTTCATAGACAAATGAACACGCTATATTTCTAAATGAATAATCATGAACTCATAAAATAATCATTTTTATTTACTAACAAATGATATGGTTTTTTATATAAAGAAAAACACTTTCTAGAAAGAGTAAAACAATTTTTAGAAAGGACGATTTTCAAATATGAAAAAAAAAACTTTATTGAAAAGAAAACTAATGATGATAAAAGATTTAAATAAAAGTTATAAAAGAAGTTGAATGAAGTATTTTATTCAAATAAAAAAAAGTTATAAAAGAATGTTTTTTAAATATTTAAGAAAGTAAAAAAAAATAATGATAATAAAAGATAACAAAACGATAGCATAAGCAAAAGTGATTGAATTCTATTAGTGTAAAACTTAAAGTAAGGGTACGTTTAATAAAAATAATAGAAATAAAGGTACATTTAGCTGACTCCTTAAAATATTTCAAATTTACGGATACACACATTAATTCAACATGTATATTTTCATCTTTTATAAAAAAAAAAAGATCTTGGTCCTAGATTAAACAAGATCAAGGATCATGATCGTTTTTCTTAAAAAAGAGAGTATTTTCTTATGAACCTATCACCGTACACATTACGTGATTAATTACAAAACACTAAATTATTTTAAGATGAAAAAGAACAAACCTAATTAAGTTTTTTTAACAAATGGTTCATATTGGTATTATTACTTCTTATATATAAAGGCCTATATTATGTACATAAAACACCATTAAACTAATTCGTTGATATGTCTTTTTTTATTGATTTTTAAATGTTTACACACAGATATGTATATTGTTTGTTGGTGATATAACCATTAAATCTACATATAAGTACGTTATATTGATAAACGAAATATGTTTATTTTTTTTTAATATTTTAGGAGTGATGAATAAATAATAAATTTCAACCATTTTGTTATATACTAAAATTTATAAGATTAAAATTCAACAATTTATTTTGTTATTTATGTTCTTGCGAAAAAATCGTATTCTGCCTAGAACTCTCCCCACTCACCATACACACTTACATACATACATACATACATACATACATACATATGTACGAAGACATAGGATTTGGTTCAACTAAGAACCAACAAGTTGTGAGAACCATGAGAACTCCTTACTTCCTACGTGATTTGGACAACCATTGTTTTTACACAAACGTAAATGGAATTGTTATAAACTCATCTGTAAAAAATACAAACAAAATTTGCATACGGCATTTTTTTTTGTTTTTGATGAAACAAGTGATTTTTTTTAGATTTTTGAGAATTTTGTTTTTGAGAAAACCTTTTGCAAGGCCTAGTTCTCATGGTTCTCACAACTCAAATTGATTCTCATTTTACCCTTTCCCATGAAGACATAAACACACACATGTGTGTATCTATATTACTATATAAAGCATTTCTTATGTGAAAATGATAAATTCCCATCAACTTTTAAGATGGCGTATAAATAGTCAAATTAAAATGCCTAACTTTTTACCATTTTCTTTCATTCATACCCCAATTCTCTGATCAACGACATTTATGTTTAATAAATATATACTGTTTATTAGATATTTATAAGTAATAAAAAATAAGCTTATAGATAACAAACTCATCACATTCATCAAGAATATATATATTCATAAATACATTCTATGGATTTGTTTATTTGGACTAAAGGACTAATAAGTGAACCAAAATTAATTAGATTTAACATAAAATGTGTTTTGTAATTTTGGAGAAATTAGTTAAAAATTTAGATGTAAATTGTTGACTCCGCTGAAACGCGCAGGTTACCCACTAGATAAAAAATGTTGACGCATTATCCACTTACACACAATGCATATTTGAATATTTAACGTTTTTAGGTTTGAATTATGTTCTCAGCCCATATTATCCACTCCGCTGCAACGCATGGGTTCCCCGCTAGTGTGTGTGTGTATATATATATATATATATATATATATATATATATATAGGATGGGGTTCTATAGTGTACACTAGTGTATTTTCATCGTCAGATCTTGACCATTGATTTACACTTGTGTATTGATCATCAAATCGTAAAATACACTAATTTTTTTAATAACGAAAAATAGTGATTTTTCAAAAAAAAAATTTAAAAAAATCATGTTTTTATTTATTTTATTTTTTAGGTATTTTTGGTTGTGTTCACATTGGTAGTGTATTTAGACTTAAGCCTTTGTCATCACTGCTGCCCAAGCCAAGAACAACAACGACGTCATCAACGGTACGTTCCTAGTAAACAATGTTTATGCTTCATGTTTATTTGACACTGATGCAGATAAGATTTTGTATCCACTGAATTTGGACAAATGCTTAAGTGTAGACGCTCTAAGTTGCCAAAATCGTTTAAGTCCAAATACACTACTTTTTACATTACTGATATTAAAGTGTCATTACTAAATATTGAAGGGTAAATGCTAAAGTAAATAAAAAGTTACTAAAAATGAAAAGAAAAGAAAACCTTAAAAAAGGGACCAATAGGCAGCCGTCACTCCACTACCTATCACTGTTGATCCTCTTGTGATTGTATGCTTTATAAAATTCCACTTTATATTTGATATTTGGTGTATATATATACGGAAATTATAAATCGAAAACCCATTTTATTAAATAAACTTATAAAAACTCATCTCTATCATCCATCTTATTTCATCAATGGTGAATATTAAAAATGTATAAAAAGTTAGTTTTTCAGATAAATGGTACAATCTGACAAAAAGTGTAAAGTGTTACAATTTTCTCTTTCCTCTCTCATCTAACACAAAACCATATGCCAGCTGAATTGTATATAAAAAACTCGCTGTAAAAGATGTATGCTTGTTACGCACTTTACAAATAAAAACTTCGTAAATTATAAATTCTGAAATCCATACACTTTATATAATTTAAAAAACTGCCATCAAAACACAATAAATATGTGTTACAAATGAGTTACAAAAACTGGGAATAACTAGAAAAGTGTAACATATTCTCTCTCCTCTCTCCACTGTTACGAAAAGTGTGTCAGTGTTAGAAAATATTCCAGGTGTTAGTAAAAATGTTGCAGCAAAAAAGTGTAACACGTGGCAACATTATATACATCCATTAGATTTTCAGAGTTTTTACAACTCACATAGGATTTCTCCCTATAATTCACCTATATATATATATATGACAATTATAGGAATGTATCTCATATTAGTTAAGAAAACTAAGATACCCAAATGAATGGATCTCATTTTGTCACGTGTTTCACCTTTTTGCAAATATGTTACATGTAACAACCAGAGGCTGTTACATGTGATGTAAGAATTTTACTTTTTTAGAAAAAGTTGAAAGTCTGTAAAAGTTGTTATACGTAACACATGGCAGCCTCTTTTTGTTACACGTAAGTCTGCAAAAGGTGTATGACGTGGTGAAAGGATGTCCATTCATTTAGATTTCTTAGTTTTCTCAACTAATATAAGTTTTTTTCTATCCCTTATATATATATATATGTGTGTGTGTGTGTCCATTCCTTGAGAACAACTCTTATTGCGAGAACCAATGTGGCACAAAAATGCCTTAAAAACACACAAAGTTTTTTAATATTTTTTTAAAAAAATCGTTATATTTTATCACTTGAAATTTTTTTCGAGTAACAATAATTGCATATGTATCATTTTGACAAATTCCGTAATACATTACAAGTCTTATCCTTCAACTTTTAGTATTGATAGTTACGGCCCTTCAACTTTCTAAAAAAACTATAATCATTTTTTACTTGCTTATGTTTAGGTAAGTGTCATATAAATTCAAGTTGATTACGTTTCTTTGAAAATGAGTAGGCTCAGATATAATATGTTTTTTTGTACGTTTTCAGTTTATCTACGTTTTGACATAAATTTTGTTTTACAAATTTGACTTACTTTATGTTTCGGGCCCATCGCAACGCGTGGTACCATTTTTAACTTAAAAAACATATTTTTTTACTTACTTTTATGTACGTATCGGTATAAGTTTAGGTTGGTGTACAACGTAAATTTCTTTCGCAAATAATTCGGGCCATATATATACGTTTCTGTGCATATTATTATGCACGTCTTCATTTTATTTACGTTTTTTAACATAACTTTTGTTTAAAAAAGATTCAGATCTTTAATATAAAATTCCAATTTAATTTATATTTACAGCCGCCATATCACGCGAGAAAATTTACTGGTTATTATACAAATTGTGTCAAGTCACATGAGACCACATAACTTTTGTTTAAAAAAGATTAAGATCTTTAATATAAAATTCCAATTTAATTTATATTTACAGCCGCCATATCACGCGAGAAAATTTACTGGTTATTATACAAATTGTGTCAAGTCACATGAGACCATTGACTGAAACGGGAAAGATGGAAAAAGCCTTTTCGTTGACTTATTTTGCTTTAAACCTAGTTCCATACTTCTTTTTAAAATCAATAACTTTAATACACAATATTATTTTTTTATAAACATTATATCATTTTTTTCTTTATATGAGTGTAATACTTTAGTATAATTTCTATAGAAATGACTTTTTTTTGCTAAAATATTGATTTACCATGATAACGTGGTTACTTTTATAAACATAATTATATACATGTTGTTTAACTATTTGTATACATAGTGTTATTATTTACACATATTGCATAATTATATAGGTCGCAAGATATCATGCATAATTATTTATAAACCTTTGCCTAATTAGTTATATAAGTTGGTGTAATTTGTGGACAACTATAAGGGCGTTTCATATATTCTCACTGTCGGACACATGTTGAATGCTTGTCATTCTACACTTACAAATGCTAAGATGACCTTATACAATAAACTCTTTACTTATACACACTTCAAATTTTTTTTATCTTCGTTTTAAAGTCAAGTTAAGGAATATAACAGTTTTTTTTCTTGATAATATCATCTCTATTTACTATACTAATAATGTAATTTTAACGTCACTAATTGAAATGGTAACTAATTGAAATGGATAGGAGATTTACACACACATATGTGTGCATACATACCCCTTTGTTTATAATAATCCAACATTAGTAAATTTGATATCTTTATGTACTAAAAAGATATACATACACGTTTTTTATAACAAAGTTTTAAATTTTTATTGAATTCTCACAAACGGCTAGAGAATAATGCTGAAGTGACATTATGCTATTAAGAAGAATTGGCTATATATATAAAGTGTTTTGTCGTTCAGAAAAACGCTATATGTATTCCTATAGTTTTTTAGCATTTAATAGCTTTAAATTCAAGAACAAAAATAAGATAATTAGTTTCTTTTTTATTTAATTATTGTTTTACATCATAGTTTCATTTGTAACATATCTTTGTTCTCCTATCTTGCTCTCTCCTCTCTGTCTAGAACTACAACATATCCTTGTTCTCCTACTTCGCTGTCTCCTCTTTGTATGTTCAAAATGTTTAAGTTCGGCGGTTCTTTTCCAAACGCTCAAAACACCAGAGGCATCTTAATGTCAATCAAAGTTTTAGTTGTCGACTACAAAAAGGACTTGCTCGGATATGCTGCTGATGTGCTACATTCTTGTTCATTTGAAGGTACATTCCCCACCACACACATAACAAGTCATCTTATGTATGGTTTTTATAAAAGAAAAACAATTCATCTCGGTCAGTTGCTTAGATTTCATTTATTGGTATTCTTACAACAGATCTGTTCATTAGTTACAATCAACTTTAGGGGTTTTTAATTCTTAACTTTGTTTTTTCTATAATAAAATTAATTATTTTTGTACGTCTCCATCTTTTTAATCTTAACAAAATCTAAACCTCAAAACACCTATGCCTATTTGAATTTATATGTTTCATGATGGGTTAGACAAGTAGCTTTTCAGTTTAAGAAGATGTCGATAGCCACCATATTATAAAGTTGGACTTGGTTCCTACACATGAAGTAGTTTTCGCCATGAGTGTGGGGCATGCCTATTTTATTTTTGTTGTTTTTTGTTAGTTGTTATTTTTCAATTAATTTTGTTTTTTTTATAAATGCAATTAGTTTTTTTAGTTTAAATTTGTTACAACTCTTGATTTTTGGAATTGTCTAATCTTAGTCAAATATATGTAGTCAAAAAGCAAATGGACAATTAATATATGGGAAGAATAATGTTGCAACTCTATTTTTTTATCAAACAATTTTGGTAATGTTTTTATATTAAATTGATTTATTTAGCATTCAACCTCAAAATCATAATGGTTTTATAAATTACACTTTTCACCATTTACGCGTTTGACTGGTCAACCTTATGTGAGATATCATTTTTCTGATATTTGTATATGTTGGTTCCAAAATTTGTCTGAAAGTTTAATCATGTAAAAATATTATTAAAAATATAAGATTTAAACTTTTGGTGAAATTTTGAAGTCACACTTATTTTTGTGTAAGCAATTTTAATCTTTTTAGTACAATCGACTTTGGTTCACAGTGGTGCAAGGATCGTTTCTCCTCTAAGAATATAATATATTTGTCTTTGTCTAGTGGTTATAAAAAAATGAAAATTCAGAAAATTAAATGGTATCTATCCATTTCTTCGATCTCAAAAATAAAATAAAATTACTGTTGGTTCAAATTTGGTTTTTACCGATGATCATTTTTCAATTCTCCTCTCCAATACTACTTAATCTCTACCCTTTATCAAGTTTCTTCAAATTTGGTTTTCCGATATCAAATTTGGCTTTACACATGTATATCCAACACTCCCGAGTCCTGATTAATATGCAAGTATAGACTCAAAATGCGTCAAATCTTAATAGTACAATAACTATTAAAAATCCATAGGCACTTCTCATTGTGTTAAGTGTTTTTAATTTTTATTCAAGGGTTTTATAGCAAGATAAAAAAATCATTCTAGTAATTATTGTTAACTTTTAAACCAAATACGTTACAATTTTAAACAAATACGTTAATATTATTTAAATTAAATTACACAATAAAAATGAGCATTTTGTTCACTTAATATAACTATAGTATTGTTATATTTTTATTTAAATATATAAAATGTTACATAATTATTAGTGTTTGTACGTACATATATGTACGTTGAAGAAATCTGATAGTTTTGAACATGATTTGATAATAGATATATGTACATTTGAATAAGCTAATTGTTATAACCATTGTTTGATAATATACATATACATAATTGTTCTGGGGTTTGATAGTGTCTATATTAACAAATTTGAAGAAAAAAAATGATAAGATACGTATAAATTAATATATTATTTAACTAGAGACAGAAAAAACAAAAGAAAATGTTATTAAATAATTAGTGAAGAGAAAAAAAAGCATAGACTTTATCGTTACATTCTTTATATTTAACTTTTAAGTTTTAAGAACAAAAAAGAATGAGTGGTCCACATCGGTTTTTAATGTATCCTTGATTTTTTTTAGATTACGCACACGCACACACATATATGTATATATAGAGAAAGAATCAAATTAGAAGAATAAAAATATAAGAAAGTAAGAACAATATTGAATCAATCAATTTTTTTCTTTTTAATTCTTATTTAATAATATTACAAGGATATAAAAGTAACTTAAATTAGTTAACTTCAACTTTTAAGCATCTAAGTTAAACAATAACTCTTTCATTAATTTTTTCCACTAAAATCTTCAAAATAACATTTTGATTTAAAAAAAAGTTAAAATAGTTACATTATTTGTAAAAATTGTCGCCATCATTTTTAACACTTAATCTTATAATGTAGTGTGGAGATTACTTCTTTTTTTTTATTTTAAAAAAGTCTTTATAAAAAAAATCTCTCCCTGCTCACACACACACTCTCTCTCTTTCTCTCTCTCTCTATATATATGGTGTGAGTTCATTGGGTAACCACAAAAAATAAAAATCGGAGAACCATTAATTTTACATGTAAAAAAATCATTAAAAAGACAATTTTACATAATTTCTTTAGAGCTTTTTTTATATTAAAATATGTAGAAGGAGTTTAAATAAAATGTAACTTTTGTAATTACTTTTTTTGAACCGGTTTTAAACTGTTTTTTAAATATTTTTATTTTTCAATTTTTTATAAAACGGATTATACATGTGTTTATATGCAAAAACTCCATAAAATATTAGGTAAATATTAATTTCTTACATGCAACGCGCGCGCATACACACACATATATATATTGTAAGGATTCTAAAAGAAATAAATGATAATTGAGAATCATGAGAATGATTTTGGACGACTTATTTTCTCTAAGTATAAATTTTTTTTTGCTACTCATCCATTCTTCAGGTTTTTTTAGTTGTACATATGTGTACATTATAAAACTTATATGCACGATACTTATTTTTAATTTTAAACATGTATATACACATGTATATTAGAAAAAAATTGCTAAGAACCATAAGTTTTCTTTGTATACATATATTTACAATCATTTATACACATTTGTCCATATACGTAGATTATCAAACATATATGTATAATAATTATTTTTCAGTTATTAACACGCATATACACATGTATATAATTAAAAAAAATTTGGAAAAGTGACAAATATAGAAAAAAAAAGAAAGAATTAACTTGTAAATATGGAATTGATTAAACTATTTTCAGAATTACAAGTGCAAACTAAAAATTTTAATTATGTTTCCACATAAATATGTGCAGAGTTGCAAACATGTGTTTTCAAATATTTAACTCTTATGTTGGTCTTATTAGTTACATGTGTGGATCATGCTGGTGCGGCTTTGAGAATGCTGTCCGAAAAGAGCAACCAATTTGACCTTGTCCTGATAGATAGCGACATGAATGATGTGGATACTCACACATTTCTTAGATTAACAAAGAATATGGATATACTATCCATTGGTGAGTCTTAATCACTCTATTGATTCAATTTGAGCGTTATTTTAATTTAATTAACTGTTATTTAATTTCATGTTTCTGCAATAAAATATCCATTCATTCTTAATTTGTTCTACACTGAAGTGATGTCTGAGCAAGAGAATGACGCTTTCATACATGAAGTTTTCAAGAATGGTGCTTTTCTTGTTGTCAAGAGGCCGCTTACTATTGATGCAGTGAGGCATATACGTCAAGATGTCATCAGGCAGAGAATGCATACAAATGAAAAGTGTGAAAACCAAAATGTGATTATTAAGAGTGCAACAAAAGATACAGAAAAACAAGATAATGGAAGTTCTGGTTGTAGAAAGAAGAGTAAGTGTGAGCTAAGGAAGAGAGTCCACCCATCGTCAGACGAAGACGAGGATGATGATGATGATGATGATTATAATGATGATAGCGGAATGAAAAAGAAGATATGTGTGGAGTGGACAGAAGAACTTCATGAGAAATTCCTCAATGCTGTTCGTCAACTTGGTGAAGGAAGTACAAATTCATCTTTCAACGTTTTTATTTCAAATGGATTTACTTGAAATTTTGGAATGTGTTCTCTCGTAGTTATTATATATTTCTAAACGCTTTGTGTTTTGATATTAGGATGTTTTCCAAAGAAGATACTTGACCTAATGGGTGTTCCTGGTCTTACCAGAATGCAAGTTGCTAGTCATCTGCAGGTTAGTTTTTTCGACCTGGCATTATACCAAACGGGTGTCCGCGTGATGCGGTGGAAAACATTGAGAATGGTAATCATGTAACATGTTAATTTTTTTTAAATTAAAAAAATATAGTAATACTATACTCAAATTAAAGAGAATACAATGCTCGTTATTATAATTTATATCTTTTTTTCCTTCTAAATATGAACGTATGAAAAAGTTATGACTATTTTAAAGTCGTAAATTCAGTTGGTTTAAAAATCAAACAATATGTTTTCAAAGATTGTACGATATGATTCAAAAGTTATATTTATTTAAAGTACTAAAATCATGTACAATTATTTTTTTGTTCTCCTTATATCTATCTTATACTACTATATAGTGCCTAAGCGATGCGATGAAGAACATAGATTCTGGTAATAATGTAACTTGTTACTTTTAAATTTTAAAAACTGTAACAATACCATGCTTAACTTAAGGAAAACAAAATGCTCATTTTTATTATGTATTCTTTTTAGATATTAATGTGTGGAAAAATTAAGAGTGTTTAGAAATCATAGTGTTAAGTTGTCTTAATTTTCAACAATATGTTTTAAAGAAATGTATCATATATTTTAATTGTTGTAATTACTCAAAACCTTAAAACTATGTAAAATTATCTTTTTGTCTCCCTTATATGTATTATAATATAGTGAGAATACATACAAGTAGGCAACAATGTAACTTCAAATAATTTTAAAATAATAAGTAATATGACTTTCAAAATATATTGTACAATCCAACGTAGTGTTGACTTGTAAACAACCGTTCCATTCTTTTTTTAAGAGTCATAACTTTTTTCATATATTATTTTAAAAAAGTTACACCATTAAAACCATCATTTTATTCACATTAATTTTAGTTTGAGTATAACATTAATACATGTATTTTTTAATTTTAAAAATATTAGTATGAAACGTAATTACTAATGTATATGTTTCTCCTACTCGTATGAACACCCCTCAAGAGTATTATATTATATACTATATAGAGTAGGCTATATTTTCTTACGTTAATAGTTTCAAATTTGAAAATACTTTACCTATTCTACCAATCATAGTAAAGTAGTATCATGGTTGTATCAAACTTAAATTTTGTTACCAATCATAATTATTCAGTAAAATTAACATGCCTTTACTTTTTATGAACCACTGAAACATGCTTTTATTTCAAATTATCCTGTTATCACTAGTAAAGGGACAACATATTAGTTTTATAAGCAATTTGACACATGCTTTCTCTATCCTTTGAAGAATAAACATGTTGAAAATACAAACACTCCTTTACCTTTCCCATCAATAAATTATATAAATGATTACATAATCAAGTGTGTTTTTTTTATTTTATTTTTACATTTCTACAAGGCTCATGCTCAGTTATATAATTATCTTATATTAAAATAGTTATATAATTAACTCATATTAAAATAGTTATATCCTTCATGGCATCTTAAAACATTTGTCTGCAATGGCCATAATAGTTGTATGGTCGCTAATGTCACAATTTCAGGGTATGTTTTCACTTTTTTAAAAATGTTCTTGTGTACCAGAAATGCCGCAAGGAGAAATTAAATTTAAATCAAAAGAAAACAACTCAGATTCATGCATTGCCTAGTAATCTCTCAACACAAGCACTCCCTGAAAGAAAGTTTGGGAGTATGCCAAACTTACAAAATGATCATGAAGAAAGCAATACGCTTATCGGCATCAACTTGTCAATCAATGGATGGCAGACAGAAGTAAATCACACCAGGAACCAAACTTACAAAGGTTCTTCAATTATTCAAAAGAACATTGCACAACGGATCGAGTATACCCAAATCCCATTTGGAAGTGAACTAGAAATAAATCAGGATGACGAATTTGGTAGTAGAATCACTAAAGCAACAAACAACATTCTTCAACAAACAATAACTACTTTACATGATGCTGGCCAAGGTGCTAATGATCAGAACTTGTTATCTTTTCGAAGACAAGCATCTGAAGAATTCCCTGGGTTCCTTAAAGATATGGATGGTAATGTCCCAAATGATATCTAGATATCTGCAATCATGTCATGACCAATAAGGTTAGTCATTAGATACATATTATTATTTACTAGCATGAACTACTGATGGAATGGTGTTGTTTAATGTACAATTACATAATGTAAGTGTTATGTATGACAGGATACTAAAGGAGCAAGAAACACATCTAATGATGGAGTCTAGGCGTTTAACTTTTCAGTATCGTGTTAAGAACATTCTCTTATTAGCATCAGTCAATAAGTGAGTGGATACATCTGTATGCAAGTATACTAGTATACTAGCATAAACCAAAGGTGTTTGAATAACTTGCATGAATGATGGAATGTTTTTTTTTTTTATGAGATTAATTTTGGATCCTAATGGTTTAGTATTTAAACTTCTACAAACTATTTATAAATGAACTACATAGTTATGTTTTTTTTTTGAAGTTTCTTCCATACCGTTGTTTATATTTGAATTTTATAGGCATCTCCTAACACAAATAGGAACATTTACTGTTCTGTCACGTTAGATGTTAGCATCGTTGCAGAAATCGCTGGGTACTTCCAGGGTGGTCGATTAGGGAGTTGCGAGTACTCGGCCAAGCGGAGAGTACTTGGTGAGTACCCAGACATGTTAAATTATGTAAAAATTTAGTTTTCGGAAATTATATATAGAAACGAAATCAGGAAAAAACGCCTTAAACTGTGAAAAATGGTGAGAACGATTCTTAGCCACTAGATCTTAGTTGTTTGTGGCTTAGATTGATGCGGTGACATTTTTGTAAATACTAGGGGCCTTAGAACTACCAGGAGGGGTAAAATAGTAAAATCCTAACAAAGGTGCACATGCTAATCACATGTCATTTCCCCACAATATTTAAACGTACATAACTTTTTTATACGTGATTATTTTTTTAAAAAAAATTACACCATAAAATTCAGCGTTTTCTTATCTTTCCAATAAGTATATTATTAATATACTTTCCAAAAAAAGTGAACTGAGATTTTTTATGGCGTTTTCAACTTTGGGTTTATGACGTTATTATGGTGTTTTCCTGAAATGGGTGTTTTTATGGCGTTTTCAATTAGATTTTTATGACGTTTTTATGAACTAGGTGTTTTATGCCATTTTCAAATGGGTTTTTCATGGTGTTTTTATGACGTTTTCAACTAGATTTTGTTCAGCAGAAAATACATAATTATAAGTTCCACGTAAAATCAATAAGGTTACTTTTGTTTGAAAAAATAGGCTGTGATAATAAAACCCCATGGTAACATTTCTTTAATTCATAACTAACAAAGTATAACATTTCTTTAATTCAAAACTAACAAAGTATAGTCTTGTTCCTTAAACAAATCTATTACTTGCTAATTTTGGTGATGAGAACAGACAAAAAAAGTCACACAATGAATAAAAAATACCTGACTTCGGAGCGGAACAGCACTCTGGGATCATTTATATCAGGGTTCGGAAGTGTTAGGATTGCAAATTTGTATTTATCGGAGCCCTAAGGGACGCCGCAAATCGCTGCATAATGCTACCCAAATTGAACGCATCTAATCGATATCAAACATATGAACTGTAAGTATTGCAAACTACTATTACATGTCGTAGAACAATATCAACAATAAATATATGATACATTAAGTTAAATAGAGCATAAGCAAATGAAGAAGACACATATGGCTTACCCCATTCGTTTTTGTCGATTGTTGGAGTGGCTTTTTGTATCGAATTGATCCGATTGCAAATATAGAACCAACGACTATGGAAAGATAAACCCTATAAAAACCTCGTCTAATCATGAAAATCATACATAACCTAAAACACAACACCAGCAATCTAAAATCAAATCAGGGACGTGTAATTTTGAGTAGAAATTTCAATAATGGCACTTTTTAATCATATCTTTTTTAAATCTATATATTATAACAAACACATCATGAAACACAATACCTTTGATTAATAGAGTCAAGGATGAACAACCTGATTAAGTAAATCCAGTTTAGAAAACCAATTGACTCCCTTTACGTACAATTTAAAAATCGAAATCTGAGCAAATATTATCGCCAATAAAATATTATTCAACAATTCGACAAAGTTTTTTAAATGAGAAAAAAACCTAACTATAGATCTATGTTTTTTAATGTCAACACAGGAATATTCGAAAGAATCCTCAAATGATCAAAACCAAGATCATTCACAGATTACAGAATAGATCAAATACCAAAGGACATCGATGTTTGAAATCTAATACGAAAGCACAAACATTAACTTGTTTACCGACATCGATGTTTATCGGATCAACATATTAACCACTCAATCAAAACAAATAAGATATACAGAATTACATCAAAGAACGCATAAATAAAGGAATCTAAGATGTAATGGAAGAAATTACCGTCAATTAGATGATCGAATGATTACGAAATTGATGTTTGAGATTATCATAATCGGCAGAGAGGATGCTTGAGAGAGAACTTTGAAGAGAGAATAGAGTTAATGAGGTTAAATTTGGACATTATGACAAAGATGCGTAAATTAGCAAAGTTATAATAATCTGGATCGGGTATTCCTTCGACTGTTCGGGTATCCAAAAAAACCAACTAGAAGGCTAAAAGAGGGTGTAAAAAAAGACGGGAAAATCAAATGGGAAGAAACCATGAAGGACACGTGTCTCCTAATGGTTTCTATTATATAATATAGATATATACACGTCAAGTATCATCAGTTTACTAATATTTATAACAAAATACGTTTAATATAAATATACATTAAAAAATACATGTTAAATTAGTAAAATATTTCAAAAGTTGATATTCATTCCTTGAAAAATAATATTTATTCTTCAATAGGATAAACATAAGAATTATGTTTTATTTTTTGAAAGTCAAAATTAGCCCAGGTTTACAAAGCCAATGTTGACCACGTTTGTTCGATTATGAGTAATTAGGCGGAGTTGAAGAAAGTCGACTTGATAACCTACCTTATAGCAATTACTTGGCCTCTGAGACCTTATTTTACAACATTGCATGTTAGTGGAATGATGAGAAGAAACTAAATTGACACTCCTAAGTCGTAGTGGATTAAGCAACTAACCAAGAGCGGTGGAATTATACAAAACATAGGATAAACTTACCAAGTATTAAACCAAAGCATGAAAAGTTAGGGATGATTCAACCAAAAAGGTATATAAAGGTATCTATGTGCATCGGAGTTGAATACTCAAAGAAACTAGAAATAGATACTTTATTCAATGATCAGAGGTCACTTTAAATAGCTATCATATAACAACTAACTCAAATTTAAACAATCCTTAAGAACCGAACTTTCTAATGACCACTACTAAAGAATAACATATATAATGAACTCAATTAAATATACCAAACTAAAAAATCAAACAAACCAGCTCGTATGAACTATATCAACACTCCCCTGTAATTCAATTGATACAGCTCCCAACCTTGTATGAAGATATACAAACTATATCAATATGCTTGCTTCTGTTATGATACATCTAATTTTTAGATAAAAATACGACTAAATTATCACAATAAATCATTTTTGCCTCACATAGATCTTGTAAAACTTCCCTAAGCAACTTTCAACCAAGATGCTTGACATGTAGCTGCACTCATAGCAATGTACTCTGCTCGGTGGTAGATAAAGCTACAACCTCTTGCTTCTTGTGCTAAATGAAATTACCTCATTCTAACGAAAACACATTTTGCATAAGTACTTTTTTCACATGACTATCTTAGTTTTAAATTAATAAAACTGGTTTTTATTTAGATTAAACACACATAACGGGCAAAGAACCCATCGTGTATAATATAGCTTGGATAAGAAACCAAGTATCATCCTAGGATACAGTTCCCTTACTCAACAGTTCATTATTATATTGGCCATCCTTACTTATAGATAGTTTAGTAGACTAATTTAGTAATATATGGACTCTTGGATAAATCTTTCTCAATTATATAGTTTGTAAGTCCTGAATTTTCCTATATCTAGTAAACTATAACTGATTGGCGGAATCAAATAGTTGCAACGGTCAAGAACACGAAGAAATATTTTTCAATAGCTTGCATACAATTATAATATGAACTATGAATCACCTGAGACAAGGAGTTCTCTTCATACCATTCCATGTCTAACTCTCTCTATGGCTCTTTAAAATGGCTAACCTAACAAATAAGATGAAAACAACTTTAAATACTAAGTAGGCTAACACTCCCTACATGGGCTTTTCATGGGCCTGTCTGGCCCACATGGCCTAAACAAGGCGCAAAACACTATAAACCCATTAAAAGCTAACCCAATAAAGTCCAAACTGCAAACCATAGCCCACCAATTATATTTGATATACAAGTCTGAAATACGCAGGCCTAACAATCTTCCCCTAGCTTGATGCTATCAAATTTTCATAACGTGAATGCATCAACATCTTCATCAAAGTCCATGGTTGTTGCTATGGTGTTAGTATGGTTGAGATTCTTTACTTCTGAACTTTCAACATTTGGTCTTTTTACCTTTTCTTATAGTTAGATCTACATCGGGATCATAATCGGCATTCTCTACGGATCTTTTCTTTTTCATTTTTTCTCTTTCAAGCAGGTTCACAAGTACTTTTGCATATGTACTTTCACTATCAAATAATGATTCAGGTTCTTCTGAATCATGTACACTTTGTTGTCATGGTGCTTCATACTTGTTAGTAACTTACAACATTTCATTCTTCATCTACCCTTGTTTCTTGATTTAGATCAAACTTTGGAAATTCTCATAATTTTGTAAGCATACATTTATATCTAATAGAGGATTCATATTCACATGAACACCCGGTGTTGGACCTTAAAAAAAGAACATATGATATTCAAAAGCCAAAACATGATCAAGTGATCAAGAAATAATAGAAGACTGAATCAGATTCTTCCCAAATATAGTGAATCTTAAACACCTAAATTAGAGCATATGTTAAAGACAAGCAAACATCTGATCAAAGCCATAGAACCGTTGTTTAAGAAAAAAAATAACGTCTGTTGAAGCCTAAAGTCTGTTAAGAGCAAAGGTCTGATGAAGAAGACCAAACATCTATATGGCCAAACAAATGTTTAGATTAAAACAATAGAGGCTAGTCCAAACAGCGATTTCCCACTATAACAATATTTGTTTTGTGTCCGTGTTTAGCATAGTTAGATCAAATGTTAGATTTGCACAGATGTTTGCAACATCTGTGGAATCTTTTCTATTAGAAATCTTAGATGTCACTATTAGGGTGATGTCAGCCAATCACAAACAGAGCTTCTGTACTTGGTATAAATAGATCTCATTTGTTAGAGATCTATCTATCACTACATATCACCTTTTCTTTCGTACGAACAGTCGTTATAGTGATCAATCTAAGCGGGAGTCTATAGAATCAATCTTTTGTAAAACATTTGAATCATTTAAATCAATGAAAAACAATTGTTGATGATGACTTCTTGTTTGTGATTACTTATTTTTATAGCAATACAAACTTGTTTTGAGCTTAACTATCAGTTCTTCACAAACCTTAAAAACTTAGACTTATAACCCGGTACTTTCAAGCACTTGCACCAAGAAATTTCAAATTTGAATTTCTTTTAGTTGTCAACGATCTGTCAAAATTTCAATGGTTAATTAATTATTTATTAACTTTTCAATTATTATTTTTAAATAATAACCAAAACTAAAACTTAGAACTGATAAAATAAAATAAATGTCACTACTATAATATACAATTACATTTGCAGTGGGATCAAATTGTTATGAAATGGACTGAAGAACAATTTTTGGTACATATTTACTTAGACAGGTGTATGTGATTGCCAATATGTTTATCCACTTAAACTCTTGCTTTAAACCTTTCTTATACAATTGTTTGTGGTGTCTTATCATGATTTATAAATTAATTATGATCTAAAGTGGGTCCTACATAGATCCTAAAACATATTCAGTACATTCTATCAAGCATGTAGTTTCCCTACCACATATTTTTACAGTATCTGTCGGTAACACCTTAATCGATGACGGAAACATCTGGGCATCATGAGAATAGCTTGTTCAAAACACATAGCACTAATATAAGGTTGTAATATATTAATAAACCAAATTACGTTGTTTTAAATAACAAACCAACACAGAACAACTTGTTTCAAAACATCACATAGTAATTGTTTTTTATTAAAGTAACTAAGGCAAAGTCCATTTCATATGTGAAGCAAACTTTGAATAGAATCATGGATTAACACCTGAAACATATGTGGAAAACATGGGTCAACTACGAGAGTTGGTAAGCAACATAGGTTTTAACAACAAAAACATGTAGCAAAAGTTGTAGAACAATTAATATGGCAATATGTATAAAACTAAGAAATTTGTGTCAATGAGATGTGGTCACAAAAGGGTGTACCTTCAAACCTTAGTTGACAAGTAGGAAACCAGGAAAGGATGCCAAAAGGTTTCCTAGAACACATAGCTTGGTTTCTATCATTTCCCAAAGGATACTTTCATAAACAAACAAAACACACCGGAAGCGGGAGTGAGTCGTCACATTTAGACGTAATGATCATAAGATATAAGTGTAGGGTTTTATGTAGACCATTTGGGTAAAATTGATTTGAAATTGGTTGACCAAAGTGGTCAGAATTGAAAGTCAAATAGAATGGTCAAACTATTAACAATGTGCGACGTTAGGACGGAATTAAGTTATGAAACCAATTTCTATTGAAATAGCTAAAGGAAAAGAACTTACCACTTCAGAAGATAACTTTAAAAGACTAGAAGAGGAGCTTTCAAAGTAGAAAGGAAGAACTAGCACTAGACTTTAGAGTATTTTGATTTTGGGATGAAAAATTATGATGTTTAGCTTGCTAATTATAGCAATGGAGAGTGTATGAGGCTTTTACAAGTGTCCAAGGGTGCTTCAATGCAAGTTTAGTGTCCCTTTTGTGTCAAATTTAGAAGGAATCACTACAACAAAATGAGTATAATGCAACCCAGATAAAATGTTGCGTTATGCCTTAAAAATGTTGCATTAGGATTAAGACAAACTTTTATTGAAAGTCGCGTTAAGTGGAGTTGCATTAGACGTGATGCAACCTTTTTTGCTAGATAATGCAACATTTTCTAAAGAGTTGTATATGTTAAGAAAATGCAACCTTTTTAATATGCAACTTCTTTTCATGCAAATGCAACTTTTATTTTACTTTTAAATGCAACTTATTATATATTTCAATGCAACATTTTCTGCACTCAAATGCAACAAGTTCTATATTTAAATGCAACTTTTATTATTATTATTATAGTAAATAAATGCAACATTTTTACAATAAAATACAACCTTTTTTTACCGCGTATGCAACTTTTTATGATTTTTTATATGCAACCTTTTGCACATTTTTAAGTCTAATTAATTTGTGGAATCATTGTTTACATTATGATTTAGAATTGTTATCATCTACTATCTTAAATAAGGAAAAACAATATTGTCATAATAGTATTAATAATCTTAAAATGCTTCACATAGATAAAAAAACTAAAACAACAAAGTCAAAACAAACTAATCAAATACAATCATCCAGATCAATTAAAACCTCCTATTTGTATTTGTAACTCTCGATCATATGGGTAGTTTCTCAATAAGCTTGAGTAACATTTCTTGGTGCTTAGCGATATTTATTTGCATAGGTTCCAACAAGGCTTTTTTGCCTTTGTTGATCTTCTTGCATAGCTTGCAACTCAACTTTTCACTTTTCATAATTCTCTTCAATTGTCTTTTGCATTTTGCATTTCAAATAACTCGTCCTTTTTAACTGATTCAATATGGCCGCCACCATCCAAATTTTTTATCATTTTGTTGGAAACACGTCTACCATAAAGTCTAAGATACCCAGCTCTCTCTTTGTTCTTGAGACTGTAAAAGGATCTAACGAATCTCCTCCGTCTTCTATAGGTTTGTATTTCTTTATTTGATCCTTCAATATTAATATTATCAAAAGAATGTAAAAGTTTTATAATTGAACAACACCCTTACCAAATGAGGTAAAATTGTTGTTAAAAACAATGTGTAATTGATGTCAAAATGCTGTCAAAAAGGAGTTTAATTGCTGCTAAAATGCAGCTAAAAATGGGTCGTATTTTTGTCAAAATTGAGTCAAACTGTTGTTATATAGGTGGTTACAAATAAGTTTAAACTATTGTCAAAATGTTGTTAAAATGCGACTAAAAGAGGATCAAATTACTGTAAAATGGACTAAAAATACAGCCAAACGGTGACATAATTGGGTTAAAATTATAGTAAAAAAGGGGCTTAAAATGCATCAAAAATGGTCTTAAAATTAGATTAAAATGTTTTTAAAACTAATGCCAACTTAAAATGCAGCCAAATGTGCATATTAGTTGCATCATATTTTGCATATCGCAAGGCCAGAAAAATTATTATGGTCTAAAATAATAAACTACATTAAGCTCGAGCTTATACTTTACTTATCGAGCTCGAGCCGGGGGTAGCTAACTTACAATTTTTTTCCCGCGTCATCATAGTTATCAGCATATGTGCACCCTTCCGTCCTTTTCCGTGCATAGTCCTTTTCATGTGCGTTCAAACAGTTTGGTTAAAGAAGGTGGTTGCTTGTTTGGGTCATCATATTCCTGTATTTATGATAACATAAATAAACTTAAGGGACTATGAAAAAAACATCTAAGGAGCAAAAAAAGACATATTACCATCTTGTTTCGAATCTTAGCAAAACTTTTAGGACCGGCTGTATGCATATTTTTTTTTGTGACTTACATACTTCCTTGGATCGCAAACAACACTTTTTAACACATTAATACATACCCACAACTAACCAAGTTCACATGGAAACAACTCTAAATTAAAAATATTAGAAATAAAGAAACCGTTTAGAAAATTTCCGCCTCATCTTTCTTATTCCATAAGCTCATCAATTTTGAGAAATCCTCATCTTTAATGTTTTTAGGTTTGTTCTTTCATCGTGTTTTGTTGTCTTTATATTGATAGAAGTGCTTTCTCTTAAATCTGCATTTGTGTCCCTTATAAGCACTTCCAATGGTCATTAAAATGCAAGTTCTAGCGGCCATAGGCACATCATATTTTTTCCTTCAAAAAAGCCATTTTTGTTAAAAGTGAAATCTACTTAATAAAAGCATTGAAATTACTTAGAACCTTACCAAGACATCCTGCCATATTCTATCTTTATTTGGCACCTTGTGCCATGAAGTATAGGTTAATGGTGCATAATTGTAATTACGAGCTATTGTACCCAAACATTGTGAGAATTCTCCTGCTACGTCCTTCTCCGCTAACGGGTTGTCCATATTTATTACATGTAATGACTTTGCGCTCATGAACACTCTACATATGCATAACATGAAACATTGTTGGTCCTCTACTCTTGGATTTAGAAGTAACTAAATGACCTAATCATGAATAACAAATGTATTTAATCAATAACAAGACAATAATATGACCTAAGTAGTTAAAACGAACTTGATGCTTTTCCTAACTCGGAGCCCTTTGATTGTTCTTGAACATCATTGTTATTTTCCAAATCATCGTTATCATTCATTTATATCTCATTTTCATTATTTGCATGTATCAAGTTATCCATCTCTTCGCATTGATCATCTTGATCAACACCATCTAATCATTTGTACATTTGTAAATACAATACCATTAATAAATAGCAATATCAAAAAAGTACAGCAATATAATCCAGTTAAATCACTAAACAAAAGTACCGTGAACCTCCAACTCATTTTCATCATCTATGCATCATCTAGTTCCATATCTAGATTATTAACTTCGATAAGCATAGAAAGTAAATTAATATTAAAAGGAAAATTTATTTAAATATACTTTGAGATTAACAAAAAAAAACCTTGAATTATCTCATCATCCTCTTAATTATCCTCATTAACAATAGCCATTCTTCTATTTGCTCGTCCTTTATTACTCGATATTAGTTGACCCTTGGTAAGTGTAGCTTGTTGGTGATTTGCTCTTGTTGCATTTGAACCCGATGGAACCTTTTGGGAGACATTTGGTGCATTTGCATGATGTAGCTTTGCTACATTAACAATCTTTTTCATTGATATAGGTGGAATATATTGTGCACACTGTACTTATAACAAATTTTATTTTGATTAGATAACAAGTGTATATAAAAGAAAATAAATAAATTATGATAATCTAATTAACTTTTTGAAAACTTGACCAACACTTCTAGCAACTTCTTGATGATCTTTCTCACTATCAACACCCATGTCATCAGGATTATAGTCCACATCTATCTCACTAGTAGACTTTTGTTTCATTGTCTTTTTCTTTATTTTTTTTTCTTTCTGTCAAACTTATTAAAAACTTTGCAACATTTTTCACACATAAATCTCTTAGTCTTTTTTCATTTTTTTGTATGTGTTTGTAAACTTTGATTTCTATTGATTTTGTGTGCCATTGGACCTGTTCATAGTCAAATTTAGCAATGCATAGGACTATATAATAATATATATTTGTGATGTAGAATAATAAAATTAAGGATAGGGTAACCAGTCAAAACCAGTCTTGGATTTTCTCCATGCATATAGCAAAAAGTCAAACATTCTTCAATTAAATACCCTTCTGACATGGAATCCTCTAATTGGCTTTTGTTACGAACATATGACTTCAACTTACATAAGTGTATCTTCATGGGGCAACATCCATCTATATTGAACAGGTCCTTCAAGCGAACTTCATTTACTAAGTGGATAGGTAAATACACCATTATGTCAAAAAAACTTGGGAGAATGTTTCTATAATTTCTATTTGTAATCGGTCAAGGTCCTCAGGCTTAATTACCTCGCTGCATAAACTCCAGAAAAAGACACCTAACCTAATTAGAAGGACATCAACATGCTTTGGTAATGATTTTCTAAACAACAACATGAAGCAAGTAATACAAAAAGATGTGGGCATCATGACTCTTATAACCCAAAAATTTTGTTCCTGAAGAGTGGACACATCGTGCAATATTAGATGCACATCCATAAGGTAATTTTGTTTCCTTTAAAACATGATAAAATATACCTTTGTCCTTTGAAGACATTGAAAAACATGCACTATCAATGATAACATGCTTACCGTCATTTGAAAGTTTTGCTTGTAGCTGTTCTTTGATGCCGAGTTCTAAAAGGTCAAATCAAGCTTTTGGGTGATCCTTTGACTTCCCACTAATATCCAACAAAGTCCCTATCACGTTATCACATATATTGTTTTCAATGTGCATCACATCAAGATTATGTCTGACACTTAATAAATTGCCAATAAGGCAAGTCAAAAAATATTGACCATTTCTTCCATTGATAAGTGCTATCATTTTTCTTCTTTTGAGTCTTTTCAAAAATATTTTCAAAACTAGACAAGTCACTCATCACCTCATAAGGGTGTCGGAGAAAGCCTATTTTCAATCTTGCCATTGAAAGCACTCTTATTGCGTCGCCATGGGTGTTGAGAGTCTAAACATATGCGGTGATCCATATAGCATGTTTTCCTACTAGCTTCAAGTAAGTGAACCAGTCTCATGGTTATAACATGGACATGCGAATTTTCCCTTTGTTTTCCACCCTGACAACATTGAATAACCTGGAAAATCACTAATGGTCCACGTTAAGGCTGCATACATTTTATAATGTTTCATCTTTAGGTTTATCATATGTCTCTAATACATCATCCCACAATTAATTAAGCTCATCAATTAAAGGTTGTAAATAAACATCTATGTTATTACCTGATGGCTCGGGTCTAGGAATTAACAAAGAAAACATAAAGTAGTTTGGTTTTAGTGACATCCATGCAAGCAAATTGTAGTTGATCAATACCACATGCCAAGTGCTATAAGAAACGCTCGTTGTTTGAAATGGATTAAATCCATCACTTGACAACCCTAACCTCACATTTCTCGTTTCTTTAGCAAAATGAGGACACAGAGAATCAAATTCCTTCCAACTTTCTCCATCTATAGTTAGTCGTATATTTCCATCTTTTGGGCACCCTTCATCTTGCCATGTCATATATTTAAGTTGTTATGTACACATGAAAAGTCTTTGTAGCCTTGGTTTTAAAGGAAAATGCCACACTACTTTAGCTGGAACCTTTGAATAATGTTCATGATTATCCTTGCTCCCTTGTTTATCATTAAGTGGTTTCCACTTAGATGTGTGGCAAATGTGGCACAAATCAGCATGTTCATACACTTTCCAATATATCATACAATCATTCAGACATGCAGGAATCTTCTAATAATCAATCCCCAAATCTCTTATAACTTTTTTAGCTTGCATAAAACTAACAGGAAATTTTGCCTCTGGAATCATCTCTTGTAAAAGTAGTAGTAGATTATCAAACGCCACATTACTAAGCTTGTGAAGCGTCTTGTAAAGACAAAGCCTGATGATGAAAGATAGCTTCGAAAACTTTTTACACCCAGGGTATAACTCTTGACTTCCATCTTCAACCAACTTACAGAACTTTTTTGCCTCTTCGTTTAAGCCTTCTCGTACAGTACTTGTCTTCTCTACAGTATCTCTAAACGTATCATGCAATAATTCATCAAAATTCTCATGCATACCTACTTCATTAGCTACGATGACGGTTTCAATTCTTCTTTGTGAAGGGCTTTCTCCATGGAAAACCCATACATAGTAGTTTTCTACAAATCCTTATCCTTTTAAATGATCTAATACTTCGTCTCCTTGATTACAATAACGGTTCATACACTTTTTACAGGACAAAAAATTTGACTACTTCCTCATGCCTTAGCAAATGAAGAATTAAGGAATTTAACAACTCTAGCTTCAAACTCAGGTAACCACCTAGGTTTATACATCCAATCTCTAACATCCCCCGTTTCTCTCGTATCCTGAAGTTAAATGCAACATTCAAAACATGGTTTTTATTCACATATAAGAAAGTACATGTATCCATAGAAGGTGGAAAAACGGAAGAAAAAATGTATCCACCACAAAACAAAGCAGCTTACCAATAGAGACAATATATACTTTTTTGAACAATAATCATTCTCCCTTTTTTGTGCACAACAAGGTTAAAACACACTATTATAGTTGACTTTATATCTCAACGGAGGTTAATGTCACTATATATATTATTGCGTTACTTTTATCTACATGTTGCCAAGTAATATACATATGTATGATAAACAAAACAATGAATATCATCCCAAAAACTTGGATTGCATCCATTTTCCCATCAGATGCCATGAACACATCACTTTTGACTTTTTAAAGTTAAATATGACATTAAATCCATTTAGAACATTCTAAAAACCACTAATTGATTATTTGTCTAACAATTCACAGCTTTGACTTTTTATAGTCAAATAAAGCACTCGACAATACGTTATTGAGTTACTTTGTAATTTTAATAAATAAATTTTGATCTATAATAAAAACAAAGGTTGTTGCAGTTGTAAATACCCACAAACTTTAGTGGCCAAAATCGGAACCTGTCCATATCACTGAAACAAACCAATGATATTGATTGATATATATATAATAATAGACTTATACAGTTCATTTAATGTTAATTTTAGTCAATATATAAATACTCAAATTGAAGTCATCTTCGAAACCAAAAAGAAAACTTCATATATTAAATATAATAAACTTAGCACGAAAAACTCTAAACTCATCATGTTGCTCTATTGAATCTCTCAACCATGCCCAAACTTTTGGTCGTGAAAGTTTGTGGAAAGTAATTACGTTATGACACGGCACTTTGTACATTTGAATGCAACCTTTTAAAATAGTAATTACATTTAGCTTTTAACAATGCAACTTTTAAAATATCAGTTACATTTGAATTTTCTCAATACAACATTTCTAAAAAAAGTTGCTACTTTCAATAATTTTTGCATCCTATCAATACAAAGATTGCAATTTTAGTAAATTCGCAACTTTTTACGAATGAGGTTGCATTATATCTTTTAATGCAACTTGTATGTTTAACGAAACTACATTAGAATCAAATGCAATTCATTTGAAAAAGGTTGCATCTAAAAAGTTGCGTTTTTTAGTATTGTAAAGATTTTTCATCACAAAGTTTAAAAATGTATTAAATAAACTATCACAAACAACTTGCTCAAAAGTATAATTAGTATATATTTAATATTTTTTATTTGTTCTAATTTGTATCGTTTTTAGCATGAAATTACCTATATTTAGTTTATATAGAGAAAAATGATAACTCAATTTGGTTTTTCTTTTGAATTACTACTTTGAAAACGTGAGTTCAGTTGCAACACATCCTTAGTTCTCCTATCTTCCTCTCCCCTCTTAGAAATTCAACAAATCCTTCTCTCCTTTACGTACTTGTACGCTGAATTTTGCTTAAGATTAAAATGAATAAGTTGAATAATTCTTTCCAAAATGCTCAAAGCCCCAGCAAGGATGGGCTTTTAACGTCAATCAAAGTTGTGGTTGTTGATTACATAAAGGAGTCCCTTGCATACATTGGAGGTGCTACATTCTTGTTCGTTTGAAGGTAACATCATCACACCTACACACACTGACACACTTATAATTTAAGAGCAATGTTATGCGTCTCGCGACCTACATAGAGGTTTTTTTTATTCTAACAAAGATAATAAACATATAAAAAGAAAGAAAAGAACATAAAGCAAATCTTGTTTACATGTGGTTTCTTCTAAAAGTTTTTTATGATCCATATATATATATATATATCAGCTTGAAGTTTAAATTAAAACAAATCAACTGAAGGCATCATGGTTACATTCGTTATTGCTGGTTGACGTTTTAAACATAGTCTTTGTGAAACATTTAATTAATTTTGTCTTTGTTTCTTTAATCATAATATTAATAAGCCAGAACCTACCAATAATTTTTTTTATAACAAAATATACTACTTTTAATATACGCTTATTAATTACTAATAACTGTATTTTGCAGGATTTTTAACTCTTCATCTGATAGAGAAAATACACCTTATCATCATAACATATAAAAATAACATATTTTGATTTTATATATCATAGTAAGCCTTTCTCAGGTTGAGTTTAACAATTATTGTAAAGTAGCTTCTCATTTCTAAGAAGATCAAGGACAACCGTATAATAAGGTTTGACTTGGGTCATAAACATGAACAAGTTTTTGCCAAAGACGTGGGCCACATCTACTTTATTTTTTTTTATTTCTTTTTGTTTTTAGAGGATTTATGCTTGAATACACGCTTGTTATTTCTTTGATTAAATTTAATATGCCTTGCTGTATTAAATTTATTTTCGCTTTTTATATTTTTTTTAACTCTTAATATTTTCAAATTTGTCTAATGCTGGTCAATGTAATATATGTCTCTTAAAGTTATATTTTTTTACGCTGCTGTCAACCTTAGGTGAGATGTCATTTTTCGTAGTATTTTGGATAGTAGATCTTATATGAAAAATAATATTTTTTTTGATTGTAGATTTTATAATAATAATAATAATAATAATAATAATAATAATTATTATTATTATTATTATTATTATTATTATTATTATTATTATTATATTATTATTATACCGGTCAAAAACAACAATATTAAATAGAAAGTATAAAAATAACCGTAACGATGAAACCAAGAAATCTTCAAAAACATTATAACATACCGGATTTCAAAACCCAAGAACTTGAAAAGAAAGTTATGGTCAAAACAAAACTTAAATGGAGTGGGACCCAAAATCCTTAGATAATAAGAACTCATGTACCATGTGAACAAGTTTAATGTAAAAATATTATACAAAAAAAAAAAACGTTAAACAATTTAAACAAAGTAATATTATTTTTCATCTCCCCTCCCTAAATACCACTTGACCAAGGTTTACAAATTGATCTAACTCTCCGGATTGCTTAGTCATGGACTCATGATCGTCGGAACACAAACAACCAAAGTAGACCAAATTTTATGAACTCAACAAATTAACTCTTAACCTTATACATTGTCCTTTTAATTAATTGTAGAAAACAAAAACAATTAAAATGTGGAGATATTGTTACATACTTATTGTTGAATATGCACAACTGTTTCTGAATTTCCTATTTTTCTTGATTGACCAAATCTTCCTACATCAAAATGTGTGTGTATATGCTATATGATATATAAATAACTTCCTTAGTGTTAAATGTATCATTTCTGTAGATCTTTGTTCATTATTATCCATATACAATTATAGATACGAATCTTTTCATTTATATTTTATCCACATGTTAATATGGAGTTTAACTTTGGACTATTTCCAAACATAAAACAGTAAGTTGAGTTCATAATTCTTGCATTGATACTAACAGAGAAGAGTTAGATACTTGTTGTAGTTTCTGATATATTTCTCGTATGTTGCTATAATAGTTACGTGTGTGGATCATTCTGGTGTGGCTTTAAGTTTACTATCAGAAAGAACAACCAATATGACCTCCTCCTGATAGACAGCAACATGCCTGACAGCGTGGATATACACACATTTTTTAGGCTTACAAAGAACATGGATCTACTATCCGTTGGTGAGTCCAAATCACTCTAGTGATATTGTTTCTAATTGAATCTTCTATAAGTTTCATGTTTCTACCACAAAAACTCATTCTTTTAATTTGTTCCATACTCAAGTCATGTCTGAGCAAGAAGATGATGGTTTCATGCTTGAAGTTTTCAAGAGTGGTGCTTTTTTGGTCATCAAAAGGCCTCTTACTATTCATGCGGTGAGGCATATACGCCAAGGCGTTATAAGACAGAGAATGCACAAGCTTGAAAAATCTACAAATAAAGATACTATTACCAAGAATAGAAATAATAGTATTAGAAATAGAAACAAGGGAAGATGTGAGACAAAGAAGTGAGTCCACCAATCTTACGATGATGATGATGATGACGCCTATGATGATTATAGTGACGATGATGATTATAATGGTGATATTAGCATGAAGAAGAAGGTGTGCATGGAGTGGACGAAAGAACTTCATGAGAAATTCCTTAATGCTCTTAGTCAGCTTGGTGAAGAAAGTATAAAGTCATCTTTCAACATTTTTATTCAAGTCGTTTTACTTTTGTTTGGTCACATGAATATTAGAAATTGTGTAATGTATTATCTCTTCTTTTCCATATCGCTAAACAATTAATATTTTGATAATAGGACGGTTTCCAAAGAAGATACTTGAACTTATGGGTGTCCCTGGGCTTACAAGAATGCAGGTTGCTAGTCATCTTCAGGTTAGCTTTCAAATAGACATTATTGACATGGAACTAGTTTATGTTTTCTTGGGTGATGGTTTAAAACAGGAAGACAGTTTACAAGTAAAGTAATAACGGTAGTATTGCACTAGCATTTTGTTGCCTATCCTATTATTTTTCAATATCAACATATGTTTACTTTTCATCACCCAGGTCAACATAGTTTTTTTTTCCAGCAATTGCAGGGTAGTATATAACATGATTTCTATAAATAGTATTTCTCAAATGTTGCGATATTAGTAAGTGGGCAAAATACATTGTTATTTTTGAAAAGCCATATTCACCGAGTATTAAACACAATCCTATAGGGCTCATTCTCATAACATGTAATTATTTCATATTTACTAGTTATATCTTTCATGACATCTTAAATTATTTTTTCTGCAGTGGCCAAAAAAGGTGAATGTTGTTAATATGATGATATTTGTGTTGGGTTTTTTCACTTTTGAATAATTGTTGGTGTACCAGAAATACGGCAAGGAGAAACTGAAATTTGATTAAAACAAAACATCGCAGGACCGTGAGTTGCCTAGCAATCTGTTTCCACAAGTACTTCATGAAAACAAGATTGGGTGTATGACATCCTTCCAAACAGGTCACGAACCAAGCAATACCCCTATTGGCATTGACTTGTCAATCAATGGATAGCAAACAATTAATCACATGAATAACCAAATAGATAGAGGTTCTTCAATGATGAACATATCTAATGAGGGAAACATTGCACAACATATTGAGTATACCCAATTACCATCTGGAAGTGTACTCGGGTTAAATTTGGAGGGCGTAAATGGAAAAAGATATGAAGACGTTAAGATAATCAAGCAACATCCGATCGAATCGGTTTCGGGCCGGTAGTTTACATGTGTTTTATTTAGTCGTTATTGGGTCAAACAGTTACTATTATGTTTTATTTGTTTATGTCGAACCTGGGCCGAAGGCCATGTTTATTGTGTTGGGTCGAACAAGTGTCTAGCAAGTCCATTAGGTTTAGATATTGGGTCATGTGAAGTTGGGCCATAATATGCGAACAGGTGTGTGTGAAGAGATATAACCGTACATTCGGTTATCAAGGGAAGAGACGTATCTCTCTATGAAACATTGCGACGTTTCACTCACACCCGTTCGTTCGATATGAATACTTGGCAACAACTTCATTCTATGCATGCTGCAAATTTATACTTGAAGTTTATGTTTATGAAGTTCTGATTGATTCAAGTTCTGTTACAAATCGGTTAGTTTGATTGTTTATTTTCTACATTTACATTGATCATGAAGTGGTGTGAAATCTGTGATGATATTACAAATGTTTGTAACCATTGTTCTTCTCGAACCGAATGGGAACCCGTTGTCGATGATACCAACAGTGGTATCAGAGCCAAAGGTTCTTCAGTGATCGAGAAGGATGATGGCGGTCTGGGAGATTGTCTGAGGGAGAAGGGTAAAACGGTTGGTGCCGGGTTTGGTGATGTTCGCATAAGCGATGGAAAGAGCGGTCGGGGCTGCAACAAAGGGAAAAGTGTTGCGCAAGGGAAGCCATCCACGCGCTTGTGGAAATCACCCGTGAAAAGTTTTCCCAAGAAGATGATTCCTAGAGGTTTTGCGAAGAAGTTCGGCAAGGAAAGAAGTGGATCGGTCGGGCGACCAAGGAAAGCCGGTATTCGCTGTTTTATGTGCAAATAGTTCGGTCACATCGCTTCCATATGTCCGAGTAAGTACATCAACTTGGTTCCTTTACCCGTTGAAAGCGATTATTTAGTTGAGGGTACTTGCGGAGGAAAGTTTGATTCAACTTGGGTAGTGGACCCAAATTTCAAAACACACATGACGGGGAACAAAAGTGTGTTTAAGCGGTTTAAAAGGCATTTCGGTGTGATGACTAACGATGAGAAAAAGGAATTCATGTTCGTGCATGAGATTGGAGAAGTGAAGATACCGGTGAACGGGAAGGACAAAACTATACCGTGTGTTAGTTATGTCCCGAAACTCAACAAGAATGTGTTGAGCCTTGAACAATTGTTGTTTCAAGGAATCGAAACAATTACTACCGGTGACAAGTGTGTTCTTAAGAAGATGTTTCGTGGTCAAGCAAAAGGCTTTGATGTGTTCGAAAACAAATCGGAAGTCGAATTGGAGAATGAATACTTAGACAAATTCTATGATGGTCTAGATATCGATAATGGACATCGAAAGGATAAAGAAAAATTGAAGGAATATGTTTAGGAGTCTTTGAGGAGGAGTTTGAGATCGAGAGAGAGAAAAACAAGAAGAAGTTTGATGGTGAAGGCACATCGGGAGTGAAGAAAGACGAGATTGTCTACTCGAAAAAACAAAAGGTTGGTTTCATGGTTTACTACGAGGGCTTGAAAGACAATCCGTCACAATCGAAGCAAGAGGTACGACAAAGAGCGGTGGCACTTTCCCAAGATGAAGAAGATGTCATTGAAAATGACATGATTATCGAAAGTTGTTTAGAGACGATTGACTTGATATTGCTACAGGAAGAGTTGGCCGGTCGTAATCACTTTTATGAAGCAAGCTTCGAAGAAATCATACTGTGGTTTATTCCATGTTTCCTTGGAATCTTCAAGGAAAACACCATGCCACCCGAGTTAATCGACGAAAGGGAAGTTAGTTTGATTTTACTACATCGAAATGTGACCGTCAAGGGTGGATTCAAGAAAGTTGTCCAAGATGATCTTTGGAATGAGGTTGCATTCAAGTATGGTTACCATCCGGATGATGCGCATGTGATAAAGGTTGCATACGTGTACTACATAGAGTTGATCGAATGGTATTTTGATTTGATGAAAAAGAAGGGTGACAAGAATCCGTTGGTTGCGGAAGAAGCAAGAAAGAATGATGCACAAACGGACGAGAGCGAAGATAAAGGCAATGGATGGATTGAAGATTCAAGTGACGATGAATTGGTGATCATTGTGGAGGTCACCAACAACAACAAGTGAAGATTGGACGTATCGGATGTTCCTCGATTAGGGAGGTGAATGAAGATATTAAGATAATCAAGCAACATCCGATCGAATCGGTTTCGGGCCGGTAGTTTACATGTGTTTTATTTTAGTCGTTATTGGGTCAAACAATTACTATCATGTTTTATTTGTTTATGTCGAACCTGGGCCGAAGGCCATGTTTATTGTGTTGGGTCGAACAGGTGTCTAGCAAGTCCATTAGGTTTAGATATTGGGTCACGTGAAGTTGGGCCATAATATGCGAACAAGTGTGTGTGAAGAGATATAACCGTACATTCGGTTATAAAGGGAAGAGACGTATCTCTCTGTGAAACATTGCGACGTTTCACTCACACCCGTTCGTTCGATATAAATACTTGGCAACAACTTCATTATATGCACGCTGCAAATTTGTACTTGAAGTTTATGTTTATGAAGTTCTGATTGACTCAAGTTCTGTTACAAATCGGTTAGTTTGATTGTTTATTTTCTGCATTTACATTGATCATGAAGTGGTGTGAAATCTGTGATGATATTACGAATGTTTGTAACCATTGTTCTTCTCGAACCGAATGGTCCTGGGGTTGTCGATGATACCAACAAGATATAGTACAACAAGAAATGACTATGTTCAACAAACATCGGGTTTTCATGATTTTGGACAAGGGTCTAATGATCAAGACTTGTCATTTGTTCAAAGGCAATCATCCGAACAAATCCCTGTTTTACATAATAATTATTGTTATTACGAGTTAAATTATTAGATAATGCAAGTGTTATGTACAACAGGATACTAATGGTGGCATGAAACTCCTCTTAATGATGGAGTCAAGGCGCTTTAAATTGCAGTAGTGTCTTAAGTACATTCATCTTTTTTAATTAGTCATAGAGTGGATACATCGGTATGCAAGTATACTAATATACTAGCATAAAACAAAGGTACTGAATTATTGATAATGGAACATTTTACTGTAATCTGCGGATAATAAATGTTGAATCCTAATGCGTTAGTATATTTAGAGTTCTAGAGATCGACTTTTGTTTTCCTACTTTGTTTTTCTACAGCTATGTCCGTTTAATGTAACGCATAATAGATTGAACAACTAGTCTAAAAGTTACGGAATAGGGAGATCTTTAAAGATTAGAAAAAAAGACCCACTCTTTAATGGGTGCATTTGAAAATACAATGCACTGGTATCAATGGGTTATATGCCAGTCAACTGCTTAGTTTGGCACAACATTACTCCCAACAGTTGGAAGATGTTTCTTATAGTACATGAAAATAAAGGGGCTGGATCTTTAAGAATCCCAGAAACAGCTTTTGAAAGCACTCCACATTAAAAATTTTTCAATTATATTTTCTTTGGTATACTATAACTTATGTTTAATTTTTGAGAGCGTAAATTAAAAAAAAAGCTGTACATAATTAAGAATTTGCTTAATCACAACACAAATAGGGCTTTATTTTTAACACTTTAGATGTTTCCAACATGACCTTGGGCATGATCCTTTTCTGAAACTGGGTTGAGGTGTGTCCTTAGAGAACCATACACCATTTTATTCTATGCTGGGTAGTAACCGTCAGGCAGCTATGGGGCTAAGCTATCTTGGGGAGGGAGAACCCTCCCGCGGTCAGGGGTACCGTGCATTTACCCTTCCCCCTTGTGTGTTTGTTTCTGGTCATTCCTGATTTATCCAACAAATATACAGCAGCAACTTCTTTTTTGCGATACAATTATAGAAAATATTTTTGATTTTGGTATTTAGTTTCTTTATTCCGTATTTCCAGACTCAAACACAACCATATTGAATAAATCAACATCAATAACTGAAGTAAAACATGAAAGCTTAAAGACAAGACCTTTACACAATTATGTGATCCTAATGAACCATTGCCATGTAACCTGTAAAAGCCTAGGTCCCCACATATATATGACTATAAAAACCAATATTATGTTACTCATTTACTATGTGATCCAAAGATGGACCTATAATGAAAATATTGTCAAACGAATGTCTCATTGTTTACTCACCATATACTTGTGGCGGTTGTCAGAAATTTCTCACGTCAAAAATCAGGTCGATTGTTGAAGAAAACAGTAGTGTTGAGACTGTATAAAAGAAGAACTCTACAACCATAACCCATGTCACATCTAAGCTCTATATAAGCTTTACATCTAGGTTATTTAAGAATTTATGATTATTTTTTTCATTTGCATACACTCAACTTGAATTTGGGAGTCGGTATGTTAAGCATCTAAGAAGATTCGTGGTCAAGCCTTCATTCTTGGATTACATATCTCTCAATCGTGGATGGACGAATATGCTAATTTATTGTTTGGATGTTGTATTTTTATATACTGATAGTGAGCATTTCTATCTTGTATTTGCGTGTATGAGATTGATCAAAACAAGGGAGAATGTTTGATCTATGGTATTTTTCATTAACTATGTACCGGAGCTTGTTGAATATTGTGATAACCTGAAATAGTACTTTTGTTAAGAAGTTTCTCTGTTAATGTGTGTTACAATCTAGCAAATTATTAATTATCAACCTCTGATTGTTGAGTTTCTGATTTATTGACAAGCAACTTACTACCTAAGCTGAGCTTGTACTGATAAAGACAAATTTATGCCAAGCTACTTGCCACTAAAGAAAATCGACTAATTACCACTGAAGAAAGATTGGTCGTTTACAAAAGAAGACCGCTACTTACCGGTCTTGCAAACATTAAGCTAGTCCTTTACAGTCGACTTATCAAGCAGGTTAGGTTGGTCGGACTGGATTATGACCTAGATGACATTATAAAATTAAAAACATTACCATGAAGAAGACCTGCTAGTTACTAGATTGGCGGACATGGAATTAGTCCCTTTACAATCGACTTATCAAGCAGGTTAGACCGCCGGACAGGATTATAAAGTAGAGTATGTAATAAATATTATAAAATTAAAAACATTACAGTCAGAAGATTACTATTTTCTTACATATATTGACTCATGTGACACTTTTGGTTCTCTTTCTATTGGTTTAGTTTCAAATTGTTGTAAGGGAACTCAAGCAATGATTTAGCTTACACGAGCCGATGAATAACCCTTTCAAAATTGTTAGCATGATGTAGATCATCTTTTTTGATTGATCATTCACAATATCTATATGCAATAATGCTTTGAAATATCTATTCTCTTTAAACGTTTCAATTCTCCATTCTCCTTGCGATACTTGTCTTCATTAGTGGTAAGTTGCTCGGCAATAAGTTGTCTTCAAAAGTGGAAGCTCAACTCCGTAGTTAGTTTTTTTTAATGAATAGCAAATTAGACAATCACAAGTTAATAGTTAATAAATTGCTAGATTGTCACACACATTAGACCAGAAACTAATGAACAAAAAAGGTATTATTTCAAGTTTAACATATAAACCAACAAGCTTCGATGCATAATCAATAAACTATACCAGAGATTAAACATCCTTCCTTGCTTGAGATCTTCGCATCCAAGCCAATACAAGATATAAATGGTCACTAGTAAATGTATAAAAAATACAACATCCAAACTATATATTAGCATATTCGTCAAGCTACAACTGAGAGATATCGGATATGTAATCAAAGAACAGACGCTTAACAACTAATTTTCTTGGCTCATGGATGCTCGATAACTGACTCCCAAAATCGTGTTGAGTGTTTGAGAATGGAAAAAAATTGATTCTCAGATAGCGTAGAAGTAAAGCTTATATAGATCTTAGATATGATGTGGGACATGACTGTATATATTTTTCTATTATATGGTCTCGAGACTATTGTTTGAATTTAACTATCAACAAATTTTTGGATAAAAAATTTCTAACGACCATGATTAGGATAAGTAAAGGAAGACACAATTTACATTGTAGTTCCTTCTTTGGACCACATAGTACATGAATGTGATAACATATGTTTTTATAGTCATATATACATGTTATACGTCAATGGTTGTTTAATATCACATAGTCCTGTAAGGGTTTTGTCTTCGTGATTTCATGTTCCCCTATAGTGTAAGATACATTGATGTTTGTTTTTGCATTATGGCTGTGTTTAGTTTGTAAATACGGAACAAAGAAATCAAATACAAAAATCATAAGATTAAATTCATATATTTGTATGGTAAACAAGAAGTTGTTGCTATAAATTTATTTATAAATTAGGTAGTATCAAACACAAATACACAAAGTAAAATATGAACAATGAAATTACTTAAGGAATAAGAAGTGAGATGCATAAATTTATTGAACCATTGTGTTTATATCCTTAACCAATTAAGTAAAAAAAGAGAAAGAGCTAAAGAAAAAAGAAAGATTACTACAAAAATAAGTCGAATGTGCGGTATTAGCATAAACTAAAGTGGTGTATGGTTCTTCAAGGACACACCTGAATCCAATTAAAAAAAGGGTCACAACCCAAGGTCATATTGGAAACAACTAAAAGTGGTAAAAACAAACCCCTATTTATGTTGTGATTAATCATTTCCTAGTTATGCACAGTTGTTTTAAATAGTTATGCTCTCAAAAACCAAAAATAAGTTATACTAGACCAAAGAAAATATAATTGAAAAACCTTTAATGTGGAGTGCTTTCTAATGTTGTTCCATGAATTCTTAAATACCTAAGCCCTTTATTTTCCATTACTATAAGGAATATCTTTCACCTTTTGTAAAGATTGTTGTGCCAAACTAAGTGGTAGATCATGACATATATCCCATTGATAACTTTCTACTAGATCACTTCCCCTTGTTTTTCCTGCTCTCGTTGAAAATTGTGCCAATGTCCTCATTTTTAAAGATCCTTATGTTCCATAACTTTTAAGCTAGTTGTTCGATCTACCATGCATTAGAGTGTGTCAACAATATTGTTATGTTGAATGCCTTTGGAAATTCAAGTATACACAACAATGCCTTACAATGGAAGTAACCAGTGAAAATATAAGTTCAAAATAGTTCCCTTATTTATATAAAGCCTCTTGAGCTTTAAATTCCATTATTTATTATTCAGCACCATTGTTCTATGCTGGTATACTAAAATACTTACATATGGTTGTACCCACTCACTATGACTAATCTTATAAGATGAATACTTAAGACACTATTGCATTATAAAATCCCTTGACTCCATTCTTAGATGTGTCTAATGTCGCCATTAGTATCTTGTTGTACATAGCATTTACATTATGTAATAATATAATACATAGTAAACACTAATAATTTTTGTATAACAAAACTAACCTTATTCTGCATGACACGATTATAGCCAAGCGATCCAGGATATCCAGATTTCAGTTGTACCGTTACCCGTCCATTTCTTTTAGGAAATTAGGGAATTCTTCAGATGCTTGTTCTAGAATAAATGAAAAGTCATGATCATTAGAACCTTGTCCAAAATTACAAAAACATGATATTGTTTGTTGAACATAGTCACTTGTTGTTGTAGAATTCGTTTTTTCCATATCCGCCCTCCGGATTAAACTCTAGTACACTTCCAAATGGTATTCGGGTATACTCAATTTGTTACGCAATGTTCCCCTCTTTAGATACGTTCATCATTGACGAACCTCTATAAATTTGGTTCTTCATTTAATTATTTTGTGTATGCCTTCCATTGATATTGATTGACATGTCAATGCCAATAAAGGTATTTCTTTTCTCATGACCTGTTTTTAAAGATGTCATACACCCAAACTTTTTTAGCACTAAGTACTTGTAGAAAGAGATTATTTGGCAAAGCATGATCCTTCATTGTTTTCTTTTCATTAAATTCAGTTTCCCCTTGCGGTGGTATTTCTGGTACACCAACAATTTTATAAAGGTGAAAAGAAAACAGCATGAAAATCATCATCTTAGCAACATACACCTATGTGGCCATTAAGAAACATAATTTAAGATGTCATGAAAAATATAACTAATTAATTTGAATTAACTACATGGTTGAGGATGAGCATTATAGAATTGTGATTAAGGCTTGGCAAATATGGCTTTCCTAAAATAACAAAATATATTGCCCACTTATTAATGACTACAACATATTAAAAATATCAAAGAGTCTTTTAGTTGTTACTAATCATAAAATTTATGTTGTGTATTACCCTTCTATTGCTGGAAAAAAGGCATCTTGCCATGGGTGATGAAAACTAAATATATGTTAGTGGTAAATAGTTATGATAGGTAACAAAATACAAGTGCACTACTATTGGTACTACTTTAATATAGGTCTTTAACAGGTAAAGTGTCTTCCTATTGTAAGCTATCACCAAAGAAAACATAGACCGGTTGAATGTCAATATTTGAACTAAAAACTAACATGACTAGCAACCAGCATTCTTGTTAGGCCAGGGATGCCCATAAGTTCAAGTATCTTATCTGGAGACCGTCCTAATATCAAAAAGGAAATCGTTTAGCGATATGGAAAAGAATGAGATAATACATTACAAATTTAAAATAATCATGTGACTAAATCAAACTAAATCCATTTGAATAAAAATGCTCAAAGATAAATTTATACTTTCTTCACCAAGCTGACTAAGAGCGTTCAGGAATTTCTCATGAAGTTCTTTCATCCACTTCATGCACATCTTCATCTTCATGCTAATATCACCATTATAATCCTCGTCATTATAATACTCACCATCATCATAATCATCATAATCGTAGGATTGGTGGACTTGCTTCTTTGTCTCACATCTACCTTTTTTTTCTAATACTAGTGCATCTATTCTTAGCAATCATACTTTTAGTTTTACATTTTTCAAGCTTGTGCATTTTCTTTCTTATAACGCCTTGACCTATATGCCTCACTGCATCAATAGTAAGAAGTCTTCTATTGACAACAAATTAACCACTCTTGAAAACCTCAAGTATGAAACCACCATCCTCTTGCTTAGGCACGACTTGTGTATGGTACAAATTAAAATAAATGAATAATATACGATCGAAACATTACAAATTACAGAAGATTAAATTAGATTGAAACAAGAACCATAGTCACTATAGTGATTTTGACTCATCAATGGATAGTAGATTCATGTTCCTTGTTTGTCTTAGAAATGTATGTATATGTATGACACTCATGTTGCAGTCAGGAGAAGATCACACTAGTTGTTCTTTTCTAACACGAAACTTAAAGCCACACAATAATGATCCACATGCTAACTAATTAGAGCAACATAAGATATAAATATAAAAAAACTATAACAAGTATCTGACTCTTCTATGTTTGTGTGAACGCATGAAATACAAATTCATCTTACGTTTATAAGTTTGGAAATAGTCCAAGATTAAAAACTCCTTATTTACATGTGGATAAAAAATATATGAAAAGATTAATTATTATATATAATTGTATGCAGGTGATAATGAACAAATATACATAGATATAGATATGACATGGTTAACAGTGTTTGGATTATTAACATGGCATATATATATATATATATAGGAAAGAGTTATTTTAAAAACCCATGAGATAAGAAAATTTTAAAAACCTTTTGTAACAATGTGTAATATTATCTAAAACAACGTATTTATTAATAAAAAATTTAGACATGTATTATACATATTTTAAGTGTTTTTAGCCATATTATATCAAAAAACTGCCAAAGTGATTTGAAAAAACAACTCCTACATAACATGTTTGTAACATTTTCTTTAAAAACATCAGCGTTGTTACATATGTGACACATGAAACTTTATTTTCTTTAAAAAAAATATATCCACTCGACGCGTTTTCAAATTTTCTTTCCTTTTCTGAGCTCAAAATGCTCAAAAACATGTATTGTACATGGCGTATAGTTTGTATACAAAAATATGTTGTCTGAGATAGTGTTATAGAAGGGATTTCAAAGTTTTTCCAAATTAAGTGGGTTTTCATCTAGTTTCCCACACACATACATCACACACACACACACACACATATATATAACGATGGTTAAACTTTAATTTAATGCCAAAATCAAACCGAGTTTGAACGCTAACATGTTTATTAACATCTCTTGGATAGAAATAGAAAGAAAGCCCATCGGAGCAAAAGAGTAATTTCGCATGGTAGTATTTAAGAAAAAAGGGAAACCCTAGCTATCATTAAAATGTTCATTTGTAAACCTTTCGGTCACTGGATCTAGATAGAGAAAGAGATTTTAAGAGAGAAAAAGCTCGTTTCATTCTTTTTTGGAGCCGGTTTGATTGTAGATCGGAAGGGAAAGCTTGGGATCGACTTCCTTTCATCATCTCGAGGATTTAGCAAGAGAAAGAGGCCGATGAGGTTTATTTTTAAAGGTTCAAGCTCGATTTCGTTTTATGCATCCAAAAAGGTGTATCTTAAGTATAAAGTTTGTGTTTCCGTCAAGTTATGCATGGGAGCTTGTATTACATTAATTTCTAAGTTCGAATCATATGGTTGCATAAAGTTAGCATCTTGATTCATTTCTAGGATTGCAATCGCAACTGTCATCATCATAGCCAGATCTAGAGTTTCTTCATCATGTAGGTATAATGTGCTTCACATGTTTTGTGTCACTTTACGAGGGGCGGTTAGTGTGAATTACACTTTAATGGATTTCATTTAATAGAATAGTCGTACTGGTGATATGCATGGGTAATAGGGTGGTCCATGGGTTTTGCATGGTAGACATGAGAAATCATGGTTGGATTGTCACTAGGTTTGTAATGGGCTTCGTGTTTCAGGAAGTCCTAAGGTAGGTCCTGCAAAAGGAAGCAAGGTGAACTTAGGCCTAAAAAACATGTTAAATCAAGAGGAATTAGTGATGGGGCTTAGTTTTACTAAGGTTAAGGGGTTTGTGGCTTTGGAAGCTCTAGTTAGGCCTAGTATAGCTAGGGTACCAAGAAACAAGACCGTAATGGATTTGTGGGCCAATGGGTTTTGAAATTGGGTGCTAAGTCTAGTGTGATGGATTGAAGGAAATCGGTCTTACATGATATAGGGTTAATTAAGGGAATGTAATGGGAGGCACAAGTTCTCTTAAGGGTCCATGTCTAGGTTGGCTCAGGAATTTAATTTCATGAAGTTCCAACAATTAGAGTGTGATGGATTTATGTCTAAAGGATTATGAGAAAACTCTTATTATTAAGAAAAACTAGAAAAAATTATACAACATATTTGCAATATATCATGTTTACTACATATACGTAACATATGAAATATATTGTATATGTGTAATAATCATATACATTAAATATATGTAATATTACACATTGATATATTGTATTACATTATATTATACTATGCTATGTTATGATATACTATACTATACTATACTGTATTTTTTTATTTTTTAATCCATATTCCTTTTGTCATTTACTTTTTGTTTTTTATAATTCTTTTTTTCTTTTGATATTACCTGTATCAATTAATTTAATTCTTTGTTAAATAAAAAAACTTAAGTATGCAATTGTGTTCCCCCCTCCCTCCTGAGAATCTGATATAAGTATTGTTAAAAACGAAGTTGTATTCAACTAGAGTATTTATTTATATCGTTTTACGGTACGATGATAAACTAAATCGATTCTACAGTTTGGCATTCGAAACAACATGCATCATTTTCAAATATCGTTGTTTATCATTATCATTTGTTCTGTTCCACCGCAACGCACGACGCCAATAAACCTAGCATGAGTTAAATTTCAAGTTTTCTCATTATTATCCCCTATATATAGATACATAGATGATTCAAATCAACAGAAAACTTTTACGAGTTGTGAGAACTTAAAGAACTCGACATTCCCATGCGAGTTTTGCCCCATTTTTCTGTATACACCTAGTTTAAAATGTCACAAAAATAACTGTAAAAAAATTCGAAGTGACGTCTTCGGCTTTCTACAGTTGCTGACATCAACATTTAAAGTAGCTGATGTAAGCGTTTTTACGGGTGGTGCAAATAAAAAAACTTTTTACCTTTTTAAAAGTTGATTATTTTTGTAAATAAAAAGAATTTGAAAAAATAGAGAGAACTCCATTTAAACTTTTTTTTTTCAAATACGTTTTATATATTAATAAAACTTATGGAAACTAAAAAACTAAAATCAATATATGTATGAAAAATTTAAGTATCTGTAAAAAAGTCAGGTAATTAAATATTTTTCATTTTTACATAGGTGTAATTTTGTTTACAACGCATTTGTTTTTTGTGCGTATAAGTTTTTTTTTTATTTCCGTAAATATCATTAAGTTGTAAAAACATCAACAAAAAAGTTATTTCTGTTAATATCATTAACATATAAAAATATTAAAAAAATATTTTTTTAAAGTTTAAATGAAATTCAGATGACCTTTCTTAACTCAAACTCATTCTCAACTGATCCATATATATAGTGTGTATTTGGTGTGTGCACGAATGACTATGTTTACCTTTAAATGAACAAGAATGCAGCACCTTCCCAACTTCAGCAATCAAAACTTTGATTGACGTTAAAAGCCCATCTTTCCTTGTGCTTGGAGCATTCTGGAGAGATTCATCAAAGTTTAGCATTTTAATCAGACCCAAAATAGAAGAACTAAAGGAGAGAAGGATATGTTGAAGTTCTACGCAAGGTGAAAAGAGCAACATAGGAGAAATAATGAAATGTTGCAATTGAATTTTTGTTGTGAGAATAATAATAAAATAGAAAACGAAGACATGTTATCATATTTTTTGTCCATAAACTAAATATAGGTATTATAATTAATATCGCTTAATGTTGATATAAGATAATAAATATAAATTAGCATGAAAGGAGAAATAATCAAATGTTGCAATTTTTTTAAAGGCGGATTTATTTTTGATACATGTCATCTGTGGTACTTGAATCGAAGAACTCTTGTTTTCAAATTCAGGTGTTTAAATGTTGTCTTTACTAAAAGACCATCACACTATTGGCAATTAAATGTTGCAATTGAATTTTTATCGTGACATAAAATTAAAATAGAAAACGATAACATCTTATCACATTTTTTTTTCATAAGCTAAATATAGGTATCTAATTTATATCATTTAATGCTGATATAAGATACATAATAAAATGTAATTAATTGTATATACTAGTATGTGTATATATATAGTATATAATGCATGTTATAAGGGTAAAATTATAAATTTTTAATCATGTTAAAAGACAAATTTAACACAAATAATTAATTTAACTATCAATTTAGATAGAAATTTAATAAAATTGGATATTATTTAATTCTCTATCTCTATTATCATTATTATTATCTATAGTATTTTATTTTAATAAAAATGTAATTTCTATGCAATATTAAAAAGTTAAAAGACGATACGATATAATGAATTATAAAGTGAAAGAATATTCTATATACATTATATTAAAACCATCACTCATACATCGCATTTAGCGATACATTTAGGTGACATGGCATCTGCAACTAAAAAATCGGAGCATAAGTGCATTTGAAGGATAGCTCGTCTCTACGTGCGATGCATTTAGAGATAGTGTGGGGCCACATCAATACATAATGTTAAAAATTGTTTACTTCATCGGTTGAGGTTCAAAGTTATTTAGTAATAGTTGCTTTACATTTTCCTTCTCAATCGTAAGAAAGTAAAATGAAAAAGAATCACTTGTTCAAGTTTATCAATTGTTTTGTTTATAGCTTTAACTATTTATGTTTTATTTTTACTTCTAGTTTTAATTAATTTAAGTAAGTTTAGTTATTTTAACTATATTTAATTAATTAATTTATGTTTTTAATAATGTGAATATAGAAAATGGATTAATTATAAAAAAGAATTTGAGTATATATAATAAAATGTAAAATGTTATGATGATGTGGAATAAGTATTGGTAATAATGTTTGTAGGATTGTAATGAAAATTGGTGTTTTTAATGCATTTGTAAAAATCTGATTTGGCAGCTGACTGGATATATTTATAGCTGCATTTAACACTTTACATTGGTGATGGTCTAAGAACATTTGATGTAGTGGTGTTATAAAGTGAAAGTTTGAAATTAAATTCTCCATTATTCTAATTTAAAGACTGATCACCTAATTTCCTTCAATGTAACGCTTGTTTAACCTCCAAATAACCAACACCTTCATCTTATTTTTTTATTATTATTAAAATTTTATTATTGTTGTGAATTTCACCACTCTAATGCGTCGCACGAGTCCCTACTTGATATGAAAAAATTAGTTGCGGTTTTTATTCATTAATATTAATATTATGATTAAAGAAATAAAGAATAATATTTCACATTAATTGTTGATGCATATTTGTGTGGATGCAACTCAGTTCGGTCTGGCTCGGTTTGACTCAGTTCGGTATTCACGCGGGAAGCTCATAGTCCGAAGCAGGCCATTAGAAATGAAGACCGAAGACCAAGTAACATCCAAGGGGGAGTTAGTTGATACACTTTTGTGTCTGTCGCTTATTCTTAGTTACGTCAGTAATTGTACAGTCTTTGTTTGTTGTGTCTGTAAAAGTTTGGTCGTGTCGACCAAATCAAGATATCCTCCTATCTTGATTTAGTACGACGTCTAGTTTGTCTGTGTTGTAAAACAGTTGCATGTGTGCATACTGTTAAGTCTTGTGTATGGCATGTATGTTAGGAAGTTCTCCGAAGAATACTTCTTCGTGCGAGTGTAAGGTGCTTTGTACGAGCAAGTAGCTTGCTCGTACGAGTCATTATCTTGTTTGTACGAGTCATTCACATGATCGTACGAATGGCCCTTTCAACAAGCATTTTGCTTGTTCGTACGAACCACTTTCTATTCGTACGAGCCATAGGTTGTTCGTACGAGCAACCATTGCTTAATGTTCTTCATGGCTTGTAGTGGTTCGTACGACCAGCAACATTCTTCATACTGTTGCTGGGTGTTGGTACAATATAAACAGACATGCACCTTTTAGTTTGGTGTAACACTAGAGAGTCACACTAGGTGAGCACAGAGAAAGAACATCGAGGGTGTATAGAGAGATAAGCAGTTTATTCAAGAGTGTATGTACTGGGTCTCTCTACAAATCAATATAGTGAACATTTGAAGATATATCTCTTGTTATATTGGTTGTGCTTTTGCTTTGGTTTGCATATACACTTGGATTCCGCACTCATGTGTGTGTTAAACAACAAGGAAGTAGGTTATCTTGATTCTCCAAGTGGACCTACAAGTGGTATCAGAGCTTTGGCTATCTTCCTTGTTTAAAACCAAGCATAGTGTTGTGTTTGAGCAAGTTGTGAAGCTTCCTGGAAGTGTTCTTGAACTTCTAACAAGAAACTTAAGTTTTTAAAAGATAACTAGCTAAGTTAGAATACATGGAGACATGTTAGGATACGACTTTTCTTTAAATATTCTATCAAAGTTCAGTTGGACATATTTTCCGGTGCAGCACTTGCAAGAAAAATCACCAGAATATTCCTTTAGGGTTGACTAGATTTTAAGACTTGACTAAAAAAGGTGTTTTTGGAATGTTTTTTTAAACCAAATGTGTGTGGACAACTGACATCTTTCGAGCAAACTCAGAAACAACTTTCTGTTAAAAAGGTGACTTCTCACCAACCAACCCTGCAAAAGGATTCCTTCTTTCAAAAAACCTCTGTGCGAATAACCCATCCACACGAAGAACAAATTGTTCGTGCGAAAGACCAACTGATTCGCATGAAGAACCTCTATTTGCATGAAGAACTACCTGTTCGCACGAATAACAACTTGTTCGTACGAAAAACCTTTAACTCGTACGAAGAACCATTGACTTGTACGAAGAACGGTGATTCGTACGAAGAACGGTGATTCATACGAATCAGGGGTTCGTACGAAAAACTAAGTTTTTCGTGATTTGTTATTCGTGACCAGTTTTTCAATACTTCGTGTTTTTAAAATCAAGGCTTTTATTTCAAGTTAATTTTGAAATCTTAAGTGGATTTTCATAAACAAGCAAAATGGGTACAAATCCTTGGTATTAGGGGTGTAGTTCAAGTACAAGCCAAGATTCATCACAATCTAGCTTCGCAACCTCATGGGTTAAATAATTAATATCTCCACAAACGATTACAACTAGTCAATGGGTGTGTGTTACGAATCAAAATCAAAGCGTTCAAACTCTTCTCCTTAGCGAGAGTGAAACTAGAAGTAACAACCGACCACCAAAGTTGAATCATATGAACGATTATCCTTCATGGAGAAGTCGTTTTCATAGTTATGTTCTTGGTCAGAATACCGAGTTGTGGACGTGTTTTACTACTCTGTACAAAGAATCTCTCGAAGAAGTTGTATCAAATTCAACCTCTTTAGCCGAATTGGACGAGAATGATAAAAGAGCTTATGATCTAAAAAAGAAGGCCTTTGCCATTCTTACACAAGAACTTCACAAGGATATTTATCATCAATTTATGTATTGTACCACTACGAAGAGCTTGTGGGAGTCTTTGAATCAAGAAGAGAAGGAGATGCAGCAACGAGAAAGATTCGATATGATCTTTTAAAGAAAGAGTTTGAAGGGTTTTTGTTTATGGAAAGTGAAACACTAAGTGATATGACAACTCGTTTCTATCATTTGCTTAGTGAGATGTACTCATACAAGGTTAACGCATCACAAAAGGAGATTGTTATGCGTTTTGCTGATGCCTTACCACCTAAGTGGAGTCAATTTATTGAATTACCGGTGTTTTGGATGTAATCAACATTTACGAATTTGTTTAGAAACTTGAAAACAAAAATGAAGAAGAAATTCGCAAAGCAAAACGATTTCCTGTCCCGCAAAACCCAGAGATGTATTTTGGAGGCATTAACACATGTATAAGTACAAATCAACAACCGAAGCTTCAAAGAACATTTGTGTCAAATACAAATCCTTTTCTACCGCAAGTTCAACCTAATCAATCTGTTGGTTCAAGTGCTCAAGTTTACGAACAAGCTTTTGATCCAAAAGCTTTTCTTCCTCAACCATAAGATGTTAGACGAACAAATGCTCAAGACTATGAAAAAACATTTGATCCAAAAGCATATCTTCCTCAACCACAAGTTGTTACACCACAAGTTCCACAACAAGCTTTCTATGGTAAAAACTTTCAACCCTCAAACCGTAACACTGTCAGACTCGATACATCAAACCTTTCTAAGGTGAATGTGGAAGTTGCCCAGGAACACATGGAGCTTCTAAACACTTTGTGAGTTCTTACTGTGGATTAGTAGCTGGAAAAATTGGTAACATCAATCTAACCAGTGAAGACTATTCCAAAATCGATAAGGAGGAGATGGAGTTAATTGATATCAAATGGGCGTTTGCAACTTGTCACACCCCGACCCGCAGCGGAATAAGAGTCGGGGCATAATTGGGTTATCACCAAAGCTCATGATGTTTACTAAAATGTTTCATATTTATTAAATTCGAATTACAACTTCAATATTCAAAACAAGTTCATACAATTACAAGGAAAAAGGAACTAAGTAAACAATCCAAAGCCTAAACTGATTTATTCTTCTAGGCCGTCCTATATGTTTCTTGCTTCAACTGGATCACCTGTATCATGTGTAAAAAACGGGGGATTTTGGGTCAACAAAAGTTGGCGAGTGAACCTTGTTAAAAACATTTGTTATTGATTTCTTGTTGTATTTAATATGGAAAAATTGTGCAATAATCATATGTGAGCAAACGTAAATAAACAAACAATCACAAACCACCTTGCATGAGTATATGACATGAATGATAATGTATTGTGAGATCAAGGCTCAATCAAACGGAGCCGATCGTATGTTGGCAACGTCACGTTCCGCTCATAGGTAATGGGGAACGGACGAGCCTATGATGATGTATGTGAGATCAAGGCTCAATCAAACGGAGCCGATCGTATGTTGGCAACGCCACGTTCCGCTCATAGGTAATGGGGAACAGACGAGCCTATGATGATGTATGTACTGAAATGATACATTTAATCTAAACATTAACCACACAAACAATTGATACATATTGGATACACATTTGGTCATGGATATGATGGATGCACAAGTGTTTAAATATAATAAATAATTAAGCGACACATGATACACCCCAAAATGTGATTAAAACGGGGAATTGGTAGAGATTCACTCACATTGGGTGCGTTCTTTTGGTGATGTTGAATGCGCACGAGTTTTGGGATTTAATCGACGGGGAAAGACTAACCTAAAATAATAACGAAATGGTACGGTAAATAAGTGGATTTTATTAACAATTTTAATAGGATTTTTAGATTTATTATTTTGTGAGTTTAAGGTCATTTTCTAACTTTAAAAATATTATTTTTAAGTATTTTTAATTGATTTTTAAATTAAATAAATAAATAAAATAAAAAAAATTTGACTTTTTGGTTGACCGTTGACCGTTGACCGGTCGGACAGTGGTGATTGGTGCGCTGAGTGAGGTTCGAACCCGGGAGCTCTCGTACGCGTGCACGCAGCTCTACCAACTGAGCTACGTGTCTAACCCGAAATATTCTATGTTTTAATTATATATATATACTAATTAAATGTTAATTTATTTGGTTTATATTAAAAGGATTTAAACTGGTTGAACCGGTTGCAGGGAAACCGGATCGAACTCGGGTCCTTTGGTTTGTAAGCGCACAGCCAAACCAGTTGGGCTGTGTGTCTTATCTGTTTAACTTACGTTTTATATTAATCTTATAAACATACTGGGACCTATTATGATTCTGTTTTAAAAAAAATTGGTTTTAATTCGGAAAGTCGGTGCGTTTGTAAGGTTCGAACTCATGACGTGCGCTATGTGTTTGCACACAGTCCACCGCTGGACTGTGTGTCTAACCCGGTTTAATAAGTTGTTTTAATTATACTTATACACAATGTTTGACTTCGTCTTCTTCATTCATGAACACAGACAACCGATATTCGACTGTTCTGGTTTAAATCATTCGTCGGACATATAAGTGGTTGAAATGTAATGGATAAAAAGAGTTAAGGAATCGAATATACCGAACAGAAACGCTTTCCTCAGAATTCCGGTAATGGTCGTCGGCTCTGATTTGTGAATTCCGTCTGATTGAATCAATTAACAGTTTTGATCGATGAGTTGTGAAATTGAGTTACTAAACAAGGATTATCAGAGGGTTTAGATGTTTGTACCGATTCACAGCGTGATTTCGGAAATTTCAGAGGTTTTCCGGCGAGTGCAGATTATCCGACAACGTCGTCTGGGACCGATTCTGGTTTACGGATTGAAGTTAGTATAAGTCTAACAATGAATTGAAAACGAAAGAGTCGAGAAATTTACTGATTTGATGTATGTCTCGGTTTTCCGGCGAAAGTCCGGCGATAGCAGATAACGATTCCGACGAACAGAAGTTAGAGTGAAAATGAAATTGAGGGTTCTACGAGTGTTTCCGAGATATGAAGCGATGATATTATTAGCGTAACTTAGGAGTAATATCATTTCGGTTTTAACTCTCAACAATCATATGAATCGAATTCATTGAAGATAGCATTGATTAAGAACGTGGGTTGGCATTGATTTATCGGTTATACTCAGGAACTCGCGATCACCCAAAAGCCTCTGGATGTTTGAAAGCCGATGAGCGGTTTCAATTCTTACGCAACCAGATGAATTCACGGGTGGAACTTAAGTTTTATTTGATTCATTGATTACACATAAGAATCAAATGGCGGAGTGGTGAATCGCTTGATTGTTAAACCGGCTGACCCGGGTTCGAAACCCGGCAATGGCATTTTTTTTTTCTTCGACCGTTTTTATTGTTTATAAATTATAGTTTATAAATTCTAATATATTTATTAATTATGTATTGTTTAAAATTAAAAAGAGCATTAAATAAGCAACGATAATTGTAACTGACTATTCGATTAATAAACGAAGCGGGTTTTGAAACCCGTTTTTCGACGGATGTTACACAAGTGCAGTGAGAAGGGCAAAAGATTTTATGGAGAAAATAGGAAGAACTAATCTGGAGAGCAACAAGGATACTCCATACGATTTTGACAAAAGAAAAGTTACTTGTTTCAACTGTAGAGAAAAGGGGCATTTTAAAAGAGAATGCACGAAGCCTCCACAACAAGGGAATCAATATCCTTTCAACACATTTCAAGATACTAACAACGAAAGAGCAATGGTTCCTGCAAACAATTCCAACCGACCGTTAGTAGTTCAAGCAGATGAGCGCTGTGATTGGTCTGTTCAATTGGGAAACAGTAGTGGAGGAGGAATTGCATACTATGCCGAAATTGCAAAGAATGATAAGGACGGAGAATCGTCTAGAAATGATGACAGTTCATGGGATGATAGCAGTTCAGATGAAGCAGAATTGACTTCGAGTGAAGATCGATCTGAAGATGTTAGTGCTGAAGTAGATGATGTGATTACTGAAACTGAATCGACGGATCGCGGCGAAGCAGATTTGCAACATGAAACTGAAGGGTCATCTGATGAGTTTTCCAAGCATCTCTCATCAGTCGGATCCTCCATTCTCCATGCAGCATTCATGACCTGTTTAGATTGTCAATCCAGTCAGGTAAGTTTCGATAAACCTATTGTGTCTAATTGTTTTGAATGTATAGTTTTAAAAGGGAAATACTTAGAACTTGAAGTTAAATTTGATTACATGAAGAAGCATCATCAGAGTTTGATTGTAGATCTGACAAAGTGCACTGAGGCAAACACAGCTCTTAAGAAAAAACGAAAAGGAATTTAAAACAACAATTAAAACCTTAAAAAAGGATGTTTCTGAATTAACAAAGAATGTTTTGAGAAAATAAACAACCATTAACAATTATATTAACATGCTTGAAGAAATGGAAAGGAGTTAGCATGTGCAAAATGTGAACATGATGCAATCAAACTCAAGTTGGACAGTTACTCCAACTCAAGATATTTTTTAGATCACATCATCGGTGTTCAAAGAAGAAAGGTGATGTGAAATGCATTGGTTATCAGGCTTGTCCTCCTCCGGTTAGGCACAATTACACCAAAATGCCTGATGACGAAGATATGCCACAGTTTGAACCCACAGTTCCATTGGATCTAGATGAATTTACAGCTGGTCTAGGGTTCACTAAGGGCACATCTTCAAGTCAAGGTCAATCGGATGGCATCAATGACTCAAAGTCTATGAATGATCAAAATCCTCCCATTATTGAGGATTATGATAGTTTGGATGACAAGTCGGATGAGGACAAACCTAAGCAGTCAGATACGGTAACAAAATAGGAAAATATACCTCTCGAAAATCACATTCTTTGTGATCCTCCAGCGAAACCGTGTGTGACTGCCCATGTCAAAATTGCTAAAACCCATGTTGAAACCTGTGAAAGCGTGAACTTGCTTTATATGTTGATTGGTTCCGACAAAGTTTACTCAAAAAAGATTTTCCCATAAAAAATGTGAATCAATCTTTGATTGCTAAAGTTTTCGAGGATTCTACTAGTAAGTTTTTGGGTAATTCGAGCCTAAGAGTTGTAGTAACTCAGTGTGCTCCTCTCCTAAAATCCGAAGTTAGAAAGAAATACGAAAATCAACAATTGAAACCTCAAAACAATCAGCGAAAGCAAAATCACGCTAACCAAGGAAATGGAAAAAGCAAACAGAGTCAAAACAAGAAGAAAATTCAAAATGTGAACTTCGTGAAATCCCGAGGGACTGATAAAATTGAATATTTTGAAAATAAATCCAACACGGATTTTGTTAAACAAAATAAAATTTTGAAGAGAAACAGTCAGAATCACTACACACAGCACAAAAATTGTTGTGATGTGGGACCAAGTACCTCAAGATCACGAAGTTCATCATCAAGCTATCACATTTGTAATACTCCGAGGTTTGTTGAGCGGAGATCATGCTTTGAGTGTGGTAAGTATGGGCATATTGTCAAAAATTGTCCATATCTCACAAAGGGAAAAGCAAAAATTGACGCGCCCCATGATAAAGTTACCATGATAAATCTGTTTCACCAAAACAGGACCCTCGTCTTGTTAAACAACGAGAAATGAAACAGAGAAAGAAACAACAAAAAGATATTGGAAAGGCTTTAAAACTGGAGGTTGTCCAAACACAATCGGTAAAACCAAATGTTAAAATTGAGAAACAAAAACAGATTTGGAAACCAAAACCAGTAATTTTTTTTAGGGGGAGCACAATCCATTCCGAATAATCGGGAAAACGAAGTTCCAATTCTCGATGATGTCGGACGACCCAAGTCAATAAAGGCTTGGGTCCCCATCTCCAACTAATCTTTAATGAGTGTGTAGGATGTTCCAGGAGGAACTATTGATAATTATAGAATTGTTGATAGTGGAGCATCCAGGCACAAGATCAGCGACATGCGACTCCAAAACATCATTATATCCAGGAGTTGTTGCCTTTATTGGAGAGAAAGAGAAGATAATGTCCGATAAGTAAAGAAAGTTTGGTGAATGAAGTTGATAACTTCGACAAGTTAAAAAAATGACCAACAATTTGTTTGTTTAAGGCTTGGATCGGATCCACAGGATAGATTCAATCGAAATGTTCGCGCCTGTGGCACGTCAGAAGATTATCAAAGATTCATGTCTTATGTCTTCCACAAGAAGTTCAAAGCTTACAAGATGATCGTACAGTGTACATTTCGCCACGAGTGTGATTGAAGAAAATTTGTTTGGATGAACAACCAACCGGGTGTGCGGATGCCTTAGCATGGTTTGAACAACCGCACACTACTTATCAAGGAGAAAGACAAAGACCTTTGCTGGTGAAAAAACATGTGGAGAACATCATGTATGGACCGTCCAAGGTGATGTGTACAAGCTTCTCCACATGCTCTCTTGCTTCTTACCAGTCGGACCCAGAGGTTTATAATCTTGTTGCTGTGAAGAGATTTCTCAGTTATATGGAGTAGCTGCAAAATCGACCTTGAAATCCACACCGAGTGGATATTAAGTTGGGAGAGCAGACAAATTCCTGGCAATGCATAGAGAAATTGTAGGATTACAGTTTAAATTTTCTAATCTCTTATATCTATGTCGATATTTAAGCTGCTTTACAGATTTCTAAAATCTTGAACAGCACTCCAGACCAAACACATTAATCTCGAATATCACCTCACACATGATTGTTTCAATATGGAACTCATCAATGTTGTTTTGGTCCACAACGATTACCAACGTGCCAACTCATTTCTCCAAAATTTTGATAAATCATTTTTATTAAATTAATTATGGTAAACGGCTTCAAGGTAAAACATGAGTTAATCCACATCGGGAAGTCATTTTTGTGCATATTTTTCTTGAAGACAATCCAAAAAGATGTATTTAAAGGATTAAATTTACTTTTTTCATTGCAGGGGGAGTAAATTCCAATCCGAAAAAAATACAAAAACATTTCAAAATGCCAAAAACGACAAAAACATGAGAAAAACAAAAATGAGTTTCCTGCCAAGAAAAAGAGAAAATGATAGTAAATTAGTGGTCTGTCAAAACCTCTTTGAACTTAAAATGAAAGATTACAAGTAGCTCTATATTCAATGTATCGGTAGGCTCACAATCATTTTAAAGTGTGCATAGGGCGATATAAACATAATCGATTGAAGACCAGGTGGGAACCATTCATTCGCATATGGTCGTGGTACCGAAATTTCGTTTGATAGTATGTCGAGGTTCTGAGATATGCGGTCTTTATGCTTGTTTATCATTTGGGTATCATGGTTGAATCTTTTACTGAAAAATAACGGGGGCGCAAGTCTAGAACTTCCATGATACCATACATACGTGTAAATATTGCATACGACCATGAATAAGTGATAAAAATATCACATCCACCCAATCAATAAGTGATAATATATCACAACTTTATGTGGGAGCTAAGTTCGTCTCTTTGTCGGTACGATGGTACTAACCTGTTCAGGGACTTACTCCTATGCCCTGCATGTATCTGAAAATCAAGTTCCTCATCAATAAGTGATTTAATCACATAGGGCTTCTTTTCATGAAAAATAAGTGAGTATCTCACAATCTATACGTCAAAACATATGATAAACAATATACTCACCGGTAAGATTTTCTCTCGTACATGTCTTGATACAGGAATGTGTCGTGAGTGGATGAACACCGGTCGGTAAGTATAAATCATACATAAATTGTATCCCCTAACGCGAGTACATCTGATAAGTTGAGCTTATGTGGACAACAATACTGATAGTTGTTACAGAATTCTTATCTAAATGCTAATTGATTGAACAACAAGTGTGTTTTGGCATGACCATATACTAATATGATTCTCTTACCCTCTAAATTCGCAAAAAGAATGTCTATCAATATTTAAATATTTATTTATTGCTTTCCGTCCTTACATTTAAAAATTAAAAAATGTCAAAAAGATTTTAGGTGAGTTTTAATATAAATTTTATAAAAGCCAAAAAGATTTTGCTTCTAGTTTACTTTTGATTGACTGATGTTGGAACTCGAGTCTATCCTACCTAAAATCCTAATTGTAAGTCGGAAAATAATTGTATCTTCATAAATGGTCGAAGTTGACAAGCTTTAAAGGTTAATGGATTAAAATTGACCAATCTTAAAAACTCTTAAAGCATTGTCAGTTGGTAGTTGAATGAGTTTTGGTCTCATGTGTGTCATTTGCTAATTTTGCTTAAAATCAATCCTTCGTGAAATTTTCAAATGAAAATTCTCTAAGGTTGATTAAATCCCAAGCAGTTATTCTCATTACGTGTTTAGCTTTGTTGTGTGTGCAGATGAGCCATCCAAGCAAACTAAAGGCAAAGAGAACTAGTTTGAAGGAAATGTTATGGGAGAAAAGACACACCATGAATGCAAGCCGTGAATCAAGAAGATCAATTCATGATTGACCACTTATCAACACCACAAGATATATTTAAGGGGGAGTTTGCTGATGCACCTACTGACTATGAAACGTGAAGACATCTGAAGATTCGACTGTGTGAAGAACGAACCATCACAAGCATCATCCAAGGGGGAATTTGTTGATGCATATATGTGTGGGTGCGACTCAGTTCGGTTCGGCTCGGTTCAACTCAGTTTGGTATTCACGCCGGAAGCTCATAGTCCGAAGCAGACCATTAGAAATGAAGACCGAAGACCAAGCAACATCCAAGGGGGAGTTTATTGATACACTTTTATGTCTGTCGCATGTTCTTAGTTACGTCAGTAATTGTACGGTCTTTGTTTGTTGTATTTGTAAAAGTTTGGTTGTGTCGACCAAATCAAGATATCCTCCTATCTTGATTTAGTACGACGTCTAGTTTGTCTGTGTTGTAAAACAGTTGCATGTGTGCATACTATTAAGTCTTGTGTACGACATGTCTATTAGGAAGTTCTCCGAAGAATACTTCTTCGGGCGAGTGAAAGGTGCTTCGTACGAGCAAGTAGCTTGCTCGTACAAGCCATTATCTTGTTCGTATGAGTCATTCACATGATCGTATGAGTGGCCCTTTCAATTTCTTGTTCGTACGAAACACTTTCTATACGTACGAGCCATAGGTTGTTCATATGAGCAACCATTGCTGAATGTTCTTCGTGGCTTGTCGGGGTTCATATGTCCAACAACATTCTTCGTACTATTGCTGGGTGTTGGTACTATATAAACAGACATGCACCTTTCACTTCGGTGTAACACTAGAGAGTGACACTAGGTGAGCACTAGGTGATCATAGAGAAAGAACACTGAGGGTGTATAGAGAGATAAGCAGTTTATTCAAGAGTGTATGTATTGGGTCTCTCTACAAATCAATATAGTGAACATTTGAAGATATATCTCTTGTTATATTGGTTGTGCTTTTGCTTTGGTTTGAATATACACTTGCACTCGTATGTGTGTTAAACAATAAGGAAGTAGGTTATCTTGATCCTCCAAGTGGACCTACATTAATAACTATTTAAATTGAATATGAATAAAATATATGTTTATTAGGCACCACTAGTTCTTCATTTGTGTAAAGTGTCATGTTAGCGTCATGTGATTTATCACACCCTATCACATAAACTAAAAATGATTTTAGGGCCATTCTGTTCACACATCCTCTTATATCTTATTTTCACATCTCCTATTTTATACGGATCGTATAAGGTTATACGGTCCGTATGGAATGTTATTGCACATAGATGTTTGTAGTGGATTGTTTTTCTTGTTTTCATGTATACGGGCCGTATAACCTTATACGACCCGTATACTATGGTATACGAGCAATATAACGTTATACGACCAAGTGGATATATTTTGTGAGGTTTAATTAGGTTTTTGTGTTTTAAAACATGTATAGAGGTCGTATAAGGTTATACTGCTCGTATACGTATATTTTTTTTTGATAGTTTACAGGTTTTTATGAAATTATTTGATTGCTAAAGTTTTTGTGAGAGTTCAGAGAGTATGATTGCTGATGTTTTTCAGTATCCAGAGTTTGTTAGGTTGTTTGCAACTAGGGTTCAGAATACTTGAAGTTGTATTATAAACCGTGTTAAACCGAAATCGAATAAGAATTCTTACAAAGGAGGTGGTTCGGTTGGGGAGAATGTTCTGGAAATTGAAGGAAAAGTAAGGTTGTAGCAATTTAAGATTAACTAGTAACATTACAGTTGGTATGTGTTCTGAGCAAATATATCCATACATGCATTTAATTCACTCAGATCATTACAATTTCTAATGATGTGGGAAATTAAACGAATATACGTGACAATAGTAAATGTAACGCACTTGGGCCTGATGATTTTCTTGGATAATTTCCGGATAGCAGTTTAAGTACTTATTATTCTCCATGCTATTTCGATGTAGAATCTGCTTTCTGAATCTAAATCTGACACTTCAAAGAGTATGATTGCTGATGTTTTTCAGTATCCGGAGTTTGTTGGGTTGTTTCCAGCTAGGGTTCAGAATGCTTGAAGTTTTATTATAAATCGTGTTAAATCGAAATCGAATAAGAGTTCTTACAAAGGAGGTGGTTCGGTTGGGGAGAATGTTCTTGAAATTGAAGGAAAAGTAAGGTTGTAGCCATTTAAGATTAACTAGTAACAATGCAATCGGTATGTGTTCTAAGTAAATATGTCCATACATGCATTTAATTCACACACATCATTACAATTTGTAATGATGTCGGGAATTAAACGCATGTACCTGACAATAGTAGATGTTGCGCGATTGGGCCTGATGATTTTTTTGGATAATTTCTGGATAGCAGTTTAAGTTCTTATTATTCTCCATGTTATTTTCGATGTAGAATCTGCTTCCTGAATCTGAATCTAAAAGTTAACTTTGACATACGAGTTTAATTAATTAAGTAGTTCCTTATATAGAAATGTATATTCAGGTTCTAGAGTTAGACTTATTATTATTATTCAGAATGTTTTGAATCATCACAGAAGTTGAATGTTCATCCGGATTAAGCGGAATAATTTCTCTAATATTGACTAGACAGTGCGGCTTTGTGATGAAACAAAAAGACGTGTCGGGTTCTTCAGCTAGTGGGTTTTATGAGTCTATGTAACACCCTGTAAAATCGTGTCCAATAGTATAGTGACACGTTGTAACACCCTGTAAAATCGTGTCCAATAGTATAGTGACACGTGTTGTATTTTTAATATAGTCTATTAAAGACCAATAAGGACTAAAGGCATCAACATGCTCAAGTTGAGCCTCTGAGTGACGAACCGATGTCAACATGCATAAATAATAGCCTCTGAGTGACTGATATGTCAACATGCTTGAAACTTGGCCTCTGAGTGACTGATATGTCAACATGCCCAGCCTCTGAGTGACATCGGAATCAACATGCTTGTAATAAGCCTCTGAGTGATCCTTTGTGAAGTCCTAACTCTCATACGTGCCATTTGTTGGACGAGAGGGTTCAATTATGTAAATATGTGAAAGTTGGATATTGGAGGGATTAAAAGTGTCAACATGTTAATTTATACCTCTGAGTGACCTTTTAACGAATCGAGAGCTCAATAATGCCCAGGCATAATCCCGGGTATGTCAAGTTTGGCTACGGAGGGCAAAAGTGCCAAAATAGTATTTAAATCGTTTTTATAAGATTTATATAGTTTAGGGGCCAAAGCGTCAAATTTTAAAACTGAAATAGGTGCGGTCGCGGGCCGCGAGAGACCCGGCCTGTGTCTCTCGCGCCCCGGGAGAACAGACCTGCAGTAAAAAGTTTGTTTTGGAGCCCAAGCAAAGCTCCAAAACCATTAAATCGAAACCATGGCCTTCCTAATCAGCTATGCCACGTTTTGGGACACTTGTAAGCTTATTCTTACACCCCTAGACACCTAGCTTCACCTCCTTTGAGCTCGCCAACTATAAATAGGTGCTTAAGTTCACTATTTCAACTTGCACCTTTCTTATTTACTCTTCTCCCTCCTCTGGAAGTTCCTAACTAAAAGGAGCAGTGCAACATAGTTCTTTTGCATCTAGGAATCACTGGTAAGTGTTCCTTCCTTGTGCATTTTCGTTTATAGGCTTCTATAGCCTAAAGTCAAGCGTTTTACGTAAAACGCTTTGACTTTCGGTTAAGACCATTATGGTCCAGCCATTGTTCAAAATGAACATGGCTAAGTGATCATAGTAAGGTAGATGTTAGTCCCTATAAAGGGCACCTCCTGAAGATCACGTTTGCTAGACCAATTGACGGGTCAAAGTTATAATATTAAAAAGTCAAACAAGCCATTTCTCGGAAAAAAAATCATAAATTGATCTTATATATGTTATGAAACCTGTTTTGATACTTAAACAAGTTGGTAATAATTATTAGAACATGTATGAACATGTTCGGCTCGTCAATTTCAGTTCTAGGCTCGGTTCGCAACCGAAAGTCGCAAGGTTTGACTTGTGCTTTGACTTTCGATTCTGACCCGATTTAGATTAGTTACCCACTGATCTAAAGTTGTATTATGATCATAATATAATATAGCATAACCCTCTAAGGTTATATTACTTGATCATAATCAGAATCCAAGTGTATGCGCAAGTTCCATAATTATGCCATCTTTGACCAAAATGCCCTTTTGCATAAAACAAGGTTTCAAATGGTAATGAACTTGAAAATGAATTTCTACTAATGTAATATCATAAGTAGGATTATTTGGGATATTGAACCAAGTTATAAACTGAGTTTTTAAACAAGTCTTTAAACTATGTCAATAAATGACGGTTTTAGCCCATGTGGCTTATAAAATAGTTTTAATCAAATCGTTTCGAAATAAATCACTTAGTTACCGATATGTTATATTAATTAACATATTTTAAACATTTTAATCTGATCCAAACATCAGTTTTCATAAACATCGCTTAAAGACATCACTTACGACATAAACGCCGTTTCGGCGCATAGTATGGTTTTAAACCATATTAGTGGGCCAAGACTTGTTACCTACTGAATTTAAAACTTATTTTAAACATGTTTACAGTAGGTACTTATTATAAACTCAGAATCCCAAATAATTTATAAACTATGTGTAAAATGACCAAAATGCCCCTTCGGTGCATAGCTTGGTCATAAAAGGTAAAATACACATATATTTGATATCCTACTGATATTATATCATAATAAATTATTTTTCCAGAATACTCATGATCATAAACTTAAATTCTATTTAAGTTCTTTTCATACGATACGAAATTACCGAAATGCCCCTATAAGGCATAATTTCGTTTTAAAACATCAACGGGCATACAAGTTGATATCCTACCGATATCTTAACTTATTTAAAGTATAATGGAATATAGAACTTGTCCATAACTTATCCGGTTACCCGATATCGCTATTATGCACACAATTACGTATATGTGACTATTTAACGGAATTCAACCGTAACGGGTTTAACCTTATCATTTTAAGTTCAAAATCCAGAATGTTTATAGTTTACCCATATTACACAAGTCAAGTACTTGTCGGGTTTAAACTACATTCAATTTGATCATCGTTTAATCAAGCGTTATACGTAATGATCATGTACACTATTCGGTTTATACAACCGTTAGTTTTTAATTGGCTAGTTTATGCCATAATCCAGAATAGAGCCTTCTCGGTAAAACCTATCTACACTCGGTACTTTTGTATACGACTGAGTTATTTAAAAATAAAAGAAGAAAGCAATCTCAGGTAAATACTCTCAACTTATTTCCCCTATAAGGGCTTGGGATATGGTAAATTATTATTGCATGGTTAACCTTCCTAAGATAATAAAAGATTTTGTGCCGTTTGCACTTGAAATCATTTTTAATATTTTCAAAATGAGTCAGTTGGGTTTATTTACCAGCGTAAGCTGACGTATCCTCCAAAGACTAATCTGCAGGTACAACACGAAATTAAGCCGGAAGCTGCTCGGTAGACAATAAGAGGTTTCTTGTAAATCCTTAGATCTGCCTAAAGTCTGTTTTGTGTTCTTTCTACGTACATTTTACGATCCGCCTGTGGATTTTCTATTACGAGCCTGTATATTATTTTAGATTTTGAACATTTCGGTTTGTAATAGTAATTTTACTCCAAGACTTCCGCTGTGCTATGTTTAATTGGCAATGATGTTATCAACTTACGTCGCGATACTCCCCACCCGGGCCCACGGTACTATCTATTGTTCCTCTAGTGAAACCGTTCTCTAGAAGGTGTTGAGAAAGCATCTTGTACCAGGCTCTCAGGGTCTGGTGCAAAGCGTATAACGCCTTATCCAGTAGGTAAAACATTTCTTTGTGTATCGAATCGACAAACCCTAGCGGCTACCCAACGTGCACATCCTCTTTCACCTTTCTGTATAGGAATGCAGACTTCACATCCAATTGGTACACTTTCAAACCTTTCCATGACGCAAACGCCAGGAATATGCAGATAGGTTCTAATCGTGCGACAGGTGCGTAGACCTCTGTGTAATAAATACGCTCTTGCTGATGAAAACCTTGGACTACGAGCCGAGCTTTATTTCGTACAACCACTCCTCTATCGTCTCGTTTACACTTGAAGACCCATTTTGTACTTATAGACTTGCGATCATCCATTAGGTCGACAAGCTTCCAGACTCCAAGTTATTCAAAGTGTTGCAGCTCTTCCTTCATAGCATTTACCCAACTTTCATCTTTAAACGCGTCTTTGTGCGATTTAGGCTCAACCTGTGAAATAAACAACTATATGAGCATGCATCTTGAATAGGTGCAACTTTAGTATAAAAATAACTTGATCCATGTTGATCTAATTTCTCGTTTTTATAAAACACCTAAATACGTTTTGACCAAAAATGACGCAGCGGAAATATGAACCATAAAATTCTTTCTTTATAGTCTATAAGACCTACTTGAAGGTTCATTTAAATGTCGAACACTTTCTTGAAAATATTTACGGCATTCGTTATTGACTAACTTGTTAAATGTAATACATAATACAAACTATGAGAACTTTCTTCCCGTACAATCCTTGTTTCTTAACTCGATCTTCGTCCATATATCTCCCATGATGGTAATAATGATCTGCCTAATCTGCGGTCACCACAAACATATCCAACATTAGTAATGGGCGACTTCTTACATAGTTAAATGAATATGTAATTAATCAATAACTACATAGCGTTCTAACTATGTCTACTACTCCATAATTAAATCCTTCTAAATTTATTCTTTACACCAGACTTCGCACTTTCGAAAGCCCAACACTTACATACCTACATTCCTGTTTCATTCTCATTAGCAGTACAGTTAGTAAGACATAATAACAACATATTGCAGACCTCCAACTTCGCGTAAGCACATACCACTAATCTATATTTAATAAGTTACACTTCCTGTTTACACTCGCACGCATCCATACACATACATACATTTCGCATACAAACGTCTCACGCATATAGATACACATGACATGTACCCACTATAACTCTATACCTACTACATACATGCAAGCTATGTTTGCTTGTTTACATGCAATTACCATACTTAAATCGTATACTCTCTATTCATAAATGTTCGTGCGTGTAAATAAGTTGATTCTTTCATGCCTTTAACACATCTACTCAATCCGAGTTTTAATCATACAATTACATAACTTGGTGTTGGCACCCACCCATGAAACAACATTCACTATATATTTATCAAGACACGTACTTTCGATCTTACTTTAGTTTTACAATCCTAACATCACTTAATATCCTTAAAAACATCTTACGAGATACCGGATTGGAGCCGGAATTAGTCGATACAAGAAACAAAATAATTTGAAAGTTGGCTAATCCCGTCGTAAGCTACGGCCTGCCTTCCGTAGCTTACGGTAGCCTTTTTCAGCCAAAAATCAAATCCTCTACCGTAAGCCACGGTTAGCTACCGTAGCTTACAGTAGCCACGTTCTGCCAAAAATTTAGTCCTCTACACGGTTAGCTACCGTAGCTTACGGTCAGCTGCTCCAGATTTGGGGCTGCAGCTTATTTGACCCATTTCGAGTCCCGTTCATTCATGTCTGTTCCGACTCATTTCAAATTAAACATGTAACATCTAAACGAGGTCCGTTCCTCTTAATACTACCGTAGTCTCAATTTAACAATAAATTCTACATGTGTACAAGCCCAATTGTACCTTAATTATGTCATTTAAGCGATAACTTACTACTTGGATTTGCTTCATTCGGTTTATATCATACGACGTTCTGGTTTAGTTGACTATTATCAACCCAATATCATCAAACTCATCTTTGTACCTCCATTGTTCTTACGTTCCACAAGTTTCTTCAACAATTAAAATAAAACATTTCCCTTAAAATATCTAAAGAATGATTCCGGAAATCACTTACCTTAGCGTCTGTTTTAGCATTTGTTACCTTGCCTCCTCTTGACCCATTAGCCTTCCATGCTTCCATCCATCTTGACATGATCCCTATGCTTTCATGTCATCCCAATCACATTCTTGTTAGCATACACGATTGTACATATTAACGATCGTATCAAATGCATAACTCACATTTGACTTTCATAAGTCAATCCTAACAAGCATAAGGCATATACTCAAAATCAAATCTTTTCAAACTCGTATTATTCATTATGTCATCACATATAACACATATTGATATATCACATACCGTATGACTTCCTATAATATTACAATTGTGACAACAAGTCTAACCATACTTCTTATGCGCAGTTGACTTTCAGAAGTCAATGGTTTACCATATGAACTTTCAACTTAACCTCATATATCCGTGTCATCATATTCGGCTACACTAAAGACACTATATACATTTCATACTCATTATGTAATATGTATTCAACCGTGATATCACCTAGTTATATGCATACACCATCATATTCAATTTCCTTCATACTAGTGATTCTTTTATAATTCTACAACTAACACCTTCTCATGAAATCCTTTTACATTGCATTTTTCATGTTTACTTAACATTAATCATGTCATTACCACATCCTACTAATATTCATTCATTATTTAGCATATAATTTTACATTCTAATCTATACTAGGCATTTCATCAAACACTTGGTGTGCGTACACCATTTAATGCACAACGTATAACTAATTAATTCATAATCTTCCAAGTTCTTACTTTCAATCATCAACACAACGAAACATCAAACTAACTTCAAACCATAATCAACCTAACTTACGAGAGTTCATCATATTCAACATAATCAGTCGAATTTGCACATGATTTGGACATGGGTGATTCACCCATGTTACTACTTTCACCATCAATGGTGGGTTTCAACTTCAATCATCAAATTACTTAAAATCATTCATAATTCGAGTCTTATTTGATGATTCTAACACATCTTTATACTCAATTTCGTACAATTCAGATTGATCATAAACCCACTTAATACAAAATCTCCAAATCAAAATTATAACTTACCACATGTTTGTTAAAGCTAGATGGTGAGAAATCTTCATTCATGCAACATTTTCCATTCGATTCGGACCTTGATTTGGGGTTGAATTGCATCTTCATTCAAGAAAGGGTTTTCCCCTTTCTTTCTTTCCATGTACGACACATACACACACTACACACACACTTAGGCTAATTTATTAAACTTCAACCCCATTTACCAAGTCTAGTCCCTCTTGTTTGTTACTAAAACATAATTGACACAACTTTCTTTCTTTGCTAGTTTTTATCATACATTTAACTAGGTTAAATAGGCTAGTTATTTTATTTCATACTATAAAATATGGACACATACTAGCGAGTTAAACAATTTGAGTTTTGGGGCGTTACATTTTACTCCGTTCTGCAACTCTCCAATAATGTCCTCCGATGGACGGTTTGATAACATCCTCGGCATAACCTCATTAGAGACACTCACTTCGTTCTCCAGATTCGTAATATTCTATTCAGCAACCTGATTACTCGTTGATATTCCCATCCGATTGCTTGGACCCGCAGAATGATTTAGTAAACTTGTAATCCGCTCTGAACTTCGTCGGAACTCGATCCTCCATTATCATAAGTTGGATCATAATCAGAATCAGAATCATTTGATTGATCAAAAGTGGGTGTTGTATGGTTCACATCTGATTGATCAAAAGTGGGTGTTGTTGCTCAGACCTGCTTCAGAATCATTTGTGCCAACATGTGATTGTGAAATCACTATTGGTCTAGGAACTTGTTCTTGAATAGACGATTGTTATTGCTGATATAACAACACAAGTTCCTCTTCGGTAGGTTCATTCAGCAATTCAAAAGAATCCCACAAACTCTTACAGTTAAACAACCAAGGATCACTAGGTTTCTGTGTAGGTGATGTGTATCTCTAGCAGTCAACATGTTCAGCTAGAATACCCGGTTTATGTTAGGAAGATAGACTCTTCTCAAAGGACTAGCATATCCCATGAAAACTGCTCTAGAGACTTAGCTTCGGGTCAATAACCGTGCACGGAGATCTAAACGGTTCTAAAAACTCCAAATTTGGTTTTCGCTTGTAACATTCGTCGAAAAACGGGTTCCAAAACCCGCTCTGTTTAAAAATCTTATAATTTATTAAAAGTTTCGTTACGCATTTTTTTATATAAAATGTAACTTTCATAATTTATAAATAAATAATTAATATATTGATTAAATAAAAGAATAAAAATAATACCAATATTTAAGATTTAAAAAAAATTAAATAAAGAAACAGAATGGGGTAGCCGGGTTTCGAACCGTTTAGAAATCATTAAGGAATCTAATATCAAAATATCAAAAATCTTGCCAAACCGTTTCTTTTCACGACTAATCAATCCGCAAATTTTGAGCATTAAGGAATCTAAGCATTAGAAATCATTGACACATAATTTTAGTCTCGAAACCGAAACCCAAATCTTAGTCATCAAAAAATCTTGAAACTGAAATAATTAAAGGCAGGAGGTTGTAACTCTATAAATACCGACTCTAATCATCCAAACCAACTCGCTCAAGCTCTCAATCATTACCCTCTGTGCAAATTTTGCTGTTTCTGAATCCTCACCGGAAGACTTTGTCGCCGGAATCTCGTCGGAGAAGACAAGGCCGCAAGTGTCTGGTATACTCTGTTCAATCTTTCTCTTAATACATTTCAATCATCTATACAGAAACTAAAACAAGTGTTTAAATTAAACACAGTCGGATCCTGAGTCTGTGTTATTGCTAATGAAGAAGATGAAGTCTGATCAGTCTATTAATATATTTTAAATTGTATTTTAACCAGGTTAGTCACACAGCCTAGTTGGTTAGGCTGTGTGCATACGAAGCTCATGGTCTCCGGTTCGAGACCTGTTATGTGCACCGGTTCGACATAATTAAAATTCTTTTTAAAATAAATGATTTCTGAATAATCTAAATAGTATATAAATATAATTAAAACAGAGAATATTTCGGGTTAGACACGTAGCTCAGTTGGAAGAGCTGCGTGCACGCAACCGAGAGGTCACAAGTTCGAACCTCACTCAGCGCATAATTAAACGCAGTCCGATCGGTCAACGGTCAACGGTCAAAAAGTCAAATTTTTTTTTCTTTTTATTTATTTTATTTAAAAATCAAATTAAAACACTTAAAAATAAGATTTTTAAAGTTAGAAAATTTCCTTAAAGTCACAAAAATAAATCTAACAATCCCAATAAGAGCACTTATTAAAAATATTAATCTCAAATAAAATTTATTTATTCATCGAATTATTATGTTATTATTTAGGTTAGTTTCTCTCGTGGTTAAATCCAAATTCGTGCGCATTCATCATCAATCCAAGAAACCCACCCACTGTGAGTGAATTCTTACAAATTCCCATTTTTATTCATGTTTTGGGGTGTATCATGTGTCGCTTTAATTATTTCATTTATTCAAACTCGTGCGATTACCATTATATGAACTAAACTCGAGATGTAAATATTGTTTGTTGTGATGCGTGTTTATATTTTGTCAAGTTGCGTGCAAATCATTCATTAGGCCCATCAGTTCCTCGTTGGAGACGGGTTGAACATCGCGTGCCTCATTGTTCATCATTTGGTGTGTGCTTGTGCATTAATTGAGATTATGTGATTATATTGTTTGTTGTGATGTGTGTTTACATTTTTGTCAAGTTGCATGCAAATCATTCATTAGGCCCATCAGTTTCTCGTGGGAGACGAGTTGAACATTGCGTGCCTCATTAGATCGGCTCCGTTTGATTGAGCCTTGATCTCATTGTTCATCATTTGGTGTGTGCGTGTGCATTATTTAATATTATGTGTTTTGTGATTAAATTTACATTTACGTTTATTCATATTTGGTTATGCACAATTTTATTCAAATAACCAACATAACTAATCCTTTCAAATATTTAAATAAGATTCACTCGCCAACTTTTGTTGACCCAAAAACCCTATTTTTACACATGATACAGGTGATCCAGTTGAGAAAAGAAACACGTAGGATGGCCTAAAAGAATAAACAAGTTAATGCTTTGGAATGGACATTTAGTTTAGTTTCCCGTTGTAATTGTATGATTTTGTTTAATACTTTTGTTTGTAATGAAAGTGTATTTGAACATGTTATGCTTATATGTTTATTGTAACTTCTTCTTTAAAGAGAAATAATAAATATGAAACTTTGTAGTAAATGTCATGAGCTTTGATGAAAACCCAATCATGCCCCGACTACCATTTCCGCTGCGGGTCAGGGTGTGACATCGCTGATTAAGCAACTCAAAGCATGTCTTTTTGTGAGCCTTGACTATTAATACTCTATTAAGCGTGTAACAAGCAGAGGCAACCACTTCTCTAAAAGCTGACATGCACTTTAGAATCTACAAGTATTGTGCGTGCTGTTTCAATAAGAGTATGATTCTTTTGTTCAGCTACTCCGTTCTGTTGCAGAGTATAGGGCGCACTGAATTCATGAAGTATTCCTTTTTCGTTTCCAAAACTCCATCATTCTATTGTTTTTGAATTCAGTTCATTGCCACTACGAATCCTTCTTATCGGTAGATGGTACAAATTCTCCAACTTTCTGAAAAGAATTATAAAAATTTCAAATGTCTCGGCTTTACTTTCCAGAAATAGAACCCATGAAAATTTTGAGTAGTCATCAGTCACAACAAGGCAATATAGATCACAAGATATACTTTTGACGTTAACTGGCCTAAAGAAATCCATATGTAACCTCTCAAATGGCAGCTTAATAGAGTTTAGGAGTTTTCTTGGATGAGATTTCTTGTGCTCTTACCCTTTCACAGCTAATACAATCATCACTCAAGTGGAAACTCTTAAGTTTCACACCCTCCACCAGATTGTTGTGCACTAGATAATTCATCTTTTGTAAATGTATATGTCCCAACTTTCGATGCCATCAGATCGATTCTTTTTTATAGCCTTTGATATAAAACATTGTGTTGATTTCGTAATAGTAGATGCAACGCTCATGTCGAGGACATAAAGATCATTTTCTTGTGGAGCGCGCATGAGGATCCACTACTTGGTAATTTTGAATCTCGGCTTCAGAAAGAGGCACTCTTTATCCATAAAATGTGTTGTAAACTTCTTATCACAAATCTGGGAATTACTCAACAAGTATTCTCTAATTCGGCAATGTAGTTGACTTTGTCGAAAGAAACCACGTCGTTCGTTGGTATTCCCTCACCGATTATCCTTCCTCCTTGAGTACCCGCAAACCCTACATAGCCTCCTTTGATTGATTTAACATCATATAACAAGGCCAGCATCCATGTCATGTGTCAAGAAGCTCCACTGTCCATTATCCACTTAGAAATTATTGACCTAGGGAGCCCTTGAACATGCAATTAAGAAATTATTTAAATAGTGATACCTAAGCCTTCTCAGTCTTGGGTGTGTTTGGGATACCAAACTTTGGTACACTAACACTCTTAACTTCAATTTCAGCAACTTGTTCAACCTTTGACTTAGTCTTTTTATCAACCTTGGTTGTAACAGTTGTTTTGACTGCCTTAGAAGATGGTTTAGTTTTGATCACCCAAGTTTGTTGTTTAGAAATTGCCTTTTTAATGTAAAATTTGAGTCTTTTTGATCTTTCTTGATCGACGATTCACCAATTTCTTTGTTTAAAAAATTAGTAGTTACTGGTTTCTCATTATTGTTTGATTCAGTTTTTCTTTTCAAGATATGTGTTGGATCAAACTTCAGGGATTTATTATTAACATCTTCTAATGACTTCTTAGCATAGTAATTAGGTTTAGAATTGGGACAATGTCGTACAATATGTTCGACTTCGTTACACTTAAAGCATGTCCAGCTGTTAGTGACAAAGGATTTCTGAACATGTTCTCGATGCTTTTTCTCATCGTAGAACTCATCATTCGATTGTTCCTTTGCCAAATTCTCTTTCTCGATTTCCGAGTTTGTTTCGAAAACAAAGTTTACTTTTCTTTTAGAATTTGGTTTTCGAAATTTATCGTTCTGCTTCTTTACATACCCTAACCCTTTCCTTTTGTTTTCAACATAATTTTTAGCTTTGTAGTTGTTGTTATAGAAACTTCTGGGTTTAGAGTAGTAAGTTGCATTTAAATTTTCAAGCTCTGAAAGACTTACTTCAATCATTTTAAATACTTGTTCGACCTTCTCAAGATTCACATTCTGAATTGTAAATTCTTGATAAGAATATAGTTTTTCCGATCCTTTCATTTTCTAAGCAACCAAATTAGGATCATCATCCTAACTAGATTCTGATTCTCCAAGATAGTTCTTATGAAAACTTTCTTCATTTTCAGAAGGTAAACTTGAACTGGTTTTTTCCAAGTTCGACTTAGCACTCTCAAATTCTCTCTGTCACTCTCACTTCCTAAAACCTTTTATACAACATTTTTCACCACATCATATTCACAATCATTTTCTGATTTAGTTTATGTTACATCGATGTTCTCAGACAACTCGTTGTTCTTTTCCTTTTTCAGTTTTAAATTGAGCACCTTTTCCACCCAAGATATTTTTTTCCTTGAATAGCTTTCCCACATGGGTGGTGGAACTCGACTGTAACATGCACTTTTGTTCTTATAATTCATATCATTTTCTTCCTTTTCAATTTTCGGAAGAATATGATCAATGACATATGAACTGGTGGAATAACTGATTAACAATTGGTTAACCCGTTCTGTTTCATAATCTTTTTTCTATAATTCATTTTTTAGCTCGGCAATCGTGTTTAGATGAATATTTATGGCCATTTGCTTGTCCATAACGGTTGCCTTGAGCATCGAAAGTGTGGCACCATCATTCATATTATTTAATGGTTCTGCTTAATTTGTCATATGCCTCTTCAGTTTCTTTGTAATTACTTGACAAATTGTTAGAAAGGTTTTTCATATCTTTGTTTTTTTTTATCTTTTTCAACACACTTATTGAAGGTTCCGCTCACTTCTTGCAAGGTTTTTTAATTTCAACACTTTGAACTTTAACCTCTTCCTTTACCAACTCCTTGATAGACTCTTCCACTAAATTAACTTTATCTTCCTTGACTTCCTTAGAGACTACCTCTTTCAGATTAGCCATCATAGCCTTGTTGGCTATCTCAGTTAGGTTCTCGACAGTAATCTCTTTGTTCACATCTATCAGCTCCATAACTTTAGACTTTGTCTTTTCCTCACATTGTGCTTTGTAGCTTGGATTGAAGTAACCTTCAAAAGTTGGAAACATATCAGGTGGAATTAAATATCTAAAACCACTGTGTAAAAGATTTCTTCTTCAGAACGTTGCTCGTGATAGTATTCTTCAATTATAACTTCATCAAAGATTGCTTTAGAACAATTTTCTTCAGGTTCGGGTTCCTCAACTATCTCTGCTAACAACACAAGACTTTCATTCTTCGAGATGTATTTGTTCCAATTGAATCCTTCATCCTCTTGAGCAACCACTAAAGCTTTGTCTTTCAAACTCAAGGGACCATCTTCAATCTGAATTATCCTTGAAGTTTTTTGAGGTTGCGGTCGATAATATATAGCCTTCTTATAGTAATCATCTACAAACGGATTCTGATTACCATTCACTTCATGGTTTGGACATTCTCTTTTAAAATGCCTCTTCTCCCGGCATTGGAAACAAGTAACCTTCGATTTATCAAAACCAAGTTTGCCATCTAGTCCTCCCAAACTGCTTCTTAATTTGATCTCCATAAAGTGTTGTGTCCTTCGAACAATTGACGCCACGCACCACTTTATATCTATCAATTCCAATTTTTCTGAGTCGATTTGATCGTAGTCTTCTTTCGTCATATCTGGATTCCCGAACTTTCCGACCATCAGGCTTTCATACGGATGCAAGCAATGCCATGTGTTGCTTAGTAGTTTGTTCGTTGAAGTCTTTTGCATTTTCAAGATTCATGGCAATGTTGCATTGTAGAATCTGCTAGTTTGAATTGGCTTGAGTGCTTTTGCCGCTCTAAAAACTATTTGTGCTTTGCGAGGATTGCGGTGTTTGAGGAGAATTAGGCTCGTATGATGGAAATGACTGAAAACTTCCAGATTGGTTTGAAGACGGACTTGAAGAATTATGTGCACTGAAGGCTGTCTGTATCTTCAGACTTTGAATGTTTACTACAGAATTACCTTTGAAATAAAAGTTTACGTCTTGCTGAATATGCGATCCTTTGGTTTTTCCATTTTCTACATCTCCAACTCATGACCTTCTAACTTTTCGATAAATATTGAGAAATTGATTATACTGTATTCCGGGTTGTTTTTCTAGATCGTAAGATAGGTAGACCATTCACCTTCGGGTAGTGCATTAGCAAGTTTGTCTACCAACTATTCATTATATTTTTGTATGCCCAACCGTTTCATCTGGACCACAAGATGATAGTCCCTCTCGATCAGCTGTTTCATGCTTTCACCATATAGAAGATTAAATATGTCAAACTCCTTCTTTAATAGCGTTTTTGCTCTTTATCATTTGAGTGCTTCCTTGGAATTTAACTTTCACAGCTTTCCAAAGTGATTTAACATCACCATCGTGTTGCAAAAAAGACAAAATATCTTCTTTAATAGATTGTTGAAGAATGTTTAACATTTTCTTTTCATTTTTGAACTTCTCCTTATTTGTTGCTGTAAACTGCGTAAGTATCTACTCTAATCTATTCTCGCCCATTGGTGTAGCATATTTTTCCTCAACGGCATGCCAACAGCTTAGATAATTTGCTAGTACCCAGTTTACAAATCTTTCGCTCCAGTCGTGGTAATCTTCTAAGCTCATTAGTTTCGGGGGCTTCGTCATTATCCCCATTTCATTTTCAAGATTCATGTTTTGTGCTGTGGTAGTTGTAACTGCGGATGTTGTGAATGCGTTGAAGAATTTGTTTTCCATTTTGTTGAGAAAAATTGATCAAAAAATTGATTTATGCAAAGTGAATCTTGTGCTGAGTGACACTTCGTGCGATCTAAAACTTCAAACAACAACAACACTGATTAAAGTTCACTTCGTGCGAGTTGGTATGTCACCTCGTGCGAAGTGCAAGTTTCAATATTAACAAAACTTCACTTCGTGTGAAGTGAGGGTATGAGATCGTGCGAAGTGAGTTTAAAATTTCCCGTTTTTGCAATTTTTGCAGTTTCTGTCATGATTTTGGTTGTTTTAAGCTCTGATCTTTTTCAAGGGTTTGACTATAGTGGATGTTACGTATTATACAGAAAAATCAGTCCATTTAGTCCATGAAATTGTTGAAAAATCGAAAAAATGAGAAGTATGAGTAGAATAGAAGTGTAGAATCTTGATCAAGTCTTCAAATCAGGCAATCCGTAGCTCTAATACCACTTATAGGATCTTCTTATCTAATAAGCACAGGACCTAATCTGATTATAACATGTGTAGAATCCATTTTTATAATAAGTGACAATATCAAGATTACTGTTTAATGTTTACCATTTCATTAATGTGGTAAATGTGTACAATCATGAAACAAACTGGGTAGGGCTTCCCTATACCACTCAACAAACTGTTACAGACTCAAGACCACAACTCAATATATAGACTTGCTCAGATCGCATGAGTTGGCCTTGCCACTTCGTACGAAGTAGACTCACTTCGTACCACTTCGTACGAAGTGAACATCATTTCGTGCGAAGTGATCTACAAAACATCAAAAATGCAAATCTAACATTCATAGCCCTATTACAATGACTCGACATGATTCTAAGACGTAGGCTATAGACATTCTACGTCAACAATAAGGTAAAAAGGTTTTCCTCCCACTTTATGTAGATACCAAAAATATTCAATATTTAATTTTTGATAGATAATGGATGAAGTTTATGAGCTTAAATATATCTTTTCTTATATTTAACTCAGAGGACATATCCACCAAGTCGCCATCCAGGAGGGTAATAACATGAGCTTTACATTTTTCTTTTCTTTTCGCAACTTAACTTAGAGGGTATATCCACCAAGTCACCATCCCGGAGGGTAATGGCATAGGCTTCGGTTATACTTCAAGCTCAATTAATGGACATATGATTTTTTAGGCGCCACTCGATTCGAATTTAGTCTCCTAAAAAGGAAAAAAATGTGCTAATTTGACTAAAAATATTATAGGTTTAAACTTATAGTGGCCCTTTTACACTATTGTTGGCGGTTTAACTTTATTATTTCTCATAGGTGAGAACCCACAAGAATCATGATAATTAAGGTGTATTAGTTCAATCCTAGGAAATCTTTCTATCGGCTGGGCTACCTACATATCATAAATCAGATATGTATTCAATCTTTTATTTTCTCATACATATAATATTTAAAACCAAAAACCCGTTTTTACCTATGATTTTTCATTTAACTAAAAACCTTTCAGAGGACATTTTCAAAAAAAAAAATATTTTTCTTTAAAAATTTTTGTTTTCGACTCAACCTAGAAACACAAAACCTAGAAACTCAAGACTCAATATACAATCCTAGATGACAGTCTCCATCCTGACACTTAATATCTACACTGTCTCCAATGGAGGATGCAAGACAATTAAAAAGAAACATAACAATCTGTTCCAACTGTGTGTGTCTTTAATCAAATCGTACAAAATCGTATAGCATTCTATTCACAATCATTAACTAATAAGCTAGGCTGCCATTTACATATTGATATATGCTCGAAATCTCCGCCCGAATGGCGATTGAGTACGAGGGTATAATCCAAAACTGCAAAAACAAAGCAAACCCAAGCATAATATCGACTCAAAACAAAAAATTGACATGAAACTAAAATACAACACGACAAAAGAAAAATGAACACATAACCCTATACAAACTCTACAGCTTGGCTTAACTCCCAAGAGTCATTCTAGAGATCATTCATCTGGGGGGTTTCACCTTACGGCCCTTGACGACCCATTTAACCATCACGCTTCATGATTCCCTAATTCATCCACTAATAAATTTTTTTTCCTTAGGTCATTTACCCACATCTAACACTTCCTTCGTTCTTATTTTCTACAGCTCATAATTGAGATAAACATCAATCACTTTCACCACCTTATCTTTGTCCTCTTGTGTAGGACGGTAACCTCAAAGACAACTTCTTAATCACCAACACGTAACTTAACTTTCCCATCACTCATATCAACAATAGCTCTGGAGGTGGAAATAAATGGGCATCCTAAAATGATCGGGACATGATCGTCCTCCTGCATCTTAAGCACGACAAAATCAACAGGAAATACAAACTTCTCCACTTTCACTAGCAAGTTCTCTATGATGACCCTCGGGTATTTTACGGTTTTATCAGCTAACTGTATACAGATCAAGGTAGGCTTTAACTCCCCAAGGTCTAGCTTTTTGAACATGGAGTACGACATCTGGTTTATGCTAGCACTAGAATCTGTGAGGGCGTTCTTAACTGTCACACTACTGATTTGCCAACGAATAGTGAAGCTCCCAGGATCAGTCCTCTTCTCGGGAAGTTTATTTAGGATGACATCCAAACACTCCATCTCAGTCTCCTAATCTACCTGTTCATCATCAACTTCTTCAATTTCCCTTTAAAGTAGTTCATAAATTCCCGTGCTCTTCACACTTCTAGTGAACACGCCGTTCACCAGAGCATTCAGGTTTGTAATAGCGCTACTCGGGAGGCCACATTGAAGTCACTGTTTCAATTGATTAGACAACGCTCCCGTAGGTCTCTATAGATTCTACAATGCCACTCCCTGATATTAGATGAAAGTCTCATGCTCAAGGAATTTCGAATGAGTCTCCTAGTGCCGAGTCTCATTTCGTGTCATAAACTAAGTTAGCAATAGTGTCTGCTTAGCCAACATCTCTTGGTTTTGTCGCATCATCTCCTGAAGTGTGGAATTCCTCTCGCCACCACTTGATCTTGCTTCTGCATCCTGGAATAAACTTTTGCGTTCCTGAAACCCAGTGGGTTCCCATTCTTCCAACTGATATTCAAGTGCTTCCTCCAACAAAAATTATCATTGTTACCTAAGGCATTATTTTGCATCATGTTGGAGTTTCCCACAAACTCTACATGTTCCTAAAGACCACCAAGAGCAATGGCACAGTTGATAGTGTCATGACCTCCCTTACAAATCTCACAGGTCTGCTCCTTTTCTTTCATAGGTCTTTAGCCATCTTGGTCAATTCCTCAACGTGGCCGGCTAACAAAGTGCTAGAATTGACCTTGTGCATCCCTTTCTAGGTGGCAGTAGTAATGGTAACATAATCCCTAGAGTTTGGGTACTTGTAAATGCTCATAGTCAGGTCCTCGAATAGCTCATTACATTCCTCAGGTGTCTTGGTGGCCATCAGATTGCCACCCGTAGTGGTGTTCAACATATTCCTTGTAGCAGGCATCACTTATTTTTTTAACTTTTCGACCAGTTTCCATTCATCAAAACTTTGATGTGGACATTTGTTCAGTTTCTCCTTGAAATGCCCCCATAATTCATAGATGAAAATTTGGGTCCTCTTAAGGTAACCCTAGATACTGAATGGTGTTAGTAACCATAGAATGATCTATTGAGAAATTTGTCAGTTATTAACACCAACACAGGGCCAGGTAATATTGGACCTAGCACATCCGCTTTCGGCTTGTTGTATTCAACAAAAACTCTCCTCACTGGTAGATTTTGATCACCCTTATCGTCAAGTAATCTTAGTTTCTGATTAAACTTGCGCTCAGGCTCAGAAAAAGCAAGAAACTTAGGTGGTCCGCAAGAACTGGTGTTGCACATAAACTTGACAAAATCAATTAAGGAAAACTCCCTAAACTACCAGGCAAAAGACAAACTTTTCTAGAAGTAGCAAATATCAAACAAAGTCACCTAAAAATTTACGAAAGTACTAAAGTAACTAGATCACCGACTCAGGTCATTCCCAAAGTGCTAGTGTCCCCGGCAACGACACCAAAAACTTAATGTGTGAAAATGTGTATATTAATTTCGAAACAATTTTTGAAATTGAATTGCTAACTAAACCACACACAATTGGCAAGTGTATCGGTCATAATGTAGTAAGTACGCAAGACTGGATACCAATCCATGGACACTATGCTGCAACTTTTGCTATTAAACCTCTATCGACTCCTAGCCTATTATTAATTGAGATTTGTGATTTTTTACTAAAACTACTAGAATAAATAAATACAAAAATATAGCGAACAAGTAGAATGATGAACTAACCGAAGAACAGACAATGATGTGCAAGAACTACCCAGGCTTCGAATCCTTATGACCATACAATGACCTCCTCTGTCCAACCATGGTTACACCTTTGGATCGGGCCATTGAGAAGTATATCGATGGTCTACCCAAACAGATCCAAGATATAGTCACCGGTAGCAACCAGCTACTTTTAGGGAGGCTATCAAATTAGCCGCAACCCTTTGTGGGCGATTCGATAATTTGGCCAACATCTATCGCTTCGTGGCCATTCCAAATTAAGCTATCACAAATCTAATTCAACATCAAGCATTTCCTGTTCATCCTCATTTTCCACCTGGGTCTTATTACAATTGTGCCGATATTGACCATTACAAAACAATTGGCCAAAGCTTGTTAATGCCAATCCAACCCATGGACGGGCATTTAACATCAATGCTAATGATGCTCGTCCCAATTACGACGTGATTAACGGTACATTCCTTGTTAATAGTCAACTCGCTTCTTTTTTTATTCGGGTGCTGATAAAAGTTTTGTATCTCTTGCTTTTGAACTTTTTCTATAAACATCTCAAACTTAGCTAGGAAAACCTTTAAGAATAGAAATAGCTAGTGGCGACCCCCTTGTAGTCGATCTAATTATATGTAATTGCTAACAAAACCTCAATAACCATTTTTTCCCATCGACCTCACACCTATGCAACTTGGGAGTTTCGAAATCATAGCCGGGCATGGATTGGTTTACCAAAAACCGTGTGAAACTTATCTGTTTTGATAAAATTGTTTGCGTGCCTCTTCCATCTGACGAAGTATTGGAAGTTGATGGAGAGAAACCTTCTAAAGGACTCAAACTCATCACTTGCACCCAATCCTAAAGATACCTACAAAGAAGTATGTGGCCTTCTTGGTACATATCGTAGAGGAAAAAAAGTAAGGGTAAGAGTATCCAAGACATCCCCATTGTCCGGGATTTTCCAAGGTGTTTCCCGAAGAACTACCTGGCTTATCCCCGGTATGCTAAGTGGAAGTTCGGATCGATCTTGTGTCTGGTGCCAACCCAGTTGCCAAATACCCTTACCGTCTTGCACCATCAGAGATCCAAGAGTTAGCAAAACAATTCGAAGAACTTTCAGAAAAAGGTTTCATTCTTTCAAGTTTTTTCATCCTGGGGTGCTCCTATGTTATTTGTGAAGAAAAAGGATGGATCTTTTCGCATGTATATCAATTAATTTAACAAACTCACGATTAAAAATTGATATCCCCTACCTCGTATTGATGATCTTTTCGATCAACTACAAGGTGCTACATGTTTTTCAAAGATCGACCTCTGTTCTACGTATCATCAACTTCGTGTACTCGAAGATAATATTCCCAAAACTGCTTTTTGTATTATACGACCAATTCGAGTTCACCATCATACCTTTTGGCTTAACAAATGCTCTTTCTGTTTTCATGGACTTAATGAATAGGGTTTGTAAATCTTATTTTGATAAGTTCATCTTTGTTTTCATTGATGACATCTTGATTTATTTAAAATCTCGAGCAGACCACGAAGATCACCTTCGTTTGACAATGGAACTCCTAAAAAAGGAACAACTCTATGCCAAATTCTTCAAGTGTGAATTTTGGCTTAAAGAGGTACAATTCTTAGGGCACATTGTCAACAAACAAGGTATACATGTGGATCCTTCCTAAATCACAACAATTGAGGATTGGAGTACACCCACTACTCCTACAGAAGTTCGTTCTTTTCTTGGTTTTGCCAGTTACAACGTTGTTTCATCGCTAACTTCTACAATATTGTGGTTCCCCTCACTACATTAACTCAAAAAGGTAAACCTTTAAGTGGGGACCCAAATAGGAAGAAGCTTTAAAAACCGTGAAGCATAAACTTTGTAATGCTCTTATTTTATCCTTACTCAATGGCAACAAGGATTTTGTCATGTATTGCGATGCCTCAAATATAGGCCTTGGCTGTGTTCTTATACAAAGAGACAAAGTTATAGCCTATGCTTCGATACAAATGAAAATCCTCAAAAAGAACTACATAACTCATTGTAATGCTTTGCATTTGTATACTTTCCATATTTAGAAAGTTTGTATTCACTTTCTACTTTTAGAAACCTTGTAGTTCGTATTTCATTTTCACATTTGTAATCCGAGACTCCAATCATAATGGAAATACAATTTTATACACACTTGTTTATTCTTACACATACGATGTTAATCAATCATAACTATGCAATTCACCGAATTAAACATAGTGGTTTATATATATATATATATTACGCTAGGAATATTATTCGTACACATCAAACATACATCATGCTCATCACATGACCATTCTTTGCCTAAAAACGTCTTAAAACACTTAATATAACCAAGAAATGGCTTAGCTGAACAATGTAACATTCGTGTAAAACGGGTTCCAAAACCCACTACGTTTGATAATCAAGTATTATTAAAAAAATTCGTTATGCATTCATTAGTGTTAGTAAATTTAATTTAATGTTCATGGTTAATAAATAAACTTCATAATTAAATAAAAAAGAACAAGTAAAGTAATTAAAAACCTTAAATTATAAAAATAAAAATTTAAATAAACAAAGTGGGGTAGCCGGGAGTTGAACCCGGGTCCCCACAAACCCGCACACACTAAAACACCACTAGACCACACACACCACATGTGTCTAGTTGTGAACCAATTAAATTTTATACGCATTCACATACTAACCTGCAAGTAAATCGATCAAACCTGTAACAGTCTAGAATCCGTGCAATTAAGCCGCGTTCATTTCGGTTTGAAAACGTTTAACCGTTTCAGAATCAACTGAAAATCGGTGCTAAAATGTTGTGAAACCGACAAGAATCATTGGGTGTAAATTTCCGATTTAAAACCGAAACCATAGTTATCAATCACCTATAAATAGTGACCTTTGTTCAATTCCAAACTCACGCATACAAGTCCACAAACTCTCATACTCTACTCGTAACATCCTCGCCGGAGATCTGTAACACTCGCCGGAATCCATCATCGGAAAACCGGATCTCACTCCAAGCTGGTAAAATTCTTTTAATTTTATGTTATACATTATCTTTAGCATAATACGAATCTTAAACACATCTATTAGAATATGTAAATCAAGCGAATCCATCGGGTTGATGTTATGTAATTCAGTCATGAAGAAGATGAAGCAGAGTTAATGTTTTAATATAATTAAAAGCGGTGTTTTGAACAGGTTAGACACACAGTCCAGTTGTGGACTGTGTGCAAACACAACACAAACACCTCGGGTTCGAGTCTCAGTAGGGGCTGATTTTCTGAAATAAAATCTTTTTCTTAAAACTTAGTTAATACGCTGTTCAGTAAGTTTATAAGAATAATATAATTTCAATTATCAATGGGTTAGACACCCAGCCCAGTTGGTAGGGCTGGGTGCAAAACGTAACAACGGGCACGGGTTCGAGGCATGTATTGAGCAACGGTTCAAAGGTTTTAAAACCTTTTTAATTAAATAAATTTCAGAATTTATCTAACTAGTATATAAGAATAATTAAATTAGTGATTATTTCAGGTTAGACACGTATCTCAGTTGGTAGAGCTGCGTGCACGTATACGGGAGGTCACGAGTTCGAACCTCACACGCTGCCAATAATAAACGAATCCGGCCGGTTGACTAGTGTAATTGAATTTTTTAAATGTTTAAATTAGATTCACTCGCCAACTTTTGTTGACCCAAACTTTTATTTTACGCTTGATACAGGTGGACAGGCTGAGGAGAGGAACACTTAGGGTTGGCCTTAGAAGATGAAATAAAATACATCATGTTTAGAACAATTCTTGTGTTTGTATGTTTCTTTGTGATTGGATATTATCCTTTAAATTCAATTAATAAATATGAAACTTAATTATAGTAAATGACATGAGCTTTGATGAAAGCCCAATCATGCCCCGACTTCTACTTCCGCTACGGGTCAGGGTGTGACAAACAAACCACCAAAAAAAAGTGCCAAAACTGATTTTTGGAAGCTAAAGGTGGTTATAGACCATAACCAGAGTCTTAGGTCCGTACGGGTCTCTGGGCGAGAGTATTGGTTTAGGCTACGGGATTGGACTTCCTTCTCCACCTCCTTTCTTCTTCAATCACCTTCCAATCTTCTTTTAACCCAAACCCTACTCCCCAACTATATATACATCACTTCCACAACTCCTCCACACTTTACAAACTCTCCAAACTCTATCAAAGTGCAAGAAAATTCTGTTTTGAGTAGAATACTATCTTGTGTTCAAAGTGAGTTCTAACTCACTTCTTCTACTTCTTTTTTCTTGTTTTCTTGCATCAAACTACTTAGATGACCTTCAAGGATGTTACCCAGGTTCACCAAGGTGGTACATCACTTGTGTAAGGCTCCAAAGTCATATTTGAATTCTGGTTTATAAAAACTTTTACAAACATGTCACATTTCATTGTTTATCCCATGGAATCTTGTACCAACTTTGTCCCAATCAAACTCATGGTTGTGGGGCTTGTGTATGGTTGATTTCTAGAGGATTAGAGGTTCAAAAACCTCAAGAACCTAATGCCCTAAAGGTTTTTAAATAACCTAGAAAGTGATAGAACCATCCAAGCTTTCAACTTTCAATGTTGAAAGATTTGTGTTCGGTTAGATGTGAACAATGGAAGCTTTGGCTTTCCAACTATGATTCCTCCACCTCACTTAATTAGTTACTCTATTTTTCTTTAACCTAAGTTATTAAGTAAACTTTCTAGCAACAAAGTGTCCAAACTACACCAAGTCTCCAAACATTTTCCATGATTGGAATGCACTAGTTCGATTTGAGATCCCAAAGGATAATCCAGTGGTAACACAAACACAACCAGAAACCGCTGTTGTTACTTCCTCACAACAGTTGGAAAGATCTCAACACATCTAAGCTCCTCCTGCATCCTCACAAAAGGATCAGGTTGTAAGCACAGGGACACCTCATTATGAAGCAGATCATTCACTTGAATCCTTGTTTCATAGCCCATCTCCCATGGCAAATTCTCTTTCTACCTCACAACCATCTCCCTCAATTCCACCTACTATTATACCTCTGTTTCGTGCAATTGAGATAACTCAGACATAAATCAGTTCCTCGCAATCGCCTGTTCATGAGAGTACACCCCCACATGTGACTGAGTCTGAGACAAATCTCATTGCTAACCTAGAAACAGCTGAGGAAGCCACACCCTATGAGTTACAAGTAACTCTTGGTGGTAGTTTAAGTGAAGAAGCTACTACAACTAATGACACAACAATGTTTCAGTTGGAAAATGGTTACATCAATAAGACTTCCTTAAAGGCAACAACTGTTGAGGCTACAATTGTAACCTCTGCTCCAGTTGGAAGTCCCAGTACCAAGAAACAAGGGGCATTTGGTTCTGATATCATGGAGTTTTCTCCTGTTGATGATCCAAATACAACTATCGCTGGTAGGAATTCAGATGATCCTATTAAATTAGGTGATGAATTGAGATACAAGGAATTGACGGAGAGAATGATATCAATGGAGTCTTCAATTACTGAAATGAAAGAAATGATGAAGAAGATGTTACAAAATTCTCAAAGCTAACCATCAACACATCAAATTACAACTGAGTTATGGAAAGTTGTGCAACCCATCATTCAAGCTCAAAGGAATTTAGCTGACATCAACCACAATACTCACATGGAACTCATAAGGAATATGGTTGAGGCCAAATATAAAGTTACTCAAGCTGACATCAAAGCCATTAGAGAGCATCTGGTAAAGACCACTGGTTCTGCCCTACAACAGTTCTACAAGAAGAAATAGAGGATGATGCCAAAAAGGTGGAGAATGATAAGCTTAGAAAGTTGCAGCTTCATCACAGGCTAAACCAAAGTTGCAACAACAAACACCAGGGTCTGGTACAACCACTGCTGCAAACCAAACTTCTGCTGAGGCATCAGATGCTGCTTGTGAAAAAGGGATTGATGAGACCCTAAACAAGCAAGCAGAAGATATTGCCTTGGAAAAGCAGAAAAGGCAAGATACACTGGAAAGTAAGCTTCCAGACGATTGAAGAAGAACAAGCCAAGAAGATGGAAAAAGAAGACATTAGCATTTCACAGAGAAGGAAGTCAACTAGAAAAGCTAGATAGTTAATATCCATCCCTTCTAAACCCTCTTCGTTGCCAACTAAAAGTGTATCCTCTGCTCCAACTAAAGCAACACCACCACCTCAAAAGAAACAAAAACCCTCACCTAAGAATTATCTCCACAACCAACAGATGTTGGTACAACAAATGTACCAACAGATGTTAGATCACCACCATCAAACCAACCAACAAATATGGTTACATTAAATGTATCAACAGATGTTACCTCAACCTCTACCATGATAACTTTACCCATCTTATCTTCACCATTATCCACACCACCAAGAATACCTTCACGACCACCTTCACCAAAAATCACATTCCAATGCAAAAGAAAAACTTTTGTTGTTGAAGATGATGAAGAGATTCCATCAACAATCCCTTTATCATCAAAACTTGTCACATCATCACCATCCTCATCACCTTCGTATAGAAACACTTCATTTCCACCCACTTATCAACCACCATCTATCATATCTTTTGAAAGTAAATATCCTCTAGAACTTCTTGCTGTTCAAAAAGAAATTGAATCATTCTTCACACTAGAAGATATTTCAAAACTAGACTTCCCATCTCTCTTTGGATACAAAAAACCAAGAAATATAGACAAATATCTAAAGTTAAAGCTAAACAGGCTGAGAACATTACTAAAGAGAAGAGCAAAGGGAAAGATGACATGACTACTCAAGGTTTCTTATCCTATGAACTGAGCAAAGTAAGAAAGATTTAAGATTTTGCCAAAGATATGAGTATGCCTATGTCAGAAACGCCTATCAATGCTGAGCTTGAAGAGGAACTGAAAAAGGATTATATTGATCACATAATGCAACACAAACCTTACGAAGTTACCAGAGCATAGTTCAAAGGCTGGTCAACAAATGATCTCAAAGAAGAAATTGACAGAATTCAAGCAATGCACAAAGATCCCTTACACAAGCCAACACCACCTGAATGGAAGAAGAACAGGCAAGTGGATCAGAACAGAGCTTTAAAGCTTAAAAGAATGAAACAAAAATTGGTTGTTGCAAACTATGGTAGTGCAAGGTTTGTTGTAAGATGGTCTGAATCCAGGTTTGTATAGACATACAAGAAACTGGAAGAGCTTTGAAAGAAAGATCCTACAGTTCCAAGAAAGCCAGATTATCCAACAGATGTTAACCCTCAACAGACCCAAACACTCAAAAAGCCTTCTTCAACCACTGTCTTACCCACACTTGCCTTAAACCAAGCAAAAAGGCAAAAGAAGATGGCTTAAGATGATGAGCAGATGTTTGAAGAACATAGAAAAGAAAGAATCAAGAATCAATTGCTCTTTCACACTGATGCTGCAAGTGAAAAACTGAGAGAAACAATTTCTAACCTTGTAAGCAAACCACTTTCACCAAGCTCAACAATATGTCTTCCCCTAAGAAAACCAAATGATTCAAAAATTCTAAAATGGAAGTCATCCTCATACACCCATGAATTGACTCCGGTCAGATCAAATGGTGAGATTCAAAGGCTGAAAATGGAGGATGCATATGGTCTAGATGCATATGACCTCCAAGACTTATTGAACCTTGAATTACAAAGGGATTTTGAAGACATGTTTTCCATGACTTTGAACTACAGTTCAAAGGGCAAATCAGGGAATTGCTGTTGAGAAATAAAGATCATCAATAAAGAAGAGTTTTGGCAGCATCCGTTCTAGGGGGAGATTGTTGGATCTATTGAACCCTACAAAAGAACAGATGATTGGGAAGGCAAAATAATCTGTAACATCTGATCCTTAATAATACTTAGAAGATCTACTACTCTAAATTCTTCTCATACTTAAAGACTATTCACAAGATATGTTAAAGGCAAAGCTCTACTGGAAGCAAAGGTCTGCTAGAGAGAAACTCTGATGAAGTATAAAAGGTTGTTGAAGCAAAGGTCTGTTGAAGACCAACAGAGGATATCTTACTAGTTGTTGTTCAATAGAGTCTTTCATATATTTAATGTTACAGTGTTTAGGTCTAGAAGTGGTTAGAGTTTGTTAGTTTGTTAAATGTCACTATCAATGTGACGTCAGCCTTAGATGCTTAGTGGTTTGAAATGTCCTATAAATAGAACAGTGGCTGTACTATTCTATCCATCACTTTTCTTCTAAACATTTTGTACGATCAAAGAGAGTGATCTTAGGCTGAGGGGGAGTTTGTATATTGCATGCATACATGATTATAATTAGAAAAGCATGTTCATGAAAACAATCTCTCTATTGTTGTGATTTCAAAGTTTACTTAATTCCACTGCACTATTTCATTGTTGTTTATCATCTTTCATTGATTTCATCTAAACAATCACATATATATCAAACTCAGATCCTAACAGTTCTGGTATGGAAATGAGAGAACATCCCCATGGATCACATCACTAAATTACCATGCACTTCAAGAAGTCATGATATATACTATTTGGGTAATCATTGACCTTTTGACTAAGTCAACACACCTTTTGCTTATTCGCGAGGATTTCTCTACGGATAAACTTGCTAACATCTATATTGATGAGATTGTATCTCGTCATGGTGTTCCTTTAAACATTATTTCAGATCATGATGCTTGTTTCTCTTCTCGTTTTTGGAAAACTATGCAATCTTCCATGGGAACCAAGTTAAATCTAAGCACCTCTTATCATCCACAAACTAATGGGCAAACTAAAAGACTATCCAAACACTTGAGGATATGCTTAAAGCTCATGTTATTGACTTTGGTGGTAGTTAGGATTCGCATCTGCCTTTGATCAAATTCTCCTATAACAACAGTTATAACTCAAGCATCAACATGGTCCTTTTGAGGCCCTTTATGGCCGAAAATGTCTTTATCCTGTCTGTAGGAATGAAGTTGGTGAAGCCCAATCACTGGACCTGAACTTATTCAAGAAACGACAGACAAAATCATGAAAATCTTCAATAACCTTGCTAGAAGTCGTCAAAAGAGTTATGCTGATAAATGACGCAAACCTTTGGAATTCCAAATTGGTGACCATTTTTAGTTAAAAATAGAGTTTTGAAAAACAGAATATCAAGGAGATATACTTGAGCAGTTGATCATTTTTAAAATAAGTTATTCAATCTACTCTGATACCAATTATTGGACCCAAATAACAATGTATTAACTAAACTTGGTAAATGATTTCAAAAGGTATGAAATAATGTGCGAAATTAGAAATCAGACTTTAAGAAACAGAATTACATATTTGTTCAAGTTTAAATCACTTTAAAAAGTTTACAGGGTGATTGTATGATTATTGGCTAGTATAAACAAATACTTAAAGAATTATGTGCTGAAGGACATTGGAGTTTTGTAAGATGTAGTAAATGCTAAACTTAACTTATTTGTTCCTTCGGTGTATTATTCTCTATTTAAAGAGAATGTGGGACACTTGTATTGTGAAAGGTAGTTTTTGAGATATTTATTGAATCCTTTTAAGTCCAAGAGTCACTTAGAAGTTCGTACAGACCTTATCTATTTATCAAGTTCCTTCATCAAAATTCTGAATTCTGATGAACTTCTTATCACTAATGTCCTTGATCATCAGATTTTTTATGATGATAAACATCGGATTTGTTTGATGTGATATTTCTTTCTTTTTGAAGATCACTTTCTGATCTAGTTGATGATGATGTTCTTCTTTCTTTTGTCCAATTGTCATGTATCTTCCATCATAGAGACCTATGGACTTTGTCATCATCAAATCTGATCAGATTATTTTTCTTCAACACTTACAAAAATTTCCTAACATTAAAAGTAAAGAGAGGAAAAGGAAAGCAAAATGAAGGAATGATGAAAATTACATCTTGTGTCTTTTAGCAGTAAAGATTAATTAAATAGTCATTATACTGTTGATCAGTTCTGTATAAACGTAATGGAAAACATATGAAATACCCGTAACAGCAGGCGTGCCAGCAGAGAATCCAGTCAAAGACGTAGCCATGGAGTTTGACATACTTGTTAAGATGATCTGGTTCCTCCTTAGGGTGTAAGTTAATGATGGTGAAACCAAATTCTAGGGAGGAATTCGGATGGAGAGAGAGGGACGAAATTATGATGTTATGATTAATTAGGTTATGTAACCTTTAACCTCTCTAGTTATCTCCTTATATATACACCCAAGAGGAAACCTAATTAATTAATAAGGTAATATGGTCCATCAACAATTACCAACTAATGATATAATAGGTTTAATATATTTTGATCTAGATATAATATAAAGGATTATATGGCTACAAGATTAAATATTACAATAATAATATATTTAATCTTATATTCTTCCACTTAGCCGATTAATCATTTATCATGAGTATTAGATAAGCCTAATCAGGAGTTAACACTCATTTTAGCTTTAAACCAAGAACCGTAACAGAGAAATACAACCGTTGAATCATCATTCTGTCACACCCTAATTTTGGATGCAGCTGAAGCGTCACGAGGTGTGACCAGAGCGGCAATCGTTGCATTCAACCAAGTAAAGGACAATTGTAATACGTTGTAAAATGTTCGTCCATACACTTTATTTAACACAAGGTTTACATACAACCTTTTGTTTTGAAACATACTACAAATTTAACAACATTGTTTAAAATTCAAACACGAGTTTACAAAAACAATAACAAAAGACCGAATGAAATCTAATATCGTGACTTCATAACATACGAACATGTTTTTCCCTCAAGGCCGTCCACTAATTTCCTATAATACATGTTAGTTTTGAAAACAACATCAACAAAAGTTGGTGAATTCATGTTAAATTTTCGTATCAAATGAATCTTCAAAAACATTTGATTTCAAAAAATTCGTTTAGTATAGCTTAATGAAACTTGTAAGATCATTAGTGTGTTGCAAGGACACTAATCTGTATGCCAAATAAGGTGGCAACCAAACCTTGACGATTTATTGTGTCTGAGACACTCGTTTTAGACACAAAAGCACTATATTACGATTTGTTATTGTTGCCGAAATAGAGTGGGGCTCGCCCAAACCCAATAGATCTATCCCCTTGTTCCTCGGTACTTGTTATTCATTATTGGTCCCAATACTTGAGCCTTATCTACATGTGATCTAAATATTTTCATTACCCAAGCTATACTAAATGTAACGTGTATACATTCCCGCATGTTTATAAAATTAAAACTTTTAAATAAAAGGGGAAACATGAACTCACAGATTTGCATTCCGTGCAAATCTCTATTCGATTTCAGATTCTTCGTTTTCGTTACTCAACCTACAAGTGTCCTAATCTCATTAGGCACTTAGGCTTTCGTTCGGTTTTTCGTACAAGTAACTCATCTTGAATTTCATACTTGTATTAGTTTGTTTTTTTGTTTGTGTACATAAATAACTTTCATTATGTATTCTAGATTGTTTTCATATAAATGGGCCTAGCCCATAAATTAAATGTAAAATTTTAATCTAAAATTTTAGTACATATTGGCCTAGCCCAATAGATTTTGTGAGTATGTGTCTAGCCCAATTCGTTTCATGTGTGTGGTCCTAGCCCAGTCTGTTTCAGATAGGTGGGCCTAGTCCAATTCGTTTCATGTGTATGTGGGTCTAGCCCAATCTGTTTATATTTAAAGTTGGTCAAGCCCAATTGGTTTATAAAAGTGGGTCTAGCCCAAGGTAATAATGAAAGAGTGGGCCTAGCCCAGAATAGTTTTTAGAAATGGATTAGGCCAATTTTGTTTTATAAAAGTGGGCTTAGCCCAAAGTTAATTTTTATAAAGTGGGATTAGCCCAAGTTTGATTTTATACAAGTGCGCCTAGACCAAATTAATTTATAGAAATCGGTTAGTCCATATATTTTTATGAAAATGGGCTTAATCCAAGTTTTAAAATATTTACCAGCAAATGTTATAACTTATAAAAATTTATTGGTAAAAACTACTAGATATGAGTTAAATTTTTATAAGTCCTAGTAAGTATAAAGTGTTACGGTTGATTTGTTCGTTTTGACCGTTTTGTTTGCGTCGACCATTTATTTGTTTTGTCTTTGTCGTTTATTTCGTTTATACCATATATTTTATTTTTTCCGAATTGTCAAAGTTGTCCGAATTGTTCGATATATTATTTTGTCAAAAGTTGGACATTTATATATTTTTGTATTTGGTCCTACATGATCTAAACATATAGTATTTATACAAAAATATATGTATACATATTTGGTGATTCAAAATATATACTTTTATCTAAAAATATATATTTATTTCTTTTTAGTTTAAGAAAAACACAAGTAATTATATCTTAAACTTTTTCACCCAAACTTTTGTTTAAACAAGATTAAAATCCCAATCACTTTTAATCACAAAATCTGTAGTTTAACCATATCTTAATCAAGATTAATTTTTACAAAAAAATTTGCCATAGTTTCCTTTAAAATATGAGCTTTCCAATGTTTATATAAACACGTTTTAAATCATTTTTCTAATTCAAATCATCATCAAATCACAAGTATTATACTAATATATTAACAAAAATGTCATGAACTTGTTATAGTTTAAAACTTTCTCAAAATGGAAACTTTATTTATTTTTTCCATCCAAATTTTTGGATTATTGTAAAATCTATGCTTTACATGTTACATAAAGTTATTTTTAAGTATAAAGATGTGTTCATAACATTTCTAAAAGCAACTTCATTTTTATGATCTTTCCAAAAGTAGAAACTTTATTATTACTTTTTAACAAAATTTCTAGATCATAAATTTTATTTAGTAATCTATAATTTGTATACTAAATATGATCATTTTAAAATATAAAATCATGTTCATAACAATTTTTGTTAATGAATCTTGCAAAATCTAAACATGCGTGTGTTTAGATTATCTTTTTATACATAAAAATCCAAGATTCAAGTTTACTAGTTTATGACAAATTCAAGATCATCCATAATCATCAAGAAAATCACATAATTATGTTAGTGATTTTAGTTTTATTAGTTTTTTTCAAGTGGATTTTAAATATCTTCCAAGATGATCTTGTACGTTTACACGAAATATAAAGTGTAAGATCAAGTTATGGAGCTTACTACTAGCACTTGGCTAGGAATGATCAAAACGATGGTAAAAAGATGAAGAAAGTGATGATTCAAGAGTTCCAAAGCTTCCAAGTATGCATCCTAATCCTTGCAAACACCTTAGATTATCCCTGGATCTCCATGCAAGCTTGAATTTCTTGTGTTTTTTTAAGTTGAAGGTGGTAGTGTTGGTGTTTGCCCGATTTCAAGAAGGAAAAAGGAAAGGAAATGTTGTTGTGTTTTGATGTTTGGAAATGAAAGGAAATGGAAGTGATTTGGTTTTGTGTTGTGGTTATGTCTTACACCTCATAACACACTAACTGACCTCACAATTTGCCAACACAACACGAAAAGATTAGTTGCATGGGGGTTTGCACCCACTTAGCCGTGAAATGGGGGGGGGGAGTGGTTTGGGTTTTATTTTTTTTGTAAAACTTGTAATTTTTATAAAATTTAATGTTTTTATATATAAGTTTTTATAAAATCTAATGGCCCAATACTTTAAAGTGATGTTATAATATGCCAAAGTAACTTACTAGACTTATTGTTTCGTTGTTAGGTTGATAAATTTGGTTCGGGTCTTGTACCGGGTAAAATACTGACATATTATGCGACTTATATAATTTTATTTCCACAATAGTTCTAGTACTAATTTTATTGTACAGTTTATTAATCTAGCTCTCCAGACTAATAAATTTATCATTTTGAGTTCAGTTCTTGTACAGGCTTTGTTGTCAGGTTTTACTGAACAAGCTGTATAGCTTTAAAAAACAGTATTTATATTATTTCTAACACCCGTTAATATTCTTAACAAAAAATATGTATTTTTGGGTTTTCAGACATTTGCTATTTTGTGCTGCGGAATGCTGTATTTTGCTGCAGACTTGGACAATTTGGTGTTTTAAAAAAAACATTTCATGGTATAACAGTGCAGACATATCTTATGTCTTATTTTGTCATATTAGACTGTACCGCAACTAGTAATGATACTTATCACGTGTTCACATCTTTGTCCTCCGTCTAAGATATGGTTTTATATGTTCGTGATTGTGAGGAAGTCATTATCATACCAAGCTATGATTTTGTTGAATTCCTAGACTTTTAAGACTTAAAATCAGAATTTAAGTCATGATGTGCGGTAAATAGATAGTGTAATAGTTGTTCAGGTTGTATAGAATTACCGGAATTTTGCCGATTGTCACATTCTCCCCTTGTTCAAGAAAATTTCGTCCCGAAATTTAAGTCATGTCATCCTTTGCGTAGGATTTCTCGAACAGGTGAGGGTACTTTCTTTTGATTTCGTCTTCCCGTTCCTAAGTGAACTCTGGTCTGCGCTTTGAGTTCCAATGGACTTTGACTAGTTTGATACGACTCCTCCTTGTTTTCTGAACTTTTGAATCTAAAACTTCGACATCTTCTTTGATGAAATGGAGTTTGTCGTCAATATGAATTTCGTCCGTGGGAATAATAAGTGAGTCGTCTGAAAGACACTTTCTAAGGTTTGACACGTGAAAAGTGTCGTGAACGTTACTAAGTGTTTCAAGAAATTTCAGCTTATATGCGACTGTTTCAATCTTTTCCAAGATTTCATATGGTCCTATGTACCTCGGGCTAAGTTTTCCTTGCTTCCCGAATCTAACTACGCCTCTCCAAGGCGAGACTTTTAATAGCACTTTGTCTCCAATCTCAAAGTATAATGGTTTGCGGCATTTATCCGCATAACTTTTCTATCTATCCTGAGCTGCTTTAATACGGTCTGGATTTTAAATATTTTATCTGTAGTTTCTTGAATTAGTACTAGACCTATCATTTGTTTGTCACCTATTTTCGCCCAGCATAGCGGAGATTGACACTTACGTCCGTATAACGCTTTAAATGGAGCTGCTTGAATACTCTTGTGATAACTATTGTTATATGAGAACTCCACTAAAGGCAAGTGAGTATCCCAATTTCCGCCTAAGCCCATCACACAAGCACGAAGCATACCTCCTAAGGTTTGAATGGTGAGTTCACTTTGGCAAGTTGTTTGGGGATGAAAGGCAGTACTTAGATCTAAGCAAGATTCAAAAGCCTTTTGATATTATTGCCAAATTCTTGATATGAAACGACCATCTTGATCAGAGATTATGGAAACAGGTACTCCATGTCTTGCCACAATCTCATAAGATAAAGTTCGGCCAACTTCTCGGCTTTATCTTTCTCACGTACCAGCAAGAAATGAGCTGATTTGGTTAGTCGATCGATAATTACCCAAATCATCTCGTGACCGCGAGAGGTCCTGTGTAATTTTGTTATGAAATCCATAGAAATTTGTTCTCATTTCCAAGTGGGAATTTCAGGTTGTTGTAACAATCCTGAAGGTTTTCAGTATTCGACCTTAATTTTTGTACATATAAGACATTTTCCAACAAAAGTTGCAATATATCCTTGAGATTAGGCCACCAATAGAATTCTTTAAGATCGCGATACATTTTATCAGCTCCAGGATGTATCGAATATTTGGACTTATGGGCTTCATATAGAATTAGGTTTCTCAGATTACCAAAAAGAGGAACCCAAATTTTGTTTGCAAAGTACAAGCTCCGTTCTCATTTGGTTATAAATGTTTTTCCATACCTCTAAGCATCTCTACTTTAAAATTTCCGCTCTTCAGGGCTTCCAGTTGAGCATCGTGAATTCAAGAGGTAAGGTTATTGTGAATGGTGAGTCTTAATGATCGTACAACTATGGGCTTCACTCATTCCTTTCGACTTAGGGCATCCGCGACAACGTTCGCCTTGCCCGGATGGTTTTTAATTTCACAATCATAGTCATTCAACAATTCAAGCCAATGTCTTTGGCGCATATTTAACTCTTTCTGGTTAAATATATGTTGAAGACTTTTGTGATCGGTAATGATTGTGCACTTGGTGCCGTAAAGATAATGACGTCAAATTTTTAACGCAAATACCACTACACCTAGCTCTAGGTCATGTGTGGTATAGTTTTTTTCGTGAACTTTTAATTGGCATGATACGTATGCAATAACTTTCTCTCGTTGCATTAATACGCATCCTAAACCTTGATGTGAAGCGTCACAACAAACTACAAAGTCATCTATGCAGTTCAGAAGTGATAAAATCGGCGCATCACAAAGTTTATCTTTAAGCAAATGAAAAGCTTTTTCTTGCTTTTCTCCCCAATCGAACTTCTTATTTTTCTGAGTTAGGGAGGTTAGTGGTTGAGTGATGTTTGAGAAATTTTCAATGAATCTTCGATAACCCGCCAATCCCAAAAATTGGCGTACTTCGATAGGTGTCTTAGGTGCGTTCCAATTCTTAATGGCTTCTATTTTTTATGGATTGACATGTATGCCTTTCTCATTGACTACATGTCCGAGAAATTGGACTTCACAAAGCTAAAATTTGCACTTAGAGAATTTTGCATACAGTTTCTCCTTCTTTAACACCTCAAGAATGGTCCTAAGATGATGTTCGTGATCCTTCTTATTTCGTGAATATATCAATATGTCATCAATAAATACTATCATGAATTTATCAAGGTAAGGCTTGCACACACGGTTCATTAAGTCCATGAACACCACCGGTGCATTTGTTAGACCAAAAGGCATAACAAGGAACTCGTAGTGACCGTAACGGGTTCAGAATGTTGTTTCCTGCACTCTAAGCTGATGGTATCCTGACCTTAAGTCAATCTTCGAGTAAAAACTTGATTCATGAAGTTGATCGAACAGATCATCGATCCTCGGTAACGGATACTGATTCTTGATCATGAGTTTATTCAATACTCAATAATCTATACACATTCTAAAGCTTCCATCTTTCTTCTATACGAATAGAACTGGAGCTCCCCAAGGTGATAAGCTTGGTCTAATAAAACCTTTGTCCAACAACTCTTGAAGTTGTGTGGACAACTCTTGCATTTCCGAAGGAGCTAAGTGGTAAAGGGATTTCGCTACAACTGCAGCTCCTGGAATCAAGTCTATGCGGAATTTTACTTGTCCTTGTGGTGGTATTCCTGACAAGTCCTCTAGGAAGACTTTAGGGGATTCCTTCACAACAGGGATCTCCTCAAGTTTTGGCTCCTTGGATTTATTGCCAACAATGTGTGCTAAGAATGCTATACATCCTTTTCGCAAGCACTTTTGGGCTTTCTTACAAGAAATAATTCGTAATGGCGTTTCAACATCAAAACTACCTAAAACTACCTAACTGGATGGGTAATAGATCAATGTTGAATTCTTGTCCACCTAACTCTAAAGAACATTCTTTAATAATCTCATTAGATTCAATTATCTTTCTATTCGCTAGTTTGATAGTGAATGTAATATCTAATTTATTTAAATTTAGTTCAAGTATATCTTTAAACTCTAAATATATGAAACGAAAATCTGCGCTAGTATCAAATAAAATATATGCGAAATGATTATTGACAGGAAACATACCAGTGATCACATTTGGATCCTGACGTGCCTCATGAGCTCCAATTACAAAGGCTCGCCCGTGGCCTTTGTTCTCCTTTGGGCAATTCTTTCCAAAGTGGCCCAGTTCACTACAACCATAGCAACTTTGGTTCCTTCCTAGCTCGTTTCCATTTCCATAGCCTCCTTTCTCGCCTTCATTCCTATTTCCCTTGTGGTTACTCCAACAATTTTCGGTGCGGTGTCCAACTTCCCACACTTATCACATTTGGTGGTTCGGCATCCACCATAATGATGATAATTACACTTGTTACACTTGTTTCATAATGATGATAATTACACTTGTTGGACTTGAATTACAATATCAGGAATCACGGCGGCCATTTTTTGGGCTATTTGAGCAGCCATACGCTCGCCGGATCTTCCTGATCTCCTACCTCCACGAGAGTGCCTAGAAGACATCTACAGGAAATATGTAACGAGATTATGAGTTTGGCGTTTAGGTGTCATGTGTCGCATTAAGAAATTAACATCTAGAAAACAAATGAGAAAATAAATTCACTACATCCATAGGATGTCTTGGGCCTTGCTCATGTGTGGGCGCCCATGACTATTGGGCTTTGTAGGGTTCATATTGGTTTTGGCCTATTAACAATCGCACCAACCGAATGAAAATTGTAAAACATGATTGCGAGGTGTAAGGTCGGAAGGTGTCCTGGTGTAGACACAGTGACAACTCAAAGTGGGGTTAAATCACACGACGTTTGGTGTGGCATGTTTTGGCCTAATAGGTCCTTCGTACTATCATATTTAGTCCCCAGGTAGGCAAACTGTCCGTTATATTGGATGTATACAAATGCCAATCTTAGACAGGACGTTTCGACTACCGATACTTGTACCCTTCCAGTTACTACATGCCCGTCGTAGAACTCACTTTGATGAGATTGAAAAATGAAAACATCACAAAATTTTTGAGAAGAGAAGCATGAAAATGTTTAAATATGTGAGAATTGTGACGTGTGTGATGCGTATATATGTAAGCATGTTAAGTTGACAATATGTATAACACATTAAATATCACACAAAATTTTACAATAGTGGGAGAGCTTGCATGTATTTGTGTGTGAGTGAAATGTAAAACAAATAAATATCATGAGTTTGCATTTAACCAACTTAACACGTAAGAAATTAAATTATAATTGACTATAGTATAGGCTCTAAAGGTCTAATAATCTATCCTATATCCCTATAGTCAAGAGCTCTGATACCAATCTGTCACACACTGACCCGCAGCGGATATGGTAGTCGGGGCATGATTATGTTTCATCAAAGCTAATGACATTTACTATTATAAAACTTTCATATATATTATTTCAAATTAAATAGAAACATTCCAATCAACACATAATCCATACAAACACAAAATGTTCTAAACAAGAGTTTCAAGTAACGCTTTATTTTTCTTCTAAGGCTCAAGTCCTATGTGTTCCTTGCTTCAACCTGATCACCTGTATTATGTGTAAAAATAGAAATTTGGGTCAACATAAGTTGGCGAGTAAATCCCGTTTAATTATTAAAAGAAATGGAATGTTTATTATTTTAACAAAATGTGCATTATCCAAATATGAGCTATGTATATGTAATCTAAACCACAAACCACACAATCATCTAGCAATGTATATGTGTGCACGATAAGCGATGTGCTGTGAGATCAAGGCTCAATCAAACAGAGCCGATCTAATTAGGCAACGCGACCCTCTACCCGTATGTAACAGGGAACAAATGGGCCTAATGTGAGAGCTTGACTGAAATGAGAAAATATAATCACGAATAACAATAAACAAAAAATATCACATATCACGTTAGAACATCTAATGGTAATAGCACGAGATTTGAACAAGTGACATAAACAAAACGACACATGATACACTGCAAAAACAGGAATAAAAAGGGGAAGTTGTAGGAACTCACTCATAGTGGGTGCGTTTTTTATTTGGTGAAGAGTGCGCACGATTTGGGGTTAAAGAAAACCAACCGAACGAGAAAACCTAACCTACATATTCACGTAATAGTTTGGTGAATATATATATATATATATATATATATATATATATATATATATATATATATATATTTCTTTTAGTTAAAATTAGTTTTTTTATTTAATGAATTTTATTAAACATCTTAGATATTTTTATTGTATTCATTTTATGCTTAAAAAGAGAAATTATTTACTTATATATTTATTGATTTCTAAGGAAAATTACAAAAGTTGAAATAAAAAAATTGCTTCTTTTTCGGGTCGGGCCGGGTGGATTTGGCAGCGTGTGAGGATCGAACTCGAGACCTCTCGTTTACGTGCACGCAGCTCTACCAACTGAGCTACGTGTCTAACCGGAAATATATCCGATTTTAATTATATATATACACTTACTGAGGTAATCCTTATTTTTAATTAATTAAAAAGGTTGGTTAATTTAAAAGAACGGTGTGGTTCCGGACTCGAACGCGTGACCTAGGCTTTGTGTTGCACACAGCCTGACCAATTGGGCTATGTTACTAACCCGAAGGATGTGGGATTTTTATTAATTTTATACACTTACTAGACGTTTCATAACTCAGTTCAAAAGGTTTGTAATATATAGGGAAATTTAGAACCGTATGCGAGACTCGAACCGGTAACCATCTAATTCATATGCACACAGTCCACCACAGACTGTGTATCTAACCCGATGAAATCACATGTTTTGATTCCTTTTAAACACAACTCCACTTCATATCTTTCATTATAAAATCACAGAAACATATACCCGATTGATTTATCTTAACAACCATATCAATTACCTTCAAATAACTTCAATTATTTTTTATGAAAATGAACGATTAGGATAGAACATGTACCAACATAAGTCGTTGTATCTCTAGCGATCTGCAAATTTTCCGGCGAAAACAAAAGTTCTCCGATAAAGGATCTTGATTCCAGAGGTTTACAGAGAAGGTTGCGAGTGTGAGCGAATTCTAAATGAGTTTCTAGGATCACTATTTATAGCTAAATGTGTTGGTTTGAGTTGGGTTTCGGTTTCATATGTTTCGGTCAAAAATTGATTGTTGCAATCATTTCATAACTGAATTGAGCAATGCTTTCCCAATAATTGTGTCTAACACATGATTGGAAAACGGTTCTTCGGTTTAATTCGCAAAAGAAACGGAGTTTTGATGTCTGATTTGAAAGTTTCAGCCGTTACTGGGCGGGTGTTCTAAAATTTGATTTCGAGAGTGGTTTTGATATAACTAGCAATTTGGTTTGAAACTATAACAGATGTGTGTGTATGGTGTAGTGGTGTGTTGGATGTTTGATTTGGGTGGAGACCCGGGTTCGATGCCCGCGGTCCACACCTTTTGTTATTTTTATATTTTAGTTATTAATTTTACTATTATTTTAACCTCATTATTATATTGTTTTTATTTAATACAAATAATATAACGAATTCTAAACGCTTAACATAAATGCGTAACGAAACATCATAACGTATACTTGAATTACAAAAACGGATCGGGTTTTACAACCTGTTTTCTGACAAATGTTACAGTATCCCTTTTTTAGAAATTTCATCCCGAAATTTAAGTAGTAGTAGATTTGTCTTGAAAGAGATGAGGGTATTTTTCGCGCATTGAGTTTTCACGTTCCCAATTAATCTCAGTTCCTCGTTTTGACTCCCAACGTCCCTGACTATCGGAATTCGACTTCGTCTTAAACGTTTCTCACCGAAGTCCATAATTTCAACAGGTCTTTCTACGAAATGCATCGACTCATCAATCTGAATATCTTTTAACGGTATATGGAGGTTTTCGTCGGCAAGGCACTTTTTCAAGTTGGATACATGGATGTGGGATGAATCTTGTTGAGTTCTTCGGGTAAGTCAAGCTTGTATGCTACATGACCCACTCTCTCGAATATTTTAAATGTTCCAACATAGCGAGGTGCTAGCTTGCCTTTTTGTCCAAACCAAACAACTCCTTTCCATGGTGATACTTTCAAAAGTATTTGATCGCCAACACAAAACTCGAGCGGCTTTCGTCATTTATCTACGTAACTCTTTTGACGACTCTGAGCTATTAGAAGATTATTGCAGATTTGAAGAACCTTATCGGTTGTTTCTTGAATTAATTCTAGTCCAGTGATCTGTGCTTCACTGATTTCGTGCCAACATACAGGTGATCAACACTTACGACCGTATAGTGCTTTAAAAGGAGCCATACCGATGCTCGAATGGTAACTATTATTGTATGAAAATTCGACTAATGGTAGATGAGTTCCCAATTGCCCTTGAAATCGATGAGACATGCTCGCAACATGTCTTCAAGAGTGTATATGGTGCGCTCAGATTGACCATCAGTTTGAGGGTGAAAGGCGGTGCTGAGATCTAAGTGAGTGTCTAATGCTGATTGTACGGCTTGCCATGTTCGTGAAATAAAACGCCCATCCCGATCCGAGATGATACTCAAAGGCACACCGTGTCGACTTACAATTTCATCGATGTAAATACGAGCTAACTTCTCGTTTTTGTAATCTTCACGAATCGGGATGAAGTGAGCTGATTTGGTAAGATGATCTACGATAACCGAAATCATATCATGCCCACTGGAGGTGCGAGGTAACTCGGTAATAAAATCCATGATTATGTTTTCCCACTTCCAAACGGGTATTTCGGGTTGAACGAGTAATCCTGAGGGTCTTTGATGTTCGGCTTTAACCTTCAAACATGTGAGGCACTTGGAGACAAAAATGGTGATATCCTTCTTCATTCCAGGCCACCAGTAAGAGTATCGTAAATCTTGATACATCTTATCAGCACTCAAATGTATAGAGTATCGTGTTTTGTGGGCCTCATTCATGAGAAAAGTACGAAGATTGTCACAATCAGATACCCAAATACGATTTAGATAGTAAGGATACCATCGGACTTGGATTCTAACTTGGTTTCAGCTCCACAAGATAATTCATCTCATACATCATTTTTCGTGACAAAGGTATGTTGAGCTTCGCGAATGCGGTTCTGAAGGTCAGTTATGATTTGAGAACACAAAAGGTGAATGGAGTTAGCATACTCTTTTCGACTAAGAGTATCTACCACAAAATTGGCTTTACCAGGGTGATAACGGATGTCACAATCGTAATCATTCAGAAGTTCGACCCATCATCGTTGCCTCATGTTTAACTCTATCTGATTGAAGATATGTTGAAGGCTCTTGTGGTTAATGTAAATCTCACACTTGGTACCATAAAGATAATGTCTCCATATCTTTAGAGCGAACACAACTGCTCCGAGTTCCAGGTCGTGAGTGGTGTAATTCTTCTCGTGGACTTTGAGTTTCCTTAAGGCGTAGGCTATCACCTTTCCTCTTTGCATTAAGACACACCCTAGACCTTCCCTGATGCGCCACAATAGACCACAAAGTCTTCACAACCGTCAGGGAGAGTGAGGATAGGTGCATCACAAAGTTTTTGTTTTAAGGTTTGAAAAGCCTCTTCCTGCTTGGGCCCCCAAATGAAGGGCTTGGCCTTATGAGTCAAGGTTGAGTGGTAAGGCAATACGAGAGAAATTGGCGATAAAATGTCAATAATAACCTGCTAAACCGAGGAATGATTTAAATTCGGTAGGAGTGCGTGGCGCCTGCCATTCTTCTACCGCTTTGATCTTTGCAGGGTCAACATGAATTCCTTTGTCGTTGACGACGTGACCAACAAATTGTACTTCTTTTAACCAGAATTCACATTTTGAAAACTTAGCGTAGAGCTTTTCAGTTTTCAAAAGTGTTAGGATGAGTCCAAGGTGTCGTTCATGATCTGATTTGGTCTTGGAAAAAATAAGAATATCATCAATAAAGACATTAACGAAACGATCGAGTAGGGTTTTCACACCCTATTCATCAAATCCATGAAAACGGCGGGAGCATTGGTCAACCCAAAAGGCATGACCATGAATTCTTAGTGACCGTAGCGAGTTCGAAAGGCAGTCTTTGGAATGTCTTCTTCACATACTCTAAGCTGATGATAACCAGATCGAAGATCGATTTTTGAGAAACAGGTGGCACCCTGAAGTTGGTCTAGAAGGTCATCAATGCGAGGTAAAGGATAACGATTCTTAATGGTCAACTTGTTGAGCTCTCGATAGTCAATACACATTCGAAAAGTTCCATCCTTCTTCTTGATGAAAAGAACCGGCGCACCCCAAGGTGATGAGCTAGGACGTATAAATCATTTGTTAGTCAGCTCTTGTAGCTGACTAGCTAACTCTTGCATTTCAGATGGGGCTAACCGATATGGAGATTTTGCAACTGGAGTGGCACCAAGTACAAGATCGATTCGAAATTCAACTTCTCGCATAGGGGGAAGTCCTGAAACGTCGTCGGGAAAAACTTGAGGTAATTCTCTAACAACCGGAATATCTTCAATTTTCTTCTCCTTGCCTTCTTTCTTGATGATATGGGCCAGGAATGCTATGTAATCCTTTCGAAGTTATCTTCGAGCTTGAAGATACGACATCAACTTGAGTCCTCTGGATGGGGTTTCACCAAAAATACGAAGAGTTTGGCCATCGGCGAGAGGAATTCGAATGAGTTTTTCATAGCAAACGACTTCAGCATGATGCTGACTAAGCCAGGCCATTCCAATGATGACGTCGAAACTTCCCAATTTCATAGGAATAAGATCGATTGGAAAACCATGATCATTGAGAGTAAGAGTTCAATCGCAAATGATAGAGTCTAACGTAATAGGTTCATCGTCTGCTACTTCCACTGTTAATGTTTCAGCTAGACTAACGCTAGGTAAACCAAGCATAGATTCGAACTCTAAGGACACAAAACTCTTGTCCGCACCAGTGTCAAAAAGAATAGATGCATAACTACCGTTAATGAGAAACGTACCGTTGATCACGTTGTTATCCGCTCTAGCCTGGTTGGCATTGATGTTAAAAGCCCTTCCTCTTGTTGGCGGATTAGCTTGATTGGCTTGGTTCACAGGATTAGCTTGACCTTGCACGTTAATGATGTTCACTAAATGCGGACAGGTGTTGCGGAAATGGGTTGGATCACCGCAATTGAAACAAGCTCTGACAGGTGGCATCATAGGGTAGTTAGGTTGCTAAAATGGTTGGGCTATGTACTGAGCTGGTGGTAGTAGCAGAGGTTGTTGGTAGGGAGCTTGGCCCACCACTTGGTTGTTTGGTTAGGCTTGAGGTTGGTTGCGGCTTGTCTTTGAAGAGAGCGATAGGTTTGGATAGTATAACCTGCACGGCCACAACCTGTGCAGTGAAGATATGGTTCTCAAGAGGGTGGTGGTATTGGCATCGATTTCATTTTGGGTGAGGTCTTATATATTGTTTTTTGAATGGAGCGGTAGGGGGAGCAACTTGGGTGATTGGAGCGGTTGTAATGGGTTGGTTGGTTTGGGTTGGCTGATTTGTTTGAGTGACGGTAAAATTCTTCTCGTTTCTCTTTCTCTTGCCAGCGAATCGAGAAGAGGATCCAGCTTGAGTTGGGTTTGGGGTTTCGGTTGGCATTTTATCTTTCTTCTTCTCATCCTTGAAATCCCCATTCCTGATGTGGTTTTCGGTGAGCTCAGTAGCTAGCTCCATTGCTGCTTCCAGAGTTGCAGGCGTAGTACTCATCACAGAGTCCTGAATCTTCGAAGGAAGGCCCCGAATGTAGTGCTCGATTAAACGGTAGAGGGGAGTGAACAAATTGGGAACCATTTGATTTAACTCGAGAAACTTCTTGTGGTAGGTTATATAATCCCCCTTTTTGTGTTTCAAGAAATAGAACTCATCCTCCAGCTTTTTAATTTCGCTTCTTGGGCAGAAGCGTCTTATCATAAGCTCTCGAAGTTGCTCCCACGTTAGGGCTACCGCAGCTTCGGCACCTCATCTGCCCTTCTCAACATTCCACCACGTGAGTGCTACCCCATACAGACGACTAGTAGCATAACGAACCTTACGATCGTTGGGACAATCACAATTGAGGAAAGTACTCTCTATCTCTTCAAACCATCAAAGGAGAGCAGTGACCCCTTCAGTCCCTTTGTACTTTGGAGGGTCACATGAGTTGAAGTGCTTGTAGGTGCACTTGGTGCTGTTTGTGGGAGGGTTGGTAGCATTTTGTCCCTCTTGGTTAATTGGGTTGACAGGGTTAGCAGCGAGAGCTTGTTGGTCTTGAATTACAATATCGGGAATCATGGTGGCGATTTGTTTGGCTGTTTGAGTAGCCAGACGCTTGCCGGATCATCCTGATCTCCTACCTCCACGAGAGTGCCTAAAAGACATGTACAGGAAATACGTAACAAGATTATAAGTTTGGCGTTTAGGTGTCATGTATCGCATTTGGAAATTAACATCCACAAAACAAATGAGAAAATAAATTCACTACATCCATAGGATGTCTTGGGCCTTGCTCATGTTTGGGCCCCCATATGTCCCCCATACTTGGCCTAGGTAGTCATGTGGGCCCCCTTGACTACTAGACTTTGAAGGGTTCACATTGGTTTTGGTTTGTTAACACTCGCACCACCCGAATGAAAATTGTAAAACATGATTGCGAGGTGTAAGGTCGGAAGGTGTCCTGGTGTAGACACAGTGACAACTCAAAGTGGGGTTAATTGACACGACATTTGGTGTGGCATGTTTTGGCCTAATAGGTCCTTCGTACTCTCATCGTTAGTCCCCAGGTAGGCAAACTGTCTGTTATATTGGATTTATACGAATGCCAATCCTAGACAGGACGTTTCGACTACCGATACTTGTACCCTTCCAGTTACTACATGCCCGTCGTAGAACTCACTTTGATGAGATTGAAAAATGAAAACATCACAAAATTTTAAAGAAGAGAAGCATGAAAATGTTTAAATATGTGAGAATTGTGACGTGTGTGATGCGTATATATGTAAGCATGTTAAGTTGACAATATGTATAACACATTAAATATCACACAAAATTTTACAGTAGTGGGAGTGCTTGCATGTATTTGTGTGTGAGAGAAATGTAAAACAAATAAAGATCATGAGTTTGCATGTAACCAACTTAACACGTAAGCAATTAAATTCTAATTGGCTATAGTATAGGCTCTAAAGGTCTAATAACCTATTTTATATCCCTATAGTCAAGAGCTCTGATACCAATCTGTCACACCCTGACCCGCAACGGATATGGTAGTTGGGGCATGAATATGTTTCATCAAAGCTCATGACATTTACTATTATAAAAGTTTCATATATATTATTTCAAATTAAATAGAAACATTCCAATCAACACATAATCCATACAAACACAAAATGTTCTAAACAAGACTTTCAAGTAACGCTTTATTTTTCTTCTAAGGCTCAAGTCCTATGTGTTCCTTGCTTCAACCTGATCACCTGTATTATGTGTAAAAATAGAAATTTGGGTCAACATAAGTTGGCGAGTGAATCTCGTTTAGTTATTAAAAGAAACATAATGTTTATTATTTTAAACAAAATGTGCATTATCCAAATATGAGCTACGTATATGTAATCTAAACCACAAACCACACAATCATCTAGCAATGTATATGTGAGCACGATAAGCAATGTGATGTGAGATCAAGGCTCAATCAAATGAAGCCGATCTAATTAGGCAACTCGACGCTCTACCCGTATGTAACAGGGAACAAATGGGCCTAATGTGAGAGCTTGACTAAAATGAGAAAATATAATCACGAATAACAATAAACAAAAAATATCACATAGCACGTTAGATCATATAATGGTAATAGCACAAGATTTGAACAAGTGATATAAACAAAACGACACATGATACACCCAAAAACATGAATAAAAAGGGGAAGTTGTAGGAACTCACTCACACTGGGTGCATTTTTGATTTAGTGAAGAGTGCGCACGACTTGGCGTTAGAGAAACCAACTGACGAGAAAAGCTAACCTAAGTATTCACGTAATAGCTCGGTGAATATATATATATATATTTCAGTTAAAATTAGTATTTTTATTTAATGAATTTTATTAAACATTTAAGATAATTTTTATTGTATTCATTTTATGCTTAAAAAGAGAAATTATTTACTTATATATTTACTGATTATTAAGGAAAATAAAGAAAAGATGAATTAAAAAAATTGCTTCTTTTTCGGGTCGGACCGGGTGGATTTGGCAGCGTGTGAGGATCGAACTCGAGACCTCTCTTTTACGTGTACGCAGCTCTACCAACTGAGCTACGTGTCTAACCCGAAATATATCCGATTTTAATTATATATATACACTTACTGAGGTAATCTTTATTTTTAATTAATTAAAAAGGTTGGTTAATTTTTAAAAACCATGTGGAACCGGACTCGAACGCATGGCCTAGTCTTCGTGTTGCACACAGCCCGACCAATTGGGTTGTGTGACTAACCCGAAAGATATGGGGTTTTTATTAATTTTATACACATACTAGACGTTTCATAACTCAGTTAAAAAGGTTTGTAATATATAGGGAATTTGGAACCGTATGCGAGACTCGAACCGGTGACCATCTAATTCATATGCACACAGTCCACCGCTGGGCTGTGTGTCTAACCCGATGAAATCACATGTTTTAATTCCTTTTAAACACAACTCCACTTCATATCTTTCATTATAAAAATCATAGAAACATATACCCGATTGATTTAGCTTAATTATGGTTACCTTCAAATAACTTCAATTATGGTTTATGAAAATGAACGATTAGGATAGAACATGTACCAACAAAAGTCGTTGTATCTCCGGTGATCTGCGACTTCTCCGGCAAAAACAAAAGTTCTCCGACAAAGGATCTTGATTCCAGAGGTTTACAGAGAAGGTTGCGAGTGTGAGCGAATTCTAAATGAGTTTCAAGGATCGCTGTTTATAGCTAAATGTGCTGGTTTGAGTTGGGTTTTGGTTTCACATGTTTCGGTCAAAAATTGATTGCTGCAATGATTTCATAACCGAATTGAGCATTGCTGGCCCAATAATTGAGTCTAACACATGATTGGAAAATGGTTCTTTGGTTTAATTCGCACAAAAAATGAGTTTTGATGTTTGATTTGAAAGTTTCAGCCGTTACTGGGCGGGTGTTCTAAAATTTGATTTCGAGAGTTGTTTTTATATAAATAGGAATTTGGTTTGAAACTATAACAGATGTGTGTGTATGGTGTAGTGGTGTGTTGGGTGTTTGATTTGGGTGGAGACCCGGGTTCGATACCCGCGGTCCACACCTTTTGTTATTTTTATATTTTAGTTATTAATTTTACTATTATTTTAACTTTATTATTATATTGTTTTTATTTAATACTAATAATATAACGAATTCTAAACGCTTAACATAAATGCGTAACGAAACATCATAACGTATACTTGAATTACAAAAACGGAGCGGGTTTTACAACCCGTTTTATGACAAATGTTACAATATCCCTTTTTTTATAAATTTCATCCCGAAATTTAAGTAGTAGTAGATTTGTCTTGAAAGAGATGAGGGTATTTTTCGCGCATTGAGTCTTCACGTTCCCAAGTAAACTCAGGTCCTCGTTTTGACTCACAACGTACCCTGACTATCGAAATTCGACTTCGTCTTAAACGTTTCTCACCGAAGTCCATAATTTCAACAAGTCCTTCTACGAAATGCATCGACTCATCAATCTGAATATCTTTTAACGGTATATGGAGGTTTTCATCGTCAAGGCACTTTTTCAAGTTGGATACATGGAACGTGGGATGAATCTTGCTGAGTTCTTCGGGTAAGTCAAGCTTGTATGCTGTAGGACCCACTCTTTTTAAATGGTCCAACATAGCGAGGTGCTAGCTTGCCTTTTTGTCCAAACCGAATATTATATTGTTTTTATTTAATACTAATAATATAACGAATTCTAACGCTCAACATAAATGCGTAACGAAACATCATAACGTATACTTGAATTACAATAATGGAGCGGTTCTAGAATCCGTTTTATGACAAATGTTACAGGGAACCCTTCTTGAAATGAGTAAATTTTTTCTTATTCCCATGGGAGGTTGATTCTACATGTGTCTCCTCGAGTATCTCCGCACTCTTTCTCGAAAACTTATTCATTCTTACCGCTTCTTCGGTAAGGCTTACTTCAATCGTGATTGTCTCGGTGATGGTTGCTGGATGCGACGACGTAACCATACTTTGGATTTTCGAATCTAATCCCCAAATGTATCATTCGGTACGTTTGAATTCGAGGGTTACCATATATGGAACGACCCGTGAGAGATCGTGAAATCACTGAGTAAAGCCATAGATGTCGGATCCAACCGTCGATAGATTCCAAAACTCTGTTTCCAACTTTTGTAGTTCTGCCCTTGAACAATACTACTCTCGCACATTTTCCTTCAGTCTTTCCCAAGTGATAGCGTAAGCTGCTGCATATCCTAACGTTTGTATTTACAGATTCCACCTTGACAAAGCTTCGCCAATGAACATTCCCGAAACATACAATACAGTCTGGTTAGGGGAACAGTAACTCATGCGAATTATAGAATCTGTCTTTTCGGTCCAACGAACAAATGCTACAGCTCCGCCTGTGCGTCAAAGTTCAATGCTTTGCAATCTAAAAATTGCTTATATGTGCATTGTAACATCCGTAAAAAAACGGATTTACCAAACCCGCTCCGTTTATTAACCGAACAATCAGTTAAAAATTTCGTTGCTTATTTAATGCCCAAAATAATTTTAAACGATACATAATTAATAAGTATATGGGGATATATAATTTGTTTTTGAAAAACTGTTAAAAATAATGAAATAAAAATAAAATGGCACTACCGGGTTTCGAACCCGGGTCAGTTAGCCGGGTCAAACAAAGACTTAACACTCAGCCGTTCAACCACTGCGCCACTGATGATTCTTGTTTATTATTAGAGACAATTAATACATAAAATAAATCTAGAATTCGAAATCGGCGCGCCCAAATTGCAGTCGTCGGAAATTCCGACTAACTCGCCAAGAATTGACGGTTACTTCAGTTATAACGTAAACATTTACTATGACATCGGTTATAACTGACGCCTGAACCCGCGACACAAGCTATAACCGCCGGAAAACGTAATGACTTTGAATCAAGCCTGAAATCCGACTCTATACATCTCGATTCCTCCCTATAAATTCACCCACAATCCACTGGTAGCCTTTTTGCTCAAAACCGCACCCTTTCTCGACGAAAACTCACTCGCCGGAAAAGTTCTGCACCTCGCCGGAAAACCGAGCCCTTCACTTCTGAGCCTTACTGAACCCCCAGAGCTTATACCGAAGTCACCCACATCCATTTCAAGCTTGCTGAAGACACTCTGCCGCAGGACACACGTCGCCGGAAGTTTCTGCTGTCACCGGAGTTTCGCCGGAGAAACAGAGGAGTCCAGTCGGTATACCTTACGCTTAAATCTTTCATTCTTTTTATATATCTCACCTGTAATTAACCTCAAAACACTAAAGAACATGATTAAAACATCGAACCAGTCGGACTTCCGATTCTGGTTAAATTCAAAGAAGAAGACGAAGTTTCAGTTGTGTATACGTATAATTAAAATCAAGTTATAACTCGGGTTAGACACACAGTCCAGCGGTGGACTGTGTGCACATTAAACACACTTACCTCTTGAGTTCGAATCTTGTTTCCGCGCACCTTCGCCCTAATAAAAATGTTCTTTTTTTTAACCGAACCGGAGTCAAGGCGCAAGATGTTAAGTTTAATAAAAACCGGAATAATAACCAAGATAGACACACAGTCCAGTGGTGTACTGTGTGCGCATTTAAAACACAGGTCACGAGTTCGAGTCCGGACTACCGCACCGGTCCGGACAATTATCAAACTTTTTATTTAAGTCAGAAATGAAAATACTTAGTTTGTATTTAAGTATAATAAAAATCAGTTTATTTAACAAGTTGGACACACAGTCCAGCGGTGGACTATGTGTTAACTCAATCCACAGGTCCCGAGTTCGAGACCTGTGGAGTGCACCGGTCCGACGCATTAAATCGTTTTTAAAAATAAATGATTTTCAGTTTAATCTAATTAGTATATAAATATAATTGAAAACAGAAATATTTCGGGTTAGACACGTAGCTCAGTTGGTAGAGCTGCGTACACGCGTACGGGAGGTCTCGGGTTCGAGCCTCACCCAGCGCACACATACACGCATACGAACCGGTCAACAGTCAAAGTCAACGGGCAACGGTCAACGGTCAAAAAGTCAACATTTTTTTATTTTTTTTATTTATTTATTTCATTTAAAAATCAATTAAAAATACTTAAAAATAACATTTTTAAGGTTAGAAAATAGCCTTAAACTCACAAAAATACACCCAACAATCTTACTAAAATGGATTAATAAAACCCGTTTACTTACCGAAACATTATGCCATTATCTAAGTTAATTTCACTCGTGGTTAAAACCACTTCGCGTACATTCAACATCATCAACCGAACGCACCCATTGTGAGTGAATCTTACAACTCCCCTTTTTAATTACACGTTTTGGGGTGTGTCATGTGTCATAAAATTAACTCGTTTATTTAAACTTGTGCCATACCATATTGTGATCTAAACTTAGATTGTATACATTGCTTGTAGTTATGTATTTCATTTTGTCTATTTATATGCAATTCATTCATTAGGCCATCAGTTCCTCGTGTGAGATGAGTTGAGCAACACGTGCCTCAAAATAAATCCATTATTATTCGTGTGTGTATTATTGAAGTTTATATTGTTTGTAGTTATGTATTTCATATTGTCAAGTTTATGCAATTCATTCATTAGGCCCATCAGTTCCTCGTGAGAGACGAGTTGAGCAACGCGTGCCTCTAAACGATCCATTATTGTTCATGTGTGTAATGTTTAATATTAAATTGATTGGTGAATAAGTTTACATCTATTTTTGCTCATGTGTGGTTGTGCACTTTATTTTATAATCAATTAAATAAACTTGTTCAAATGTTTTCCATAGGATTCACTCGCCAACTTTTTGTTGATCCAAAAATCCCTTTTTACACATGATACAGGTGAACAGGATGAAGCAAGGAAAACATAGGAAATGCCTTAGAAGAAACCAATGAAGCCTAGATTGATATTTAGGACATGATGTAATATTGATTGTAATTTTCCATTAAAGTGTATTAATGAATATGAAACGTTAAAATAAATGTCATGAGCTTTGATGATAACCCAATCATGCCCCGATCACCTTTTCCGCTGCGGGTCGGGGTGTGACATGCATCTTGAAATGTTGGTTCTCTAAACTGTCAGAAATATTTATTTCGCAAATAAAATATTAATGAAAATTTCTTGTAAGGTTATGAGTAACCAACCGTTTGTTGGATTTGATGTTGCTGGTGGGGCTTGAACCCTAGCTTCATTACTCGAATTTGTGCGATTTGATTCATGTTGAGTAATTGCATCCGTAATGTGTTGATTCAACAAGGCATCAAGTTCAGCTTGAGAAGTGGGTAGGGGAGTTTGGAGTTGATGTATGCTCCTTCCTCTTGGTGCCATGATCTTCATATGTAAAATCATATAGAAGAAATTAGACAAATAGTTCAGATAAATATTGTCACTCATGGACAAAATCGAATAAAATATATCGTAATATATATAGGTCAAATAAATCGAATCATCTCTCACGTGAGATATCCATACAAAGATCGTCATGACACAAACTTAATGAATAATCAACAATGTATGATAAAAGAAAGATAATCAACTTTCAAATATATATATATATATATATATATATATATATATATATTGTCAACTTGTTACATCATTTTTGTGAAGGAGAAATTCCATCAAATCTCATGACATTTACTATAACAAAGTTTCATATTTATTAATTCAAATTAAAAGGAGAAGTTCCATCAAACACATAAACCATACAAGCACAAGATTGTTCTAAACATGACATTTATGTAATTCTATATTTTTCTTCTAGGGCCAATTCCTATGTGTTCCTTGCTTCAACCTATTCACCTGTCATGTGTAAAAATAGAAATTTGGGTCAACAAAAGTTGCCGAGTGAATCCCGTTTAAACATTTGAAAGAAATAATTATGTTGATTAATTTAATAAAAATGTGCATAACCAAGTATAAGAAAACATATATGTAAACTATCCACAAACCACATAAACATCTAACAATGGACACATAAGCATGATAACTGATGTGATATGAGATCCAGGCTCAATCAAACGAAGCCGATCTAATTAGGCAACGCGATGCTCTACTCGTATCCAACGAGGAACTGTTGGGCCTAATGTAAATGCTTGACTGAAATGAGAAAATGTAACCACATATAACAATATACCAAATGTTACATAAAATGTTAGATCATATAATGGTAGTACCACAAGTGTTTGAATAAACGATATAACCAAACGACACATGATACACCCCAAAATATGAATAAAAAGGGGAAGTTTGTAAGAATTCACTCACAATGAGTGCGTTTCTTGAGTTGATAACAAATGCGCACGATTAAAGATTCCAACCGACGAGAAAACTAACCTAAATATTCACGTAATAATTCCGTAAATATATTTCTTATATTTGAAATTAATATTTTTATCTAATGCCTTTTATTAGGCTTTTTAGACTTTTTTATAGTATTTTTTACAAATTTAATGCTTAAAAAGTCTTATTTTTATATGTATTTTTAGGGATTTTTGGAGAAAATAAAGAAAAGTTTATTTAAAAAAAATTTACCCCTTTCAGGGGTTGAACCGGGACAAACCGGTTGGATTATATGATTTTTGGCAGCGTGTAAGGATCGAACTCGTGACCTCCCGTATACGTGCACGCAACTCTACCAACTAAGCTACGTGTCTAACCTGAAATAATCTGGATTTTGATTATATATATATATATATATATATATATATATTAACTAAGTTAAATCATAATTTCATTTAATTAAAAAGGTTTCGTTATATTATACAACCGCTGCGCACACACCGACTCGAACCCGCGCCCACACACTACATTGCACACAGCCCTACCAACTTGGCTGTGTGACTAACCCAGAATATTTTAAATTATTCTTATACACTTACTGGATGTTAGTCTAATTAGGTATTAAAAAATGTTGGTTTAATTCAGGAAATCGGAACGTGTGAGACTCGAACCCGGGTGTGCCTGTTTATATTGCACACAGTCCACCACTGGACTGTGTGTCTAACCTGGTATAATCTAAGATTTTAATTATTAATATACTAACTTGACTTCATCTTCTTCATGATTAATACCAGAACACAATACCTGACTGATTAACCTTAAACTGTTATAATTCAGCTTTGCTTAGTAAATTTAACGATAAAAGAAAAGAGCTCAAGTGATTATACCAATTCAAAAGTGAAATTGAAATCTCTGGTGGTATTTTTCCGGCGATGAAGGAAATTCCGGCGAAGTGATGATTGAAACCGAGAGTTCTTCTGAGAGTTTTAGAGGGTGTTTTGGAGGTATGGGCGAGTTCAACAATGAGGCAGGGATCCTATTTATAGGTGAGTACGTGTTTAATTCTGGAATTCAGTCTCAACCGATTTCGGTTAATAAGTTTGATTGTCATAGTTTATTTGCAACTGATTTGAGTGATTATTGAGTTATAGGGCATGATTGAAAGTCCGTTTCTTCGATTTAATTTGAAGAAAAACAGAAATTGAATGGAGATTTGACTGTTACAAACGTTGATGTTGGGCGGTTAATTTTGACCTGATTTAAGGGTTTGTTTTAGTATAAAATTTATTTGTTTTCAGATCATTTCACAAGTGTGTGCATAGCTCAGTGGTGTGGAGTGTGTGTTGGTTCATTGTAGATCCGGGTTCGAAACTCGGGGTCACCCCTTTATATTTATTTTTATTGTTTTCAGTTTATTAGTTATTATTATTATTAGTTTTTATTTATTACTTATTATTTTAACCCTTTTTTGATTTATTTATAAATTAATGACATTAATATAACGAATTTGAACGATTAACATAAATAAGTAATGAAATCTCAAACCATATATTTGAATTATTTAAACGGAGCGGGTTTTAGAACCCATTTTATAACGAATCTTACAGTATCCCCTACTTTTAGAATTTTCGTCCTGAAATTTAGGTAGTAGTAGGTGTAACTTGAAAGAGATGCAGGTATTTTTCACGCATTGAGTCTTCGCGTTCCCAAGTAAACTCAGGTCCTCGTTTTGACTCCCAACGGACACTGACTATTGGGATTCGACTTCGTCTTAAACGCTTTTCACCGAAGTCCATGATTTCCACAGGTCGTTCTACGAAATGCAGTGATTCATCAATCTGAATATCTTCCAACGGTATATGAAGGTTTTGGTCGGCTAGGCAATTTTTTCAAGTTTGATACATGGAACGTGGGATGAATTATGTTGAGTTCTTCTGGTAAGTCAAGCTTGTAGGCTACATGACCAACTCTCTCCAGTATTTTGAATGGTCCCACGTCGTGTGGTACTAGCTTGCCTTTTTGTCCAAAACGAACCACTCCCTTCCATGGTGATACTTTCAAAAGTACTTGATCGCCAACACAAAACTCAAGTGGCTTTCGTCATTTATCAGCGTAACCCTTTTGACGACTCTGAGCTGCTAGAAGATTATTACGGATTTGAAGAATCTTATCGGTTGTTTCTTGGATCAATTCAGGTCCAGTGATTTGTGCTTCACCGATTTCGTGCCAACACACAGAAGATCGGCACTTACGACCATATAATGCTTCAAAAGGAGCCATACCGATGCTCGAATGATAGCTATTGTTGTATGTAATTGTAAATGAGTATCCCAATTGCCCTTGAAGGTTATAACACATGCTCGCAACATGTCTTCAAGAGTCTATATGGTGCGCTCAGATCGACCAGCAGTTTGAGGGTGAAAGGTGGGCTGAGATCTAAGCGTGTACCTAAGGCTGATTGCACAACTTGCCATGTTCGTGAAGTAAAACGTCCATCTCGATCCGAAATGATACTTAAAGGCACATTGTGTCGACTTACGATTTCATCAATATAGTTACGAGCTAACTTCTCGTTTTTATAGTCTTCGCGGATTGGAATGAAATGAGCTGATTTGGTAAGACGATCAACGATAACCCAAATCCTATCCATTGGAAGTGCGAGGTAACCTTGTAATAAAATCCATGGTTATGTTTTCCCACTTCCAAACGGGTATTTCAGGTTGAACGAGTAATCCTGAAGGTCTTTGATGTTCAGCTTTGACCTTAGAACATGTGAGGCACTTAGAGACAAAAAATGGTGATATCTTTCTTCATTCCAGGCCATTGGTAAGAGTATCGCAAATCTTGATACATCTTATTAGCACCCGGATGTATAGAGTATCGTGTTTTGTGAGCCTCATTCATGAGAAAAGTACAAAGATTGTCACGATCAGGTACCCAAATACGATTTAAGTAGTAACGGATACCACTGGACTTGGATTCTAACTTGGTTTCAGCTCCACAAGATAGTTCATCTCGCACATCATTTTTCGTGACATAAATATGTTGTGCTTCGCGAATGCGGTTTTGAAGATCAGTCACGATTTGGAAACACAAAAGATGAATGGAGTTAGCATACTCTTTTCGGCTAAGAGCATCAGCCACAACATTGGCTTTTCTAGGATGATAACGAATTTCACAATCATAATCATTCTAGAGTTCGATCCATCGTCGTTGCCTCATGTTTAACTCTTTTTGATTGAAGATATGTTGAAGGCTCTTGTGGTCAGTGTAAATTTCACACTTTGTACCATAGAGATAATGTCTCCATATCTTTAGAGCGAACACGACTGCTCCGAGTTCTAGGTCGTGAGTGGTGTAATTCTTCTCGTGAACTTTAAGTTGCCTTGAGGCGTAGGCTATCACCTTTCCTCTTTGCCTTAAGATACACCCTAGTCCCTGCCCTGATGCGTCACAATAGACCACGAAGTCTTCACAACCATCAGGGAGAGTGAGGATAGGTGCATCACAAAGCTTTTGTTTCAATGCATGAAAAGCCTCTTCCTGCTTGGGCCTCCAAATAAAGGGCTTGCCCATATGAGTTAAGGTTGTGAGTGGTAAGGCAATACGAGTGAAATTTGCGATGAAACATCGATAATAACCAGCTAAACAGATGAATAATCTAACTTCGGTGGGAGTACGTGGAGCTTGCCATTCTTGTACTTCTTTAATCTTTGCAGGGTCGACATGAATTCCTTTGTTGTTGACTACGTGACCTAGAAATTGAACTTTTTTAACCAGAATTCACATTTCGAAAACTTAGCGTAGAGCTTTTCGGTTCTCAGAAGTTTTACGATAAGTCGAAGATGTCGCTCATGATCGGATTTGGTCTTAGACTAAATAAGAATATCATCGATGAAGACAATAACGAAACGATCGAGGTAGGTTTGCACACCCTATTCATTAGATCCATGAAAACGGTGGGAGAATTGGTCAAACCAAAAGGCATGACCATGAATTCGTAGTGACCGTAGTGAGTTCGAAAAGCAGTCTTCGGAATGTCTTCTTCACATACTCTAAGCTCGTGATAACAAGAACGAAGATCGATTTTGAGAAACATGTGGCACCCTGAAGTTGATCTAGAAGGTCATCGATGCGAGGTAAAGGATAGCGGTTTATGATGGTTAGCTTGTTGAGCTCTCGATAATCAAGACACATTCGAAAAGTTCCATCCTTCTTCTTGACGAAAAGAACCAGCGCACCCCAAGGTGACGAGCTAGGACGTATGAATCCCTTGTCAGTCAGCTCTTGCAGCTGACTAGCTAACTCTTGCATTTTCGATGGAGCTAACAGATATGGAGATTTCACAACTGGTGTAGCACCAGGTACAAGATCGATTCGAAATTCGACTTCTCGCACAGGAGGAAGTCCTAAAACATCATCGGGAAAAACTTAAGGAAATTCTTTAACAATCAGAATGTCTTCGAGTTTCTTCTCCTTGCCTTCTTTCTTGACAATGTGCGCTAAAAATGCTATGTAGTCTTTGCGAAGGTTATCTTCGAGCTTAAAGGCATGACATCAACTTAAGTCCTTTGGATGGGATTTCACTAAAAAAGATGAAGAGTTTGACTGTCGGCGAGAGGAATTCGAATAAATTTTTCATAACAAACGACTTCAGCGTGATGCTGACTAGGTTAGTCCATACCAATGATGACATCAAACCTACCCAACTTCATAGGAATAAGATCGATTGGAAAATCATGATCATTGAGAGTAAGAGTGCAATCGCGAATAATAGAGTCTAACGTAATAGGTTCGCCGTCTGCTACTTCTATTGTAAATGATTCGGCTAGGCTATCGCGAGGTAAACCAAGGATAGATTCAAACTCTAAAGACACAAAACTCTTATCCGCGCTAGTGTCAAAAAGTATAGATGCATAACTACCATTAATGAGAAACGTATCGTTAACCACATTATTATCCGCTCTAGCCTGGTTGGCGTTGATGTTAAAAGCTCTTCCTCTAGCTGGCAGATTGGCTTGGTTGGCTTGGTTCATAGGGTTAGCTTGGGCTTGCGCATTTATGATGTTTACCAAACGCGGACAGGTGTTGCGGAAATGGGTTGGATTACCGCAATTGAAATAAGCTTTGACAGGCTGCATCATAGGATAGTTGGGTTGGTAGAAAGGTTGAGCCACTGGTTGAGTAGGTGGTAATAGTAGAGGTTGTTGGTAGGGAGCTTGGCCTACCACTTGGTTGCTTGATTGGGCTTGGGGTTGGTTGCGGGCTGGTCTTTGAAGAACTCGGCAGGTTTGGATTGTATGACCTACATGGCCACAACTTGTGCAATGAAGACATGGGTTCTCGGGAGGGTGGTGATATTCGGTTGCATTTTGGGTGAGGTCCTGTATACTGTTTCTTGAATGGTGCGGTAGGAAGTGCAACTTGTGTGATTGGAGCGGCGACAATAGGTTGATTGGTTTGAGTTAGCTGTTCCGTTTTGCTTTCTCTTGCCAGCGAATCAAGAAGAGGATCCAGTTTGGCTTAAGGTAGGGGTTTCAACAGGTGTCTTGTCTTTCTTCTTCTCGTCTTTGAAATCCCTGTTCCTGATGCGATTTTCAGTGAGCTCAGTAGCTAGCTCCATTGCTGCTTCCAAGGTTGCAGGCGTAGTACTCGTCACAAAGTCTTGAATTTTCGAGGGAAGACCCTGAATGTAGTGCTCAATCAAGCGGTAGAGAGGAGTGAACAAGTTGGGTACCATTTGATTCAACTTGAGAAACCTCTTGTTGTAGGTTATATGGTCTCCCACCTTTTGTTTCAAGAAATAAAACTCATCTTCTAGCTTCTTAATTTCACTTCTTTGACATAAGCGTCTGGTCATAAGTTCTCTCAATTCTTCCCAAGTTTGGGCTACATCGGCTTCGACGCCTTGTCTGCCTTTCTTTGCATTCCACCATGTGTGTGCTACCCCATACAGACGACCAGTAGCATAAAGCACCGTGCGGTCGTTGGGACAATCACAGTTGAGGAAGGTACTCTCCATCTCTTCAAACCATCGGTGAAGAGCATTGACCCCTTCAGTCCCCTCGTACTTTGGAGGGTCACATGAGTTGAAGTGCTTGTAGGTGCACTTGGTGGTGTTTGAGAGAGTTGACAGCATTTTGACCCTCTTGGTTGACTGGATTTATAGGATCAGCGGCGAGGGCCTGTTGGACTTGAACCACAATGTCAGGAATTACGATGGCCATTTGTTGGGCTATTTGAGCAGCCATGCGCTCGCCGGATCTTCCTGATCTCCTACCTCATTGAGAGTGCCTAGCAGACATCTACAGGAAATACATAACGAGATTATGATTTTGACGTTTTAGGTGTCCTGTGTCGTATATAGAAATCAACATTCACAAAACAAATGAGAAAATAAGTTCACTACATCCATAGGATGTCTTGGGCCTTGCTCATGTTTGGACCCCCATATGTCCCTCATACTTGGCCTAGGTAGTCATGTGGGCCCCCATAACTATTGGGCTGTGTAGAGTTCACCTTGGTGTTGGCCTGTTAACACTTGCATCACCCGAGTGAAAATCGTAAAACATGATTGCGAGGTATAAAGTCGGAGGGTGTCTAGGTGTAGACACAGTGACAACTCAAAGTGGGGTTAGTTCACGCGACGTTTGGTGTGGCATGCTTTAGCCTAATAGGTCCTTCGTACTCTCATCATTGTTCCCCAAGTAGGCAATTTGGTCTGTTATATTGGATTTATACGAATGCCAATCCTAGATAGGACGTTTCGACTACCGGTAGTTGTACCCTTCCAGTTACTACATGCCCGTCGTAGAACTCACTTTGATGAGATTGAAAAATGAAAACATCACAAAATTTTGATAAAGAAAGCATGAAAAAAATGTTTGAATATGTGAAAGTTGAGACGTGCGTGTTTGCGTATATATGTCTGCATATTATATTAACAATATGTATATCACATTGAATATCACACAAATCATACAGTAGTAGTGAGAGTGCTTGCATGCATTTGTGTGCGAGATAAATATGAAACAAATAAATTTCATGAGTTTGCATGTAATCAACTAACACTTAAGCAATTAAAAATCTAATCAACTATATTATAGGTTCTTAGGGTCTAATAACCTATCCTATACCCTATAGTCAAGAGCTCTGATACCAATCTGTCACACCCTGACTCGCAGCGGAAATGGTAGTCGGGGAATGATTGGGTTTTCATCAAAGCTCATGACATTTACTACATCAAAGTTTCATATTTCTTAATTCAATTTAAAAGGAGAAATTCCATTAAACATATAAACCATACAAGCACAAGATTGTTCTAAACATCACATTTATGTAATTCTTTATTTTTCTTCTAAGGCCAATTCCTATGTTTTCCTTGCTTCAACCTGTTTACCTGTATCATGTGTAAAAATAGAAATTTGGGTCAACAAACGTTGGTGAGTGAATCCCGTTTAATCATTAGAAAGAAATCATTATGATGATTAATTTAATAAAAATGTGCATAACCAAGTATGAGCAACCGTTTATGTAATCTATCCACAAACCACATAAACATCTAACAATGAACACATAAGCATGGTAAATGATGTGATATGAGATCAAGGCTCAATCAAACAGAGCCGGTCTAATTAGGCAACGCGATGTGTATTCGTATCCAACGAGGAACTGATGGGCCTAATGTAATGCTTGACTGAAATGAGAAAATGTAACCACATATAACAATATACCAAATGTTACATAACACGTTAGATCATATCATGGTAGTAGCACAAGTGTTTGAATAAACGATATAAATAAACGACACACAATACACCCCAAAACATGAATAAAAGGGGAAGTTTATAAGAATTCACTCACAGTGGGTGCGTTTCTTGAGTTGATAACAAATGCGCACGATTACAGATTCCAACCGACGAGAAAACTAACCTAAATATTCATGTAATAATTCGGCAAATATATTTCTTTTATTTTAATATTTTTATTTAATGCCTTTTATTAGGCTTTTTAGACTATTTTTTATAGTATTTATAACAAATTTAGTGCTTAAAAAACTAATTTTTATGTATTTTTAGGATTTTTGGAGAAAATAAAGAAAAGTTTATTTAAAAAAATATACCCCTTTTAGGGGTTGAACCGGTTGGATTATATGATTTTTGGCAGCGTGTAAGGATCGAACTGGTGACCTGCCGTATATGTGCACGCAGCTCTACCAACTGAGCTACGTGTCTAACCCGAAATAATATGGATTTTAATTATATATATATATATTTTTGGCAGCGTGTAAGGATCGAACTGGTGACCTGCCGTATATGTGCACGCAGCTCTACCAACTGAGCTACGTGTCTAACCTGAAATAATATGGATTTTAATTATATATATATATATATATATATATATATATACTAACTGAGTTAAATCATAATTTCATTTAATTAAAAAGGTTTTGTTATATTATCCAACTGCTGCACACACACCGACTCGAACCCGCGCCCACACACTACGTTGCACACAGCCCTACCAACTGGGCTGTGTGACTAACCCATAATATTTAGAATTTAAATTATTCTTATACACGTACTGGATGTTAGTCTAATTAGGTATTAAAAAATGTTGGTTTAATTCAGGAAATCGGAACGTGTGAGACTCGAACCCGGGTGTGCCTGTTCATATTGCACACAGTCCACCACTGGACTGTGTGTCTAACCTGGTATAATCTAAGATTTTAATTATATTAATATACTAACTTGACTTCATCTTCTTCATGATTAATACCAGAACTCAATACCCGACTGATTAACCTTAAAATGTTATAATTCAGCTTTGCTTAATAAATTTAACGATAAAAGAAAAGAGCTCAAGTGATTATACCGATTCAAAAGTGAACTTGAAATCTCCGGTGGTATTTTCTGGCGATGAAGGAAATTCCGACGAAGTGATGATTGAAACCGAGAGTTTTTCTGAGAGTTTTAGAGGGTGTTTTGGAGGTATGGGCGAGTTCAACAATGATGCAAGGATCCTATTTATAGGTGAGTACAGGTTTAATTCTGGAATTCGGTTTCAACCGATTTCGGTTAATAAGTTTGATTGCCATAGATGATTTGTAACTGATTTGAATTGATAATTGAGTTATAAGGCATGATTGAAAGTCTGTTTCTTTGATTTAATTCAAGAAAAACGAAAATTGAATGGAGATTTGGCTGTTACAAACGTTGATGTTGGGCGGTTAATTTTAAACTGATTTAAGGGTTTGTTTTAGTATAAAATTTATTTGTTTTCAGATCAATTCACAAGTGTGTGCGTAGCTCAGTGGTGTGGAGTGTGTGTTGGTTCATTGTAAACCCAGGTTCGAAACCCGGGGTCACCCCTTTATATTTATTTTTATATTTTTTAGTTTATTAGTTATTATTATTAGTTTTTATTTATTATTTATAATTTTAAACCTTTTTGATTTATTTATTAATTAATGACATTAATATAACGAATTTGAACGATTAACATAAATACGTAACGAAATCTCATACCATATATTTAAATTATTTAAATGGAGCGGGTTTTAGAACCCGTTTTACAACGAATGTTACAGTATAAAGTCAGAGGAATGGTCAGGGAGAAGTGTGCCTGGTAAACAGGATCAACAAATGTAGGTAAGGTACCTAAAAAAGGTGGTAAAGTAGTGTCGGGTGAAAGAATGGGTGATAGTATCTCGGGTGTGGAGGGTGCAGACGATGTGATGTCAACTATTGTGGCCTCCGGTTGGGCTACCTCTAACATAACAATTTCAAAGTCCTCACCAATACCGAGGTCTTCATCAACATGCTCGACATGTATGACCGGAATAACATCGTCCTTAGCATCGACAACCAGATGTATGGGGTGGCCGTCCCCATCGATAACATCGTCTAATAGATCTACCACATTAAGTGGTATGATTTCATAAGCAACAACATGTTCACCCTTAGGGTGACCATAAACGACCATCTCATGAAAGTGAGGTACAACCAGTACATCATCCTCTAAAGGAATGCAAGCATGATCAGGCTCTGGTAGGGCGAAAGGCTGAAAGTTGATATTCATCCACTCATCGTCCGAGAGCTCGTCATCAGAGATGATGATGACAGATGGGGCAAGGTCATCTAGTGGTATGTAATCAGTGTTCGAGGCATATCCCGTAGAATCGGTGTCCGAATTGGAAGACATGGTCCTGGCAAAATAATCCATACAACTCATATATGTGAACAACTTATAATAAAATTTGGGTAATTGTATTTCAGTTTCATTGTAAGTCATGTCATGTATCATTCTGATTCATCTTACTATTATCGTGTCTAATCCTCAAAGACTATCTCGTATAATGTCCTTGCATTATTTTTCGATTTATCATTTAGTACTAGTGGACCTTCGTATACATGCCGTGGGGAAAACTCTTGTTACAATTTTGCAAACTTATGAGTTTCATAAAAAGGCCATTTTGAAATTGTAAGACTTACAGTTGAAGCTCTGATACCAGGTTTGTCACACCCCAATTTTAGATGTAGCGAAAGCGTCGCGAGGTGTGGCCAGAGCGGCAATCATTGCATTTAACCAAGGAAACGACAATTGTAATACGTTGTGAAATGTTCATCCATACACTTTATTTAACACAAGGTTTACATACAACCTTTTGTTTTGAAACATATCACAAATTTAACAACATTGTTTAAAATTCTAACACGAGTTTACAAACACAATAACAAAAGACTAGATGAAATCTAATATCTTGACCTCATAACATACGAACATGTTTTTCCCCAAGGCCATCCACTAATTTCCTGTAATACATGTTAGTTTTGAAAACAACATCAACAAAAGTTGGTGAATTCATGTTATAATTTTCGTACCAAATGAACCTTCAAAAACATTTCACATAATATTTCGTTTAGTATAGCTTAATAAAACTTGTGAGATTTACAAGGACACTAATTTGTATGCCGAATAATGTGGCAACCAAACCTTGACGATTTATTGTGTCTGAGACACTCGTTTTAGACACAAAATCACTCTAATATGATTTGTTATTGTTGCCGTAATAGAGTGGGGCTCACCCAAACCCAATAAATCTATCCCCTTCTTCCTCGGTACTTGTTATTCATTAATGGTCCCAATACTTGAGCCTTATCCACATGTGATCTAAATATTTTCATTACCCAAGCTATACTATATGTAACATGTATACATCCCCGCAAGTTTAAAAAAATAAAAACGTTTAAATAAAAGGGGAAACATGAACTCGCAGATTTGCGTTCCATGCAAATCTTTATTCGGTTTCAGATTCTTCGTTCGTTACTTGACCTACAAGTGTCCTAATCTCATTAGCCACTTAGGCTTCTGTTCAGTTTTCTATACAAGTATCTCATTTTGAATTTCATACTGGTATTAGTTTGTTTTTTTGTTTGTGTACATATATATCTTTGATATATGTATTCTAGATTGTTTACATGTAAATGGGCCTAGCCTATAAATTAAATGTAAAAGTTTAATCTAAAAGTTTAGTACATTGGGCCTAGCCCAATAGATTTTGTGAGTATAGGCCTAGTCCAATTCGTTTCATGTGTATGTGGGCCTAGCCCAAACTGTTTTTTTATATTTAAAGTGGGTCAAGCCCAACTTGTTTGTAAAAGTGTGTCTAGCCCAAGTTAACAATGAAAGAGTGGGCCTAGCCAAGAATAGTTTATAGAAATGGATTAGCCCAATTTAGTTTTATAAAAGTGGGCTTAGACAAAGTTAATTTTTATAAAGTGGGCTTAGCCCAAGTTTGATTTTATACAAGTGGGCATAGCCCAAATTAATTTATAGAAAGGGCAAGCCCATATATTTTTTTTATAAAAATGGGTTTAGCCCAATATAATTTTATAAAAAAAGGCTTAATCCAAGTTTTAAAATATTACTAGCAAATGTTATAACTTATAAAAATTTATTTGTAAAAACTACTAGATATGAGTTAAATTTTTATAAGTCCTAGTAAGTATAAGTGTGACGGTTGATTTGTTCGTTTTGACCATTATGTTTGCGTCGACCATTTATTTGTTTCACCTTTGTCGTTTTGTTCGTTTATACCATATATTTTGTTTTGTCCAAGTTGTCCGAAATATTATTTTGTTAAAAGTTGGAAATTTATATATTTTCGTATTTGATCCTACAGGATCTAAATATATAGTATTTATACAGAAATATATGTATACATATTTGATGATTTCAATATATTTACTTTTATCTAAAAATATATATTTATTTCTTTTAGTTTAAGAAAAAATCAAGTAATTATATCTTAAACTTTTTCACCTAAACTTTTGTTTAAACAAGATTAAAATCCCTAATCACTTTTAATCACAAAATCTTTAGTTTAACCATATCTTAATCAAGATTAATTTTTATAAAATTTTTTCCATAATTTCCTTTAAAATATGAGCTTTCCAATGTTTATATAAATATGTTTTAAATCACTTTTCTAATTCAAATCATCATCAAATCACAAGTATTATGCTAATATATTAACAAAAATGTCATGAACTTGTTATAGTTTAAAACTTTCTCAAAATGGAAACTTTATTTATGTTTTTCATCAAATTTTTTGGATTATGAATTTTATATAAAATCTATGCTTTAAATGTTAGATAAAGTTATTTTTAAGTATAAAGATGTGTTCATAACACTTCTAAAAGCAACTTCATTTTTATGATCTTTCCAAAAGTAGAAACTTTATTATTACTTTTTAACAAAATTTCTAGATCATAACTTTTATCGAGTAATCTATAATTTGTATATTAAATATGATCATTTTAAAATATAAAATCATGATCATAACATTTTTTGTTAATGAATCTTGCAAAATCTAAACATGCATGTGTTTAGATTATCTTTTTATACATAAAAAATATAAGATTCAAGTTTACTTGTTTATGACAAATTCAAGATCATCCATAATCATCAAGAAAATCACATAATTATGTTAGTGATTTTAGGTTTGTTAGTGTTTTTCAAGTGGATTTTTAAATATATTTCAAGATTATGTTGTACATTTACATGAAATATAAAGTGTAAGATCAAGTTATGGAGCTTACTACTAGCACTTTGCTAGGGATGATCAAAACGATGGTAAAAAGATGAAGAAAGTGATGATTCAAGAGTTCCAAAGCTTCCAAGTGTGCCTCCTAATCCTTGCAAACACCGTAGATTATCCTTTGATCTCCATGCAAGCTTGAATTTCTTGTGTTTTTATTTGTTTTTTAAATTTGAATATGGCAGTGTTGGTGTGTGGTCCCGTGGGCGGCGACGGTTCTAGACGAGTTCCTAGAGAGAATCCGCCAGCGTTTCCCCTAAGGGAACTTCCAAAACATAAAAAACAATGAACACACAACACCTATTTATAGACATGACAGCTCGTGCGAAGCGAGCATGTTGTCACTCGTATGAAGGGTCATTTATACGAGTGAGATGATGTTGTCACTCGTACTAGTAACAAAGTCACTCGTACGAGGCACATGTCACTCGTACGAGCCAGTACTCGTTCGCACTTGGGTCGTGTGTTCATCTCTAATCTATACAATATTCAATACACACTCTATCTAGCCTATTCAAACTGTCGAAGCTTAAACTTGAACTTGAAATCTGAGAGTTGTGTTTGATTATTCTGCAACTTCAATCAGGTATCTATTGACATTGTAATTCCCCCTTGATTGAAGAATCGGGTTTGCATTATCTACATTAAGCAACATTCCCCCTGAAATAATTTTCTCCAGAAATTGATCTTCAGGTCGTTGTTTGAACAGTTCAAGACCACCTCTGACTTGCTTGATCTACACATTTTCTCGAATAATCACCAACTCGAAATTAAACAATTTCGGTAATCAGAATCACATTTTTCCTTTTTAGTGACAATAACAGATACATAGCTATCTCCGCTGGAATGGGGCATTGAAACTACAAGACATCCTTGTTTCTTGGCGATTACCAAAAAACAGTTCATTTGCAATGCAGAATTAATGATAGGTAGTTGTGTGTGCTTCCACTTCCACATCGGGGATCAGGTGGTTAGCCCTTGAGCATCAATCTGAATCAAGACCTGAAAATTCTGAACATTCTTTGATCACACCTTCCAAATGTATAGTCTATTTTTTGAATAGACATAAACGTTATCTCATCTCTAATGAATCTTCGATCCTATGTGTTTTCCAGATAATCTGCAGTCAGAACCATCCGGATACTGTTGCAGCATCACAGCTTTCAAAAATGCTGGAATTGTAACATATACGTGAAAATTTTTACTACCTCTCATTGTTACAAATTCTGACTTCTTGATTTCTTATGGGAATGAAGATTATGGCGCGACTGCAGCATATGATACCCAAATTTTACGGAAAATTTCCCAAATTTGTAGTTTTGATCAAATGCTGACTAAAAGTTAAGGCTCATTAATAGTCACTACACCAGATGATCAACGTTTTGCGCAGATATCAGTGACTATCCCAAAATCATCATCCCTTTGTGATCGTATCATCAAATATATACTTTGAAGCTCTTGACGGTGTTTCAGAATAGCCCGAATTAGACGTTAAAATCTCGAAAAAAATTTTAATCACCAAATTTTTTTTTTGGTCACTACTTCGTACGAGCTGGACTTTGTACGTGTGGTGCTTCGTACGAGTGGTGCTCCGTACGAGTGGAGCTTCGTGTGAGTGACCAATTGTCACTCGTACGAGCCTTGTGACTCACTCGTACGAGCCTACTACAAAACAAATAAATCAAACTACAAAGCCCTATATATACAATCAATATATCCAAGACGTAGGCAATAGACATTATGGACCAACATGGTGTTTGGCCTATTTCAAGAAGGAAAAAGGAAAGGAAACGTTGTGTTTTGATGTTTGGAAATGAAAGGAAATGGAAGTGATTTGGTTTTGTGTTGTGATTATATCTTACACCTCATAACACAACATGGATAGATTTGTGGCATATGGGTTTTACACCCACTTAGCCGTGAGATTGGGGGGGGGGGGGGGGGGGGTTTGGGTTTTATTTATTTATTTTGTAAACTTGTAAATTTTATAAAATTTATAAACTTTAGTGTTTTTATATATATGTTTTTATAAAATCTAATGGCCCAACACTTTAAAGTGATGTTATAATATGCCAAAATAACTTACTAGACTTATTGTTTCGTTGTTAGTTTGATAAATTTGGTTCGGGTCTTGTACCGGGTAAAATATTGACATATTGTGTTACTTATATAATTTTATTTACACTATAGTTCTAGTACTAATTTTATCATCCAGTTTATTAATCTAGCTCTCCAGACTAATAAATTTGTCATTTTAGTTCAGTTCCTGTACCGGCTTTGTTGTCAGGTTTTTACTGAACAAGTTGTATAGCTTTAAACAACAAGATTTATATACGGGTTTTATATTATTTCTAACACACTTTATTATTCTTAACTAAAATATTTATTTTTGGATTTTTGGACATTTGTTGTGTTGTGCTGCGGAATGTTGTATTTTGCTGCAAATGCTGTATTTTGCTGCAAACTTGGACAATTTGGTGTTTTAAATAAAATTTTCATGGTTTAATAGTACAAACATATCTTATGTCTTATTTTTGTCATATTAGACTGTACCGCAAGCAGCACTGATATTTATCGCGTGTTCGTGTCTTTGTCATCCGTCTAGGACATGGTTTTATATGTTCGTGATTGTGACGAATTCATTGTCATACCAAGCTATGATTTTGTTGAATTCCTAGACTTTTAAGACTTAAAATCAAAAATTAAGTATGATGTGCGGTAAATAGATAGTGTACTAGTTGTTCAGGTTGTATAGAATTACCGGAATTTTGCCAATTGTCACACATTCGACTCAGGACCCCATAAGTCATACTACATCCTCAGTTTCAAACCTAACAGTTATGATCAAAATACGCAAATAAGCCCTTTAGTGTTTGTTTTTGTATTTATATTTGTCTATATGTCATTATACCGGCAGAACATATGTTAGAGACATACAAAATCAAACTAAGGAAATTTCATTAAAACATAAGTACAGTATGCTATTAAATAAGGTTTTTGGTAAATCCCATATTCTAAACATGTTCTTCGAAAACTTTAGGTGGGAGACCTTTAGTCATTGGATCCGTAAACATATTTTTAGGACTAATATACTCAATACAAAGATTATTTTCCTCAACTCATTCATGTACGAACAAGTATTTTGTACCGAGATATAAACCAGCTCTAGTTGAACTGTTATTGTTCGAGAAACTAACGGCAGGTGAGTTATCACAGTAAAGTTTCACTGGTCTAGAAATAGAATTAATGATTTTGAGTCAAGTGATCAGATTCCTAAGCAACATTCCATGAAAGGTTGCGTTATAAACATCAATGTATTCTGCCATCATTGTGGAAGTTGTGGTCAACTGTTAATGACTCTTCCATGAGATAGGTCCGCCTGCTAACATAAAGATATAGCCCGAAGTGGATTTCTTGTCATCTTTGCATTTGGCAAATTCAGAATCAGAATAGCCTACCACTTCTAAATGATCACTTCTTCTATATGTCATTTTATAGTCTTTTGTCCCTTGCAGATATCGAAGTACTTTCTTAGCTGCTTTCCAGTGATCTAGGCAAGGATTTGTTTGATAACGACCTAGCATTCCAGCAATATAAGTGATATCTGTGCGGGTACAGACTCGGGTATACATCACGCTCCTAACTACTGATGCATAAGGTATCTGGCTGATTTGCTCCTTTTCAACCTCTATTTTCGGATATTGGAAAGAACCAAAAACATATCCCTTAATTACTCGAGAGACGTTGTTGCATGTTGTAACGTGTAAGGACATGATCTGCGTAGGCCTTTTGAGATAATCCTAGATCACTTTGTGTCTGTCTCGGTGAATTTATATGCCAAAAACGTAAGAAGCATCTCTGAGATCCTTCATGTCGAAGTTATGCGAGAGTAACCACTTTGACTCATGCAACATGTCTAAACTATTACTTGCCAATAGAATATCATCTACGTAAAGGACAAGTATAGTAAAGTTTCTCTTACTCATCTTGAGGTAGGTGCATTGATTCACTTGATTCTTTTCAAAACCTTTTTTCTTCATGACTTCATCAAACTAAGATACCATTAACATGATGCTTGTTTTAACCCATAAATGGATTTCTTCAATTTACAGACTAGATGCTCCTGACCTTCAAGTTCAAAGCCTTCAGGTTGTTTCATGTAAACATCTTCGTCTAAGTCTCTGTTAAGGAAAGCGGGTTTGATGTCCATCTCATGCAGCACTAAATCAAAATGAGCTCCTAGGGCCATAACGATCCTTAATGAATATTTACGAGTGAAAACGTCTCTTGATAATCAATTCCCTGTTTCTGAGTTTAGCCCTTTGCAACCAATCTCGACGTTCCCATTCAGATTCAGTTTTGTTTTGAATACCGATTTACATCCTATGGGTTTGACACCGCTGGGTAATTCTACCAAATCCCAAAAGTCATTTTTCTTCATGGATTCAAGCTCATTAATCATTGCTTTATTCCATTCAGAAGATTGATCACTTCTAATGGCTTCATTATAAGAGATAGGATCATTGAGCTTACCGATATCCATTTCGGTCAGGTAGGTAACATAATCATCCCAATTAGAAGGCCTTTTGAGCCTAGATGACCTCCTGAGTTGATTATCAGGTTCAGAGTTGTCTTAGTTTTAAGTGTTTGAGGTGTCTTCGTTAGAAGGTATAATGGGTTCTGATTGTGGAAGTAAGTTTGGAGTTGGTCTAGTAGCTTTAGGTGTAGTTGTTGCATCGGGTACAAACGGAGTAAACAGAGTTATGGTAAGCGACGAGTCTCTCCCCCTGCGTCTTGTACTTCTTTCAATTCTTCGTAAGGGGTGGTACATGCTTGGTTTCAACAATACGGGTGACATGGGAATGACAGTAGAAACAATAATCCTTTAAGTGATCAGGATACCCAATAAAGAAGCGGTAACTGTTTTAGGTTCATGTTTCCTTAGGAAAGGATTGTACAGTTATGCTTCAGCAATGCAGCCCCATACTTTCATATATTTAAGACTTGATTTCCTTCCTGTCCAAATTTCATAAGGAGTTTTAGGGACAGACTTAGAAGGAACTCTATTAAGTATATGAACAACGGGTTTTAACGCTTCAGTCCAGAGGAATAATGGTAAATTAGTGTTGGCTAACATACTGCGCACCATGTTCATAAGGGTACGGTTTCTTCATTCAACTACACCGTTCTGCTAAGGTGTACCATGCATGGTGTATTGGTTCACAATCCCCTTCCCTTACAAAACTCATAAAATGGACCAGGAGCTTGACCCACATCAGTATGTCTACTATTATATTCACCGCCTCTATCTGATCTTACAACTATAATTTGACGATCTAGTTGTTTTTCAACTTCAACTTTATAATCTTTAAAAGTTGTAAGAGATTTAGATTTTTCCTTAATGAGATACAAGTACATGTAACAAGAGTAATCATCAATGAAAGTGATAAATGAAGTATGTCCAGCTATGCCAGCAACCAGTAATTTGGTAAGTACCACTAATGTCAGTATTAATGAGTTCTAATAAATTAGAACTTCTAGTAGCATCTTTCTTATTCGCTAATGTCATTTTACCTTTAAGGCATTTGACACATGTTCCAAAATTAGTGAAATCGAGAGGAGGAAAGACTTCATCCTTTATGAGTTGATCTAATCGTTCTCTTGAGATGTGACCTTAACGTTGATGCCACAACATGGATGAAGTCTCTAAGTCTCGATTATGTTTCATCTTTAAGAGTGATTCATTAATATTATATGACAACAAAATTTTGGAAGATCATCATCTAGTTCTAATCTATAGAGACCACCATCCAGAATGTCGGTACCATAAACACCTGAAGCATAGAGAATAGAGAGTTTGCGATGACCATGGGAAACAACTAAACCGTCTATGTCTAAATTTGGTCGTGATACAAGGTTCCGAGTTACCTCAGGAACAAATAAGGTATCATAAAGTTTAGTGCATAAACTAGTTTTCATAAATAATTGTAATATTCCTATGGCCTTCACTTCTAATTCCCGATCATCCCTAACTTTAAGTGTTCTTTAGTTTCTTCCAAGCCTCCGGTTTGAAAAGAATCACTGAGTAGAATTGGTTAATGAACTAAAGAACCAAAATCAAACCACCAAGAATTAGAAGGAACATTTAAATTATAGGACTCAAGTATAATGAAAAAGTCGTTACCTTTCTTAGCCAGACACTCCTTAAAGTAAGGGCATTCGTTATGCTTATGTCCTGTCTTTTTCAGAATTTGCAGTAAGGTTTGCCTAAAAAGTTCTTAGAGCTGGAAGGTGCACTCGTATTAGGATTTAGCTTTTGGACTTTAAAATCATACTTCCTTGAGTGATTGTTTTCCTCTTCTTAGAATTGGAGGTAGTGAAGTTTGCAACATCAGTAATATGATCCATCTTCATACGCTCTTCTTTTTGCACGCACATGGCGATCAGCTCACTCATCGTCCATTTGTCCATCTGAGTGTTGTAATTGATCTTGAATGTTTCATAGGAGGAAGGAAGCGAAGTAATGATGAAGTGAACGAGAAAACCATCACTAATCTCCATTTCTAATCCCTTCAGCTTATGGGCCATGTCGTTCATCATCATGATGTGTTCACAGATGTTGCTCCTCCCATCATACTTAGTAGTCACCAGCTTGAGGATTAAAGAACTAGTGTGTGCTTTAGATGTTCCCTTGAATTGCTCCTCCATAGAAGCCAAGTAGGTTTTAGCATCATAAGAATCAAGAATGGCTCCTCGAATTGCATTGCTTATGGATTGCTTCATGAACATGAGAGACATGCGGTTACACCTAGTCCATTTTTCATGAGTCAACTGCTCAGTAGCGGTACTTTGAGGAGTGAGGTCTGCAGGCTTATTCTCTCTTAAAGCGTAATCGAAATCCAGCAAAGCAAGAGTAAGCATGAGAGAGTCTTTCCATGCAGCAAAGTTATCACCAGTCAATGGTAGAATACCGCAATTGGGCGCTGAAATGATATGAGCGAATTATGATACTAAGAAAGAAGTCTCAATGTGATATAAGAGCAAGTTACACAAAGGCAGACATAAGTAATGACCATTTTAATTATGAAGTTGTGATATTGTCTATTACTAACATCAAAATAATAGACTTAGTTAAAAATTCTACTAAAATGAAGACAAATCAACATTGGGTAGAAGTGTATTCATCTAAGTATGTGTGCAAAGTAACTTTGACAAATCAGCTTTGTCTAGAAATAAGACAATCACCTTAGTTGCACTTGTTAAGTATGTTAGACATGAATGAATTGGATTAGCATTGGCCAGAAATAAGACATTCACGTTTTTAATGCATAATTAACATAGGTTTTATTATACTTTAACAATAAATAGATGTATCAAATCATCTTTGAGCAGAAGTGATAATCAGAAGCTCATTCAAGTTAAGTTATATGGTTTTGCTAAGAGTTATCTGATTCTGATTGGTTAAGTGTTTTACGAAACCAGTTATTTAATAGCAGGCCACCTGTTAATTTAAAATAACAGCCTAATGTAGTAATGTGATTTTGGATAAATCTTGATATTCCGAGAACATTTGTGATTTAGAATAAGTTATATTTCGGATAAGTTAGAATTCGAAAAAATTAGTGATTTCGAATTTATCCGAAAAGTGACGATTTCGAATGAGTTTCGGATTCATCCGAAATACATGTTTTCGAATGGGTTTCGGATTCATTCGAAATATATGATTTCAAATGAGATTTCAAATTAGTCCAAAATTGTGATTCCGAATGATATTTCAGATCTACCCAAAATTAGTGATTTCGAATGATTTTAGATTTACCGAAATTGTAAGTTCGAGTAGCATTTTGGATTTATCCGAAACGTGTTCTTCAAAATTTGAATTCTACTTTAGTTGTGATAAGGTGAAAATCCGAACTTTAATGGATCATGGGATCAATTTCCTGTTTTATTGCTGATCTAAATTTATCCAAATATTTCGAAAATATTATCTATTAAGCTTATAACATATTTCAAAAATTTTAGAAGATAAAAAATAGATAAAAACAGAAAAAAGACCCTTTTATCCAAATTCATTCCAAAATAAAGGAATCTTTCGAATTTTCTTATTGACATTTTGATGAACCCTAAAATTAAAATAACATCTGGAATCCGAAAACTAAAAAAATTTTAACACGTTAATGCAGATTCCGGAACAGTGATTAACACATTGAAATTCGGAACAATGATTAGGTTTCCATAAATTATGTTTTCTAGATCCTTATTCCAGATTTATGGATACAAACAGAACTGATTTATTAACATATGCTCTGATAACACATTTTGATCAGTTCTATATAAACGTAATTGAAAACATATGAAATACCTGTAACAACAGACAGGCTAGTAGAGAATATAGTTAGAGACGCAACCATTGAGTTCGACATACTTGTCAAGATGATATGGTTCTTCCTTAGGGTGTAAGTTAATGATGGTGAAACCGAATTCTAGGGAGGAATTCCGATGGAGAGAGAGGGACGGAATTATGATGTTATTATTAATTAGGTTGTGTAACTTTTAACCTCTCTAGTTATCTCCTTATATATACGCCCAAAAGGAAATCTAATTAGTTAATAAGGGTAATATGGTCCATCAACAATTACCAACTAAATATATAATAGGTTTAATATATTTTGATCTGGATATAATATAAAAGATTATATGCCTACAAGATTAAATATTAAAATAATAGTATATTTAATCTTACATATACATGCTTTTTAACTTCATTTACTCGAAAATATGAAATATGTTACAAACATATTACACGTAAAAGATGTTTGATATAACTAATCACGTCAAAGGGTGAAACGTGCATGTTTTATAGTACACCTAAAGAATAAAGTGTGCAATCTAGTGTAGTAGAACCAAAATGAAAACCTAGCTTAGAGTCCTAGGTATAGAGCTATGAAACTAAAACCCAACTTATAACTATAAATGTTCGAACTTTGAAAGTAATTCCCTCATCTTTAATATATAACGTGGTAGGATGAAAATAACACAATATTAATCAATAATTTATGTATCCTATGACTAGAATTTCACAAGCAATTGAATAGATAATTCTTCTTAATACAACAATAATGATAATGATAATGATAATCCAAATAACAAACAGCGAGCGAGCAAGCTAGCTAGCGCATATTAAACATCATAACAACACGCAAGCTTTACCTAGAAGCGTATTTCAACAACTTGACAGTTTTGCTATCGCAACCATAAAAGTCATAATATGTTTGGTATTTCAGCAACTTGACAGTTTTGCTATCGCAACCACAAACAACGCAATAAGCTTGGTATGTTAACATGAGTGCGGTCAAAATGCTAACCATGAATGCTAAAATCTTCCATGAAGCTCTCACAAAAGGGTCAATACGTCTTAAAACCACCAGCAACCAATTCGCTAGTTTTAACAAGGACAAATATCCCCTGAGGATCAGCGTACTTTGATAAACCTTGTTAACTTCATCTATGGTGTCTTGCAACCTAGATTTCACTTTGCTCTGTAATCTCGGTATGCAACTACTCATCCCTACAAAGATTTTGGCAACTTCATCATCACTCAAGGCACCTTTGATGATGTTCTCTTTTTTAAGAATCCTGACGTCGTCAACATTCAAGACAAGATCACACATCAAGCCCACATATTCACTAAGTGGAAACCGAATGGACTTGGGCTTTAACATTTCATAAGCAACCAAATTTCTTAATATAACCTCTGAGTCATTATTCAAAGTAAGACAGGGCAGGTAAAAGGTGTTTCCATTGATCGTTATCCTCCCTATGTCTTCTTCTTCTTCTGGTAGATGGTGAAAACAAAATCCAGCTATACCTTCAAGTTTAGAAGCTGAAGGGAAGGTAACTTTATATCTGCCGAAATTTTCAAGAATTGCAATGATTTGTTTATATGCTTGAACAATTTCTTTATGGGGAACTCTTTTGATAAATTTGACAGCATTGATGATTATTTCTATTAGAGAATGATGAGTAGAAATATCCCTAAAAGAAGATGATCCACCATTAAAAGTATCATTATAACTATTACGATCCACCCCCGGCGGCCTGTCATATATGATGGAATGATACATATAATCTAGCAGATGTTCTACATGTGTAGGAGCTTGTAACTCTGAACACAACTGAAATGGTGAATGGATCACACAAAAACTTCTAAATGAGGAAGGTGAAAACATAGTACCTATTGAGTGGTGCAATTTCTTCAGCGATAAAAACTTAGTACTTGATGATTTATGCAAAGCCTGGTCGATTTCCTTCAACACCATAAACGGAATTTGGTTATCTAACATCATTATGTCTTGTGTCAGTGATCCATCTGTTGGATAGTTTTGGAATAGATCAAGCAAGAACAGACCATCGATGGCGAAAACCCAAGACATGGACATATTATCATGTGGCAGGAACATTTCGTAGCAACCACGGATGACAGGAACATGCTTCTGGACTTTATCTACGACGGATGTCCTGAAATCCTTGATTTTGTGATATTGTAGCACCCTTTGCACCACAAGGAGCTTTTTCTGTTCCATTTTGATATAGGGTCGGGGTCGAAAATGATGATTCGGACCCAATCCTATGTGTTGTGGTTCATAGGCAGCTGGTTTTTTTGTGGTTATGGATTCTGGTATTTGGAAGATGGAAAGAGTAGGAGGGCTTTTATTAGTGTTGATTTGGAGTTGGTGATTCAAGATTTCATTAATTTCACGCACCCATTTTTGCTCTCTTGGGTCTGAAATGAATGATGGATCAGTAGAGGCCATATGATATGATAATGAGAGGGTTACACTAGTTTGGCGAATTGGTGGTGCTCAAGATGCTATATCACTATGAAGGCTATGTGTTTATATACTAATCTGGCGTGGACTTTGATGCTACTTAAATTTAGAAAAAAAAATAGAATAAAATTGAAAACAAGACGGAGGGATATATATGATTGTTTAAAAAAAATATGTTGGATAACTTGTGATCTGAATTAGTATTTAAAATTACTCCCTATAGTATAAACACTCCTTGGGATTTGTATTACGTCATAACCCAACACGTCACAATCTTCATGCTCTCCTAACTCCTTTGCCTCTTTAATTATTTTTTCAATATTAAAAAAATGGTTGAACAACAATCCTAACTTATAAAAAACATCTTTCTTATAATCATTTATCTTCTTTATTTCAAACATATGTTTATTTTATAACCCCATTAACAAACAATCACCTTCATATGTATTCAGTGATTCTAGAACTCTCACAACAAAGAGACCTAATACTTTATATAAACATTCATTTTGAGTTAAGACATTTAGATTTATCTAATAAATCAAATGTTGGAGGAAATACTAATGAGTATTACTAACGCTCTGACATTTACCGACGGAGCATCTGTCCATAAATAGCAATAATATCTTACCGGCATAGATGAAACCCAACATCATTCAAACTAAAACGGTACTGGCCATTCATTTCCTTCATCCCCCGATCATACCTTGCTATTTATAAACTCTTTGTTTTAATGACGACAACACAAAATTGCTGGAATTGTGTTCTCAAAATTAAAATATGACATGATCATGGTCATCTACGTTAACAAGTTGTGGTGGTCTAAAAAATGTTAATTAATAATATCGGGCATTAGTGTGTCGTCTCTTAAACAAAACCATACAATGATGGTCTTGGAATCCTTGTCATTTTATGCCGAATCGCCTTTCACCCATGGTTAAACATCTATATTAAATCTTTGCTGTGGTCTAGGAGGTAAGTCTGCCCAAAAGTGGTGTTGATGGGAACGAGACATCCTGTTACATAGTGTTGGAGGTCATCTCGTTTATTTAGGAATATGTAATTAGGTGTGTGATTTCTAGATATTATTTACTTTCACACGTTTATTTTATGTCTTACAACTAGTGGCTCTAGTTTTGGGGAGTAGTGGGGTGTCCATGCATCTATATTTTCTGCTGGTGAGAGTTAGTTTTAGGTGGGTAAGGGGTTGAATGAAAAATTAGAGAGTGATCTCAAAGTCTTGGTCTTCTTACTAATTTCTTTTGAGTTTGACTCGCTCATTAGGTTATCGTCTATCTAAATCCAATTGGTATATAACATATTGTTTCGTGGTGAAACCTAATCGAATGAAAATACACCAAAAGTGCTTTCTTATGATGTACTGTGGCTTCATATAACCTTAAAAACACGCTAGCACCTCATAAAGACTGTTAAGGCGTATTAATGTACTTGTTATCACAAGTACATGTGTGTAGCCCCAAAACAAGTTGTTATAACATATTGTGGCTTCAAGTAACCTTATAAACACTCACTAGCACATGACAAATTAAGCCCACTGAGGTATCCAACACGGAAAACAACTATGTTATGACATTTTGTGGCTTCGTGCAACCTAAACAACTCACTAACAACTGTGAAACCTAAATAACTCACTAACAATTGACAAGGCTTATTAAGGTATTAACGCCAAAACAACTTGTTACGTGTAACATCCGTCAAAAAACGGATTTACCAAACCCGCTCCGTTTATCAACCGAACAGTCAGTCAAAATTTTCGTTGCGAATTAAAAGCCCAAAATATTTTTAAACGATCCGTAATCAATTATTATACGGGGATATATATTTAGTTTTTGAAAAACTGTTGAAAATCGAAAAATAAAAATGAATTGTTACAGCCGGGTTTCGAACCCGGGTCTGTACCGAGTCATTCAGTGTTTTATCTCACAAACACAAACCACTGCGCCAACTGATTTGTTTGATAAATAATGAAATAATTTAATTCATAAAGTGACTTTACAAATTCAAAAATCGGCGCCCAAACGTTTCAGTCGTCGGAATCCCGGAATATTCGCGAGTTTTAACACCAATTTACGTTATAACGTAAACCTTTAATCACATATCGGTTATAACCGATGTTTGAAGTCCGCGACACTTTTCAAAACCGCCGGAAAACTTGAATTGATGAACCCAGTCGTAAATCAGATCAAATACATTTCAATTATTCTCTATAAATTCACCCTCAAACCACGACAAACACTTTCGCTCAAAAATCACACCTTTTCTCGGCATAATTCCACTCGCCGGAACTTTCCTGTTTTTCGCCGGAAAACCGAATTTTAATCCCTGAGCTTTATTGAATCCCCTAAACCTTTACCGAAGTTACCCTTACTCTTTCCAAGCTTTCCGGAGACTTGCTGCTGCGAGACACCAGACGCCGGAGTTGTTTTCTGCTGCCGGAGTTCTGCCAGAAAACAGAGGAAAGCGAGTCGGTATACCTCACGCTTATTTTCCTTTCTTTTTACTTCTATCTTACCAGTAATTAACCTAAAACACTAATGAAACTTGAATAAAAACTCGAACCAGTTAGACCCGATTTCTGGTTCAACATTGACGAAGAAGACGATGCACTTTTGTATCTTATAAGTTTAATTAAAATCATGATATTAATCGGGTTAGACACACAGTCCAGCGGTGGACTGTGTGCACATAAGACGTTAATTATGCAAAGGTCTCGAGTTCGAATCCCGTCTCACACACGCTGCCTTAATAAAATCCATTTTTTTTTGTTTACTGAACCGGATCGCCACAGATATATGTTAAATATATTGTTAACCGGTAAAATAACCAAGTTAGACACACAGTCCAGCGGTGAACTGTGTGTTTGTTTATATCACAGGTCACGAGTTCGAGTCCGGTCTTCAGCACCGACTCGGACAATTATCTTCTCTTTTTAATTAAGGCAGAAAAGGAAATAAATAATTAGTATTTAAGTATAATAAAAATCGAATGTTATAACATGTTGAACACACAGTCCAGCGGTGGACTGTGTGTTAGATTAAACCACAGGTCCCGAGTTCGAGACCTGTGGAGTGCAAAACCGGTCCGCTTAAACTATTTTTAAAATAAAATGATTTTCTGTTAATTCTAATTAATGTATATATGAAATTAAAATTGGATATATAACGGGTTAGATACGTAGCTCAGTTGGTAGAGCTGCGTGCACGCGTACGGGAGGTCTCGGGTTCGAGCCTCACCGAGCGCACAACAATATGCCTCAAAACCGGTCAACGACCAGTCAAAGTCAACAAGTCAATGTCACTGTAGCAGAAAAAAAATAAATAATAAAATATTTTTATTATTTTTATTTAATTATTTTAATTAAAAATCAATTATAAATGCTTAAAAATAACATTTTTTTTTAGATTAGAAAATAGCCTCAAACTCACAAAAATACACCCAACAATCCTACTAAAATAGTTTAATAAAATCCGTTTACTTACCAAACCATAATGCGATTTATCTAGGTTAAATCTCACTCGTGGTTAAAACCACTTCGCGTGCATTCAACGTCATCAACCGAACGCACCCACTGTGAGTGAATCTTACAATTCCCCCTTTTAAATTACACGTTTTGGGGTGTGTCATGTGTTATGAAATAATTAAGTTGTTTATTTAAACTTGTGCCATACCACATCATGACTTAAACTTAGATTGATTTATTGTTGTGATTTACTTATATTCCGTTTGTCAAATTACATGAAACTCGTACATTAAGCCCATCAGTTCCTCGTGGGAAACGAGTAGAACATCGCGTGCTTCAATTCAATTCATTATTGTTCATGTGTGTTTTCATTGAGTTTATATTGTTGTAGTTGTGTTATTCATATTATCATGTTTATGCAATTCATTCATCAGGCCCCTCAGTTCCTCGTGAGAGACGAGTTGAGCAACGCGTGCCTTTAATTGTTCCATTATTATTCATGAGTGTTTTCATTTAACATATTATGATTGTTGATCAAGTTACATCTAATTTTACTCATGTTTGGTTGTGCACATATTTCATAATCAATTTAAATGAATTGTTCAAATGTTTTCCATAGGATTCACTCGCCAACATTATGTTGATCCAAAAACCTTTTTACACATGATACAGGTGAACAGGTTGAAGCAAGGATAACATAGGATATGCCTTAGAAGAGAACAAAGAAGTTTAGATTGTAGTTAGATCATGTTGTAGCAATCATTGTAAATTTCCATTTAATTTGTATTAATGAATATGAAACGTTTAATAAATGTCATGAGCTTTGATGATAACCCAATCATGCCCCGATCACCTTATCCGCTGCGGGTCGGGGTGTGACATTACGACTCTATATTGTGACTTCTTGCAAACAAGAAAACTCACTAAGATGTTAATAGAACCCTTACTATAGTGGCATGTGATTGACAACAAAAATGACATGTTGTGGTCTAATATCACTATGTGTAACAAAAGCCAACAGACTAACACATTAAAAGGTTTAATAAGGCCCGGATTTTGAAGAATTAAGAGGGATAGCCTAGCTATCCATGGGTATTCACCGAAGAGATTTAAAATTTGTTGATGATGATCAACGATGGATTTCCAACATAATTTCTGATGAAAACACTTTATTAATAAGGATATAATCACTTATCGACTTCAATTCACTTTATACAAAATGAATGTCTCGTTGCTCTAGCTCACTTTACCCGTTCCTGATTTTAGCGAACCACCCCACCGCAGTAACCAACGCCTTACCATTCTCCACTGTATGCCACTGTGATTGAATTCATTCTTAGTTATAAAGAAAGCTCTTTTTTGTCCATTGGCTTAGAACACGTCAACATTTGTGTTGTTTGTTTGGGGGGATCCATGAAAGTTGGGGGGTTTTTAGGTTTTCATAATTTTGTAAGTGAAGAATTTATATAGAGTAAGATCATGTGCTATAGGTAAACGATTTAATCCTTAATCCAAAACACATGGATCAATAGTTTGTTTGTGAATGTTAACAGCAATGATGCAGTTTCTGTATTGAAAACATACAAAAACTTGATATCTGGGAAATAGGTTCTTTAGCAAGAAGTTCAAGACATGAATTTCATATCGCCATTGGTTATCTTTGCCTTTTTTTAGACCTTGATTTACTATTTTTATAGCAATTCCCAGATTTTCTAGGATAAATACATCATAAACTACATTAAGCACACTATAACCATCATGATCATGATGTCCTCTAAGGACATTTACTTGATATTCAGGATACATCTAAAATGGTCTTACTTGATATTTAAGATACATCTAAGATGGTCATGTGTGGATGTACTAGATACCATATGATCTTTTATCTTGAGCATAATGGTACATTAAAGAGATATAGTCACTTGTAAACCTCAGTTTGCTCAGACCTATACAAACCTTGATCAATTATATCATTTTGTTATGGTTTTTACTTATATTATTTTAACACTACCAACTAGGCTACAAACGAATACGAACAAGGTCTTTTTCGTGTTTGTTTATTAAGGAAATAAATGTGTTCATGTATGAACACTTATCAAATGAGATTTTCTGTTTGTATTCGTTTATTAAAGACTTGAACTTGTTCAGGTTTGTTGTGTTCATTCATTAATTTTACATAACAAACGTACATGAACACAATCAAACGCAAACCAGGTTTCATAAACATTTCATAGACATGAACCCCAACAAACGCAAACTAACGGTCATGAGCCAAAACGAACATATATTAAAAGGTGTGTAATATACAATACACTAGTATTTATTAAAATATTTTGTTAGTGGGAATTTATAAGTATTTAGATAAAACATAAAAATTAAAAACCCTAATAAACTATCGTGAACATAAACGAACAAATTACAGATGTTTACGAATATAAATGAACGAACATGACCTCTATTCATGTCTGCTCGTTTATTAAAAAACGTATAGAAACGAACTTTCTACCGAATGGTTCACAAACTGTTCGTTAGACGTTCAATCGTTTGGAGCTCTAAAAAAATCTTATTGGCGCTTATGTAACGGAGAGAAGTATTGTGGCATGAAAGTTAGCCACGTACTCCCTCCACCCTAATAACCACATCTTGAAACAAATGCCTACTATCACTTTTCTATCCCTTCCTGCATACCAAAACTCTTACAACAATCCCTCATTGATACACAAAACTAAAGGTAGGAGGAGAAGTTTTTGCGTGAAACTTTGAGATGAACCAAATAAATTTAATCATTATACTTGCGATATACAGATGATCGATCAAACTAGCAGTTAAAGTATACAACTATTGATCAATGATATTAATTTATTCTGTTGACATTCCCTTGTTCATATGAATCGATAGAGATTTGTTATGCGTATGAACACACCGCATGTTAACTTATTATTCCATGCCTCATGGAAGATTGCACGTATCTTCGTGTGTACAAACAAATTCTATAAAATGTAATTAGTTTCTGCATATTAAAATATAGGGTTTTATAAAAGAAAATATTTGTATGCATTTTCTAAATTGTCATTGTATATATACACTTTGTAAAAAAAAACCAATTATGTAAAAATAAACTAATTAGTTGCTGTATATAAAAAGAAATTATTGATTCATGGTTTCTAAGTTATCTTTTTGTAAAAAATGGTTTCATATTAGTGTGTTTGTGTATGTAAACTGGCTTAAGTATTTCGGGTCGCATGAGTATGAGTTACCCCGCCCTGTATTTTCCTTTAATATAATTATTCTATCAAACTATTATTCAAAAGAAAATTATTTCTAACAAATCAATAAATAATAACATAAGTCGTGGATCCGCCTCATGACTAGGAGGTCACATAAGTTGCGGATGAGCGAGTGGGTTCATTGCACTTATATTAAAGATGGCGTATCCGTCAAGTCTTAATGATTTTCACCTTGTTAGTTTAATTGGTTACATTTCAAAGGTATTTCTAAAGTTTTGGCAAGGAGAATCAAGGTAGTTATCGGCTCTCTTTTATTTCGAACAAACAATCCGGGTTTTTATCTAATAGGAACATTCTTAATGACCCTCTCATTGTGAATGAAATCCTTTCATGGCTATCTCGGTCCAAGCAGAAGGCTCTCATTTTCAAGGCGACTTTGAAAAGACGTATGATTCTATCAAGTTGAGATTTTATTGATTCGGTCCTTGGCCAAATGAACTTCCCGTCTAGGTGGCGTATGTGGATGAAGGTTATTCTTGGATCGGCTAGATCCTCGGCCATAGTTAATAGATCCCCTACTTTTGAGTTTTAATGCTCTAGGGGTCCGTCAAGGTGTCCCGCTTTTCCCGTTTATCTTCGTTATCGCCATGGAATCCTTTACTTGTTTCTTGAATATGATGGTTAATAGTGGCTGGCCGGTTGTCTCCTACTTCATGTATGGGTATGATGTGATTATATAGGGGAGTGGCTAACGCGAGTGTATAGCTAGACTTATGAGGGCTTGCTTTCTTGTCACTGATTTAAAAATCAATTACCATAAGTCTTTGTTGTTTTGGGATAGGAATGGGTAGCATCGATGTATCCTCCTTGGTGGCTAAGCTTCATTGTCGCACCAGATCCCTTCCGTTTGTGTACCTAGCCTTAAAGGTACCTTTTTAAAATTTAAAAACCGCTCCTTGATCTTGTGGAATCTAGAGTCTCGGTTTGGAAGGATTCCGTGCTATAGGGGGGAGGATCACTCTCCTCAAATCAGTTTTTGAATGCCTTCGGGTCTACTACTTTTCACTTTACCAAGCTCCTAATTGGGTGATTCACAAGCTGTATGGGCTTAGAAAGAAGTTCCTTTAAGGTGGCAAAGACGACAAAATTGTGTTCATTGGCTCGCTTAGTCAAAGGTTACTCAACCAAAAAATATAGGTGGTTTGGGGCTTGCACCACTTAAAGAATTAAATATTAGCGTCTTGGCTAAATGGCAATGGAGGCCGAAGCATGAAGGGATAGATTGTAACACAAGGTGATTTACTCCTTATATCATAATCCAAGAGTGGCAATGCGGGTCCCTATCAAAACCTCAGGTGTGAGGCAGCCAATCACTCTTCTTAACTTAGCCTTCTCTACCTTCGACATTACTTTGGATGCTCTATTCAAAGGTAATTCGGGAATGGGCTACAATTTAAGTTTTGGCATGATTTTTTGAATAGGTCAGCTTCTTTGAAAACTCTTTTTCTAGATTTATATCAGTTTGAATCCAATAAATGGGTTGTGATGACTAAGAGACTAAGGTGTCTTTATTGTGAAATTGGAAGCCTCCACCTGCTTGGCAGAAGAAATTAATGATCTAATGATCTATTTATGCTTCTATATGATGTCGGTTTATCAGAAAATTGGGATGCTTGGTTATGGCTTGCTGACCCATCTAGTAGTTTCATGATAAAATTTGAGAGGAGACTATATTCCGGCCAGTTGACGCCTCCAAATCAATTCGTTTTTAGTGGAATAAATGGCTCTCAATCAAGGTCAATGTTTTCGGTTGAAGGGCCTCACGTAATCCTCTCCCAACAAAGGATACTTTTCAAGTTTGGAACATTCCTCTTGATTCTACCTTATGCCCTGTGTATGAAGAATTATTGGAGTCGGTTGATCATCTTTTTTTGGTGTGTAAGTTTGCTTCAGATATGTGGATCGTTATTGCTTCGTGGTGTCGTCTCCCACCTATTTTTCGCCTTTGGCTTTGTTGACATCCTAAGATTACAAGAATCAGTTAAGACATCCAAATAAGGGATGTGTTAGATGATTTGGCGTGCACGGATCAATCTTATATTCAACCATAACAAACCGGTGGTAGGTGTTGTTATGACAGAAGTCAAATCCTTGGGTTACCTCTGTCTGAAAAATAGAGCTAATATCATGGGCTTACACGAGAGGTCTTGGAGTCGATTTGATTTTTTGTAATGTGGTAGTTGTCTGTCTCTAGTGCTAGTTGGTCAGTGTTTCTAATGAAGTGCTACCTTTGGGAAGAAGAAAAAAAACAACAATAATATATTTAACCAGTTAAATCTAATCACCTCCCAAAAAGTACACTTTTCAATTTAATTCTCCATATATGACTCCATCTTTTATGATATTTCTACACCAAGTTTTTTATTAATAAAATACGGTATGACCCATTGGAAGTAAATGGATTTTTCTATTTGTGAAAATAAATCCTCGCATGCAGAAACTTAGAGAGCGAGGTTGAAATTAATACTCTAATTTGATTTCGCTTAGAAATTATTATTTAAGGCTTCCTCTATCTACAAATCCCTAAACCATAGTTCAACACCCTGTCGCCATGTATAGGTCTCGTGTATACTTATACGGAGCGTAAACACAAACCTTAAAACCAGATCTACCACTTGTTAGTTCTAGTCTAACGATTGGTCTAATATGTTATGTATATGCCAATACGTATGCGACCCACTTATTATTTTCTTGAAAACCTGGGCAGACTTGAATTTTTGTGGGGTTTTACGCCTTGTATAGACCAATGCTAGGCGTATAGAGTTTAATTTATTTTTTTTTATTTTGTTTACTTGTTTTATGTAATATTTATCATTCTAACAACATTTAAAATTGTTTTTTTCATAAAAATTAAACAATACATACAATATATATCGTTTTAATAATATGAATATTACAAATATATATACATATATATGTAAAAAAATAATACTTTATAAACTTTAAAATATTATATAAATAAATACTCTTATTAGATTAATCGAACTACACTGCGGTACGATACATAATGAAGCAAACATTTTATACATTGTAAACAAACATCATAGAAACAACCAAAATCGTATATATATATATATATATATATATATATATAACACATTAGTTGGTACATACATAACAAAACAAAGAAATACAACTAATGAGAGACACAAAAAGAAAAAAGAACAGCCATGTCTATGTATCCTAGCCTACCAAGGGGGGATCTGAGCTGTCGGACAAGGATTTGGAGACCTTGTACCCGTGGTAGTGGTCGAGGCTTGAGATCGTCGACTCTCTTCCTATCATGCACCAACTCAACAAGCCACGACATCAAGGCCTCAATTCGTTCAATTTGGAGAGTAATCACATGGAGGAGGGCTTGTGCGGTTAAAGGCACCCCACATCTCAAAAACATGATACGGATACTGAGGCAGTTGTGGTGGCGTCGGTGGTGGTGGTATATCATGACTAGGCGGTTGATGTGCCCCATGCCATCGACCGGCACTCCTAGAAGCACAATTAGGATCACATCCTACAAAGGCCGTGACACAAAAAACTAGGGTCCCTCGTGTGAAATTGTATGCCGACGTTGCGAACTTACGCAGGATGCGCATTCCATGCACTGTGCACCTATCTAACCTCGTCGAAATGACTGCTCGGGAATAAATAGGGGTCATCATCCAAGAAGTGGCCCAAGGAGCGGGCAAGAACTATGATGTACGCCCCACCATACAACAACCCCCGGTAATTCTGTGATGTATGGACATAAAGTACTGCACCGAATACGTGTCAGGGCACATGACCTCCTTTAAAGCAAACAATATAAGAAGAACATATCAACACTCGTGCACCACTATTCCCTCCACTCACACGACACGAAAGACATGCAATAAGCTTGTGTAGGCACCTATAAGGGGTCTACAATTCCAGTGACCCTCGCTTTACAGTCACTAAAGGGAGCGTCGACAATCAACATCCAAAATCTTAGGAAGGTTACTCTTTTCATGGTTGTAATCCACTCGGTATAAGGTATAACGCGGTGTAACCTGATCTGGCTCCATGCACAATCTAAAGCGCACCACAAACGACGCAAGCATCATCTATGTACATCCCCCCCCCCCCCATCATGCGAAAAGAAATCTCTGAAGGACGCTGATGAGCTTGCTGAGGGTGGAATGTGAACTACGAGACAAACTCAACAACTAGCTCTCAGAACGATGAATAAAATGTGATCTCAAACAAGCGGTCCAATGGCGTATCATGTCCAATGAAGTCTTAGGTTCTCTCTCCTTCCCTGAGCTTCCGCTAATATAGTCCCGTTGATTGCATCGTGCCCATTGATCTCCATCATGTATAGCTTTTAGCACCGACCAAACATGGTGGTGCCAAGCTCGAACTCCATATATATGTGACCAATAAGGGGTTTACATGCACATCCTATTATTGATGTGGGCCCTTGCCCTCAACATGGTGCATTTCCTCATCCATCCTGTTAAGGTTTTGCAACGAAATGCATGATGCATGGAAGTTACACACGCGGAACACAGAACATAACCACAATCCTCCTCAACATTTTGAGGGTCATGTGTTTGCTAGATGACTTTATACCAATGAATAAAATTGGTGGAACAGCTAACAATGCAAAAGATGGAGTCACGTAACATTAATCAAACCATAAGCTTCCATTTGTTCAAGTTGTGGGTGTGACATCAATAACCCTGTCGTTATCTGTCGCTCATGCCTTTGTTTCGAAAGCTGGCAGAAAACTTCATATAGGTGCTACATAGGATCAAGTCTATGTTGGAAAAAATATATGAACTTGATGGTCGGCACCCACCACTACTAGGCGCTGCTACCAAGGTTCAAATATCTAGTTGCATATTGTGTAAATCAACTGACATGATCATTCTAGTAAATGAACTTCTACTCTAAACCCTGCTAGGGTCACCGATTGATGATTTCTTATTTGAATCACGACCATTGTCATTCACGCTTAGTCTAACCTACTTCAAATACATGTCCTGCACATGGATTGGTAATTCACTATTCATTCTAAGTTTCAATTCATATAAAACGGTTTTCAAACAAACATTTCATCGAGCACCTTGTGTGCATAAGTCAAACACAAAGAAACAATCAAAAGCATAATTTAATTCAAATTAAAACCAACAATAATCAGGCTGATGTTTATGGATAAACTGAAAAGAAAAAACTAAGATCGCGAACACAATACAAATCAAGACTGAAATTCTTTAACCGAAAGAAGTAGAGAGCTTCAGCAAATCCCAAATATGACCTAATTTGTCAATAAATAGATTGTAGATCATACTAATTTGAAATAATATTTGAACCCTAACAACAAAATCTATAATCTGATGTAACCAAAAGGTTACAAACTTACAGTGTAGGCTTCTTCGAATCGATTCTCCCTTTTTTTCTACCAGCAACGTCAAGTCTTAAAAAAAACCTCTAGACACGCCAACTTACAGCACCTTCCGCCTACATTAAGACAAAACCACATACAACCAATTGAACTAATTCTAGAAATAAATAAATCACATGAGGAAATCAAAGAAATGATGGAACAAAATCTAAACATACCTTCAAAAATAAATCCGATGTCGACCATAATTCGAAAAAACGTACGTCGGAAGGAAAACTCAGGTAAAAAAGGAACCAGTGAATACTTATGAATCTGTAACCAATAAAAACGTAGGTTACCATGACATCATCACAAATGAATAATTAGTAAGCAAATTTTAACAAAGTAAGAAAGCAAAGCAGATAACTAACAGGGTAATAGGTGTGATCGGAATAACCAAAAACACGGTTTTCCAGTGAGCCTCGTCGGTTCAGCAGTGGTTGTCGGAGGTTGCAAGTCGGTGTCCGTCATGAGGCGATGGCCGGTGGTGCGTTGGCCGATAAGAGGGCGAAACAACAAGGTGGCCGGTCAAAAGGCGATGGAACCCTTTCCTCGTTTCTGTCTCTTTGTCATCTCGCTCTTAATCGCATGTTATCTTCATATGAAAGCAAGCTATAAATGTGGGTGAACTCGATTGTAAATGGGGGACATGTGTGTAGATGGTGGGACGCGTAGTGTCAAACAAAAAGTACAAGAAATAAACTAAACAATATAAACAACCTAAGCGTAAAACAACAACTAAGCAAGAAGTACAACCAAGTATTGAACAAACATGTTCCAAATTAATAGTATATAAATAAATAAATTATAATATATTAACTATTTATAAAACTATGTCCTTTTGATAAATAGTTCATGTTTACTATTCAACCAATTTAACATAGTAAGTTAAACGTGTTATAAATAGGTTGAATCAATCTAAGATCCAACCCAAACCTGAGAAAACACATTGCCAAACTTTTCTTTGGCTTGAGGACGTTAAAACCTATACACACGGAGGATGCAGTGTTATTATTTGACAAAGGTTTGCGTGAGGCGATTGAGGACTTGGTGGTTTGTGGAGGTCCTTTCTTTGGATACTTCCAATGGCGACTTGCTTCCTTACCCATCAAGCTCGGGGGGTTTGGGATTGTATTGGCTATAGAGGCTTCATCCTATCTCTTTGTGGCCTTGAGGGCCCAATCTTTGGTGTTATAAGAGCACATCTTATGACATAATGGCATATGTGATATGGATTCAAATTATGCTTGTGCTTTGGCTTGTCTTTGTGATACAATTCCAAGCTTCAACTTTAGCGGTTGCACTAACAAGGACCCCCCTCCCCACCCTAAGCCCAACATGCATTGGTGAGTGCTCTTTTTAGAAAAAAAATATCCATGACATTGAAGTATAGTTTGACATGTCAGTTAGACAAAAGCCATTTTTGAGTCTTTACGAGCACCACATGCCCAAGATTTCCTTCTCGCTATACCTATAGATGAGTTAGGCGCCGGTGGAGTACTGTACTATCCTTATGTATCGCCTCATGATTCCATCATTTCTGATTGATTGATGAGATATGCCCAGTTTGTCATCAAGCGTCTTTGGATTTATTTAGGGAGCATGCAGTGCATTGTAGAGAGCTCTGGGGTTCAAGTACCAACATGATTTGGTTAGGGATGTCCTCTTTCACATATTCAGGCGCGCTAAGATTACAATTAAGAAAAAGGCACCAGTAAATTTCTTAACAGACCCATTAGAAGGAAGATCTACCCTAGTACCAGCCGACATTTTGTTCTTTAGATGGGAAGAATACACCCTTATGTGGATCTAACAAGGGTTCTCCATCTTGAGGGCTTAGGGGGTAGTGATTTCATGGCGGGTCAGGCTGCTTTAGGTAAAGTGACCAGACATGAGTAAACGTGCTTTGACAACCAACACATGTTTATCCCATTTGCGTTTGATACTTTTAGTTTTCTCGTGTCATAGGTTGTGGACCTACTTAGTCGAATCCACATGGTCATACATAATAATATTATGTCCCCGAGATTTATGAATTTAGTTTTAAAAGGATTGATTTTGCTATTGAAAAAATAATAGTGACGTAGCTTGTCTATGAAGAAAAAAAAGACAATATTTAGACGCGAAAAGAATTCACAATTATAAGTCTAATATCGTACATAAAAGAATTCACAATTAAGTCTAATAATAATCGTACCATGCGAAACGTTTAAAAGCTAAATAGTGCATGTGAATGTGCATTTTTTTAATTATTTGTCAACGCAGTATTCAAGCATACCAATTATTTTAAAAGATTTAGTTTGATTCGAACTAAGAATCAGCTATTGTTTATTTGTCTTTTATCCACCAATAAATAATTTACTGACTCGTTAATATTTAATATAATCGTACCATGCGAAACGTTTAAAAGCTAAATAGTGCATGTGAATGTGCATTTCTTTAATTATTTGTCAACGCAGTATTCAAGCATACCAATTATTTTAAAGATTTAGTTTGATTCGAACTAAGAATCAGCTATTGTTTATTTGTCTTTTATCCACCAATAAATAATTTACTGACTCGTTAATATTTATATATTAGTTTTTTTAATCAAACATGTGTGTTTCTTAATCTGATTGATTTACTACACATAAAATTATTTTCTTGTGATAACTTTATACATATATAGTATGAATTATCAACTTATATCTATCACACTATAAATTACAAATATTTAGACATTCTAACGGGTCATGAATCTTTTATATAAACTTTATGTTTTACTTTCTTCAAACCTTACTAAAGGTTTTCTACAGAAACTTTATCTGTAGAAAGTTCAAAATGCTTAATAGCTAGAAAGAAAATATAGTTATTTTTTCTTCTCATTTAAATCTAGTTCCGTTCTTTCAATCTTAAATGACTTTTTTAAATATAAAACTGCGAGAATCATATTAACACGGTTTGTTGTAATTGTGATAGATATGTTTGTTTTAACCCCAACTATTATTCGCTCTCCCAAAATATGTGATTGTCTTCCGGATACATAAACTCATAGTAAAAGTGTATTGTACAATTTTGCTTAACGCACGATGCGTACGCTGTGCAAATATAACATGTATGATTAGGTTTTTTACCCCATACGTGATTTCTAATTTTGTACATGTGTGATTATGTTCATGCATGATTATGGTTTTCAACATCCCGCCCCTCTCACCACCAATATCGTCTGCTTTGCTCCGGATGCCCATCTAGGAACTTACGGATTTGTTTTCGGTTGCCCTAGTGAAGGCTTCCCAGGAGGTCACCCATCCTAGTACTACTCCTACCTATGGGTGGTCGTTAGGTACAGCTTGTAAGCCCACCTACAGACCTCGAACAACCATACAGGATCGTGAACACGAAACACCTAGTCACTCGATGTGCAGAATCCACCACGTGATGCAAACCGTTGCAAGGACACAATGTAGAAGGAGTAGAGAATGAGATGATGATCGACAATCTATGAATCCAGTGAGTATTCACGGATTACCAACACACACAAGAATACACATTAGCTAGGGTTTCACACAGAGAGAAAACTTGCACAGAAAGATGAATCTCCAAAGTATAAATACAATAAGATGTTCGAACATGAAAGTCCTTACAAGAACATACCAAGGTCTGAATTTGTAACAACATACAAATTTGGATATAACAAGACTTCCAACAAACTTTATCATTCTTACAAACTCTATCATTCTACAAACTCTATCATTAAGTTCTACCATCATAACCAACAAATTCGGACTAGTTAGTCAAATGATATCCGAATTTGTTTGTCAAAAACATAAACTTGATAGAATTTACACATTAGACTCTGAAGAATCTTCAAGTAGCAGCATCCAACATTTATCATCCAAAAGGTGCACTTACAGACTCCCCCTTGATACATGCGGGATATGCAAGTCTTGTGAAGGAAGATCTTCGTCATACCTTTGAGAAATCACTTCCTACTCCAACCTTGTTCCTCACACATAACTGAACAACACGAATGAATGGAAGGGCAAGCCCTTGGTTTCTTTCGAGTAGTTAAGAGACTTCCAACCAACCACATAGGATCCAATACTTTAACGATTTCTTTAGAAACTTTCTTCTTTGTGATCACAACTTCACTGGTTCTTCCATCAATGTACCAGAATCTGATTCCTTCCATACTATAAAGATCGAATTGCCTCAACGAAATAGTTCTTAAACATTAAGTAGGTAGGCTTGTACACAACTTTGTACTTAGTTTTTCAAGTGAACTTATTCTTTGATTTAACTCGACGACCAACAGCAGGTTTGAACCGGTTCCACTTGCTTGTTTTGCTTTCTTCCTCTAAGGCCTTCTGCAAAGCTCCAATAATTCCATTAGAAGTTGGAGTGTTCAAATTAATCTGGGCAATGTGATGGAGATCATGTGCTAGAAGAGAGCTAAGAGTTTTGAAGTGCAGCCTGAAGTATTGAACACCATCTGTTCGCTTGGTTAACACTAAGTTGTTTTGCTCACGAAATCCCAGCTTCTAATTTGGCCCGAGTATTATCCACTAATGCGTCCAAAACGCTTTTTTTGAGTTAGATATGGTGGATGTGCTCTTAGCCATATGACCCTCTGAACATCTTCATTAATCGGCTCAGGGTTGGGATTTGGTTCAACATGTGTATCATCGTAAGCAATGCCTAGTAATTCTTCAAAATCCACTTCCACTCCTTCGATAGAATGCATATCCATAGTGTATGATACATTCACCCCTTATCTCATTTCCACACGATCGACGTCTTCATCTAGTCTAAGTTCTTCAACTATTCCAACAACTTCATCATCTATCTCCAAGTCGTCGTTAGAAATGAAATGATCTCCAATTAGATCCCCATCATCCGAGTCATCAGACAAAAGCTCACCCTCGACTAGACCTTTATCTCCACTACCACCGGTATCCTTACTAGACTCCTCAACCGTAGCATTGGTTGCAGCTTCCATAGCTTGTGAGCTATTTGGCTGCTCCCTCTACGAAGTGTTGGGGTCCTTGTCTGTATCCAAGTCATCCTGAATCTTTTTCAACTAATCTAGTTTGCAATTGGCTTGGACCTATAAAGATGTATTCTCCCCTGAGCAGCAAAGAGCTCAACAAGCTCAACAAAAATCCTTCGAATCCGATCTGTAGCAAAAGACAGAGTCTCATGCCGACAGGAATACGATTCATTCCTCTTGATAAGAATTCCCATCTGGATAGCCTAATTTTTAGACTGAAGAAGTAAACGCTTGATCTTATCTTCTTTGTCGGCATCTTTCTTTTTAAGCTCATCCAATTCTTTTTGGTGCTTTCTGATAACATTCTGATTCTCATTGATTATGGAGACTTGTCTTCGCATAGCCCGATGAACTTCAATGAATTTATCCCGCACAAACTCTTGAAACGAAGGCCTGTCACCACATGCTGAGGCACCCCTAGGATGTGAATTCGAAGATGGACCCGAAGGCCTTGGAGAAGAATGGCGATAAGAAGTGAGACCAAAAGCAACTTTCGGACGAATTCTTTTTGATGACTTAGGGGTATAGGATGCAGGTACAGTAGGTTTCCTCATTCAAGGTTCACCAGGTCGAATGCCACTAGGATGAACAAAAACCAAGGAAGAACCAGGAGGCATCGTGAGAAAAACCAGAGGCACCATAGAAGAACTAACTCCTACTGATGAAGCAAACAGATTGCTAGAACCCGAAAGAGATAAAAACAAAGAAAATAGTGGAGCTGTGGACACACCTTACGTGATTAACGGAATACTTTAACTAGAAGACAAGCCATGAGAAGAAACACTAGCAGCAAATACAACAACTATTATGCTAGGAGATGATATAGCAAATGATACTGATTGCAACAAAACAGTAATATCCAAAGAAGATGAACCACCATAAGCTGGAGAGACTATTGCAGCTGGAACTTCAACAGATGAAACATTCTCTAAACCCGAAGACCTGGGAGCTGAACTTGAACTTTTTCCCAATCTTCTTCTTTTATACGTTACAACCAAACGAGAAACAGAAACTGAAACTGAAACAACACTCGGTCTACTATCTGGATCTTCACCATTGTCATTGTTAGAAGAATCATCTGGAAGATTGTCAAAATCTGAAGTCTTTTCATTCCAAAGTGACAAGCGTGAGGCCCACTCGGAAGAGGGACCAAGTGATTCGACCTTATCACAAAAAGCTTGAAGCTTTTGTTGTCCTTTGGCTGTAAGTTTTCCTTGAAAATATTTTCGAACCAACGTTAAATACTTTCTTTCGGTCAACATTTCAACATTGGCTTCTTCCTCAACTAGAATACCCTTTCCTTTAGATGCACTAGACGAAGGAGCATCTGACGCTAAAGCATTATCAATGGAAGCTAACATTGTCAAAAAGAAGAACTTCTTGATCCGGTTCAGGTTGGTTGAATGAGATATGTTGGATGACATCTTCCATCACAATATCTTGAACTGGCTCATTAATAGGCTCATTTACCGGTTCATTAATATGTTCAGCAGCGTGCTCGAAAACTACTGATTCAGCCACATTGGGCTCATGAACAGCAGTCAATAAACACCGGCGGTTGTTGAAGATCAACCTGGGGTTGAACAACTACCGGCTGTTGAGGATTAATAGGAGCTGCACCATCTTCATCCTATCCCGCTCCAAATATCTAATTAACACCTTCAGGAATGTTTCTCCAAGTAACATTATTTTCTGGATTGTAATCTTCAATGAGAATAGCACCTAGCATAGGATGAAGAACCAGCAAACGAGGAGATCGAATAGATACATAAGCTTGATAACAATCGATAAAAATCTATTTACCCATCTTCTTAAGAGCAAGCAAAACCAAACCATTATGAATCGGAAGATCCGGAACCAGATGACGGAAAATAATCATTAGAAACTGAGGATAAAGCATCATAAGACGGAAATCATTTGCATGTAATCTAATATGAGCCTGAAGCGCTTGAAAGATCAAACGTGCAAAACTGTATGGATAATTAAACGTTAGTCCAATCATAGCCGACAACATATTATGTCCCATCCCATCCATTCTGGACTTTCTCGAAGCAAAACGTTACATCATTACATGGTAAAAGAAACGCCATTGTTCAGAAGCATTCCTTTGTATATTTGAGATGTCGGCAAGATTCCGGAATATCCAAAACTAAAAAGAGCTCTATCGTGGATCTGAGCATTATAGAAAACTTCACCATGATCTAACTGACCCAACTATAATGCGTTTTGAATGACATCCTCCATAATAGTAAAATGATGACCATTTACGGTCGCTTTAATCACATTGTATTGCACACGAGCAGTCATCCAAAAATCTTGCATATACGCGGCAAAAATACTATCTGGGTAGAAATTGCATAAAAGACTCGAGACCTCCTAAGAAAGCAAAAAATCTTCAAAAATCTCCAATTTCACGCAGATTTTCATTTAATAGAGCCATTTGATTGTGTTTTGAAAGCTGGAACTTGCAGTTGGTTTGGAGGAGGTTGGTTTGGTTGTTAAGCAATAACTAAAACAAAGAAACAGACACAAGTGAGTGATCAACATTTGGTATAAATTGCAAGTACATAATCTGTAGACAGTGTACTAACAAGTTGAAACAGTAACTCTGAACTTAACATATAAGAATGGAGTCACTAATAAATAACAGATTTATAAAAATTTTGGCTAGAAACACATAAATCCGAAAGAGTCACAAACACGGACTAAAGCTAACTTATTAAATCCGGATAGAATTAAAGATTAGATCAAATCCTGAACACCTCTATTTTAAATCATGCCAACGATGGTTAAACCCGGACTTAAAAAACGGACCATTGTAAAAATGGAAAAGTTTTGATTAAATCCGGACTTAGGCACAAAAAATTGGATAAACACGTAAATCCGGAACACATCTGGACAATAACTGAATAAACGATTAAGTTTGGATTTCTTGTGAAGAGATTAAATCCGGACAAAGGAAAACTTAAATCCAAAATCGTAAGCTCGAATAAATCAGGACGGTTAAATTCGGATACTCTTAATAAAACCTTAAATCCGGACAGATTTTTACCCGGATAGATCAAAGTCGAACAAGTTTGATAAACACAAAGTTTATTAAACTCGGAATCAAAAATGTTATACATGGATGACTTCATCAATATCCAAGGCTAGACCCATCCGAACTACGGAAGGTAAAACCAGGTAAATACTTGATTAACAACTTTAACAAAGTTATTTGGATCGCAAAGTAAAATTTTCAAAAACCTTCATCTGCTTCATGAAGACACCAATCCAAAAACCCTCCAAGAACACCCAAACAAATTACTTCAAAATTTCAAACAAACAAACACAGTTAGTCAAGCTAACAAACCTATATCAATCAAGATTCAATAAAATTCTAAACAAACAAACATGAAATCATTCCCATATCATCACAAAAGTTTCTAAACACAAACCCAACATAACCAAATTCTAGAAGTTTACACAAAAAAACCCCAATATTCTTGAACTCGAACCCTAAATCGAAAGCTTAAACCAAATCCAACAAATATCAATAAAAACCAACAATCACTTATCAAAGAGCATTCTTGACTTCAAGAACAGTAAGTTTTTGAAAACCAAAAATTAAAAACCCTAGATAAGCATTAACATAGAACAAACACATTGTAATAAGTAGATGATAAAGATGAAGGAATTTGCAAACATAAATACCTTAGATAAAGAATAAAGTTTGAAAGAATAAAACTCAAGTAAAGCTAGATTCACTAGAACAGGGATTGAGAGCAAAAACGTCGAATGGGTTTTGAGAATTGATTTTGAGCGTTGTAAGCAAATTCAGAACCGAATAGTAGACTAGCGAACCTATACCTTCAAATCCTTTATCAAATCAAACAAACACGGAATCTGTATAAATCTGGATATCTGTTTCACGCAACACAAGAAAATCCGGACTCGTTGTAATCTTTGGACAAACCCGGACCCCCTTTATCAAATTAACAAACTCGACTGACTAATAAATCCTGAAAGAATTGTTTCGATTAAATCCAGATATGATTAAAATTGGATTTTTTATTATTTGAAATAAGTCTAGATGGACTGTTTGAATAAACTTGTGACCTAACTCTTTTATTAAATTCGGATAAACCAAAGATCCTTTTTCAAATTCAGACTCACCTATAATCTTACATTAAATATGAACATTGTAAACCAAACCATTTTTCAATAAAATCGGACCTATCTTGATTCCTATACTCAAAGATAGGCCCAAAACCAAATTTTGAAGCCCTAATAGTTTTAAACAAATTAAAAACTTAAAGCTTAAACCGACTGAAATTAGAGAAATATACTAAGTAGCACATACCAAGAATAAGTTTCTTACCACTTGAAGAAAATGACACATAATTCCACAAGGAAGCCCACACTCTGACAAACTATGCGAAACTGATTTTTATTAAGAGGGCTTATTTTATAAATTACCTCACCGGATTGATTTTAACCCGTTTTTAAAATTGTAAAACCCCAAACGAATATCTTTAAAAATATAAAGCCCACACATGGAAGCAAGAAATAAAATCTTTTTGTATTTTTCGAACTTTATATCAAAACACACCAATTTTTTTTTTGTATTTTTCAATATATGAAAAGGAACAAATACTTACAGAATTGTGAAAGTAAATATTTATATGCAAACATCTTTTTGTGAAAACGCAGACAAGAAGATCATATCGACTTATCTGTCAAAATTGGTCATAGATAGTATCCATCTAACGTTTAAGCACTTAGAATGATAATGACAGTTCAAGGTGTTTAACGATATACTTGCCCACTTAAGCTTTAGCACGTGTTCGAACACTATTTTTGAAATATGTATTTAAGTGTATTAGTAACTAATGTAACTGTGTTTCCCACCTCAAAATATACTCCCGTATCAAAATTACCAAAAATTGCATCTTATAGGTGAGTTTATTCAACTATTATCTGTATCCGGCTAAAATTGCGAAACCTTGAGAGCTCAGGTTAGTGCCACCGCACAGACAAAGAGATGAAGGCTCGACTTTAAGGTGGTGTACCAACAGTTTGGTATCTTTTTCTGCATTTTGGCGTATTTTAATATTATGTACCCAGTGGTAACATATATATTTAGTTGTTCACCCGGTGGTGACTAACTTTAGAACAGATCATCCGGTGATGATTGTTAGGCAGAAAATAAATCCACCTAGAGGGTTTTGCGCACAAACGAAGCGCTTAGAAAAGTATTATACAAGGTCTAGGTCATTGCTGATGCAAAATCAGAAGACCAAGTATAATACCCCGGATAATAATTAAATATAAAACCTAGTATCTCAGAATTTTGGTAATTTCTCAAACGAAACGCTTAGCAAAGTATTATACAAACAAAGCGCTTAGCAAGTATTGTACCAAGACCATATATCCGAGAGATGTTACGCACAAGTTACGCAGTTGGTTATCTTTATATATCCAAAAACAGGTTCTTATTTGCGCATAAAACCTATCGTTACAACATGTAATGAAGCTGCAAGTAGTTTTAATTTTGTAAGATACCCTATAAACGATCTGACTGCCGATGTACTATCATTTCTTCTCACAATCAACGTGCTCTCTCTATTTTCATTTTCTGATGTTTTTGGATTTTTTTAAAAATATCCTACAACTAAGTAAAATCTTTTTGGATTTTTGAGTTTAACGAAAAGCAGTAGACTGTACAAAAGAAAAGAAAAACAAAGTTTCCATGAGGGTTTTTGAAACCATCCTACTCAGGGTTTATCATGCCGATCATTCGGACTAGATCCTCAAGTCTTGTCCGATCGAATGTCTTTGTAAATAGGTTCGCATAGTTGTCTAAAGTGTCGACTTGAACTACATCTATCAAACCCTTTTCAGCAAAGTCGTGAATGAAATGATGCCTAACAACTATGTGCTTTGTGCGTGAGTGATATACTAGGTTATTAGTTATCGATATAGTTAAATTATTGTCTACCATGATGGGGGTTTGTGTATAATTCAAACTGTAATCCAACAATTGTTGTTGGATCCCCAAGACTTGAGCACAGGAGCTCGTAGCTGAGATGTATTCTGCTTCACATGTGGACCACGACACAGCAAGCTGCTTCTTGCATTGCCAGGATATCAGACGGCTTCCAAGCAGTTGAGCACCACCAGAGGTTGATTTCCTGTTGATTGGGCACCCGCCAAACCCGCATCCGCATATGCTATCAAATCTAGACCTCCCTCGACTAAATACCACAATCCAAGTCTTGGTTTGCCTTTTAGATAACGAAAAATCTGCTTAACGGCTTTCATGTGCGATTCTTTATGATTAGCTTGGTACCTGGCACATAAACAGGCAGAAAACATTATATCGGGACGAGATGTTGTAAGATACATTAGCGAACCAATCATTGCGCGATAAACCAAAGGATCCACTTCAGGATCTTTTTCCTTTTCATCAGAAAGCTTACGATTAGTGGGCAACGGAATTTCGTAAGGCAAACTGTCTTCCATGTTGAATCCCTTCAGGATCTCGTGGACATACTTCGTCTGATGAATATACGTGTCGTTCTTTTCTTGATCCACTTGCAACCTGAGGAAAAACTTAAGCTCACCCATTGCACTCATCTTGAACTTTGATCTCATAACTTCTTCGAACTCCCAACAAAGCTCTTCATTTGAAGAAAAAATAATGTCATCGACATATATCTACACGGTCAGGAAATCTCCCCCTTTCTTCAAGATGAAGAGTGTGGAATCTATTGCACCACGAGTGAATTTGTTCGCCAATCGATGCATTGAAAGAGTCTCGTACCAGGCACGTGGAGCCTAATGCAGATCGTATAAAGCTTTGTCCAGCAAGTAAACTTTGTTCGACAAGTCTGGAGCATCAAAACCTGGCGGCTGGGAAACATACACAGTTTCTTTCAACTTCCCGTAATGAAATGCACTTTTGACGTCTAACTGATAGACTTTGATACGCATATGAGCTACAAAAGCTAGACACAGACGAATTGCTTCAAGCCAAGCTATAGGTGCATAAACCTCCGTGTAATCTATCCCTTCTTCCTGATTGAACCATTGCACCACCAAACGAGCTTTATTCCTGACGACTACGCCTTTATCGTCATTTTTACATTTAAAGATCCATTTAGTATTGATTGTGTGTTGGCCCTTAGGAAGATCTACTAGGTTCCAAACCTTCAGCTTGTCAAACTGAGCCAACTCTTCCTGCATCGCCTCACACCACGAGTTGTCTTTCAGCGCCATGTGGTAATATCTCGGCTCAATCTGCGAAATAAAACATTTGCGCATTCTTAAGCTGTAGATCTCTTGCTCTTTGGTTTCTATGTAGAAACATTGCATATCATTAAGACTACTGCTTCGAGTCAACATTCCTCCACGCGGATCTCCGATAACTTTGTCAAAAGGATGATTCCAAGATGTCCGAGTGACAGGAACGATTGGAACTTGCAAGTTAGTACCAAAATTTGACAGGACCTCCCCCTTAGCAGATGCACTACCCGATGCTTCAGTATTCCCAAAGGAAGTATCGGCATTTGTAGCTTGAGTAACTTCAATATCATCATCGGAATCGCTTGAATCTGCATTATTGTTGGTTTGAGTGGTAACGACATCATAAACATTTGACATGCTGGCAACATTAATTCCTGAATCACCATTTAAAGAGACATTTGTTGGAATGCTAGTACGCCAACCAGCATCCACTTCATCTTTATCGATTAGGTGTGTATACACCAATTCTGTCTCATCACCTATTAGATCAGGTAAAGCAAAAGAATCAAACAATTTGCCATACTCATAACCAGTTTTGGGACCAAACTCAGATGGTGGCGGATTGTAACTTAAATGAGTTATATCAAAGACCACTTCCACCATCAGTTTCTTGACATTGTATACTCGTTTGTTTGGAGAGCCTAGATCGTAACCTAGGAAGAAACCAATTTCTTCGACTTCTCAAAACTTCGGAGTATCCTTTGTTCGTCGGATAACACACTTAGTCCCAAAAGGCTGCAAACCTTGTAAATTTGGTTTCTCTTTCTCAAGAAGTTCATAACATGTTTTATCTTCCCGTTTTACTGTAAACACACGATTTAGCACATAGATGCAGTGTTTACAGCTTCGGCCCAAAAGAATACAGGCAATATGGATTCTAAGAGAACGGTTAGTGCAAGCTCGATAAGGGTCTATCATCCTTTCATCGACTCCGTTCTGTTGAGGAAAGTAAGGAGCGTTGAAGTGATGAAATTACCCATATCACGACATAACTCATCCATATATTGATTTTTAAATTTAGTGTCATTATCACTTCTTATTCGTTTGACGGGTAATGAGTAATTTTCCTCTAATATTTTGAATAAATCTTTTAAATTTCCGAAAGTTTGATCCTTAGATTTTAACCAAAATACCCACGAATATCGTGAAAAAACATCTGTAACAACGAACAGTATGACATAGCACCAATGTTGTTTGCACGAATCGGACCAAACAGATCTATGTGAAGCAGCTCTAGAGGCTATTGGATAGAGTTTATCCGTTTAGGCTTATGAGGTTTCCGTTTAATTTTTCCTTTGTCACAGAATTCACATTTACAATGCATATTAAAACTACGTAATGGAACACCCAACCCCAAGTTGTTCTTTATCAAGTGATTCTTTTTTCGTAGATGCACGTGGCCCATTCTTCTATGCCAAAGAAATGATTGATCTTTTGTTGCCCTTGAAAGTAGACACATTGCCAGACCAGAGGAGTTACAACTGGATGCATGTCTATCACATAAGTGTTGTTCACTCTTGGTGCTCTCATTACGATCCAATCTTCTGGAACTTCAAATCCCGCCTTAAGCACAAAACAAGCCTTATCCGTGAAATGCATTGTATACTGATTATCACAGATCTGAGATACTAACAACATTTTGTGCTTTAGTTCTTAAACATAGTTCACCTTGTGTAAGGTGATCTTGCCGTTTGATACAGAACCTTCACCCGTGATGTAGCCACCCTTTTCACCCGCAAAATTTACATAACCCCTCGAATAGATTTCACATTTGTTAACAATTCCTTATTTCCCGTCATGTGCCTGGAACAGCCAGTATCAATATACGAAATAAATATAGCCCTCTTCAGCTGTTCATGCATTACAAACAGGAAACTAATTAGAATGGGGGACCCAAGCCGTGATGGTCTTGGGTCGTCTAGATTCATCAATAAATGAAAATTCCTTAAAATAACCATCTCCATTGTTGTTTCTAACATTTCCACCTTGGAAATTGACTGTCTACCCATAAATCGAGGATTGTACGGAGCCTGAGGATGGTTATTATATATGGAATTCCTCCAAAATGATTACCCGAAGTTTTGATTGTACTGAGGTCTAAACTTCTATCAAACCTTGGTTGTTCGTTATTATGAAAGACATGTCGTTGTTGATATCCCAAATTTTGTCTTTGATCATGGAATCTGGTCGGTGACATGTTTTGGTTTTCAACATAATGGTTTTGAGCATGAGGTCGTACATAGTGATTGTAAGAACCTCCTAATTGATTATCTTGCTCTTGTGGTAGGAAAGTAACTTGAGTTGGTCGTCGAGCAGGATTTTTTTGGCGACCCTCGCGTTTTGCAGAAGAACTTTCCAAACCATGATCACTGCAATTATCCGAATGCTCGTTTTCCTGACCCTTTTCTTGTTGATTTTTAACCTTTGGTTTAACAACTGGTTTACTTACTTGTTTTTCAACCTTAGGTTTTTCTACCTTTTGAGTTTTACCACTTTTCTTATCATCCTTTCTCGGTTCATTTTGTTGTTTAGTGACAAAAGGTTTATCAAGATCAGGATAAACACAGCTTTTACCGTTGTCATTCGGACAATTTGTGGCTAAATGTCCTTTCAATCGATATTTATAGCATCGTCGTTTATCAACCTTTTCAAGCTTTTCTTGTTGCCAATCTTGACTACTAGAGGATGAGGATGCTTTAGTTGAGCTTTTGACACTTTGTTTTACAAAAAATGTAATTGAACTCTTTTTGATCTTTTCAAGTTCATTGTTAAAGGTTTCGCCTTTTACAAAATTCGTTTTCTTGATGTTTTTAGCATTCTTTTTACCCTTCTTGTTGGGCTTTGAATTTTGTTGAGCATTTTGAACTTGATTTAGAGCTGCTAGAATTTTTTCGTTAATTAAATCCTCAAGATTGTTCAAATTAACTTTGTTAGCTCTAGCATCACATGACCTTGTTTGTTCTAAATCTGAATAAGTTTCAGATTCAAACTCTTCCTCACTAATAGGATCTACAGTCAGAGGAGCAACAAGAACAAAGTTTGCAATTTCAGGATCGATTGTTAGTGTTGTTGTATAGTTGTTGTTAAAAGGTGGTGGAATCTTTCGGTAACCAACACCATACATCTCTTCTTCTGAGTCTTTGAGACATTGACTGTTTATGCAAAAACTCATCACTTCTGATGAATTCTCGAATTTTTCAAGTTTGCGTTGCAAATCTAAATCAAGTTATCTTTGTCTACAATTATCTCGTTCTTTTCTAAGATCGAATTTTGACAAGTTTCAAGTTCAGTTTTTAAATCTTCATTTTTTATGGTTGCTTGTGCTAAACGTCTTTTAAACTCGGAGATATCCTTTTTCAAGGCAATCACCCTACTTCTATGTTACTTGTCTGCACTAGAAGTGCAACAACTAACTCTCTAGATTTCTCCAGATCAGTAATCAAATTAATATTATGGAGAGCGTATATGTCACACTTAGTAACAAATTCAACGCATTATCAGCAAGTTTAGTTTGTACCTCGATGTTGGTCATGAAAGCTTGATCTGTGCTACCTACATTTCTTGCTTCCTGCTTTGCCATTTCTTCATCAGCAAAATGTTGCATTTCTTCATTCATGATCTTGAATTCAAACCGATCATTTTCTTCTTTCTTTTCTTCTTTCTTCCTACTTTCCTCTTCTTCATTCTCTTTTCTCAAGCATTCTTCAGCTTCATTGATGTTATCCATTTCCAGCTTCTCACTTAGAACTTCCACTACCACATTTAATTCTTCTACATAACCCCTCTACAACGATCTCTGCAATGAATGCTTGTGAAACGATAGCAGTAGCTGTATCATCCATAACAATATTGAAGGGGTTGAACAACCAATGCATTTTTTGGAGTAGGAGTAAAATTATCAGATGAAGTTGTTGTAGAAGTAACAAGAGTTGTATTTGATGAGCTGGAGTTTCATTGTTGGATCTTGATGAGCTTCCTTGACCATTGTCTTTCTTGTTTTGATTTGCAACATTCTCTTTCATAATAACCATAGATACCACAATTATAACATTTCACTTTGGTCATATCTACTCCCATACGAGTCTTTGTGTTACCGCCGATAAAACTCTTTCCAGTTTGTTGAAGAAATTTCTTAGCTCTTCGAACTAGCAATGTTATATTCATTGCAAATCCAACTCGTCCATTTCTTCTTGGCCAATCTGATCAAAATCTTCGTCTAGACTAGAAGGTTCAACAAGCTTTCCTATAGCAAAATTTTGTATGTAGTCATAAATGATGCAAAAAGACTCATGTTTTCTTCATTGAGTTTTATACATTTAGGATCAAGCTGAGGCACATTTATACTTTGTCTAGCATTAACATTCGAAGACGACGTTCCTTGAGAAGTATGAGTTCCACCCATAACACTTCCACTGTTACTACAAACAAAAGCACTTTGATTCATGTCTTCTCCTTGAGTGGTATTATCTGATAGAAAAGCGACACCCGCACTGCTTCCTTTTTCAGCTTGTTTAGCTCGGTAAAGTGTAAGGTCTTGAAGTTTTTCAAAATCAGAATCTTGATCTTCCATAGACCAAGCATAACCCTTAATCTTCTAAACTACCTGATCAAGCGTCAGCACATCATACGTTGGACTTTCTTTGATTAAAGCAGTAAACATATTCCACTGCTTTGGTAGACAATTTAAAAGTTTCTTGACCTTCTCAAATTTCGTGTATAAACCTATCTGACTTCTGTCCAAGATGATAAAATCTATTGACAAGATCATCTAATGATTCATTTTTCATAGCCTTAAACACAACAAATTGTGTTTTAAGACGTTCCAACTTTCTCTTCTTAAACAGATCTTTGCCTTCATACCTTTCACTTAAACTATCCCACATCTCTTTTGAGGAACTTTTATTGCCAAACGTGTGAAGGATCGATTGGGGTAAAGATGTTGTGATCAAAGACACCGCCTTTTATTCACATTCGTAATATTTTCTTTGATCATAAGTTAAGGCCAAATAACCTGCAATCATTATCATTTGAACCGGTCGTTCTCCATAACCCGTTCATGCAAAACCGCATCCTTAAGTCTTTGGCTATGATACCACTTGTAAGCCCACCTACGGACCTCGAACAACCATACAGAATCGCGAACACGAAACACCTAGTCACGCGGTGTGAGGAATCTACCACGTGATACAAACCGCTGCAAGGACACGATGTAGAAGGAGTAGAGAACGAGATGATGATCGACAATCTGTTAATCCATTGAGTATTCACAGATTACCAACACACATAAGAACACACGGTAGCTAGGGTTTCACACAGAGAGAAAACTTGCACAGAAAGATGAATCTCCAAAAGGTCGTGCCATTGAATTCATTCAGAAAGTATAAATACAATAAGATGTTCGGATATGAAAGTCCTTATAAGAACATGCCAAGGTCCAAATTGTAACAACATACAAATTTGGACATAACAAGACTACCAACAAACTCGATCATTCTACAAACTCTATCATTAAGTTCTACCATCATAACCAACAAATTCGGACTAGTTAGTCACATGATACCCGGATTTGTTTGTCAAAGACATAAACTTGATAGAATTTACACATTAAACCCTGAAGAATCTTAAAGTAGTAGCATCCAACATTTATCATCCAAAAGGTGCACTTACACAGCTATGGACAGATGTTGCAATCGACTGGAGTGTGTGGTTCATTTAAACTTTATGGTTTGAAAACATTTATTTAACTTGTGGTTTTAAGTTCATGTTGGTTTTTAACTTTATTTTCCATTGCAACATAAACTGTCTTGTGAACAAAATAAAACCTTATCGCTGATCATGTTTTTAGTGGAGTTTTCATAATTTGAATGGTTGGTTCAACATGATTAGTGGTTAGATCTTGGTCGGTCGCACGCGTCGCGGTGAAACCCGCATGTGGATTTTGAGGGTGTGATATATATATAGGGAGGCTTATCTTGTAAATGTTAAATATTGCGAGAACCGTCAGAACAAATGAAAAACCAATCAAAACCAATTTTTTTAATACAAAACTAATTATAATTAAAATACAACATGAAAAAATAATTACAATATCAAATAGTTCATTTCTCCTCTCAAAATCATTTTATTATATTTTTTACACATGTGTAAATTTTCTTTATTTACTAATTCACAGAAATTTAAATTTGTAAATTTAATTTCTAACATTATAAATAATAATAAGTCTAATTTTTTTAATTTTAATTGTTTTTTACTAAGTTCTCGTGGTTTTTCCATTCGTTCTCACAGTTCTTGCAATATTTAGCATTCTCATTTAAGCTTTCCATATATATATACACATATATATACACATACATACTATCTATCAATTATCTAGTACTGTATATATTGTATGTATGAGAGAGAATGTTGAAAATTAAGAGGTTCATGTGTTTATGCATTAGGTACAACAGATTTAAGCACTCAGCTTTAATAGTTTAACAAGTGCATATATTTATGCAATGTATAATCTTATGATGCACAAATGTTTATCCAATTTTGGGCCGTCAAATCATTCATTCAATTTTTTAATTTTCGCTCATGCTATACACCCATTACTAGATTCTTCTTTTCATTTGGAGGGAGAGAACAAGAAAAAAGAGAGAGGGCGAGAGAAATAGAGGGATATCCTGGTTCCATAGCTTTTTTTACGAAACCTAAGCCTTTTGTCTGAATTGCTACGTCGGCATCTAATCAGCCATAGTTACTGGTGAACTAGAAACAAGGAATATCAACATAGTTACTGGTGATCCATTTATTATGTTTTGATGATCCTTAATTCTTAACATTTGGTTTGGTTTTGATAACTTGCAGCCTACCTGAAGTGTGGAAACTTCAGTTTTGATCCTCTTGGCCTATGTATGTTATAAGGTGTGTTTTAGTAGTAGTTAATTTAATAATTTTTCGTACGATTAGGTGAGTTAACTAAATAATTTTGAATCACGTTTATCTAGTTTTAAATTTATAAGAAATGATTATTACTTAGACTAACTACACACAATAAGCAGGTAATGTTTGTGATAAAGCTTACGTAAGAACCAGGTATGGAACACAAAGACATAACTTTTACTACTCAACTTTTAATTACCAACTAGTTAATTAGTTATCTTTTGTTTGTTTGTTTTATTAAATTTTGTCACACCCCGACCCGCAGCGGATTGGTACAGAGCGGACTAATTGCCATAGCTCATGACACAATTAGTGTTACAATATTTATAGCACATCCAAATTAAATTGTCACATAACATATAGAAATCATAGAAGGTTCATACAATGTTCAAAACCAAAAATAACATTAGTTTTTCCCAATTTATTTCCTAAGTTCCAAGCTACGTGACCTCTTCACTCAATCATCAACCTTGATTACCTGCATCATGTTAAGAAAATATATTTTAAGTTAACAAACGTGTTGGTGAGTAATTTCCTCATTTTATTGAAAAACATTTTTATATTTAAATTTTAAAATAAATAATTTTAAGATGCATTTCAAGGTTAGAATGGTAATTGTCTCATAATGTTAACTTAGGCAATAATCACATAAACACCAAACAAGAACACACAACCATTTAACAACACATAACAAAATAAAATAATAGATTCATGACAATAGCGTTCATTAGTCTCAAGCCTCGAATAGGATGTCTAATATTGTTGGCGATACTAGGCTACAACCCATGGTCATGGGGAACCTAGTTAGCTGTGGATATACATGACACAATAGCATGCAATAGACTTGGCAACACATAGCATATAGAATGATGGAAAAACATATATAGGCATAACACTTGAACTTAGCATGTTCGTGAATTAAAAGTGTATAACATGATGCACCCCTAAGTTTGTAAAAATTAAAAAGAAGAAATGGAAGAGATTACTCACGGGTTGTGTTCCGTTTATTTCCTTGAATCGACCGTACGGATTTGAAGAAAACTTCACGAAAGATAATATCCTAGTGTATATCGTTTATATAAAATACTAATAAATTACATAGTAAAATTGATATGCAAAAATAAATGAGTAAATTGCACAAAACATCCTTTATGTTTCCTTAAACTTGCAGGTTCCAGTCTTAATATTTAAAATACTAAAAACAGCCTTTATGTTTATTTTTGTTGCGGGTTCAATCCTTTACAGCTAACCACGTTATTTTCTTCAGTTAAGTTCCCTCACATGCATAACATGTGAGGGTATATTCGTCATTTTGGTTGATCTTCCACCCACTTCAATTATAAAAAAAGAATATTTAAGTTTTAACCTAGTTTAAACAAAGTTTGGTAAAACGTACGCGACTACAGAGGAGCACGATTACCCGTTTGATAGTGTTTAAGTTTAACTTCGGCGTCCTAAGCGTCACCAGTTGCTGGATCCGACTACTGAACACGGTGTTACGAAGTTCTCTGATTTGACGGCATCGGAGTTCCGTGAGAGGTATCTAGGGTTGAAGAGTCGTTTGTCGTTTCCGTCTGATGCGAATAAGGCGCCGATTCTTCCAACTGATAATAATCCTGAAGAGTTTGATTGGCATGATCAAAATCTGTGTTAATCTTTACAGCTTAGTGGGCTAGCTTAACAAGATTCCTATCTTAATTCCGGGTTCGACGGAATCCGGCGAAGTCGTCGGAGAAGACAGGAAAAGAGGGTGTTTGGTTTTTAAAAGTTTGGTTTTATTGCACATTAGTCCCTGCGGTTAGAATTTTTTTAAAATAGGTTAAACCTTAAATATTCTTTTTTCTTATAATTGACGTGGGTGGAAGATCAACCAAAATGGCGAATATACCCTCACATGTTATGCATGTGAGGGAACTTAACTGAAGAGAATAACGTGGTTAGCTGTAAATGATTGAACCCGCAACAAAAATAAACTTAAAGGCTGTTTTTAGCAACTTTTAAACATTAAGGCTGGAACCTGCAAGTTTGAGGAAACATAAAGGATGTTTTGTGCAATTTACTCAAAATAAATCTAGGATTTAGTTGGGTAATGAAATATTATCACCCCAAGATAAATCTTAGGTTGTTATCTATAAATTAGACTAATTAATATTTCTACCAACTAAGCCTAAATTTTATTAAGTATGAAACTTAATCGTTATATAAGATTTTTAGGATCCACAATATCAATTCCAAGAAAATTAAATAAAATTACATCAAGATGCTTTACCAAGTTCCAATAATCAAACTTTGCATTTCATTCATTTTAACAACTTTATTTGATAGCCCCATAAATATATATATATATATATATATATATATATATATATATATATATAACTCTAGGTTTTATGATCTATTCTTTTTAACAATTTAACTGTTTAACTAAACACTTAAACTTTAGATTTTATGATTAATACACAATCACGATCATTTCTATGTTCAAAATTTATATCGAAACTCTTAAAATAACAAGATCATAAACATGAGTTTTGGCAATTTTTATACTATGAAATTTTCCAAAAAATATATCCTAAAAATTCATTAGTAAATCCAAACGATATCCAAAAATTCTAAAAATTTATACAAACTATCCTAACATGATCCTAATCAATACCACATGTTCAATTTTGTCCAAAAAGTATCCTAAATCAAAAAGCCCCAAATTTAGAAAACTAAGAACCTAGTTTTCTACAATTTCAATTCGAATAGATAATACCATCTGCCACATAAATTGATAAAGGGGTTTTGTAGAGCTTGTAAAAATAATAAAGTTAGCCTTTGACAAATTAATGCACGGATGAATGAGATTTGACAAATTGAAGTTACGAGCCCTAATTACGTTCTTGATCCAAATTCACAAGCTTAGATGCTCATCAACGATTTTTGGGAGTGGGTAAAGATAAAGTGAGTTTCAAGAAATCAAATATCATCAAAATAGCAACTTAAAAAGGTCGAATTATAGGAAAGACGTTTTTTGTTAATGCTATGTTTTTTTAAAGATGCTAAATGAAGACTTTAGGGAATTTAATTGTGCTAATTAGCGTATAATGACCAAACTAAAGGCTTGTTTCAGCTTCCTAACCTTCCCATGTCGATTGATCTTCAACAGGTTCATCAAAACGTCAATCAAAGATAGAGTTTTGGTTTGGGTTTGCGCTGAAACACGCTTTAGCAAAGATGGTGACAAGATTCACGTCTTCAGGTTTTTGTTAAGAACACAAACAACCAAGATTGGTTATAAATTTTGTTGAAGTGCAGCTGGTTTGGTAAGCGCGTGTATTTTAGTGTTGGCCCAGGTTCTGTAACACTTCGAATTTTGTACTTTCATTATTTAGAAAGTGTAATCGTATTTCTATTTATGGAAACTTGTATTCGTATCATGTTCATATTCCATTTCCTATATTTTAATCTATGGCCTTGATAATAATGGAATTCAATTTTATACATAAACATGCTAAGTACTAGAAAAAGGTGATACAAACTTGAATACACACTCATACATGAAAACTGATAATTGAACAACTTGAAATTGATATTTATACATGCATTACACTTATATGTTATTAAAATATGCTTGAAATACTTAAGACCGGCTAAAACGTGAGAAAACGACGCAATATAACCCAAACTACCCACTATGCAGATGTAACTTACCTTTGCAGGAACTTACCTTCGCACGAAGGACTTACCTTCGCACGAACATGTCACCTCTATACGAACCACTCACCCACACAAACGGAGTTGGCGACGGGATTTCAGGTAGAAAACGCAAACAACCGCGTTTTACCTACTTTTTCACTTTTTTTACAATGTCGAGTCACTTCCTACTTCATTTATAACATTAAACCTAATCCAATCTTATAAATAGGAGCCTCCATACACTCCAAAACACTTTCCAATCACTTAAATCACTCTTAAATCTTCTTGTTTACTCTCTAATTTACAAGACTTGGCATAAAGTTGCAATCATTCTAAGTGAGTTTTAGCTCACTTTTCGTCTTATTTCCTTATGTTTTTTTCTTTCATTCTACTTGGATAACCTCTAGGAAGGTTTTCACAAGTTTGTCATGGCAAACTAAGGTGAAACCTCACAACATTTAAGGTCTAAAGTAGAGCTAAAATTCTGCTTTCTTTTATACTTTTGTAACTTGCATTTCTTGATTAAAACTTGGTTAAATCTTGTACCCACCAAGCTCCCAACTAAGTTCATAGTTGTGGGTTTGTTTAGTGGTTGATTTCCACCAAGAAACAAGCTTAAATCTTTTTTTAAATTCTGCCCAAATTGTTCTAAGTGATGAAACCATCCAAGCTCCCAACCTTCAATGTTGGAAGACTTGTGCATGTGTAAGTGTGAACCATGGAAGCCTTGGCTCTCCGAACTTGTTCGATTACTTCACTTGTTCTAGTGGCAAGAATGCCAGGTAGTTTCCTAGATCTAAAGTAGCACAACCCCGCCGCATCTCCAACATTTTCCATGATGGGTTTGAAACACCCGGATTGTTCTTACTTGACTACTTGATGAATTAGTTAGATTTTATAATGTTCAACATTCTTCACCATATGTGAGGATTGTTCCCGATAAAAATGTCATCCCACCTGACCAAACTCCACCCATTAACTCATCAACCAGCTTCCTTCTTCCAAACCAACCTTTACATTATAAGTCGTCTTAGCCACAACAGTTCTCTTTAAAAGCTTCAGTGTTTGATCAAGGAGAAACCTCAAGGGAATTTGGGGACGGATATGATGAGTATGAGATTTATGGGGGCAATCAATATGATAGGCAGGTCATGAATACGGGAATTTTTGAAAGGTATAACACGGGATATGGAGTTTTAGAAAGAGGGAACCTGGGTACGTCTAGGTATCAACAGCATGTTCAACAAACTGATCTAATTAACCAACAACTGGTTAATGGAACACCCATAAACATTCTGATACCACCATCGGTGCATCAAATGCTGGTTCAACAAAGGCCACTTCTGAGAAACCTAATTCCACCGGTCAACCAACCCGAAGGCATTCCTAGAAGATACGATCGAGGGCCAGTGCAGGGAATTGAGAGTCACTTTAAACATGTCATTGCTAACAACCCCTCACCGGTAGTGATACCTCAACTACGTGGTCAATCATTTGAGGGTAAGAGCACAATCGATTCAAAGTTTGCCTAAGTATCACGAGTTAGCCACTAAACAACCATATCTGCATATAACTGCTTATGATGCTCGTTGCAATACCATCGGGTCAAGGTTTTTCACCCGATGACGTAAAGTTGGCACTTTCCAATTCAGCCTAGAATACAAGGCACAACTGTGGTTTCATTCCTTGACTTCGGCTCTTATCTTCACATGGCCCGACATGCATCAGTTGTTTCTGGATGAGTTTTAAACTCCTCAAAGGACCAGTGATGCTCAGAGGGATATCCAAAATTTCCAACAACAATCTGGTGAGTTGTTTCATGATGCGTTCAATCGATTCAAGATGTTGAAGAATTTCCCATATCATAGAGTACAAGTGTGGAAATTACATAACGTGTTTCATGAGGGGCTAACACCAGAGGATGCATGGGACCTAGGTTTGACATCAAATGGTACCTTTGGTACAAATTACGAGCATGTGGATTGGGATTATTTAGAGAAAATGGCAAGTACTTCAAAGAGAAAGGCTCAATCATCGAGAAGAGGTCAGCATATAGTCGTCAGGGCGGTAGAGAATACACCTGAGGTCGGGGGACAGTGGCCAATCTGTGGACATTATGGAGATTTGGGCCATATTGTGGATTAATGCCCTAGTATTGTTGGTGGGTTTGAAGATGTGAACTTTGTTCAAGGTAGTGTGGGTGGTGGTAGGAAATTCAATATGAATTCTAATACTTACCACCCGGGGATTAGAAATTATCTGAATTTTGGTTATGGGAATACAAATAATCAGCTTAACCCGGGATTTCAAGATAATAATCAAATGGGTGGGCAAAGAAACTTCGGTCAATCCCATTACCAAAACAATAATCAAGGAGGGTCATCTGGATTCTCTAGTGCCACGGGGGGTAATGAGATGATGGAGATGCCGAAGGCAATGCAGAAAGAGATGCAGAGGTGAAATAAATTGGATGATGCAAGGGCCCAAAAGGATGACATTCGTGATAAGGCCATCCAATCACTAACAACACAGATGGGACAATTAGTAATGAGGTAGCTAATCTGAAGCAGTATAACGGGAAGTTACCAAGTGATACTCAGACCAACCCCAAGAATGCAAAGGACATACCAATCAGCGGGGTAAGTGTCGTTCCAAATAATAAATATGATTATAATTGTTTAACTGGTTCTCATGTGATTGCAGGTATACGTGAAGCGAATGAGGAAGGAAAGGGAAGTGATTTAGGGGAGCCGGTCATCCGGATCCGAGTTTAGAAGTTCAAGATCCACAGAGCGTTGTTGGATTATGGAGCGGGGATTTGTGTCCTCCCAGGTAGCCTGTATGACTAGTATGACTTTGGTCCTCTACACGCGGTTGATAGCATGGCGATGTTTGCATATGCGAGTTGGAAGCAACCCCGGGGGGTTGTGAAAGACGTGGCGATCCAACTAGGCAAATTTTATTACTCGGTGGACATTATGGTGTTGGATTACACGCCGTCGAGGACATACGAGCAGCCGTAGGTAGTGCTGGGCCGGCCATTCTTGCATACAAAAAATGCCCAAATCGACTGAAGGCAGGGATCACTATGAATTACAAGGATCGTAAGCTGTACTTTAATGTTTTTTTACAAAATCCATTACTTACGATGTTATTGATAAGTTATGTTATACAGTTGCTACTAATGAATATGTTTCACGTGTAAGCAAGAACATGAGAGATGAGAATGGTATTGAGTGTTACAGGTCTGAGTTAAAGAATAGTGGAGACCAAATGAGAAGAGCGAATGAGAAGGCTAGTGGATGAAGGAAAACTACCCGACGGTGGGATTGAATGGGGCAATGAAGCTAAATTTGACCCCAATTGGCGTGAAGCTGCGAACTTCCCAAGCAACTGGATGGAAGAGTATGTAGAGAAGTGGGGAGGCAAATAGTCATTTGAACCTCCTTGAGTTCATCAGGTACGGTCTAGCTAAAGTCCTTTAAAATTAGCGCTCTCGAAAGGCAGCCCGAGGATGTAGAGTATTGTATCAGTTGTTTGTTTTGGTGTGTGTTGCATGTGTTCTTACAGGTTACTACATTGGAATCTCTACGGATGCAAGCGTTCAAGTGTGGGGATGTTTGGCAACATCCCTAGTGAGATATGATCAGAACCCTTGAGATGATTATGTTCCTGTAGATCACAGCAGCTGCATTACCATTGACACCCATTGATTTACTGATCAGGTCCAGATGTCTCTCTATCTTGCATTTTATTTTTATTTGTGTATTTTGGTGGTGTGAAATCTTGTGTTTGGGAATGGTTATGTGCTTTATGGTTGGATTGGGTTATTAGTCGCTTGTTGAGGTGTTGAGTAGATCTTGGGTTAGCTTTATGAATTACACCATACATTGGGGACAATGTTTCCCAAGTGTGAGGATGTGGTAACCCAAGAAGGATTAGTGATTGAAAATGCTTGAAGGGTTGAAAGCATTTGAAAAAGTGGAAAAATGAAAATTTTGAAAATTTTTTGAATTTTTTGTCTCAAGTATGCTTAAATAACATGAAAACCAAAATTTTCAATCGCTAATGGGTTCTTACCGGTAGTAAACTAACTTAGATCCCTAGTCATGTTGTCCCTTTAAGTTTCATGAGAGTATATCTGACAGGTACTTTAGAAAAGAATTGGAAAGAGATGCCTAACTAGGGGTAACATGCTTTAAGAATTACACATGCTACATGTCGGTAACCTTTATTCCTTTTGTTCTATGAGATGTATGTGCCTACTAGATTGTTAGTTTGAATTGCAATAAATGTTCATCTATTGAGAGTGGGACATATGTTGCTCTGTTTTAGAACTTGTGTGGTTTGATATATGTTGCCACTGTGGATTTAGTATATGCACATAGATAATAAAGGCAGTAGGATCCATTCATTGTTATATCTTTTGATTGTTTATCCATACCACCTTAGTAATCCATGTTGAGCTTTATACCTTTCGTCTGTTACACCTCCTGTGACCCTTTGATTACCAACCATAAATGACAAGTGTGTTTAGATATTTGTTAATTAAAAAAACAGAAAATGCCGTCAAATATATGGGTCAATTGGCCAACATAGGTGGCTGAGAAAAAACATGTTAGTATTATCTTGTTTAATGTGTAAAAAGTGTCATGGTTTGGTTTGGTTTGTTTCTTGTTAGCCACCTACATAAAAAACAAAAAAAAATCCTTACCTTTACCCAAACCCAAAACCCAAAAGTTCTTTTGATATGTGTTATATTATTTGATACAGTGGAGGTGTGATTGTCATACAAGCTTATGAGTACACAGTTTTATTCTGGTTTTGAGTGATATATACACTAGCACATTACACGCTAGTCCAGATATAGCCGAAAGGAGAGTCTATTGTGAGGGGCGTGTGGCATGTGTGTAGTATCATAAGCATGTTAGTTTTAGTTAGGCAAGGCTTGAGTTGTTTTAAATGTGTATCACCTACTTGTTAGATTGTCAACCTCGATTGTGTTAGTCTATGCGCCGGGTATGAATTGAGACCTTAAATTATTAAACCGGTAAGGGATTCGAAAGTGATTTGTTAATACGGTGATTAATGTTTGTGATGGTTGCTTGAGGACAAGCAAGGTTAAGTGTGGGAATGTGATGGAGAGGGAAAAACCCGAGTATTAATGTGTTTATCTTTTGGGTTTTTATTGCGTTTTAGGTGATTATATGTTTTGAATGTGATAACTACAAGAGATTGTGGTTTTGTAGGTTAATCGCTAAAACTGGTGGAGTTAAAGTGCTTAGAGATGAAATGGAGCACCCGAGGATGATAAACAAGGCAAAAGATAGTGTTCGGGCTTGAGTTAGCTTCAAGGATAGCTTAAAGTTCGGGGACCTCTTGGTCATTGTGTGAAAGTTAAAATGGAAGAAGGGAAGTGTTGGAGAAACCCGCTGTAGGTTATGGTCAGTTTGCCGTAGGTTACGTTGGTTAAACAAAAAGAACCAGCAAGTGCTAGCCGTAACCTATGGTCAATCAGCCGTAGGTTACTATAGGGCCTAGACTTAAACGCGTGTTTGACTTTTAGGACGTATAAAAGCTATTTTTCAAACCCTAACACATCATTCAAGCCCTAGGAAGAATTTGTATGATCAAGGAGCACTTTTGGCACAATTCTTCACCATCTCATCATCATCGTTTTCACCGAATCAAAGATCAAGAAGATGAATTCAACCATGAATCAAGCTTTTGAAGATCTATTCACCGAGATGAGCGGCTAATTCCTTTGTGGTTTCCTCCGGGTGGAGGATTCTTGTAAGTGGGTATATTTTTATGCATTTTCCTTGTTTATGAACTTGGTAATCACTAAGACATTTCGATGCTTTTACCTTTCGATTTTTTTGTAAACGATTGATTTTATTTAAACCTTATTTCTAATTCATTCAATTCCCAAGAGTTCTAGTAATTGGGATATATTTGATAGTGGTTAGGATTGGTAAATGCTATTGATGTTCATATGATAACCTTCCATTGTTTTGCAATCGAAGTACTTTGTCTTTGAATAATCACAACTTGTTAACTGAATTACATAATCATGTCTATGTGATTGTTGCAAGTAAACACATAATTGAAATTCACTTTGAATCTAAATTTGGAGGAACCATTGTTTCTCTTATTGATACAACCCAGTATTAGTTAGTTTTAACTTAGTTCAAAACACCCAAACAATCAATATTACATTTTTGCAATTAGATTCTTAATACTTAATCAACAAACACTTTCCATCATACTCCTCTGGATTCGATACCCTACTTACTCTAGCTATCTAGTTTATTTAGGTTTTTGTATGATACTCACAACAGTCATCAGAACTCGAAAGTGAAATGAAGACCAAGCATCTACATCTTTTCGTTGAGTCTTCATCTTGAATAAATTTCGGGATGAAATTTCCTAAAGTAGGGGACAGTGTAACGCTTCGCATTTTGTACTTTCGTTATTTAGAAAATGTAATCGTATTTCTATTTATGGAAACTTATATTCGTATCATGTTCGTATTTCATTTCCTATCTTGTAATCCGAGGCCTTGATCATAATGGAATTCCATATTATACATAAACATGCTACGTACTTGAAACATGTGATACAAACTTGAATACATGCTCATACACGAAAACCGATACTTGAAATACTTGAAATTGATATTTATACATGCATTACACTTATATGTTACTCAAGTATTCTTGAAATACTTAAAACCGGCTAAAACGCGAGAAAATGACGCAATATAACCCAAACTACCCTACTCGTGCGGACGTAACTTACCTTTGCACAAACTTACTTTTGTACGACCTTACCATCGCACGGAGGACTTACCTTCGCACGAAGGACTTACCTTCACACAAACATGTCACCTTCGTACGAACCACTCATCCGCACAAACAGAGCCAGCGACGGTATTTATGAAAGAAAACGCAAACAGCCGCGTTTTACCTACTTTTTCACCTTTTTACAACACCCAATCACTTCCTACTTCATTTAGTACTAATGTTGGAAAAAAGTTTCTTTGTATACTTTTGATTTTCATGATTAAAAAAGCTTAAATGTACAAAAGGAACAAATTAACGATAAAATCCAGCATAAGTACAGAAGACGGGAAGATAACACATTGTACCAACCCTCCAAGCTTCACCCCAAGACCAAAAACAACGAATCAGAAGTCTGGCACGGGGTCGTGCCTTGTCGGCATGGGGTCGTGCCCCTTCAAGATTCCAGATCAGAAGAAGACAGATAGAAGCAGACAAGAGACACTGGGCCTTGTCCCTTAGGACACGGGTCGTGCTCAACTTCCATATTTGCATATCTAGGATAGTACAACAAGTACAATGGCCACAGGGCCGTGTAGCAGACTGTCTGACATGCGTATTCACTTGAGGTAGATAGCATCAAATCGGGGAAGTAAGAATGACTTGAGCCCCTTATAAATAAACTACTATTAAAACTTTAAACCGGCCTTGCGGGACTGTATCCCTGCTGACTCAGACCAATATGGCCGAGGGTAGCATTACCTCCAAAAAAGGGACATTCCACATTTTTCATTAACAACTCACATAATTATCTTTCAAATTCCGGCTTTGCGGGACTGTATCCCTGCTGACTCAGACCAATATGGCTGAGTGTATTGTTACCTCCAAAAGAGGGATATGCCACTTTAATCAAGATAATCTCTTAAAAACCCAAAGTACGGAAATCATCAAAGAATACATAAAAGATGAGTCGGAACCAAGTGATTCTCTCTTGTTTATTTGCTTCTCTTATTATATTATGCTTATTTTACTTTACTTTTTAAAACATTTTCTCCAAGTTTGGGTCGATTAGACGTAGACGATAATGCGGTACTAAAAGCTCTTGTTTCCTTGGACGACCTCGTTATCTTAGCAACACTATACTACGCCAACGATGGGTGCACTTGCCCTAACGTGTTGTAGAGAGTGATAGTGTTATATCATGTTTTATAAATATAAAGCTTGCATAAACGAGTGATAAGTAACTAAAATATATTTAAAAAATATACCCACGCTCGCACACGTCAAGTTTTTGGCGTTGTTGCCAGGGACACAAGGATTTTAAGAAAGCTTAAAATCAACGACCTAAGCATTTTCTTTAGTTTTTCTATTCGTTTATTCTAAAAATTTCAGTTACACTAGCTTAACACGGCGTCGTGTTGCACTAACACAGACCATGTCCAATCTGTAGTAACTAAAAAACAAACAAAACTTTTTCTCAGAAGGTTGTGATCTTCTGGGTACTATCCAAGTAATGGATTATTACATAGGAGATCACTAAAACTACGATGATGGTGATTTTGAAGAACCATATTGTACCATATGCGGGGAATCACATACGATGCAAAATTATTACCTTTTCGACCATCAACCTCATACATTCGGGTGACTCTTGTTCAAAACCCGGCTAGGGCACCCCCAACCTTTTTATTTTATAATCATTCCATATTAAATGTTAACATATATACAACCCAACCCAGTTTTATAACAGTTTAGGGTTGTGGCCCAGGTGGTTGATGTGGTGGTTTGCAACCCGGTCTACACGGGTTCAATACCCGGCTGGACCATTGTTTTTATTCCCTCGAATACATAACTTTCGCATAATGACCCTAAGTCCCCCGCACTTTATGAATTTGAAGCATTGATGAAACAAACCCCCCATAAATGGTTACTAGTTAGTTATATTACAAATATATTACTTAACTTGGTTACAACGTAGTTACGGATTTCTTTTATAAAATTTAACAGAACTAACTTACGTTAGTATATATATATATATATATATATATATATATATATATATATATATATATAATATATATATATATATATATATTACATTATTTCATAACCAACCTTAAAACAAAAGTGGAGCTAAAAAATCGTATTTATTCGCATAACTCGGATCTGATTTGCAATACAAGTCGGGTTTCCAGGATCCGGTTTTTGATGGATGTTACATATTTAAAACCAAAAAAGAAATGCAAGTAATAGAAATCAGTGAAGAATATCAAGATCAAAATAAGTATTGATTTTGGTTCTCGACTCAACTTAGAATGAATGATAGTTACGTTATCGGTAAGCGGTGTGGTGAACTTAATTAAAAAGAAAAAGACCCAATTAAAGGCTTTTCATTAGATTTACATATTACACGTTAGGTTAGATATTAAACTGAAAGGAGTGAAAATTTATAAGGGGTGTGTTGCATGAAAATAAAAGCTAGAAGCATGTTGGGTTTAGTTATGCAAATTCTATTTTTAAATGTACATCACTTTTACTTGCTGAATTAACACATCTCGTGCAAATTAGGGATGAGCAAATGAAGAAAATCAGATCGAACCGGGTTAAACCCGACCCGAGAACCAATACCATTTGAAATTTTTAACCAAAGACCGGACCTACTTATTCATTTCAGGTATCTCTTGGTTTGAGTTTCGGTTAGGTTTTCTAACGAGTTAAGGACTATACCGATAAAATGATGAAGATGATATAAGAGCTATTGGACCAAACCACCAGATAAGTTGTTAGCGACGGTGATACGGTGTGAACAAAGCAATGACTGCGATTAATCATGATACTGAGTGACCAAGATTGGAGAGTACAATAAAGATTTAACAGATGATTGAGTTTCAGTGACTTCACGGGGTGCAAGTCTTAGCATGGTTTAATAAAGAAACCTTGTTCTTTTTGTTTACTCATAAAACACCATGATAAGACCTTTGTTTAGCACCCATGATTCCACAAGGGTCTAACTAGTGTACATACTCCCATTGGCTGCTTCATCTTTTTATCTTTTATCTGGTTAGTTCTTTTTTGTGTATATTTATTTATGGTTTTGATAAGAAACAATGCATATATATATATATATATATATATATATATATATATATATATATATATATGTATATGTATAGGATTGAAAAATGAAATAGGTGATGAGGACATATGATTTGCTTCAATGGAAAAATAGACAAATAATTATTATAATGAAGTAAGTAATTAGTAGCTTTATCGAAACTCAGAAGTGCAGACTAGTGACTCGATTTTCAAAAATACATTAAACCCATTTCATATTGTTTCACGTCCGGCTTCAAAGACTTATTTTTGTCATTTCAGGTTACTCGAGTTTAGTCGGGTTTTCATCACCGACCCGGCCCGAAAATTGATAACTATTAATCTGTGGACCGAAACTCAATTAGATAAAGGTATTCTTGGGTTTCGTGAGTTAGTTTGGGTCGGTTTTTCGGGTTTTTTGATCTAAACCCGAATCTCGCTCACCCTTAGTGCAAATCCGTGAATGCGGTATGCCTTTGTAAAGGTAAGGTAGGTTGTTGGAGTATTTGTTTTGTTTGCCATAATGTGTCAAACGAATTTGCTTGAGACCAAGCAAAGGTCAAGTGTTGAGATGTGATGGATGGGTAACGGAATGTAAATTCTGGAGTTTAAATGTTAAATTTTATGAGATATATGTGTTTTGATACTTGGAATTATGTGAGTTTGAGGTGTTGGTGTCTATTTTAGGTTTACCAAGTTAACTAGGAAGGTCAAAGGTTGGAGTTTGGAATGTACAAGACACCAACACCTCGTAGTCACATAATTCCAAGTTAGCATTCCAAACTCCAACATTTCTATTTGAACCCAAATTTTATCAGATATATGTGTTTATCTACTTGGAATTATGTGACACGTAGCTTACGATGATCCAATACAATTCTCACAGTGTAACCTATGCCCCGAGGTTACGGGAAACTCATCAAAAGCCCCAAAAATTAGATATCTTTATTCATTCTAATTGTTTTGGAGAGCTAGGAGGCAATTTCGAGAGAAACTATTGAGTTTTTCGAAGATTGCAAGCCATATAATCACCGTGCCATCGTATAACATTCAATCTACATCACATTTTGAAGATCGAATCACAAACACACATGGCTAATCTTTGGTTGGTTCCCTCCGGATAGAGGATTCTTGTAAGTAGACAGTTTTATTTGTATTTAGGACACACAGTCTAAATATTCGATGCTTGTTGCTATTTTGTTTGAATGATTGATAGTGAACGCTTAAACTTTATTTGAAACCCAGTTCTTTATTTTTCAACTCCCTAGAGTTCTAGTAATTTCTATGCAATTCAATAGTTACTAAAGAATCAATTAAACAATAACATTTTCCAATGCACTTCTCGTGGCTCAACACCCGACTTTCTCTATCTAATAAGATATTGAGTTTTACTCGTATTTTAGACTGACCCTTCGACCTCGGTCATGCTTTTCACATTGTACAATTTTGTATAGTTTTATATGTACTTGTTAGCAGCGAACACATTCTCATGGTACATTTAATGTAGTAATCAAGGTTGCTTTGCCGCAAATAACTCCCAGATTTTATAGTTTGTTACTAATATTTTTTTGATTTTTCAGATAAAAAAAACTCAACTTGGCGAAAGGCACGCATATTTGGTCCAAGCTTCAATGAAAGGTGTATACTAACTTTTAGTTAATATGGTTTCTTAACATTTATAAACGAAAAGCAAAGCCATAGGTTACAACTTTTTTTGTATAATGTAGGATAAATTCATACGAAGCAATAATGAAACTTCAATAATATTTCAAAGAATCGGCCTAAGTCTTAGATCTACTTATGAATGAAGGTTAAATGTCTAAATAAAATGTCGTCCGTATAGCTTTTCAGGCTACTTTAACAGAAGAAACAAAATCAATTATAGATTGCAAAATAAATGTAGGCCCGACACAACATGCGGATACGATGTCTAGTTATTTTAATAATAACTATATTTAAAATAAATTGTTTAGAAATGTATATTTGATTGTTCTCAATAATTCAAGATCAGTGGTCCAGTGGGTTCACCCCTCACCACTAGGTCACTCCTAAATGGGATCTATTGAGAACTGAAAAAATACTAAGTCAACACAAGGTTGAGTTTAGTTACTTTGTCTCGTAAATAATGGTCAATCTCTATTCTTTTTTCGCTAAACAGCTTTGGCTATATTCTATTGATCCTGCAAAACGAAACATCGGTGAACTCGTTACAAGGAGGAAAGGTTGGGAGTTCTCTTTGTAACCAGTCTCTGATGTGAGAATAAGTATTCGCTTTGAGGAAATAAGTGTTGTATAGAGTGAAAGAAGCGATGATTGAACCTCATTGTGAAGTTCTCTATTTATAGCCGAAAGTTTGTGAAAGAGGGAGAGGCCAGTTGGTCGTTCACCAAAGGTCAAATCGTGGGGAATATCCATGTTGTCCCCTTTGACATGAAAGGACCGTTAATCTGTACTAGGGTTGACTTGAAACAATGTCATTCATTCCACCTCAGCGTTCCCTAATACTTCTTGCCAGGTTGTCTATGGCTGTCCTTTTGAAGATTCTGTGACAGGATCTAACATCCAATGACGCTAGTGTTCTCCCTGTCATCATCAGTGGTGTTCCAGGTTTGTCTATCGACCTTCTAGATCGTATTTAGACAACAAAGCATCTAGAGTGGTAAAGTCTTAGAGTATGCGCACGCTATTTAAGAACATACCCCTTCAATAACAAAGCTAACAATTTCAAACATGATTTAATTAAGTTTATCAACTTTCAATGCTTACAAATCATCATATCACAAGTTCACGACCCTAGTTTTCATTGTTTTTTCACACCATGATAATCATTAAAATTCAAACGGTAAGAAAAGACAATAACACTCGCAAATTTCAAATGCATAGGCTCTACCAACTCGTTAAGCAATCATTCGAAACTTTACGGCGCTCATTTGGAAAGGAATTGTTGGCCAACCATCGACTCTTGATCTCCTCTCCATTGGAACAGCGTTTTGCGCATCGAATCGTCTCTAGAGTCAAATTCACATTTGTTTTCACTTCCACTGCTTTCAATTTCCGGACATTGTTAATATAAAAATATCAAACCCAGTACAAATTATAAACTATTTACCAAGTTTTATATAGAGTAATCTAATTTTTAATGATAAACTAAATCTTTAAATAAAAATAATTTACATGAATTATTAATTTCTTTATAATTTATAATGTTCGAGTACTCCACGAGTACTCGCAACTTCCGGGACAGCTAATCTGTGAACTCTTAGCGACTTCTACAACATTCATACTTTCTGTCACACCCCGATCCGCAGCGGAATAAGAGTCGGGGCATAATTGGGTTATCACCAAAGCTCATGATGTTTACTAAAATGTTTCATATTTATTAAATTCAAATTACAACTTCAATATTCCAAACAAGTCCATACAATTACAAGGAAAAAGTAACTAAATAAACAATCCAAAGCCTAAACTGATTTATTCTTCTAGGCCGTCCTATATGTTTCTTACTGCAACTGGATCACCTGTATCATGTGTAAAAATGGGGGTGTTGGGGTCAACAAAAGTTGGCGAGTGAACCTTGTAAGAAAACATTTGTTATTGATTTCTTGTTGTATTTAATATGGAAAAATTGTGCAATAATCATATGTGAGCAAACGTAAATAAACAAACAATAACAAACCACCTTGCATGAGTATATGACATGAATGATAATGTATATGTTGGCAACGTCACGTTCCGCTCATAGGTAATGGGGAACGGACGAGCCTATGATGATGTATGTGCGATCAAGGCTCAATCAAACGGAGCCGATCGTATGTTGGCAACGCCACGTTCCGCTCATAGGTAATGGGGAATGGTTCCGCTCATAGGTAATGGGGAACAGACGAGCCTATGATGATGTATGTACCGAAAATGATAAATGTAATCTAAACATTAACCACAAAAACAATTGATACATATTGGATACACATTTGATCATGGATATGATGGATGCACAAGTGTTTAAATGTAATAAATAATAAGTGACACATGATACACCCCAAAATGTGATTAAAACGGGGAATTTGTAGAGATTCACTCACATTGGGTTCGTTCGTTTGATGATGTTGAATGCGCACGAGTTTGGAGATTTGATCGACGAGAAATAACTAACCTAAAATAATAACGAAATGGTCCGGTAAATAAGTGGATTTTATTAACAATTTAGTAGGACTTTTAGATTTATTTTTGTGAGTTTAAGGTCATTTTCTAACTTTAAAAATATTATTTTTAAGTATTTTTAATTGATTTTTAAATTAAATAAATAAATAAAAAAATAAAAAATTTGACTTTTTGAGTTGACCGTTGACCGTTGACCGGTCCGTTGACCGGACCGTTGACCGGTCGGACAGTGACTTATGTGTGCGTTGGGTGAGGCTCGAACCCGAGACCTCTCGTACGCGTGCACGCAGCTCTACCAACTGAGCTATGGTTTTATATTAAAAGAATTTAAATGGTTGAACCGGTTGCAGGGAAACCGGATCGAACTCGGGTCCTCTGGTTTGTAAGCGCACAGCCCAACCAGTTGGGCTGTGTGTCTTATCTGTTAAACTTACAGTTTATATTAATCTTAAAAACATCCTGGGACCTACTCTGATTCAAAAAAAAATAAAAAAAGTTGGTTTTAATTCGGAAAGCCGGTGCGTTTATAAGATTCGAACTCGTGACGTGCACTGTGTGTTTGCACACAGTCTACCGCTGGACTGTGTGTCTAACCCGGTTTAATATCTTGTTTTAATTAAACTTATACCTAATGTTCGATTTCATCTTCTTCGTTCAAAGACACAGACAACCGATATTCGACAGTTCTTGTTTAATTCATTCGTCGGACATATAAATGATTGAAACGTAATGGATAAAGAAGGTCTTGGAAATGAATGTACCGGAAAAGATGTTTTTCTCAGAACTCCGGCAAAGGTCGTCGGCTCTGTTTTATGAATTCCGTCTGAGCGGATCAATTAACAGTTTTGATCAACTAATTGTGAAATTGAGTTACTAAACAAAGATTATCAAAGGGTTTAGATGTTTGTACCGTTTCACAGCGTGTTTTCGGAAATGTCCAGAGACTTTCCGGCGAGCGTAGGATATCCGGTAACGTCGTCTGGGACCGATTCTGGTTGAAGGATTTAAGTTAGTGAAAGTCTAACAATGGATTGAAAATGAAAGAATCGAGAATTTTACCAATTTGATGTATGTCCCGGTTTTCCGGCGAAAGTCCAGCGATAGCAGATAACGTTTCCGACGAACAGAAGTTAGAGTGAAAATGAAATTGAAGGTTCTGCGAGTGTTTCTGAGTTATGAGGCGATGATATTACCAGTGTAAATTGGAAGTAAATGATTTCGGTTATCAAACTCGAAAATCATATGAATCGAGTTCATTGAAGACGGAATTGATTAAGAACGTGGGTTGTAATGGATTTATCGGTTATTTTCAGTAACTCACGATCACTCAAACGTCTCTGGATGGTTGAAAGCCGATGATCGGTTTCAGTTTTGGCGCAAACAGATGAATTCACGGGGAACTTAAGTGTTATATGATTCATTGATTACACAAAAGAATCAAGTGGCGGAGTGGTTAAGATGTGTGTTGATTGTTTCTTCCGGCTGACCCGGGTTCGAAGTCCGGCAGCCTATTTTTTTTTTACTTTATTTTTACTTTTTAACAATTTTAGTTTCCATATTCTAAAATGTTTATTAATTATGTATTGTTTAAAATTAAAATGAGCATTAAATAAGCAACGAAAATTTGAAACTGACTATTCGATTAATAAACGAAGCGGGTTTAGAAAACCCATTTTTCGACGGATGTTACAGTATCCCCTACTTTTAGAAATTTCGTCCCGAAATTTAAGTAGTAATGGTAACAGGAAAAAGATGCGGGTATTTTTCGCGCATTGAGTCTTCACGTTCCCAAGTAAACTCAGGTCCTCGTTTCGACTCCCAGCGTACCCTAACAATTGGAATACGACTCCGGTTTAAACGTTTTTCTCCGAAGTCCATGATCTCTACTGGTCTTTCAGTGAAGTGCATCGATTCATCGATCTGAATATCTTCTAGGGAAATATGGAGGTTTTCATCGGCGAGACACTTCTTTAAGTTTGATACGTGGAACGTGGGGTGAATTCTGTTGAGTTCTTCTGGTAAGTCAAGCTTGTATGCTACAGGTCCTACTCTTTCGAGTATCTTGAAAGGTCCTACGTAGCGTGGTGCTAGCTTGCCCTTCTGGCCATAACGAACTACTCCCTTCCACGGTGATACTTTTAAAAGTACTTGATCACCAATGTTAAATTCCAAGGGCTTTCGTCGTTTGTCTGCATAACTCTTTTGACGACTTTGTGCCGCTAGAAGATTGTTTCGAATCTGATGGATCTTGTCTGTGGTTTCTTGAATTAATTCCAGACCGGTGATTTGAGCTTCCCCAATTTCGTGCCAACATACTGGAGATCGGCACTTACGGCCATATAACGCTTCGAAAGGAGCCATGCCGATACTTGAGTGGTAACTATTGTTGTACGAAAATTCAACTAATGGTAGATGAGCGTCCCAATTCCCTTTGAAGTCTATGACACATGCTCGAAGCATATCTTCAAGAGTTTGGATGGTGCGTTCAGATTGTCCATCAGTTTGAGGATGATAAGCGGTACTGAGGTCTAATCGTGTACCCAAAGCGGCTTGTACGGCTTGCCATGTTCGTGAAGTGAAACGACCATCACGGTCTGAAATAATGCTTAAAGGTACACCATGACGGCTTACGATCTCGCTGATGTAGATACGAGCTAACTTCTCGTTCTTGAAGTCCTCGCGAATCGGAATGAAGTGAGCTGATTTTGTAAGACGATCAATGATTACCCATATAGTGTCATACCCACTGGAGGTGCGAGGTAACCCGGTAATGAAATCCATAGTTATGTTTTCCCACTTCCATAGACGTATTTCGGGTTGGACTAGAAGTCCTGAGGGTCTTTGATGTTCAGCTTTTACTTTGAAACATGTAAGGCACTTGGAAACAAAAAAAAACAATATCCTTTTTCATTCCAAGCCACCAGTAGGTGTATCGAAGGTCTTGATACATCTTGTCGGCTCCTGGGTGTATAGAGTATCGTGTTTTGTGCGCCTCATTCATAAGGAAATCACGAAGGTTATTGTGATCGGGAATCCATATGCGATCTAGATAGTACAGAATACCGTCGGATTTAGTTTTGATTTTAAGTTCAGCTCCACAAGACAGCTCCTTGCGTACGTTGTTTTCCGTTACTGAAACATGTTGGGCTTCTCGGATTTGATCTTTGATGTCGGTTATGATTTGCGAACATAGAAGACGAATGGAGTTCGCATAACCCTTTCGACTGAGCGCATCGGCCACCACGTTTGCCTTGCCAGGATGATACCGAATTTCACAGTCGTAGTCATTAAGAAGTTCGACCCATCTTCGTTGCCTCATGTTCAACTCCTTTTGGTTAAAGATATGTTGGAGGCTCTTGTGATCAGTGTATATTTCACACTTAGTACCGTAGAGGTAATGTCTCCATATCTTAAGAGCGAACACAACGGCTCCAAGTTCCAGGTCGTGGGTGGTGTAATTCTTCTCATGAATTTTGAGTTGTCTAGAAGCATAAGCTATCACTTTTCCTCTTTGCATCAGTACACAGCCTAGTCCCTGCCCTGACGCGTCGCAATAAACCACGAAGTCATCACAACCCTTAGGAAGTGTGAGGATAGGTGCGTCACAGAGTTTTTGCTTTAGAGTTTGGAAGGCTTCTTCTTGTTTGGGTCCCCATATGAAGGGCTTTCCTTTATGAGCCAAAGCCGTGAGTGGTACAGCAATACAGGAGAAATTTGCAATGAAACGGCGATAATAACCAGCCAAACCAAGAAATGATCTTACTTCGGTAGGTGTACGTGGCGCTTGCCATTCTTGTACTGCCTTGATTTTTTAGGGATCAACATGAATTCCCTTGTCATTGACGACGTGTCCAAGGAATTGTACTTCCCTTAACCAGAATTCACATTTCGAGAACTTAGCGTACAGCTTTTCTGTTCTTAAGAGTGTAAGGATGAGTCGAAGGTGCCGTTCATGATCAGACTTAGACTTTGAGTAGATGAGGATGTCGTCGATGAAGACTATGACAAAGCGGTCGAGGTAGGGTTTGCATACCCTATTCATTAAATCCATAAATACTGCTGGAGCGTTGGTTAAACCAAATGGCATGACCATGAATTCGTAATGACCATTTCGAGTTCGGAAGGCGGTCTTTGGAACATCTTCTTCATGTACTCTGAGTTGATGATATCCAGAACGAAGGTCGATTTTTGAAAAACATGTGGCCCCTTGAAGTTGGTCAAGAAGATCATCGATGCGAGGTAATGGGTAGCGGTTCTTGACCGTTAACTTGTTGAGTTATCTGTAGTCGATACACATGCGAAATGATCCATCTTTCTTCTTCACAAAAAGGACAGGTGCACCCCAAGGCGATGAGCTAGGACGTATGAATCCTTTGTCAGTCAGCTCTTGCAGTTGACTGGCCAGCTCTTGCATTTCGGATGGGGCTAACCTATAAGGAGATTTTGCAACTGGTGTAGCTCCAGGTATAAGATCAATGCGGAATTCGACTTCTCTCACGGGAGGAAGTCTTTTACTACTGGTGTAGCAACTGGTGTCGTCTGGAAAAACTTGCGGAAAATCTTTTACTACTGGGATGTCTTCGAGGTTCTTCTCCTTGGTTCCCTTTTTAACGACATGAGTTAGGAATGCGACATAATTCTTGCGGAGATATTTTCGGGCTTGAAGACAGGACATTAATTTGAGTCCTTTCGAAGGGGTTTCTCCAAAGATTCGTAGAGTCTGACCGTTTGTAAGAGGAATGCGAATAAACTTTTAGCGGCATACAACTTCAGCATGATGTTGGCTGAGCCAGTCCATACCAATTATAATGTCGAAACTTCCCAATTTCATAGGAATGAGATCAACTGGAAAATCGTGATCGTTTAGGGTGAGAGTACAATTGCGTATAATAGAGTTTAATGAGACCGGTTTTCCGTAAGCAACTTCTACCGTTATGGATTCCATGAGTTTATCACGAGTTTGGTTGAGGATGGGTTCAAATTCTAAGGACACAAAACTCTTATCCGCGCCAGTATCAAATAACATGGATGCATAACTACCATTGATGAGAAACGTACCGTTAACCACATTGTTGTCAGCCCTAGCTTGATTGGCGTTGATGTTGAAAGCTCTTCCCCTAGCAGGTGGAGGAGCTTGGTTAGCCTGGTTTACTGGATTTGCTTGAGCTTGGGCATGGATGATGTTCACCAAGCGTGGACAGGTGTTCCTGAAGTGGTTCGGGTCTCCACAGTTGTAACAAGCCCGCATAGGTTGTATCATGGGATAGTTGGGTTGGTAGTAGGATTGGGCTACATGTTGAGCAGGTGGTAGGAGTAAAGGTTGTTGGGCTTGACCCACTATCTGATGGTGGGTTTGGGTTGAGGGCTGATTGCGGTTCGTTCGCTGAAGTGCGCGACAGGTTTGGATAGTGTGACCTGCACGGCCACAGCCGGTGCAATGTTGGCAGGGATGATCAGGAAAGTGATGGTATTGGCAACGGTTGCATTTTGGGTATGGGCCGGAGTATGGCTTTTTATATGGTGCAGCTGAGGGGGCAACTTGGGTGATGGGTGCAGCAGGGATAGGGAAGTTTGTTTGTGTGACAGCAAAGTTTCTGCCGTTTCGTTTCCTCTTACTAGCAAACTTTGAGGAGGAGGTGGAATGGTTTGAAGTTTGGCCCTCAATGGGGGCTTTCCTTTTCTCATCCTTAAATTTGTCGTTTCGGATGCGATTCTCGGTAAGCTCGGTAGCTAGTTCCATAGCAGCTTCAAGTGTTGCAGGCGAAGTGCTTAGAACTGAGTCTTGAATTTTCGAGGGGAGGCCTCGAATATAGTGTTCGACTAAGCGGTATACTGGGGTGAACAAGTTGGGGATCATTTGGTTCAACTCTAGATACCTTTTGTTGTAGGAAGTATGATCTCCTTCCTTTTGCTTTAACAAGTGGAATTCATCCTCTAACTTTTTGATCTCGCTTCTTGGACAGAAGCGTCTCGTCATGATTTCCCTTAACTCCTCCCATGTTAAGGCCATTGCATCTTCGATTCCTCTCTTACCTTTTTCTGTATTCCACCAGGTAAGAGCTACTCCAAATAGTCTCCCGGTTGCGTAACGTACCTTGCGATCCTCGAGACAATCGCAATTGAGGAAGGTGTTTTCCATTTCCTCAAACCAGTGGAGGAGAGCAGTGACACCTTCGGTCCCTTCAAATTTCGGGGGATCGCAAGACTTGAAGTGTTTGTAAGAGCACTTTTTGGAGGGAGGGTTGTCGACGTTCTGGTCGTCTTGATTGGGAGGGTTGATGGGATTTGCGGCGAGAGCTTGTTGGACTTAAATTACGATGTCAGGAAGCACCGCGGCCATTTGTTTTGCGATTTGGGTGGCCAAGCGTTCGTTTGACCTTCCTGACTTTCTACCCCCACGTTGCTGCCTAGCTGACATCTACAGGAACATACATAAGAAGATTGTGAGTTTAAGGAGTCTTTTTAGGTGTCATGTGTCGTTAAAAGTAACAAAATAACATAATCATAAATAATGCAACTACATCCATAGGATGTCTTGGGTTTGCTCATGTTTGGGCCTCCAATGTCCCCCATACCATCGCCTGTATAGTCATGTGGGCCCCCATGACTATTGGCTTAGTAGGATTCACATTGGTGTTGGCGGTTTAACACTCGCATCACCCGAATGAAAACCATGAAATATGTTTGCGAGATGTATGGTAGGAGGGTGTCCAGGTGTAGACATAATGACAACTCAAAGTGGGGTTAGCTCACACGACGTTTGGTATAGCATGCTTTGGCCTAATAGGTCCTTCGTACTCTCATCGTTAGTCCCCAGGTAGGCAAACTGGTCCTTTATTTTGGATTTATACGAATGCCAAGCCTAGACAGGACGTTCCGACTACCGGTACTTGTACCCTTCCAGTTACTACATGCCCGTCATGAGAACTCACTTTGATGTGATTTGAAAAAAAATACAAAAATCGTTGCAAAAATCATGGAAATTGTGTGGTGTGTGCTCTCATGGATATGATATGTTATGAGGATATGATTCATGATGAGCATTGTATAGTAATATGTACTTATGAACATGCTTGCATAACATTGAATGTAACAATAAACATAAAGCATATAAACATCATGAATTTTGTATGTAACACATAAACAATTTAAATAATTCTAATCAACTACAGTATAGGCTCTAAGGGTCTAATAACCTATCCTATATCCCTATAGTCATGACTCTGATACCAATCTGTCACACCCCGACCCGTAGCGGAATAAGAGTGGGGGCATAATTGGGTTATCACCAAAGCTCATGATGTTTACTAAAATGTTTCATATTTATTAAATTCAAATTACAACTTCAATATTCCAAACAAGTCCATACAATTAGAAGGAAAAAGTAACTTAATAAACAATCCAAAGCCTAAACTGATTTATTCTTCTAGGCCGTCCTATATGTTTCTTACTGCAACTGGATCACCTGTATCATGTGTAAAAATGGGGGTGTTGGGGTCAACAAAAGTTGGCGAGTGAACCTTGTAAGAAAACATTTGTTATTGATTTCTTGTTGTATTTAATATGGAAAAATTGTGCAATAATCATATGTGAGCAAACGTAAATAAACAAACAATAACAAACCACCTTGCATGAGTATATGACATGAATGATAATGTATATGTTGGCAACGTCACGTTCCGCTCATAGGTAATGGGGAACGGACGAGCCTATGATGATGTATGTGCGATCAAGGCTCAATCAAACGGAGCCGATCGTATGTTGGCAACGCCACGTTCCGCTCATAGGTAATGGGGAATGGTTCCGCTCATAGGTAATGGGGAACAGACGAGCCTATGATGATGTATGTACCGAAAATGATAAATGTAATCTAAACATTAACCACAAAAACAATTGATACATATTGGATACACATTTGATCATGGATATGATGGATGCACAAGTGTTTAAATGTAATAAATAATAAGTGACACATGATACACCCCAAAATGTGATTAAAACGGGGAATTTGTAGAGATTCACTCACATTGGGTTCGTTCGTTTGATGATGTTGAATGCGCACGAGTTTGGAGATTTGATCGACGAGAAATAACTAACCTAAAATAATAACGAAATGGTCCGGTAAATAAGTGGATTTTATTAACAATTTTAATAGGACTTTTAGATTTATTTTTGTGAGTTTAAGGTCATTTTCTAACTTTAAAAATATTATTTTAAGTATTTTTAATTGATTTTTAAATTAAATAAATAAATAAAAATAAAAAATTTGACTTTTTGAGTTGACCGTTGACCGTTGACCGGACCGTTGACCGGTCGGACAGTGACTTATGTGTGCGCTGGGTGAGGCTCGAACCCGAGACCTCTCGTACGCGTGCACGCAGCTCTACCAACTGAGCTACGTGTCTAACCCGAAATATTCTATGTTTTAATTCTATATATATACTAATTAAATGTTTAATTTATTTGGTTTTATATTAAAAGAATTTAAATGGTTGAACCGGTTGCAGGGAAACCGGATCGAACTCGGGTCCTCTGGTTTGTAAGCGCACAGCCCAACCAGTTGGGCTGTGTTTCTTATCTGTTAAACTTACAGTTTATATTAATCTTAAAAACATCCTGGGACCTACTCTGATTCAAAAAAAAAAATTGGTTTTAATTCGGAAAGCCGGTGCGTTTGTAAGATTCGAACTCGTGACGTGCGCTGTGTGTTTGCACACAGTCCACCGCTGGACTGTGTGTCTAACCCGGTTTAATATCTTGTTTCAATTAAACTTATACCTAATGTTCGACTTCATCTTCTTCGTTCAAAGACACAGACAACCGATATTCGACAGTTTTGTTGTTAATTCATTCGTCAGACATATAAATGATTGAAACGTAATGGATAAAGAAGGTCTTTGAAATGAATGTACCGGAAAAGATGTTTTTCTCAGAACTCCGGCAAAGGTCGTCGGCTCTGTTTTATGAATTCCTTCTGAGCGGATCAATTAACAGTTTTGATCAACTAATTGTGAAATTGAGTTACTAAACAAAGATTATCAAAGGGTTTAGATGTTTGTACCGTTTCATAGCGTGTTTTCGGAAATGTCAAGAGATTTTCCGGCGAGCGTAGGATATCCGGTAACGTCGTCTGGGACCGATTCTGGTTGAAGGATTTAAGTTAGTGAAAGTCTAACAATGGATTGAAAATGAAAGAATCGAGAATTTTACCGATCTGATGTATGTCCCGGTTTTCCGGCGAAAGTCCGGCGATAGCAGATAACGTTTCCGACGAACAGAAGTTAGAGTGAAAATGAAATTGAAGGTTCTGCGAGTGTTTCTGAGTTATGAGGCGATGATATTACCAGTGTAAATTGGAAGTAAATGATTTCGGTTATCAAACTCGAAAATCATATGAATCGAGTTCATTGAAGACAGAATTGATTAAGAACGTGGGTTGTAACGGATTTATCGGTTATTTTCAGTAACTCACGATCACTCAAACGTCTCTGGATGGTTGAAAGCCGATGATCGGTTTCAGTTTTGGCGCAAACAGATGAATTCACGGGGAACTTAAGTTTTATATGATTCATTGATTACACAAAAGAATCAAGTGGCGAAGTGGTTAAGATGTGTGTTGATTGTTTCTTCCAGCTGACCCGGGTTCGAAACCCGGCAGCCTATTTTTTTTTTTACTTTATTTTTACTTTTTAACAATTTTAGTTTCCATATTCTAAAATGTTTATTAATTATGTATTGTTTAAAATTAAAATTAGTATTAAATAAGCAACGAAAATTTGAAACTGACTATTCGATTAATAAACGAAGGGGGTTTTGAAAACCCGTTTTTCGACGGATGTTACACTTTCAAGCCCATAATAATAAACATATTATTGGTAACCATCTCGGGGATAGTCTCAAGTTTTAACTCTTCAAAATAGGTCTCAAAGAAGAGGGGGCGGTGTTCCCAACCAGGGTCCACGACCAACAAACCCGAACTTATCCTAACCATATCATGTGGCCTTATTGCACCATTAACGTGACACCATAAATGATATTATGTCACTATGTATCTAAAAGTAGATAGGCCATAGTAGAAGTCACATAACTTGATCCTATATTATTTATCAGTGACTAGTCATTTATCCGGTGATGCGGTGGGAGTGGTGATTTAAATAGGATACTCGTTTACCGTTAGTTTATCAGTCGTCTCGTGATATATTGTATAGTACTTAAGTTAGTTTTCTTATTCGTGATATGTTGGCACTTGTTTTTCCTGTTAGTTTATCAATTCTTTGGTCATATACTTTTCCTAATTTTTTTAGTTGTAGCTTCGGCTTTAGACAAACACTATTAATAACATCAAATGTTAGACAAACATTGATGATGTTGCTAACCTTTGATGGAGTAATAGCATCAGATGTTAGACAAACACTGATGATGTTGCTAACCTCTAATGGAGTAATAACATCAGATGCTAGGTAAACACTGTTGGTGGTAGACAACCGCTGCTGGACAACCACTACTGAGTATAACATCGGTGGTTTTGCTATAGAACTATTGTTTGTGTGTTAGCAGTGGTTTGCATCAGTGGTTTCTAATCAGTGGATGTGACTGACGTGTTGCAGATTTAACAGATAAAGCTAAACAAATAGTAACTTAATGATAGGATGTGCCATCTTTATTACTGAACAAACAGTAACGTATAGAAAATCCCCGCCCAAACTACGCGCCCAAAAAATCTTATATAAACAACCTCAGGCCCTTTCATTGATTACACCAAAAGCAAACGCCATAATTTACTAAATACCATATGGCAAACCTCGTTTCTTGGAGATTCAGTATCGTTCTCCATGAAGTTTTGCTGAATGGATTCTTAGGTGAGGGGGATAACTCAATAAGATTTTGCTGAATGAGATGGACAAATCTTCAAGAAAAAGCCACTGATGACAGTGGTTGTCATTTTATGTGCTTTGTCTCCAACATCACACCCAAATATTAGCATCCACAAGCACGACATCGATCTATGTCTCCAACATCCACAAAACCACTTCAACAGTCAACAACAAAAGATCGCACCAAAAACTAAAACGCCATATTTTGTTGAATGATCAGCTTCGCCTAGAGCAGGTCGTTTCAGTTGTGTAGGGAAATCGACACTATCCAAGGAATTCAAAGGTTCAGGGGACAAAAACTTCAAGAATAAGAGACTGATGACAGTGAATATTTGGATGACAAATTGGATTAGCATTTTTACTTTTTTTTGCATCTTTTTGGTGTCATTTTCTGTGGTTTGTTATCTAATTTTCAGCTAATAAAATACATTATTTCTCTAATTACTTATAAAATGTCAAAATGCCACAAACACCAAACACTAAAACTATAATAAAGTCACTGGAGGGGTATGGTCCCAAAAACTGTGCGCCTGCGCAAGGTACCATACCCTCATAATGACAGTCACTAGAATAACCTTGCGCGCTACGCGCAACGGTGCACCAAACTTGAAACAGGTTGCTTAACAAACCTTGCGCACACTACGCAACGGCAAGTTAAACCTAGAAGTGTAGTCCCCTTGACCATGCGCTGATAGAATAACCTTGCGGGCAACACGCAATGGTACATCATTCCTGAAACCAGCAAGTTGCCTAACAAACCTTGCGCACACTACGCAACGGCAAGTTAAACCTGGAAGCGCAGGCCCCTTGAACCTGTGCTGATAGTATAACCTTGTGCGCAACGCGCAACGGTACGCCATCCTTGAAACCAGCAAGTTGCCTAAAAACGTTGCGCAACCTGCGCAACGACAAGTTAAACCTAGAAGCGCAGGCCCTTGACCCTGTGCGGTTAAAACAATAGGATACTCGTTTACTGTTAGTTTATCAGTCATCTCGTGATGTATTGTATAGTATTTAAGTTAGTTTTCTTATTCGTGATATGTTGGCACTTGTTTTTCTGTTAGTTTATCAATTCTTTGGTGATATATTTTTCCTAATTTTTTTAGTTGTAGCTTCGGCGTTAGACAAACACTATTAATAACATCAGATGTTAGTATAATCGTCAACTATAAGTAAGTAAAATAAGCAATACTATTAAATAATTGTAATTAGTATAATCTCTGATGTTAGACAAACACTATTAATAACATCAGATGTTAGACAAACAGTGATGATGTTGCTAACCTCTAATCATCATTATTAATAACATCAGAGTCTGATGGAGTAATAACATCGGATGTTGGCAAAACACTGTTGGTGGTAGCCAACCACTGCTGAGTATAACATCAATGGTTTTGCTATACAACTACCGTTGGTGTGTTAGCAGTGGTTTGTCATCAGTGGTTTCTGATCAGTGGATAGGATTACAAGTTGCATATTTAACAGATAAAGCTGAACAAACAGTAACTTAATGATGGGATGTGCCATCTTTATTACTGAACAAACAATAACTTATATAAAATTCCCGCCCAAAATACGCGCCAAAAACACTGCTGAACAACCACTAATGAGTATAACATCAGTGGTTTTGCTATACAACTACTGTTGGTGTGTTAGCAGTGGTTTGTCATCAGTGGTTTCTAATCAGTGGATGCGACTGACGTGTTGCAGATTTAACATATAAAGCTACACAAACAGTAACTTAATGATAGGACGTGCCATCTTTATTACTGAACAAACAATAGAAAAATTGGTGTTATAAGCACGAATGTTTTGCCTAAAAATATTTCCAATTTCATCTTGCGATGTGAAAAGCCGGTGCAATTCCTCTGGAATTTCTAAATTTCCTAACACAGTTTTCCCACCCATACAAAAGGTATCAAACTCAAATTGAAAACATTTTGCTCCACAATCAGGACATGCACCTTGTTCTTTTAAAACACGATGCTCTCTAGGTACACGATCGTAAACAAAGTTTTATAGATCATCTTCTATGTTCTCTAATCAACTACTTCACAAAATTGAGGTAAACGTCTACGCGGTTGAATTTGAACACCTAAAAGAATCATTGTGTTAAGTAATGAAGGTTGTTAAAGATGGCAAGTTCGACAAAGAAATCATTATTAAATAAATAGGTACCTCGTGATGTTCTAGGCACGACTTCATCAATTACAGAGGGGAATGTGCTTGACGCGTTCTCATTTGTCATTTGGGTAAATTGAGCAATATTAGTATCTAAACTTCTTAAGGGTGTCCTTTTTGTTGATCTATTACTCATTAAAGATATTGATGAAGAACTTCGGGAGACAAATTTCGAGACTTTGTTATTTTCTTTGCGTGCAGCATAGTATCTTTTATTATACTCTTTTCGTTTTTCGGCTCTAGTAGATGCACTCGAGCCGGAAGCATGATTAAGATGCTTTGGTTGTCCATTATTCATTGTAAATTTATAAATTGTCAAATACCTTGCAAATTAAATAAAAGATAGTCATAATAGATGATGAAATAAAGTCAAACTACTGATGAGCCAACATCTGAAAGAATCCTTGCCAAACCTCTGATGAGTTTGCTAACCTCTGATAGAGTAATAACATCAGATGTTACACAAACACTGATGATGTTGCTAACCTCTGATGGAGTAATAACATCAGATTTTAGGCAAACACTGTTGGTAGTAGCCAACCACTGCTGGACAACCTCTGCTGAGTATAACATCAGTGGTTAGTCAACTAGTGGTTTTGCTATACAACTACTGTTGGTGTGTTAGCAGTGGTTTGTCATCGGTGGCTTTGCTATAAAACAAGATTAAAATTAAACAACAACAAATTTAAATTTAAAATAATACATAATTCAAAGTAAAACAACTTCCTGAATAATATTCAATATAATTCAAGAAAAAAGAGTACATGGAAATAAAATTAAGTAACCCATAATAAAACATTAGATAAACCACAAAATATATCATTATCATCATTGCGGTGGAGGCAACCATCATCAAAATTGTTCTAAGGTTCCTAAACCATTGCTTCATCCAACGGTGATTCGTATTCTGCCCCAGGGTCAGTTGCGTACCCTTCAGCCCAACTCGCCAGTTCTTGTGTTTGACCGGGGTTTTCGACATGAGGGCGGTTTGAAGGTGGAGGATGTTGTGGTGATACAGGAGTTTTTGCCACCAGACGGTGATGCCCCTCCCCAATTTGTAGTCCACCAAATTGTAGTTGAGCAAAGGTATAGTCATACGCCCAATTAAACTCTTCATCCGTCAAAAACCATGGATCATCATGTTGAGGGTTTGTCAGCTGCAGGGGGTTTGTCACTGGTGGAATTGGATAAGGCGGAGGGCTTGTCACCGGGGAGGGTTTGTAATCGGCGGAATTGGATAAGGCAGAATTGGATAACCACCACCCATAGCTCCTAGTTGATATGTGTTCTTAGTGGTTGTGAACTAAAAAATCAATTCTAAGGCAATATAAAAATAACTTGGTTATATATAAAGAAAAATTTGAAGATTTATAAATTAACTTTACATATTTAAATTTATATATAAGTATTGTTTCTAATTAAACCTGTATATAAAGATATTAATTACAAACCAAACCAATAAATAAACATTGTGATAGCTATGTTTATAGTAGTTAAAAGTTACAAAACAAACCAATAAAAGGGAGAAAGGTTACAACAATGCAAGACCTAGAAATAGAAAAGCTTACAACAATGCAACACCCAGAAGTAGGAAAGCTTACAACAATGCACTCTGGACTATAATGTGGAGTGACGGTAGAATCTTACAGATTTATAGAGCTCCAAGCATGCTTTACCACCCACCCAGACAATGTTTGCTTTACAACTGTAAAAGCAACTGTAAAAGCAAGACTGATAGGTTAAGTAGTAAAAATCTAAAGGACAGCAGTACATAATGAAAATATTCTCTGACTTAGGGAGTCGGTATTTTAAAAGGGTAGTATTTCACAGCTGTTAAACCAAACCGGGTACTTAGAAGAGTAACTGAGAATATGTCAGTTTAAGGTAGATTGTAACTAATTGTAACTAAAAGGTTTGGTATTGAAAAGGGGTCTATTCAAGACAGGTGTACGAAAAGTTGACTATAACATCAGTGGTTAGTGAGTCAGTGGTTGAATCAGTGGTTTTGTATCAGTGGTTAGTGAGTCAGTGGTTGAATAAGTGGTTTTGCATTAGTGGTTTTTGATCAATGAGTCAGTGGTTTGCATTAGTGGTTAGTGACTATAACATCAGTGGTTAGTGACTATAACCTTCTTCGTATATGACTCACAATCTCCCCCTCAGCCTAAGATCACTAATGTGTTCATACAGAATGTAAGGAAGGTAGGTTAGATTGATAATTGATGAAAGGGATCAAATATAACAGTATCGGCACAGATGATGCCAAAACTAAACATTAAAAGAACTTTATTATGATTACTTGTTGTCCCCTAAACATTACAAGAACAGATGATGACAAAACTAAACTTTATTACTGATCCTTCTCATCAATGATTCCCTTATTTGGCCTTTGAACTGAAGTTCAAAGTCCAAGGCAATCGTGTCTTCTACTTCCCTTTCAAGCTCAAGATTCGCAAGTCTTGGAGATCAGCTACATCCAGACTGTATGCATCCTGCATCTTTATCCTTTGAACTCTACCATCTGACCTGAGCAATGTCAACTCATGGTTGTCTTTGTTACACTTCCATTTTATAATTTTTGAGTCAGATGGTTTTCTTGGGAGAAGTGTTATTTTTGATGAGTTGGGTGAGGTTGGTCTGCATACAAGTGTGGATATTTTTGATGAGTTTATTGGTGTGTTAGCAGTGGTTTGTCATCAGTGGTTTGCATCAATGGTTTCTGATCAGTGGAAAGGATTACAAACACTGATACTTATCTTCTTATAAGTTCAGGGGACATTTATGTCAAGTTTTCATTTAGTCAGAGGATAGGATTACAAGGACTGATTTATTTTCTTATAAGTTCATGGGGCATTTATGTTAAGTTTGCATTTATTTCAGTGGATAGGATTACAACGACTGATACTATATTGTCATAAGTAATGAAGGTTGACAAAGATAGGTGTAAGAAAAGTTGACTATATTGACAATGGTAAGAAAAGTTTTTGCTCTCATATTGATCTTGGCCTTGTGCAAGGTTTTAGGACTTTGCGGCTAGAGGGTTTTTTATCCGCGCAGGGTCAAGGGACCTACGCTTCCAGGTCTAACTTGTCGTTGCGCAGGTGTGTGCAAGGTTTGTTGTGTGACCTGCAAGTATCAAGAATGGTGTACCATTACGCGTTGCGCGCAAGGTTATTATATCAGTGCAGGGTCAAGGGGCCTGCACTTCCAGGTTTAACTTGCTGTTGCGCAGCGTGCGCAAGGTTGTGCAACCTGTTTGTTTCAAGATGGCACACCGTTGCACATTGCCGCAAGGTTATTCTTCTGATGTCATTATGAGGGTATGATTCCTTGTGCAGGCGCATAGTTTTTAGGACCATAACTCTCCAGTTTGCATTCGTGGTTAGTGACTATAACATCAGTGGTTAGTGAGTCATTGGTTTGCATCAGTGGGCATTTGTGTGAAGTTTGCTTTAATTCATAAAAGTTGAGAGATTGTTTTCATTGTCAGCATGAATGTCACACTTAACAAAAATAACAAACTAATAACATCTCTAAGCTAACCACTGCTATACACTAAACATTACAAGGACTGAACAAAACACTGATGATACATCCTCTGTTGGTCTTCAACAGAGCTTTGCCTTGGCAAACCTTTTACCTTTAGTCTTTAGTAGAGCATTGCCTTGGCAGACCTTTAACTTAAGTCTTTAGCAGAGCTGCCTTGGCAGACCTTCAGCTTTAGACTTCAGTAGAGCTTTGCCTTGCCAGACCTTTAACTTAAGTCTTTAGCAGAGCTTTGCCTTGGCAGACCTTTAGCTTTAGACTTCAGCAGAGCTTTGTCTTCAACAGAGTTTAGCTATGGCAGATCTTGGACATTTAGTCTTCAGCATACCTTGACTTGGGCAGATTTTACATTATTGTTTGGATCAGAGGTTGTAGTATATTTTGGCTATCTGTCTCTGTTCTTTTGTAGGGTTCAATTCCAACATATATTTTATATTCAACACATATTTTTACTGAATTTAGTGTAGTTTGACAAATTACATATGTAAATTTTCTTTGCCTTGTAAGGGGAAGATGGGTGCTTCTCTCTATAGGGCTTACAAGACACATGTTATGTGCAACAGTCCGCCATTTAGCATATAAAGTTTTTTTATATGTTAAATAAGCCGGGTTGCCACCAATAACCTGTGTCTTGTAAGCCCTATGAAAGAACCACCTATCTTCCCCCTAAAAAGCAAAGAAAACATATCATGCAATACAAACCTTCTTTCAATTTCTCTTCATCATAATCAGACGTGCTAGACTCAGTTGCTAATCTAATATGACAAACAATAATGATCAATATTATTAGTATTTCTTGATATATAGTTTATGAAATCAATTTAGTGGAAGTACACCTATAGCTTACCGTATAAAATTTGTTGCGGTTGCGCTGGCTGCGGCGTTTTATCTACCTGTAAACAAAGAGGGGTCAAGATTTAGGTTTTATTTTACCATAAAGTTCATAGTTCTAACTTGAATTAATAAATGGTACTCACCAAAATCTGAATCTTGAATGGATGAAGAAACAGAGAGAATGAGATGAAAATGAGAGCACTGAACCTGAGATGAGATGAAAATGATAGACGATCAGTGAAGATCTCAAATCGTTTGGATCTATCTATTGGATCTTGTGAAACCTTGAACATCTTGTGAAATCGCCAGAGAGAGAAAGGGGCCAGAGGATTTTGAAATGAAAAATGAATCTAGAAAACCTTTGATTTATATCCGTGGCAGGGGTGTATGGGGGAATTGAAAATTTGAATGTCCACTTTGGCCGCTCAAACATATTGTGCTTAAAGATGTTGTACTTATGCATTAAAAGAGTTTTAAGGGAAGTAGCAAATTACTTTAAGTTCCCTTTGGATATGCTTATTAATATAGTATAGATTAGTGGTTTGGTATGTGGGTGTCCCACACCTGAAACATTTTGATACATGAGAATGGGTGGGCCATGACTATAAATTGGTTATGATATATAAACTCAGTGGTATCGTCATGTGATACAATAGATTTTTTTTACTTACATTAGATTTCCGATTTGTATCATTATATAATGTGATAGATTCTTTGCTTTTTTAGATTATTGATTTGTATCATTATATAATGTGATAGATTCTTTGCTTTTTTAGATTATTAATTTGTATCACTACTCTAAAAGGAACATCTGCATTTAAAATCAAAGATTATATCATGGAGTAATCAAATATGAATTTTTAAGATGGATGATATATGTTATGACAAACAAATGCATTGTATGAAAAATTTTAAGAACTAAAGAAAACTTTAAAGTGGTTTGTTATTTTATAACTCTTCGTGATAGAGACAAAAGATGAAGCAAAATACAAATACAAATACAAACCACATGTAAGAATAAATATGTATTTACATATATTTATTCTAGTAGTAATCATTATCATCTATTTAGTATAAATCAAAATATACTAAAACTTTATAATATATTAGCTGGTAATTGGTGATCGACGATTTACCGGGGAATTGAAAATTTGAGTGTCCACTTTGGCCGCTCAAACATATTGTGCTTAAAGATGTTGTACTCATGCATTAAAAGAGTTTTAAGGGAAGTAGCAAATTACTTTAAGTTCCCTTTGGATATGCTTATTAATATAGTATAGATTAGTGGTTTGGTATGTGGGTGTCCCACACCTGCAACATTTTGATACATGAGAATGGGTGGGCCATGACTATAAATTGGTTATGATATATAAACTCAGTGGTATCGTCATGTGATACAATAGATTTTTTTTACTTACATTAGATTTCCGATTTGTATCATTATATAATGTGATAGATTCTTTGCTTTTTTAGATTATTGATTTGTATCATTATATAATGTTATAGATTCTTTGCTTTTTTAGATTATTAATTTGTATCACTACTCTAAAAGGAACATCTGCATTTAAAATCAAAGATTATATCATGGAGTAATCAAATATGAATTTTTAAGATGGATGATATATGTTATGAAAACAAATGCATTGTATGAAAAATTTTAAGAACTAAAGAAAACTTTAAAGTGGTTTGTTATTTTATAACTCTTCGTGATAGAGACAAAAGATGAAACAAAATACAAATACAAATACAAACCACATGTAAGAATAAATATGTATTTACATATATTTATTCTAGTAGTAATCATTATCATTTATATAGTATAAATCAAAATATACTAAAACTTTATAATATATTAGCTGGTAATTGTTGATCGACGATTTACCCTTATTAACTAATAAGGTTTCTCCTTAAGTGTATTTAGAGAGATAATTAGAGAGGGCTTAGGTTACACTTTCAATCATAATATCACACATATTCGACCTCCTCCCTCTTCATTACTACGAGTTCTTCAACCCTAAAGAACTCGGTACTACCATCAATAACACACATCTTAAAGGGGAACCAGCTCAAGCTGACTACATGTCGAACTTCATGGCTACATCTGTCATGGCTACATCTGTCTCTGGGTTCTCTGCTGGTTTGTCACTTGTAACATGTATTATTTACATGTTTTCCATTATGTCTAAATAGAACTGATCAACATGTGGTATGAGAGCATATGTTGATCAATCAAGTTTTGTTTGTTTCACTAAAACTGGAATTAAAATCTGGAAAACGAACTTTATGAAAACCTGATAAAACTCAAGAATAAGAATTCGACTAAACTCTATATTCATGAATTTTATGTTCTAAACAAATGTTTAATCACATCATAACTAATCATAATTTTCGAAATCTGTATAAGTATATTAATTTTCAATTTTCGGTTCCAGAATTTAATTTTATTAAAATTATGGTTCTTTCATTTTTTTAGTGATATTAAAATATATTTCTATATTTTGGAACGAATTGAGGACTCAAAGATGTTTTCCTGTGTTTTGATTATTTTGTATCTTTTAAGATTTCGAAAAAATATGTTAATGTTATTAGATAGTATTTTAAAATCTTTGGATAAATATAAAATGTCTTTTAAACAAGAAATATAATATACCAAAATCCCTTAAATTTCGAATTTCACCCTAATCACAATTAACAGCTATTAATCTAAAGATTTCGAGTCTTGGAGAACAAGTTTTCAAGACCTATAAGAAATTTTGAGATTATATAGAACTCGAAACCTCAAACCTAACTCGAAATCTTATTGGAGTTCAAAATCTCAAGTTAACTCGAAATCTCATTAGTTTTCGAGATATCATCAGTTAACTCGAAATATGAGAAAACTCGAAATCTCTCAAAAACTCGAAATCTTATAAGATTTCGAACCATCAGATTTCGAGAAACCATCATATTTCAAGATTTTCATAAGGAACTCGAAAACTTACTGATTATCGAAAACTCATTTTTTCACCAACTGTTGTTGTGAACTAAAATTTAGGTCGAGGCTCCGCCCTGAACATCTGTTGTTTGCATGGTTGCAAAAGTCGCTAGGCGCTCCCTAGTCGGATTAGAGAGTACTCGGGAAGTACTCGGCCTAGGCGGAGATTACTCGGGAGTAATTGGCCTAGGAGAACAATACTTGGGCCTCGGCAGCCTACCTTGTAGCGAGTACCCGGAGATGACTCAGAGCCTAGGCGGGACTTTTACAACCAATGGTTTTGTAAATTTAGTTCGATCTGCGCTAACAAGTGGTTTACTATTAACTAAATGGTTTTGTAAATCTGTTGAATAACTTTTCAATACTTTTACAAAACCAAATAGCTTAACTTGAATGAACTTCTGATGTATCACTTCTGTCAAAAATGTGATTTGATACATCTATCTTATTGTATCACTTGAATGATTTGGTTCATTCATGTCTTGCATATTTAACAGTGCATAACTAAGGTAACTGTCACATTTCTGCCCAAAGGTGATCTATCACAATTACTTTGCACACATACTTAAATGATTTCACTTCTACCCAAAGGTGATTTGTCTTTTTTTAAGTAGAATTTTCAAATTGTCTATTATTTTGATATTAGAAATAGACATATCACAACTTCTTCAAATAATGATCCTCACATTAATGATCCTTTATTAATCCTATGATTATAATTTTGTCTGTCTTACTTTAATGCCCCATAACATTACTCACTATAACTTTCTTCTATAAATTAGTATCTATAAGATTAGCTCTTAAATCAAATCATTGATTATCTTTTAAGACACGATAATCCTACTTCTCTTTTCAGATAACACTACTTCAAAACAAAAGTAGAGCATGATGAATAGGATAAGTCGAACATGATGGCTCTTATGATAATCAGAACTCATTTAGCATAAATGGTATCACTAAAGTTATTCCAGGTTAAGTTTTTCCTAATACGAATTTTTATGGTATAATCAAAAGAGCTCCTAAGATGCATGCATTCATTTCAAATTCTAAACTATAATGTCAAAAGGCATCCATGAATACAACAAATGTATAATACCATGACTCATAAAATAAAGACCTTACACATGGAAATAAGTACATTTTTCTAGTATATTACATACTAATTTTTCACTTGTACCATCTAATTCCTTAAAATCATCTATAACACTTAAAAATACCAAAGTAAATCGAGTGTGCTGATAAGTAACATATGTACAAAGAAAGAAATGTTCAAAATTGAAAAATAATATGTTGTTCACCTTATAACCACTAAAACCTTAAAAGAGCATAGTTCTAAGATCCATATCCAAAATACATATATAAAATTCCAACTCTAAGGTTCTTAAAGGGAGATCTCATTGCATAATTTATGCCATTAAACTAGGCATAAGCAACGAGAATATCTATAATTCAAAAGAACAGTTAGCTAAAATAGGTAGTCGCTTATTAGTGATCTTTAAGTCTGATAGTCTTAATATTCCAATTTATACATGATATGTTGAGTCTAGTTCTATACGTTTCCTTACCAGAAGTCAACAAGTAACTGACATGAGAGTTAGTGACAATTTTAAATGTTAAGGCTATAAGAACCATAAAAGGATGTCTTCAAACAATGCTTTTCAATACTTTACATATTCTGAAGATTAATCAGAATCTAGTATCAATACTTAAGCTTGTTATGAAGGTTGTGAGGTTTGCATAACCAACATATAGTCACACTTTCCTTAAACTCTCATGTTATTTATTATCAATATCTGGATATAAACCTTTATAGATATAACTAGATGATACTATACATTTCACAACTTTTGTTATCATGTAAATGAGAATTTAACAAGAGGACAAATGAGACTTATAAAATCCATCCATTGTAACAAAATCCCATGAGAAATCATGACAAGGTTGATGACGATGAATTTTTATCTAATATCATTCTAAGTAAATTTAAATCATGTGCTTTAAGGCCCTAATCATTACTTGGCTTAAGGAATAAGTATGGGTCCACCATAAGTTGTCCATTGACATTCGAGGAACTTATTCAAGATAGAATATTCAGACACAATTCATTTTGTTAGGATCTGAGTTTGATATTTATGTTATTGTTTAGATAAAATCAATGTAAAAAGATAGATAATCAATTAAATAGTCCAGTGGAATTGTGTAAACTTTGAAATCACAACAATAGAAAGATTGTTTTCATAAACATGCTTTTGTAATTATAATCACATATGCATGCAACTTACAAACTCCCCCTCAGCCTAAGATCACTCTAATTTGTTCGTACAGAATGTGTAGAAGAAAAGTGATAGATAGAACAGTACACGCACTGTTCTATTTATAGTACATTTCAAACCACTAAGCATCTTTGGCTGACGTCACTATAAAAGTGACATTTAACAAACTAAACAAACTCTATCCTCTACTAGACCTAACATTGATTACATAATAAAACTCTGTTGAACAACAACTGCTAAGGTATCCTCTATTGGTCTTCAGCAGACCTTTGCTTCAATAGCCTTTATGCGTCATCAGAGTTTTCTCTCTAGCGGATCTTTGCTTCCAGCAGAGCTTTGTCTTTAACAGATCTTGTGAACAGTCTTTAAGTATGAGCAGAGTTTATGATGTTATAGATTGTTTTGGCTTTCCAATCATCTGTTCTTTTATAGGGTTCAATAGATCCAATAATCTCCCCCTAGAAGATGATGCCAAAACCCTTCTTTATTGCTGATCTTTATTTCTCAATAGAAATTCCCTAATTTGCCCTTTGAACTGTAGTTCAAAGTTCATGGAAAACATGTCTTCAAAATCCCTTTGCAATTCAAAGCTCAATAGATCTTGGAGGTCATCTGTATCCAGACCATATGCATCCTCCATTTTCAACTTTTAAATCTTGCCATTTGATCTGAGCAGAGTCAACTCATGGGTGTCTGAGGATGACTTCCATTTTAGAATTTTTGAATCAATTAGCCTTTGTGGGGGAAGACTTATTGTTGAGCTTGGTGGAAGTGATTTGCTTACAAGTTTAGAGATTGTTTCTTTTAATTTTTCACTTGAAGTATTAGTGTTTCTAAAATGGAAGTCATCCCCAGACACCCATGAATTGACTCTGCTCAGATCAAACGGCAAGATTCAAAAACTGAAAATGGAGGATGCATATGGTCTGGATGCATATGGTCTGGATGCAAATGACCTCTAAGATCTATTGAACCTTGAATTGCAAAGGGATTTTGAAGACATGTTTTCCACGAACTTTGGACACTAGCATCTGATGCTATAGCAGAAGTTTGGCTTGCAGGAGTGGTTGTAGCAGACCCTGTCTTTTGTTGCATCTTTGAATCTGGCTGCAACTTTCTCAGTTTACCACTCTCCCCCTTTTTGGCATCATCCTCTACCTCTTCTTGAAGGACTGTCGCAGGGGCAAAGCCAGTAGTCTTCACCAGATGTTCTTTAATGGCCTTGATGTCAGCTTGAGTATCTTTGTATATGGCCTAAACCATATTTCTAAATAGCTTCATGTGAGTTTCATGGTGGATTTCAGCCAAATTCCTTTGAGCTAGAATGATTGGTTGCACATATTTCCATAGCTCACTAGTAATTTGATGTGTTGATGATTGGCTTTGAGAATTTTGTAACATCTACTTCATCATTTCTTTCATTTCAGTGATTGAAGACTCCATTGATGTCATTCTCTCTGTCAATTCTCTGTATCTCAATTCATCACCTAATTTAATAGGATCATCAGAGGTAGTTGTATTTGGATCATCAACAGGAGAAATCTCCATGTTATTAGAAGCAAATGCCCCTTTTTCTTGGTACTGGGGACTTCCAGAGGTTACAGTTGTAGCCTCAACAGTTGTTGCCTTTAAGGAAGTCTGATGGATGTAACCATTGTCCAACTGGAACATTGTTGTGAAGAGTTACTTCTAACTCATGGAGTGTAGCCTCCTCAGCTGTTCTAGGTTAGCAAGGAGATTAATCTCAGACTCATTCACATGTGGAAGTGACTCTCATGAACAGGTGATTGAGAGGAACTGATTTGTGTTTGAGTATCTCAAGTGCACGAAACGAAGGTATGATAGTAGGTGGAATTGAGGGTGATGGTTGTGGGGTAGCAAGAGAATTTGCCTTGGGAGAGGGGCTTTGAAACAAAGATTCAAGTGAATCATCTGCTTCATGATGTGGGATCGTTATGCTTACAACTTGTTCATTTTGTGAGGAAGAAGGAGGAGTTTGGCTTTGAGGTGAAGATCTTTCCAACTGTTGTGAGGAAGTAACAACAGTGGTTTCAAGTGGCTTTTGTCATACCACAAGGTTATCATGTGGGATCTCATCTCTAGAGGTGCCTTTTTATGAATTTTGGTTTTGGTGGGCTTTTTGGATTTGGCTGGTTTCTTATTAGATTTTTTTGGTGTGGGTTTCACAACACCGGTAGTGGTGTCATGATCACAAGGAGCAGTAGGCTCAGCAACAGAGGTTTGAGCTTGCGATGTGGACTCATCCAAAATTTTCTCATCCCCCTTTGCTTTTGTTTTAGAAACGTTTGACTCCATATTTTTTATTCGAGTAAATGTTTCAGTTGTAAGACTCTTAATCTCAAAAACAACTTCTTGTTTAAAATCTTTTCTAGAAGTTTTTTGTAGATAATAGCTCAAAAGTCTAGGATACAAAAGAAAATTTTTATTTTTTGATATTTTATTATAGTTTGCCACCAAGTCCATAAACAACACATGGGATAGATTGAAATCAGATTTTGTCAAAATAGCATATCCAATAAATTGAATATTTTGTGAAATCTCATTAAATGAGGTGGTCTTTATTGAAAGACATGTGGGTGGAGTATGGAAAAAATATCTCATTTCAGCAAGAAAAATTGTTTTGTAAATGGTAACACCAGTTAACTGACTCTCATACCCACGTTCGATAAACTTAGCATGTAATTCTTGCTTGCCAAAGGAACTTTTACGTCCAAGGTCATTTGGACCAAAAGTTGTGTAATTGGTGCATTTGCAAGCATGATGTCTTTGTATTTTAAGGATGTGAGAACATCGATTATTGGATGGAATGAAGTATTATTGTCGGTTTTCTCGAATGTGGGGAGGTAGTTATGTGGGAATTTGATGTTATGAGCCATGATCGGAAATGGAAGTGAGGAGAAATGAAGAAGATGAGAGTAATGGAAACAACTTTTAAGAATTTTGAATTCGAGACGGCAAGTAAAAACTCTATTTGGATGGAACAGTGATATATAAAAGGAAAAAGTGAATGCTGATGTGCATCTGTTTCAAAGATCTGATGGCTAACATATGTCCACGTGTAACCTCTGATGGATAATGGATGACAGTTGTTAGGGAAACCTCTACTGGGAATCAGCAGTGGTTGGGAGTAGTGGTGATTAACAGTGGAGACTTTACTCTATCAAAGGATAGATATCAGTGGATAGGGCAAAACAGTGGGTTAGCCCATTAGTGGATGTGAACAGTGGATAAGAATAGCAAAGGTACATTTATCAGTGGATTGACATTTAGGCCAAACAAAGGTTTTAAAGAAACGGTGGTTTAAACAGAATTTTAGGATTATTGAAAAGATTTTCATTTTTAGCTATATTTAAGGATAGATTTTTGATTTTCTGAAAACATTTTAATGCCTTTTATTCATGGAAAACAAAAGTTTGTTTTTAATCCATGTTAAGCATGCCAATCCTAGAGATCAAGCTTTCAAAAGTAGATATATCTAAAGCTTTTGTTAGAACATCTGCTAGGTGATCCTTAGTTGGAACATGATGCAGAGAAATCAAACATTTTTCATAGAAATCCCTCACAAAGTGATGTCTGATGTCAATGTGCTTGGTTGTGTAATGTGAAACTGGATTCTTAATGATGTTTTCAGCTGCTTGACTATCTAACATGAGAGGAGTCTTTAGAGCAGTAACACCAAAATCCAGTAATTGATTTTGAAGCCATAGGTAGTGCAACTTGCAGCAACAATAAGATTTGACTTCCTAGGTGCTGACTCGGATCTGGCATAGACACATGTAGCAAACATGATATCTAGCCTAGATATAGTTAGGTACAACAAAGACCCAATCATGCTTCTATAAAGAGTTTGATCAACCAAGTCATCTTTGTCATCAATAGTGACCAGCTTTGATGTAGCCATGGGTGTACTACATGGTTTAAAATCATTGATATCAAATTTGGTAAGTAGTTCTTTGACATACTTACTTTGATGAATGAAAGTACCATTTTTCAATTGTTTAACTTGGAGACCAAGAAAGCATTGGAGTTCACCCATAGCACTCATTTCAAACTCTGTTGTCATGAGTTCTCTAAACTCTTCACACATAGCATTGCATGTGGATCCAAAAATGATGTAATCCATATAAATTTGGACACGCATTAAATCCTTTCCTCTCCATTTTAAAAACATAGTTATATCAATTTTACCTCTTGTAAAGCCTATGGATAAGAGAAAGGTGGAAAAATTTTCATACCAGGCTCAAGGTGCTTGTTTCAAGCCATATAAAGCTTTGTTTAGTTTGTAAACATGATCTGGATAAAAAGCATCTTCAAAACCAAGGGGTTGGCATACATATACCTTTTTCTTGATCTTGCCATATAGTAATGCACAATTGATATCCATTTGATACACCTTGATGTTGTGGTTGGAAGGAAAGGCTAAAAACAATCTAATGGCCTCCAGTCTTGCAACAGGAGCAAAAGTTTCATCATAATCAATGCCTTCTTCTTGTCTATAGCCTTAAACCACAAGCCTAGCTTTGTTTTTGGCAACAATGCCCCCTTCATCTGTTTTGTTCTTGAAGACCCATTTTGTGCCTACGGGACAAACATCTTAAGGCAATGGTACAAGTTCCCATACTTGTTATCTTTTGAACTATAGATGCTCTTCTTGCATGGCCTCTACCCAACTGTTGTCTTTTATTGCCTCTTGGTACTTGAAAGGTTGTATGAGTGATAGAAAACCAGCAAAAAGACAAATGTTTTAGGATTGACTTCTTGTGAGAACCCCTTCATTGATGTTGCCAATAATTTGGTCAGATGGATGGTTTTTTAAGGTAGATTAGATCTCCCTTATATGGAACAATGGCATTTTGAGGTGAGGGCTACAGATGGGAATCATCTGAGCTAATATCTGTTGGCAATTTTGAACAGCCGACATCTGTTTGGAATGCAGGTGGAGGCATAGGTAGAATAGGGGTAAAAATGGGTTGACTTTTGTTCACAGAGAATGTACTTTTGTCAATAGGGGTTTGACTAGATGAGCTGACAGAGGTTTGAGGATCAACAACTGTTGATCTTGCAGTGGCAGAGTTTTCATAGTTGTTAGTGACATCTGTTGCTCTGGTGGATGAAATGACTTTGTATTGTGGAATCACAACGTCATATCTATAATCTTGATGCGAAGATTGTGATGTACCTGCATTGTTAGTCTTGATAAACACGTCTTCAAATGTAAATTTATCTAAATCAAACAATACAGTAGGATTTGCTGGGATTTTTGATGACGAAAGTTCATTGAACTTTACATTCAAGGTCTCTTCCACACACCTAGTCCTTGAATTAAAGACTCTTTAGGCTTTAGTAGTGGTTGAGTATCCCAGAAAATAACCACAATCTACATTGGCTGCAAATTTTGAAATTAAATATTTTAAGTTTAGAATGGAACATGGCAGCCAAAGATTTTGAAATATGAGATCAGAGGTTTGATCTTGTACAAAATTCATAAGCAGTCTTTTGATGCCTCGGGTTAATTAAAACTATCAACTGTACATAGCAAGCAATGTTTACAGCCTCTGCCCAAAAAGACAAGGGTAAACCTCAGTCTACAAGCATTGTTCTAGCAGCTTCAATCAAAGTTGTATTTTTCCTTTCAACCACCCAATTTTGTTCTAGTGTCCTTAGGATGCTGTATTGCCTAACAATCCCTTTTGACACACATAAATCATCCAACTCCTTATTTTTAAACTCTGTCCCACTATCACTCCTAAAGACTTTTACTAGCAGGTCAAATTGCTTTTCAACTTGTTTTACAAAATTTGCAAAATACATGCAGTCTCATCTTTGGAGTGGATGAAGTAGGTCCATGTAAATCTTGAAAAATCATCAACTATGACAAGACAATATCTCTTCTTTTTAAGACTCATGATTTTTACAGGGCCAAACAAGTCCATATGTAATAATTGCGAACACTAACTTGTTTTGGACTCTTCAATTGATTTGTACGAACTTTTATGTTGTTTACCTTTTAAACAGGAACACAGTGTTCATCACAGGTGAATTGTTTTGATGGAAGACCTCTTACAAGACCTTTTTGGAGAGTGTAGTGATAGTTTTGAGATTTGTGTGACCAAGTCTTCTATGCCATAGTTCTGTCTCTTTGTTAGAAGAAACTGAGAACAGACATGCATTGAACGTTGGATTATCTTTCAACATATCAACTACATACACATTGCCACTCATGTGAGCAACAAGCTGTGCTTTACTCTCAGCTATGATTTAATCAATTTTTTAAACACTTCTGGCCCAACAATCTAACAAGTATTCTTAGTGAAGAATGACCCATAGCCTTTATCACTCATTTGAGATACACTAAGAAGATTAAATTTCAGATTGTCAAATAGATTGACATGTTAAACTTGAGTTTCCCAGCCTGGACTGTCCCTGACCCTAACACCTTCCCTTTTGAATTGTTACCAAAGGATATATCACCCCCTCCATGTGCCATGAAATCTTTGAGTAGGGCTCTACATCCTGTCATGTGCCTAGAGTCTCCGCTACATACCATAAACTATCAAGGCAAGTAGAAGCTCCGTACACATTAGTAAACAATTAGTTTAGGTGAGTTTCCAAAGCCAGGATGGCTTTCGATGGGGTCACAGACATTCCTGCCTCAAGTCTAGGAATATGGTCAATGTTTTGAACAGATTTTGATAACATCTGTTGTGAACCATTTCCTATCAAATGATCATAACCATTAGAATGCCTGTTAACTCTTGGTTTTGATGGTCTTTTGTAGACCTCATAGTCAAGTGGTGCACTCTTGTAAGCAGGTTGGCCATATCCTCTTGGAAATTTATTTGTTGGTGGTGCATTTGTTACCTAAATCTTTCTGGGAGCAGAGGTTATATTCAATTGTTTGGTAACAAATGTTTGGACAGGGACAAAATTTTGTTTAGTCTTTTCTTTTCTTGAACTCTCAAGTGTTTTAGATTTATACTCATTTCTTTTGACATCAAATTTTTTTAGATAAACACACTCTTGAGTTTTGTGGTTTGTTCTGCCACAGATGGTGCAATTTAATGAATCAATGTCACCCTTGTTTTGTTTATATAATAGGCTTTTAGAAGAAATCAGTTTTTAGTGACATGATTCTTATTTTCACGAAAATCACAAAACAAGTTTGATATTTTCTCTCTTTTCTTCCCTTTTTCTGACTTTTTGTCAGCAGATGTTGTAACATCTGTTGGAAGATCTTTTAAGGGAATGATCTTGACTTGAGGTTCCTTTACACCTTCAATGGTTGAAAAGTCCATTGGCTTAAAGTTGTCAAGATTGTCACACTTATCTGACCAGGTAGATTTGAATTGATATTTTTCTATTTCCGCAAAAGTTGAGGATCCTGCTGGTCTTTCCAAAACAATTTTCTTACCATTTGGTTCAGTGACTTTAATTTCTTGACCAGCCAAATTTGTTAGAGTAATTTCAACCAACTCACAATCATTTACAGTAGTGTTTTAGGAAACTTGGTCATGTTTGCTAAAACCTACACCAAATTTTACATTGCTTTTGATTTGTGATTCTAACATCAGCTCATAACCTTTGAAGGATTCTACACACTTTTCACAAGTAATTTTGGTAGATTCAAGCTCCTTTTTACAAATTTGATATTTTTCTATTATAGTTTGGAGTTGATCCTTGGTTATGCTAGACTTATGTTTGAGGCTACTGATTTCAGATTCTTTTTCGACAGTTTTGATTTTAACTCTTTTGCAAGTTTTTCAAACTGAATTTCATCATCCAAAATTTTGTTTCTAAGGTTTTCATTTACCTCTTTTATGTTAGCAAAAGTAATAATACATTTGTCTGAACATAGGTCTTTAAGGACATAAGATGATACCTTAGCAGCAGCCATCATGGCACAGTCACATTCTCCTTCACAAACACTGGAGTCTGACACTGAGATCACAGTTTCTTCACCAGCCTTCTCTTCTGAAACATCTGCCACAACATTATCACAAACATCATTAGAATTTAACACTACTTCCTCAGACTCATCCCCTTCAAGTAGAGTGTCTAGTGCCATGAAAAAAAATCATCATGTTTCTTTTCAGTATCAGCAACTAAAGCAAAATTCTCATCAGTCAGTTCTTCAGGTAAGCTACTCCAATCAACAAAACCTTGTATAAAGAAGCTCTGTTGACTGGTCTGTGCTGGAGCAAAGGTTTGTGTAACTTGTGGTGCAGGTTGCACTTGAACCTGAGGACTTGGTGCTTGAACATATTGTATCTAAGGAACAGTAGTTTGGACATACTAAACTAGAACAGTGCTTACAGGGTGTGCAAAATGAGCAGTGTTTTGCATATAAGTAGCAGGGGTATGTTGGAATAATGGACAGTGTTTTGTGTGTTTTGAGGTCTAGGACTTGGGTATGTGATAATTGGACCATTTGTTTGACTCCTACACTCCCTAGGAAAACGACCTAGCCTGTTACACGTGTAGAATTTAATCTTTGACTTATTCAACCCAACTTTTAACCCTCCATGCAACCCTGGAAATTTTCTACCAGTTATTTTATAGAACTTGCTGGTTCTAACACTTAGCAATGCCATTTGGTGTAATATGTCAATTTCTTCTAAATCAGTTGGATCAAAATGTTGAAGATCATTTAGTTCAAAGGATAAGTTGTGTGGTTTTCCCCTTTTGCAGCAAAAGCAAAATTGGGTGAGCAAGAACAAGAGTTGAAATTCCCACCAGATGTTATGTCAACAAAATGATCATAACTCTGTTCCTTTCTGCTACCAGAGGTTTCTTTTTGACCAAAAATTGTTGTACTACCAAAGGAATAGTCATCAGTCACTTTTCCTAACTCTTGTAGCTTCTTTTTCTGGTTAAGCTCTCTCTCATAAGTAAGAAGCATACCATGAAGCTGAGTCAAACTCATCTCTTTAAACCCAACAGAATTTCTGGTTACAAAGGCAACAGTGTCCCATTTATCTGGTAGTGATCTAAGAAATCGGCTATTCAAAGTAGAATTTGCAAAATTAGCATCTACCAATTTTAACTCACTAATTAGACAACTAAACCTTTCAAAAGGTTGAATTAATGATTCTCCTTTCACATGACAAAATGTTTCGTACTGTTGGTTCAAAATTTCTCTGTTATTTTCAATAACTTCTTCAGTGCCAACGAATTATTCTTTTAGAGCATCCCATAACTCCTTTGCATTGTAGTAGTGCAACAGCCCAGCATAGATACCATTAGGCAAAGCAGTTGCCACGATGCTAAATGCCTTTGCATCTAGCTCAATTTTCTGAAAATCTTGCTCAGAGTAATGTTCTGGACTCTTTGGAACTTGAACTTTTGGATCTTCGGCACTCGATACCATCGGAATATGTGGTCTGAAGATAACCGACTTCCAGCAACCCGTGTCCTGTTGTGCAAGTATGTGACCCATCCGATGTTACCAGATGTTGTATACCAATCTGACAAGTATCAGAGGTTTATACATGGTGCCAGTGTTATGTGGATCTTGTGGATTTTGAGACATTCTGATTTTAAACAGGCTTTTGTTTACAAACTTTAAACGTAAATAAACTTTTACTATGTTTTCAATACAAACGAAAAACAAATTAGTAGTGAGAGCTGACCAGTGTATATCAAATTGATTGTTAAATCAAATTTGAACGACCAAGCTCAGATACCAATTGATAGGATCTGAGTTTGATATTAATGTGATTCTTTAGATGAAATCAATATAAGAAGATAGATAATCAATGAAACAATGCAGCGGAATTGTGTAAACTTTGAAATCCCAACAATAGAAAGATTGTTTTCAGTAACATGCTTTTGTAATTATAATCACGTATGCATGCAATTTACAAACTCCCCCTCAGCTTAATATCACTCTAATTTGTTCGTACATAATGTGTCGAAGAAAAAATAGATAGAACAGTACAGACACTGTTCTATTTATAGTACATTTCAAACCACTGAGCATCTTTGGCTGACGTCACTATGAAAGTGACATTTAACAAACTAAACAAACTCTATTTGCTACTAGACCTAAACATTGTTACATTAATTACATAATAAAACTCTGTTGAACAACAACTGCTGAGGTATCCTCTGTTGGTCTTCAGCACACCTTTGATTCAATAGCCTTTATGCTTCATAAGAGTTTCTCTCTAGCAGATCTTTGCTTCCAGCAGAGCTTTGTCTTTAACAGATCTTGTGAATAGTCTTTATGTCACACCCCAACTGATGGTGTAAACATCGAAGTGAGACGAAATAGATTGCTCAAGGCATCATAACACTATTTACGACAATATTTAAATCAAACCCATTTCATTTCATAACAAAATTGTCAATTACAACAGAAAGTCAAATGGAACAAGTTCAACAACATAAATCCTAGCATTCTAGATGTGTTTCTACGCCGTCCCTACTAAGTTTCGTCATGATCAACATCCTTAACCTGCAACAAGTTAAAATTATAGTTCAACACAAAGTTTTGGCGAGTACACAAGGTTGATATAACATAAGTACGAAAAGATTTAAACGAATCCACATGTTAAGCTAGCATACTAGATTAATGTAAACATGGCATGCGATCTATAAGTCAACCCTCGCGTGTCACCACAAAATAGAATAAACTTAACATGACCTCAAGAATACGGGTGGTGCGTTACTCCTATAGTGCTATACATGTTAAGGGGGAGGCTCGTACGTAGTTAATGACAAATAGCATCACATAAGAATGTTCCAAGTATACAAATCCTGTATCACGTAACTATAGCATGTATGATGGATGGTTTGTGCGATTGCATAAAAGTATAAGTGTGATTGCATGTATTTTGATAGACTAACATGTTGCACCCAAAGGTGTAAAGCGTAAAAAGGGTGTTCGAGTGTACTCACAGTTTTGCAATCTTCCACTTGGTATTTCCGTAAAGTGTTGGGGGAGTTTGGAGGATGGAGCACCGATTTATCCTACAAGAGGAAAACGTAGGTTGGTAAGTATTCGAATGATAACAGAGGATTAGGAATTTAAATACGCTAAGTATACATACGGGAAAATAATCAGCGAGACTTAATACTTGTTCTTGACACTATAATACCCTTTCGGGTTGATGTGTTTTCATGGGTTAGGAAAACCCATTAGAATCGTAACGAGAAATTAAGTACTTAGGTGATGTAACCTAGTACCATAACGGATAATCATTCGGTTACCATCATACGTAATCATATTTGTCATGGAAGTTTATAGAAGTCATGCATGGAGGTAGGAGGATAACCTTCCTTTAACCTCTTTCGTATAGTTCACCAATGCACTGGTCGTCACAAGGACGACAAGGATGGTCATGAACAAGTTAAACATAAAAGTAAAAGATGAAAAATAATCAAAATCATCAAGTGAGGTGGTGGATTGAAAGTAGAATAGCCAAGGCTTCCAAGTAATCACACACTACCAACTCAAGTCTTGTTTTAAGAACAAGCTTGGAAGGATACAACACTTGTGGGTTGAAACCCTATTAAAGTGAAAAGTTCTTACACTTGGGACCTCAAACATGGTCATGTTCCAAGTTGGTTTTCCATGGAAAACCTATGGAAACATTCCAAAAGGTGATTCAAGTGTTAAGAAGGAAGAAATATCAAAGAAGGGAGGTAAGGGTGAGTTAGAACTCACTTTGAAAGTCTTGAACTTTCAGATGGGGAGAGAGCTTTAGAGAGAAAGAGAGAAATGTTTGAGGTGTGAAATGAGGGTGGGAGGAGGGGGTATTTATAGTTGAGGTTTGGGGAGTTGTTAGTTGGGTGCATTTAATGCAGAAAACACAAATTGGACCAATCCATGGACTAGAAACAACTTTCTCCGGATTATGCCCCTCTCGATAGCCACGAGAGGGTGAAGAAGACTCGGTCGCGGGGCGCGAGGTGTTTGGCGGGCCGCGAGAGGGTACCAAGGTGTCAGTCGCGGGCCGCGAGGAGGGTTATTTGAGAAGCTTCTTTGGTTTTTGACATTTTTAGTCCTTGAACTTAGTTTAACTTATCATTTTTGCATGATTTAGGTATATAACGCATATAAGTATGATTTGAGTATCGAGTGTGAATGTATGAGTCGTTGCACGTATAACAAATATCAGTTTAAATGATTGAACGCATGTAAGACATCTATATATATAACAAGTATGGATTTTTATTACGATTCAAGTCTCGGGTTACAAAATTAGGAAAAGAAATACGGATAAAAGTTTACATAAATAGGAATACGATTATACTTTCTAAAAGAAAAGCGAGGTGTTACAGTCTCCCCTCCTTTATGAAATTTTGTCCCGAAATTTATTCAAGAGGAAGACTTTTGGAAAAGATGTAATTTTGGTGAATAAGCCAAAGTCAAGATTTTGAAGTTTAAAGTCTATGCGGAGTTCATGTATAAGTGTGTAAATATGTATCGAAATTTTGAAGGATAATAACAGTAGGTTCGTGAAGGTAATTTATTTGACTAAGGTGTTTTGAGACATCAGCCGTAAGTGTGTGTAAAAACGTGTATGTGTGTGTGTAAACAAGTGAGCTTGACTGAGTCTGGACAACTCATTGGATGAAATATTTTAAAAGAGTGCAACCTAAGAGGAAAGTTTTAGTATGAATAAGGGTGTATTTTGATTAAAATGTGTGGTCCGTACCATAAGAAGCTCTGTCAGTTCTAAGGTGTTTTAGTAAAATCGTTTGTGGTAGAAAATGTTTATTGGGAAGATATTAGGATGGTAAATATTTACGATTTCTAAAAGGTTTTGGCGGTAATAGACCGACTAGTTGAAGTTTGGCGTAGAAAAGAGTGAAAGATAGTTTTAAAAGAAAAGGAACATTTTGACCAAATTGAGCCGGTGGACGTTTATAAAAATGGATTGAACGTTTTAGGCTGATTTACTGTAAATAAAGTTTGGTTGAAAGGTTAAGGGAAAAATTAGGAATATCGTGGTATGGTAGTGATTCGGTAGGTGTATACGAGGGGTAAAAATGGTATGAATATCGGATAAAATGCGAACATGGAATGTTGAGAGATGCTAGTGATAGTTGTAGCGGTTAAAGCTAACGATTTTGAGAATGAAGCTTTGTCATGGATAATCGAGTACTAATCATTTCGAAGTGGGGTGACCAAAGTTTGTTATAAATCAAATGTATTTAACAATATCCAGGAGATCACCGAATTTCTCATGGCACGTTTTACGAAAGTTTGATAACATGATAGGGACACTTATATATAGTAAGTACCAGCGGCGTATCCACCATGTTACGTCTGTTTTGCTATTCGGTGTCACGTTACGTTCCGTGTTACGATACACAGTATAACCCACTATGGTTTTCATGCGCCTACCAATATAATCCCGTGTGCACCCGTGATTATTTTGGTTTGTGCATGATCCGCATAGTTTGTACTAGTAGTGTACGGGTCAGGTTACATTTAGTATTACAAGCAAAAGGTACGTAAGATAGCGTTATAAAAATTAAGTATGTAAGCATGATTGTATGTATGCACGAGTATGTCGAACGTAGGCGAAATCACTCGATTATGCCTACTTATAGATTTCAAGTATGACTACCAACTAGTGTGAATGTATAAATTTTGAGCATGACTGAAGACACATACGTACATTATTAGCATGTGTATTGAGCGTATTGGTGGAACAAAATGGGATTTAGCATATATAAGTTATCATGAAGTTGCGAGTGTGCAAATTTATGAAGTGTAATGGTGATATGTGTAATATTTGTCATGTATATTGACTGCATAAACAGAAACGTGTAAGGCAAAATGCATGTGTATGGTTGCTTGAGTCAAAACATTGAATAAGTCGGGTTTGTCGGGAATGAAGGACCAAAATTGTGAATGTCTGGTGAATATTAAGAAAATTATTAATTTTTTATGTAAGATGTGGTTTGTAAAAAAATAAATGCTACTTTTGTTTTAAAATTTGCATTCGCATATGAAATTTTCTTGCCCATGTGTTCAGATTTAGATTTATGTATTAGCGGTTTTTGAAAAGGTTGTAAAATAGTGAGCTTGCTTTATATATATATATATATATATATATATATATATATATATATATATATATATATATTGATGCAAGGAAAGTTGTGTTTTGAAAATTTTCATGTAAAACTTGAATTTTTGAAAAGTATTTTACCAAAGTACTTATACGTATGTGAGAGAAAGTTTTCGTTGGTTTCTTGTTGGAAATAAAATGTCTTTAGAATGTAATATAAAGTGAGTGTGTTTTGGACGAGTTATGAAAATCGAGGACAAGAGGTTCGCTTGACCGACTAAGTTGATAGGTAGCATTTCGTAAAGTTTTTGAAAATTGTGAAAGAACCATTTAAAGTATCATTAGGGGTTTCATGTATGTAATTTACGTAAATAAATTGTAGGGTGAGAAATCGTTTGTATAAAATAATAAGGTTTGAGGTTTATGCATAAACGAGAGAAATTCGAAGCCATGATAAAAGGTTAGAGTATAGGTTTTGATATAGTGATTGTTACGAAAAATAGTCGAGTTGGAGTTGGACTTCAACTCATTTCTCTCGCTTGAGTTTTGCAAAAAGGAGATCTAGGTGATTGACAATAGAGGGAAGGATGAGGCTTGGTCATAATGTGATTATAAAAGTCATGTTTGAACATGTAAGTATCACATAACGCGTATGAGTTCACATAGATGACATAAGTATAACAAGTATTCAAAAGTTTAAACACGTATGATTGCATAAGGAGTATAAATTTAGTTGGTTTGTGAGGATTATTGTTGTTTTTGATTGCGATAGAAGTGCGAATTGTGCATCGGGTTCGAAATGAACGAGATAACAAGTAAAAACACATAGAAATTGAGATAGCATAAAAGATAGGCTTAGTAAAATATTGGAGTGCTTTGGGTTGAGAAGCGTCGACTATTCCAAAGTGAATCGAAGATCCTTTCAAATTAGAGGAACGTGCTTTGGCCTATAGGTAAAATGCTCTTGTCAATAAGCGATTAACGACATTTTTCCCTTCTAGTTACTACACGTATCTAATTGATCGAAAAATCGGAACTTTGGCGAGATCAAAAATCGAGGAGTGGGACTAGTTGACAAGGTGCGGGTTTCACCCCTAACTTGGCAACATCATACCCTAAGTGTGGTTGGTACTTACCAAATGAGGAGCGAATTCTGACTTGTTGGTAAGGGTCCACTATAATATGAAATGGAAATTTTCCATCAAGGTATGGATATCACTCCTAACTTGATGGCGTAATTTCATGAAAAAATCGAGTACGCGGATTGAGAGTGATCACCAAAGTGCGGGTTTCACCCCTATTTTGTTGAGATCGTCTCATTTGTAGTATGAGTGTCTTCAAGTCTTCAAGCGTGTATATTGTGTAAATGTCTTAGGAAAGACATATTGCATATATTAAGACTAAAAGAAATAGGAAGAAGCAAAGTAGGAAGAATTAACATTTTAAGCAAGAATCAAGAATGGTCAAGTTTAGTAACTTAAACTATAGACTAGGTCGAACATGGCAATTCTACCTAATTCCCTATAGTTATGGCTCTAATACCAATCTGTCACACCTCAACCAATGCGGAAACGTCGAAGTGAGACGAAATAGATTGCTCAAGGTATCATAACACTATTTGCGACAATAGTTAAATCAAACCCATTTCATTTCATAACAAAATTCTCAATTACAACACGGAAGTCAAATACAACAAGTTCAACAAAATAAATCCTAGCATTCTAGATGTGTTTCTATGTCGTCCCTACTAAGTTTCGTCATGATCAACATCCTTAACTTGCAACATGTTAAAAGTCTAGTTCAACATAAAGTATTGGGGAGTACACAAGTTTGATATAGCATAAGTACGAAAAGATTTAAACGAATCCACATGTTAAGCTAGCATACTAGATTAATGTAAACATGGCATGCGATCTATAAGTCAACCCTCGGGTGTCACCGCAAAATAGAATAAACTTAATATGACCTCAAGAATACGGGTGGTGCGTTACTCCTATAGCGCTATACATGTTAAGGGGGAGGCTCGTACGTAGTTAATGACAAATAGCATCACATAAGAATGTTCCAAGTATACAAATCGTGTATCACGTAACTATAGCATGTATGATGGATTGTTTATGCGATTGCATAAAAGTATAAATGTGATTGCGTGTATTGTTATAGACTAACATGTTACACGCAAAGGTGTAAAGCGTAAAAAGGGTGTTCGAGTGTACTCATGGTTTTGCAAGCTTCCACTTGGTATTTCCGTAAAGTGTTGGGGGAGTTTGGAGGATGGAGCACCGAGTTATCCTACAAGAGGAAAACGTAGGTTGGTAAGTATTCGAATGATAACGGAGGATTAGGAATTTAAATACGCTAAAGTATGCATACGGGAAAATAATCATCTAGACTTAATACTCGTTCTTAACACTATAATACCCTTTCGGGTTGATGTGTTTTCATGGGTTAGGAAACCCATTAAAATAGTAACGAAAAATTAAGTACTTAGGTGATGTAACCTAGTACCATGACGGATAATCATTCGGTTACCATCAAGAGTTCGGTTAGTATATATATATATAATATAGTATACGTAATCATATTTGTCATGGAAGTTCATAGAAGTCATGCATGGAGGTAGGAGGGTAACCTTCCTTTAACCTCTTCGTATAGTTCACCAATGCACAAGTCGTCACAAGGACGACAAGGATGGTCATGAACAAGTTAAACATAAAAGTAAAAGACGAAAAATAATCAAAATCATCAAGTGAGGTGGTTGATTGAAAGTAGGATAGCCAAGGCTTCCAAGTAATCACACACTACTAACTCAAGTCTTGTTTCAAGAACAAGCTTGGAATGATACAACACTTGTGGGTTGAAACCCTATTAAAACGAAAAGTTCTTACACTTGGGACCTCAAAAATGGTTCTGTTCCAAGTTGGTTTTTCATGGAAAACCTATGGAAACATTCCAAAAGGTGATTCATGTGTTAAGAAGGAAGAAAGATCAAAGAAGGGAGGTAAGGGTGAGTTAGAACTACCTTGAAAGTCTTGAACTTTCAGATGGGAAGAGAGCTTTAGAGAGAAAGAGAGAAATGTTTGAGGTGTGAAATGAGGGTGGGAGGAGGTGGTATTTATAGTTGAGGTTTGGGGAGTTGTTAGTTGGGTGCATTTAATGCAGAAAGCACAAACTGGACCAATCCATGGGCTAGAAACCACTTTCTCCAGATTATGCCCCTCTCGCAGGCCGCGAGAGGGTACCAAGGTATCGGTTGTGGGGGCGCGAGGAGGGTTATTCCATAAGCTTCTTTGGTTTTTGACATTTTTAGTCCTTGAACTAAGTTTAACTTATCATTTTTGCATGATTTAGGCATATAACGCATATAAGTGTGATTTGAGTATCGAGTGTGAATGTATGAGTCGTTGCATGTATAAAAAATATCAGTTTAAATGATTGAATGCATGTAAGACATGTATATTTAACAAGTACAAGTTTTTGTTACGATTCAAGTCTCGGATTACAAAATTGGGAAAAGAAATACGGATACAAGTTTCCAAAAATAGAAATACGATTATACTTTCTAAAAGAAAAGCGAGGTGTTACACTTTAATATGAGCAGCGTTTATTGATGATCAGATGTTATAGATTATTTTGGCTTTCCAATCATTTGTTTCTTTTACAGAGTTCAATAAATCCAACACATTTATCATTTAAAGACTATCCACTTGTATCTAAATTTGTCTTATATGGCGCTTAGATTTAAAGAAATCTATCCATATATATATATATATATATATATATATATATATATAGATATATACACTTAATATGATTTCTATTAAATATGCCCCTAAGCTTCTTATGAAATTTGGACATTAAGGAATTCAAATAAAGTTAACATATGTATGATAGGTTCCCACGTCACATACCTCATTGAAACTTCTCTTGTAGCATTTCTAGAGATATCAAAGGCCAGTGGGAGCATTAAGTGTCTTAACTATAATTTGAAAAAGGTGCAAGAGGTGTGGGAGAAACTTCACATTACTTCAATTTACACATATTGTACAAGACCCTGCTCCAACTCGACATTGTCCCATCAAAACTTGTCTCCTTAGAATCTAATGCTACTCTTATAAAAGTTTCACTATTGATTAACTATGGGCACCCTCCAATTTCTTACCAAAACTAAAATAATCCTCAACAAGTGAAACTACAACGCCTAACGTCATTAACTTGTTTCTCTATTAGAATTCGCTGGTCTTTTAAATATTGACCCTAAGCATGTGAAGTTCCTAAAGATTTCTACGGTCGGAGGGAGCAGTAAAAGTCTTTCTCATGACTTCCAAGGAATACAAGAGGCGGAGGGAAGAGAGTCACTAAATTTTATTGCGAATTTAACGTCGATTACGCCTCTTGTACACCACACTACACCAACTCTTACAGACTTAGAATATTAGAAATGATAGTAACCTAACTAAGAGCTAATCCATAAAACTGAAACTTCTAATAAGCCCAATAATCAACTCAGGAGGTCATCTAGGTTTAAAAGCCTACTAACTTTGATGATTACGTATCTTCTCTAACTAAAGTTTAAATGGATAATGGAAAGTTTACTGATCCTACCTCTTCTAATTAAGCCATAAGAGCATTCACATCCTATCCCCCATATCTCTCTCCATATTCAAAATATTAAAAAATCAACAAAAACATCACTCCATCCTACACCCCATCTCCATCTCCATTTTGATTTTTGTAGAAAAGCCATGTACTCCCCCCATATTTGAGGGGTACTGTACTACCCCATCTCCAACTATTTTCTTCTCCCGCTTATTTACTCATGCCGTCCTTCTCATCATTATTTACTTGTATTCTATCTTCTTCACATGATTGATGATAAACTTAGAGGAAAAGGGTTTCAGAAGTTAAATATTGCAAACTGCCATTGATCAACTATCGGTATGCGTTATTTTTCCTCGGGTGTTAAAAAGCCCTCCGTGGATTCTCCTTCAAAGTTTCATTTCTAATTCTAGTTTTATGCAAAAATCCAAATGCTAATTTTTAGGGTTTTCATACGCTCAAATTGATGAATACTTTTAGTTAACAAATAAGGATTATAAGATTTAGGGTCTTATAATTTTTAAGGATTATAAGAGTAGCCATGGTTCATACGGGTGTTCATGGTTTGGTTTAAAACCGTCCAAACCGTTAGTCAGTTTGGTTTCATGGTCGGTTATTTTCTTAATATTGGTCTGTTAGTTTAGGAATTTTCAACCCGTACATAACAGTTTGGTTTATGATTTCTAATGGAAACCAAATGGAAAAAACCGAGTCCGAGAGTAGGTATATAATTATATAGCTATGATAAGTTGTATTTGCTTTCTCAAATAGGTCTGATAACCTAACTATCTGAACTTACATGTCTATTTATGCCTTCTATTAATTTTCTTTTCATTTAGACTATATAGGTCAATTAGGTCCACTAAATATGTGGTGTTATATTATATTGTTTCCTTTTTTGCGTATCTTTATTTGTATGTAATGATTTTGGCCTTCTAATCATCGTTATGCAAGCATATTATTACAAAAAGAATTGTCATTTATATTTAAGGTCTGTGACTATGTATTTCATGTGTAATTTATACTTTGATCAGTAAAAACTATACGACATAGTAATGTGAAAATAATTTATAGGCTTGATATCTTAAACCCTGAAACCAAACCGGAGCCAAATCGTTAGTCACAGTTTGGTTCGGTTTTATCTTCCAATGGTTCGGTGTAGCTTTTCGATGATATAAATCCTATACTAATGGTTTGGTCTTTAATGTATCCTTGTAGTTTCAAGTTATCTTTGAATAAATATTTGTTCTTGAGTATGGATTCACAAGATCAAGATATGTACTTCACTAACCATCTTAGTGGAAACTCTACTGTAAGCTTTGATGACTCTCCACCCTTACCCCCTTAATCCAACTAGTATTAGGTGATCAATAAGGGGTGTAAACTTCATCCCTGAAGAAGACAAGTTACTTGTCTCTACATGGCTAAATTGTAGCCTTGATGCCATTCAAGGAACGGATAAAAAACTCTTAATTCTGAGAAAAATCCATGAGTACTTTCAGAAATTTAAAGAAATCACAATTATGCGGACAAGTCATTATCAAATCGATGGTCTTGTATTCAAAAGGCCACAAATAGCTTTCGTGCATGCCTGGCTCAAGTTGAACGCTTAAATAGTGGCATGACTGAGAAGGATAAGATAGAAATTCCACACTCTTAAGAGTATTTTAAAATACAATATTTTCTAACGTGCATTTTATTTGTTTAAATGCAAGATTGATAAGGCAAAGATCATGTACCAATCAGAAGAAAAAGGGAAACTTCCCGTTCGAGCATTGTTGGAACCTATTAAAGGAACAATCTAAGTGGACTTTGCGACCCACAAAGGATGTCCCAAAGTCCGACTTCCGACCCCAATCCAATCCCAACGCCGAATGTGATCGAAAATGAAGTTATCAAATTGGATCAACCAATGGGTAAGAAAGCTGAAAAACGAAAAGAAAGGCCGACGGTAAGCAACTTGAGGAAGTTATCAAACTCAGAAAGATGAAGTTTTCTCTTTTAGAGGAGTCGCGAGCTCAAGAGAAAGAGTTTTTTCGCCTTAAGGCCTAGAAGATGGAATATGACAAAAAAAAAGTTAAAGATGAAAGGTTGAGGTTGCAAGCAGAAAAGTTGAGGATTGAAGCTGAGAAAACAGAGCTTGCAAAGAAGGACTCGGATCAACGAATTATGATGATGGATATGAGCAGTATGCTAGAGATCCAACGACTATGTTTTGAGGAACTTCAAAAGGAAATCATAATGAGACGCAACCATGCTTGAGGTAATCAGATTTGAAGGCTGAACACTTGTGCATGTTTTTTGGTGCTACATGGAATATTATTGTCTATATTTTGGTTTTACATGGAAGTATTACTACACATACTTTATAGCCTTGTCTAGCCTTATACTTTTGTGTTTTTGGTGTTACATGGGAATTTACTATGTAGCCTGGTAATTAGCTTAGACTTGGTATGATTTGGATATTGGTCTTAAACTATTGCTTGTAGCCTTTCCATAGTTAAGAGTGATTTATCTTTGTCAATGTATGATAATAATGAAAATGGATGGTGCGATATTTGGTTTATAGGTCCCAAAGAATGTTTGTTGTAATGCAGTAAGTGGTTTGTCTTTTCACTTGACCCGTTTCAGTACAGGACGACATTTTCATGTAAAATATAATGAAGCGGTTAACAATTAAACATTTTCTTGTACGACCCGAAGTCTCTTGCTGCAATTTAAGTTAGTGTTTAATTGTATACTTGCAAAAAATATTGCATATGACAAAATAGTTATTAGTTAAGATTGTATATCAAAGAAAGAGAAAAAATAAAACAAGAATATATATATAGAAAATGGGGAATAGGATGTGGAAGGTTTTTTAAAAATGAAAGATAAAATTAGAAAATGATGATTTTTAGTTAAATTATAAAAATGGGGTGGGGGATAGGATTTGAATGCTCTTAGTATCAATCAATCTTCTAAATGGAATAAAACTGTTTTCTAGTAAAACTAATTTTATGTGTTTGAATAACATTTGGGATTTGATTAAATTACTTAAGAGTGTTCATAACCAAACCAACTCCTAATATAAATGTTAATACACGAAGAAACATGATTGATTGTCAAAGCTTATACTCAGGAAGAGATAAATTATCAAAGAATCTTTCTCGCCTATCTAAGAAAAGACTTCTTTGAGGATCATCACTGTTCTAGTAGCTTATAACAATTCAGAGCTACATTAGTAAAACATTAAAACAACTGTCCCTAACAATTAACTTACATATATACATGTTCATAAAACAACCTGAAAGTTCTAAACTGAAGGTTAAAGAACACTTTGTTTGTAACCAATAAAATCCATGTATGGGTTAATGCAAACATCAAAATGTGATGAAATCTTAATCCAGTTATTTCATTAAGAACCAAGTGGATTTATATACCTACCTAAAGATAAGTGGGAGCAACTAAAACAAACTTGTCTCTATATAGTGACATTCTTTTGACAAGTATATGTTACGTAAGTCAAAGTATTGTTAACACAGACTTTGATATAATAGATCTCAGAGATATCACTTACATGATAGGTATCATAACATATCGAGATAGACCCAATGGAACATTAGTTTCATTCCATAAGTTTAACCTTAAATCGGTCCTTACATATGTAACAAACAATATTGCTCTCCTTTAGAGGATAATAGGATCAATGAGATTATTTCATTATGCTTCATTAATTAGAAGCTTTATATAGGTTAAAGTCTATACTCGTTTAGATATTACTCACACTGCAACACACCAGATATGTTTAGATTAATGTTGGGCCCCTAACTTAAGGTTTACATATTAGTGTTATATTTGGGCTAAGTTTAGGGGTTTGGGCTACCTAGAGCCTTATGGGCCTAGGGTTTGAGCTAGGGGTTATGTGACAAGTATAAATACATGTATTAGGTTAATATTTTAGGGCTAGTCAGTTCATTATAGAAAAACCATGTATCAGACACTATTTTGGTGTATGCAAGTTGTTTTGATCAAAGATTGTTCTTGTTCTTCATTCTAATCTTTATTTCTGCAACCGATTAGTCTTGTGATACCGTGTTAGAACCTGTTCGGGACTTACAATTGGTATCAGAGCCTGCTGTTCGATACAGTCTCTCGGTATTACAGATCGAAGAACTGTTCAGAGTTGGAAAAGTTGGAAGAAGTGTTGTTGTTCATTCCGGATTGTTACTGTTGAAGATTGCTGCTGATTTCATCTCGAATTGTTACTGTTCCGAAGAACACGAAGAAGATTTACTCATCCCGGATATGTCACTGTTGAAGATTCGAAGAACACGAAGAAGATTCAAGCATTTCGGATACGGAACTGTTGAAGATCCCGAAGAACACGAGGAAGATCATCCATCTCGAATTGATCCCGGATTACTGTTCATCAACCATCTCACCAACCTTATTCGGATTTCTCGCATTCCGGATAAGGATCACTGTTTGAAATCATCTGGGTTTATCTGTTGCAGGGATTTCAGGATACTGTTGATTCCAAATAAGGATCATCATTCCGGATAAGGCTCATCATTCCGGATAAGGATCATCATTCCGAATAAGGATCATCACTCCGGATAAGGATCATCACTCCGGATAAGATCATCATTCTGGTTCAAGTTCTTTTAGTTTGAAATTTTGGATCATCTCATCTCGGATTGTTTTTCATCTCGGATATCGTACAACTCGGATCATCATTTACGTCGGATTCGGTTTTCGTTCCGGATTGCAATTTCGGATACTCATCCCGGACTCATCTCGGACTGATCTTGGAATCTCATCCTGGACTCATCTCAGACCTATTTTGAATTCTCATATCGGACCACTTTTCATAATAAGAATTTAATATTAATTTTAATTTACTTGGTAATTTTTTAATAAAGTTAATCATGAAAAGCTATATGACAGCTCAGGACTTGACAAATGTCACCTTGGCAGCATTGCAATCACAGACAGTGGCTCTTCATCAAGAGCTAGATCAAGTCATTGGCACTTCTATTAAGGTGCCACTTCTACTATACAGAGATGAATACTATGAGTGGAAATTTAGGTTTGAGCAGTATTGCAAGGCCAAAAAGCCTAGGGTTTGGAGATGTATTATGAACGGTCCTCGAACCATAGTCTACAGCACTCCTGAAGATCCAGACAAAGATTCATAAACCCAGTCACTTGTGGACTCTGGAAAATGCGAAAATAATCGAAGAGGATAAGAAAGCCTCAGTTTTTCTGACAATGGCACTCGGACCCGACATTTCCATAGCTGTCAGAAATTGCAAGACAGCTAAAGAAGTGTGGAGCGAGTTACAGAATCTCTATGAGGGAAATGCTGATATGAAGGAAAGCCGAGTTAATCAGTTGAATAAACAGTTCAGCTCGTTTTACCATATATACGGGGAAACCATTGAGAACTAAATCAGAAGATATGTGAAGCTTGTCTCTCAAATGATTTCAGCCGAAATCTCTCTTAAAAACAGTGCTATGAACAGACAGTTGTTAAATTCGTTGCCAAAGAGCTGGGATGCTGATGTTGGCATGATCAAGAAGACAAAAAATCTGAACGATGTCACTCTCACAGAAATGATTGCAACTATTAAATCATGTGAGATAGATAATAAGCAGAGAGACATGCCGGCTGGTATTACAGGGCAAAACGCAACATTAATGTCTCAAAATCTTGTTTACAGCGCTTTGCAAGGAAACTCTCACACGCTAGGTAGCTCAAACTTGGTGTACAGTCCTCTCGCCTCTCCACATAAGACCTAATACATCTATGGTCTTTAGTCTCAGACTCCTATGATTTCTGCGGCGCAGGTTCAGACACAATATCATGCTTAGTATCCTGGCATGGTGTACAGTCCCGCAATTCCTGCCACAGCTCAACAAGGTGGCATTCCTCAATCTATTGCTCCCACACTGGCTCCTGCTCAAGCTGTGTCCAACTCTGCTTTGCTCACAAAAGAGAATGAGGAGAAATTGGCCATAGCTGCCTCAATGATTAACAGTTTAAATGCCTTCTTAGCAGGTGACCTGAGTCCTCCATCTGTTCTTCTAACTGAAATCGATCAAATAATGGAGGAGGATTTGGACGAGATTGACGTGTCCTGGAATCTTGTTATGGCTGCTTTCCGCGTCAACAAATTCAAAAGAAGTACGGGAGGCAACATTGTCAAATCTAAAGACTAGGTTGACAAAAGATAAGCTCAGGGGCTATAGATGTCATGAGCCAGGACATTTTACTCGGGAATGCAAGAAGCCGCCATGTGGATATGTTTCATCTAGAGTAGCAGACATACAGAGTAGTGACAGACAGCTGGTACCAGTCTCTCCTTCAAAGTCTGCCTCAAGTCCCTCGAGTAGCTCTGGCGGGAAATCAACAGCTTTGGTGGCACAACAACATGAAGGATTCAACTGGGCAAACGCTGCAGCTCAGATGGAAACTCTGAATCTTTCCAAGAATAGCAATCACTGCATGATGGCGCAGACAACCGAGACACCTGATCTTTTCGAAACGGTAAATCGCATTCTCTGTTCAGATAGTTGTCGGTTTAAATTATCAAAAATGTGCCCATAATTCAACTCTTGTAGTTGAATATCAACAAGCTGCATCACAGAGCATCGCCCTTAAACATAATAACAAGCTTCTTATGGAAAAGGTCGAAGCTCAAAAATAGGACATAGCTTAGCTAAAGCTTGACTTGAACCAATAGCAATGTTGGGTATACGACTATAAGCTAAAATTAGCTGAAAATGACGTAAAATTTCAAGCAGCCTTAGCCAAGCTAAATTCCATGACAGGAAAGTTTCAAGAAAATGAAATAAATATTAAAAAAATTGAAACTTCCAGCAAGCTGGTCAAGGACTTGTGTGATCTACAGCTTAACTATCAGAAAAATTATACAAAAGGCCTTGGGTATAATAGGGCTCCTCCACCATATAATCATAACTACACACGAATGTCTGACTCTGAGGCAGAACTAGATAATGAAGAAAATATGATGTATGGTAAACCCTCATATTATTTTTCAAAACCATGGAAGCCCTATTTTTAAGGATGCTGTTTTCTTCACCTCCACACCATTTTCACAAGAATCTGGTGACAATCCCTCTTGTAGTTCACATGATTTGGAGAAAATGACGCCTAAAGAAGAGGCAGCAACATCACTTAAAGAATCAAAAAGTGAAAATCCTCTTGAAATTGAAACTGACTCAGTGAACGCTACTTACGTTTCTACTTCATGTGCAGAAGAAATATTAGTTGAGGATATTACAGATGGTGATAAAGAAGAATGTCTGAATTCAAATTCAGAAAATTCAGCTGCTGATTATGACTTTTATAAACCTGCTTTTGACATTTTAAATCATTTTCTTGCTGAACAATTTAAATTCTCAAACAATGTTGGTGGTGTTGATAACTTAGACGTCTCTAATTCTGGTTTTTCATCTAATGTTGATGTTATGAATCCTGATAATGAATGTAATAACTCTTGTGATGAAAACCACAAGTTTTGCTATAGGTACAACATCGACAGATGATTCAGTTTCCTTAGTTCCTACTAAAGAGACTGGAAATTTTTCTCAGGAAGTATCGTCTGTTGATGCTAATCCTAGGGTTGACAGTGAGGAAATCAATCAACCAACTGAATCTGTGATGAGTGACGCTGGCATAGTACTAGAAGAATCAGGCGAATCGGATTCTTCAAACGAAGAATGATGGACTGATTCTAAAATGACAGAAAATGAGCATTCTTCCCTTGTTGATTCAGATAAAAATTTTGTAACTGAATCTGAATCGAAATCTCAAACTTTTCAAAATATAGAGATTCCTCTTACTTCTAATGATCAAAGCTCATCTTCTAGCTGTTCAAAAAAGGGCGTCCCTGCCGAATCACTCGTCTCCTCTGAAGAATCCGCCAAGCAAAATGATTTGAAAACTAATAATAAGAAACGGAGAACACGTAGATCTAAAAAGAAGAAAATCAAACAGGTGCCTCAGGCAAATGAAGAGGCGACTGCTGAGTCGGTTCCTCAATCTGAGAAATTGACTCAGCAGCCCCAAACTGAATCTGTTAAGCAACCAGCTGAACAGAAATCAGTTAAAGTTGTGCCTAAGTCTACCAACTCCAAATTATCTAATTCAAATCATAAAAATTACAAGTGTGATAATGGTTATGAGCAGCTACAGCCAAGACTAAGACCTTGTACCAGCCGTCAGTACCAGCAAGCAATAAACTGACAGACAAGTTACCTAGAATTTCCCAAGCTGAACAGACTGTTTTCTGCCAGAAGAGGCAGACCTGTTCAACTGTGGATTTCCCGGGCATATTGCACGAAATTGTCAAAATGCATTCATGCCTTTCAATGCCCTATTCTCAAAATATCTGAAAGCTATGCCTAATCGCCTACATCAGACTCGATTTGCTGCGGCTAAGCCCCTGATCAAGACTGGAATATGGCCAAGAGACAAACTCACAAACCTCTAAGACCTTCAGGCTCTCTGAATACTTCTAGCACTCCGAAAGCTGTGCAGAAGTCTGACTCGCTAGCCTGGAGGCCTAAGATCTTGACCAAGATCCAGTCTTCTGTCCCAAAATCGGAAAAATCAAAAGCATCACCGACCTCATCCTCAAATAATTTGGTTACTTATGTTGATGCAAATGGCACGCCTAGATCGTCAATGGCCTGGGTTGCAGCTTCTAACTAAAACCTGTTGAAATGTGCAGGAACAGCTTTGGCAGACTCTCGTCAGACTCTGGTATGTCGACAGTGGCTGTTCCAGGCACTTGACAGGAGACATATCTCAGTTGAATGACATTCAGTTTTTCGATGGCGGGTTTGTCTCCTTCACAGGTGGTGAAACGGGGAAGATAACTATGACCAGAACGGTGTGCAATGGAGCTCTCAGTTTCAAGAATGTGAATTATGTTCCAGAGTTGAAGCATAGTCTCTTGAGTGTGTCTCAGCTATGTGATAATCATTTGGATGTTCTCTTTACCAAGAAAGGGTGTTACATGCTGAAACCAAGCCTCATCATTCTGGATGAATGGATTCTTCTCAAAGCTGCATGGAAAGGAAATGCATATGTCATCGACATGAACAAAGCCCCAACCGACAAGCTTACCTACCTATTCTTGTCGACTGCTCAGCACGATGCAATGTTATAGCACAGTCGACTAGGACATATCAACATGAAGAACTTAAACAGACTTGCAAAAGGTGGTCTAGTCAGAGACCTACCTATTCGGGATTTTATGCAGATTGAAAAGTGTGAATCGTGTGCGCGCAGGAAACAACATCGAAGGCCGCACAAGTTGAAACCCGCACCCTCCACGTCAGAAGTCTTAGAATTGCTTCATATGGATCTCTTTGGTCTGATAGATATTCTGAGCATTGGCGGGAAGGCATACTATCTGGTTATCATTGATGACTACTCTCGATTACTTGGGTCTTCTTTCTGGCACAAAAGAGTGAAACTGCTGAGTTAGTCAAACAGTTCATCACACTTATGGAAAACCAGGCAGACACCACCATGAAGGCTATTCATTGTGATAATGTAACAGAGTTTAAGAACACCACCTTAAATTCTTTCTGCTCCTCCAAGGGTATTGATAGACAGTTCAGTGCAGCCAGAACTCCTCAACAAAATGGGGTTGAAGAACGCAGAACCGTACACTCATTGAAGCTACACGTACTATGTTGGTCGAATCAGAACTACCTCTCATTTTCTGGGCAGAAGCAGTCAATACCGCTTGTTATATTCAGAATCATGCCCTGATCAATAAAAGGCACATATGTCGTACGAAGTGGTTGAAGGTCACAAACCTTTGGTTAAGCATTTCCCTAAGTTCGGATGCCCTTGTGTTCTTCTACTCATGGATGCTAAGGGAAAATTTGAATCACGCGGGATCCATGCATCTTCTTTGGCTATTCTAAGAATACTTCCTATCATGTCTATAACAAGATCAAGAAAATGGTAGTTGAAACCTGCAATGTGGGTTGGCTGGAGGAGAATCCCAAAGACGCACGCATTGGTCCCGACTGGCTCTATGGTTATTCCTTATTGTTTAAATCTGTTGATGTCTCTTCTAATATTAATGTAGGTACAGGCACAACATCTGACCTCCCACCGATGTCTATCTTAACTGAGGATGATGAAGATGCTGCACAGCTGCAAGAATTTTTCAAGCAACTGAGTATGGAATTATCGGGATTCAATGAAGTTGTGTTTCCACTCTCCCCCGCATCGCCAAATCCAGAAACTATTACTGAATCGATTCCTCCAACGGGTTCCCCTGAAGTTGAGGTTCCAAACATAGAAACTCCTATGGCAGGTGAAGGACTTACAACTCCTGACGTCTTAGGCTCATCTCTGTTTCCGGAGCCTACACCATCATATTGTTGACTCATCTGTCAACATTCCTACTGTTGCAACTAATGAGGGGGAGCCAACTAGAGTCTCATCGCAGAGCTTTACAAACTTGCAGTCAGATCTCCATGTTCCTGCTACGCCTATACCACAGTGTTTACAGCGCGATCATCCGATTGGAAATGTTATTGGTCCTGTTACTGCTGCAGTTCGAACTCGCAGTCAACCAGGAGATATCAATACCTGCCTTTACTCTTGTTTTATCTCACAAATTGAACCTAAAAGCATTGATGTCGCCTCCAGGAACCAGGTTGGGTTGATGCTATGCATGAAAAACTCAATCAGTTTGAGAAACTTGGGGTATGGCAATTGCTAAAGCTTCCTCAAGGAAAACGGGCTCTTGGAACTCGTTGGGTATTTCACAACAAACAAGATAAAACTGGTGTGATTGTGAGGAACAAAGCTCACTGGTGGTTCAGGGTCCACCAGATCGAAGGGTTGGACTACGATGAGGTTTATGCACTGGTGGCTAGATTAGAAGCTATTCGCATTTTCTTGGCATATGCGTCATACATGGACTTCACCGTCTATCAAATGGATGTCAAGACTGCTTTTCTCTATGGCAAGGTGAAAGAGGAGATATACGTGGCACAACCACCAGGTTTCACTGATCCTGATAAGCCAGACTATGCATACAAATTGGACAAAGCTTTGTATGGACTGCATCAAGCGTCCCGTGCGTGGTACGCAACCCTAACAGAGCATCTGCTTGCTCTGAAGAGGTCATGAAGAAGAAATTTGAGATGAGCTCACTGGGGGAAATGACTATGTTTTTGGGACTTCAAGTTCGTCAAAGCCCACATGGAATCTTGATCCATCAAGGAAAATATGTCAATGATGTTCTTGCCAAATTCAAGCTTACAGATTCAAAGCCTATGGCCCCACCTATCGCAGAACGGCCTTTTGTTAAATGAAGACGCTGAAGGAACGCATGTCAATCCAACCATGTACCCATCTATAATTGGTTCTCTAATGTATCTCACTGCAAGTCGGTCAGACATCATGTTTGCCGTTTGCTAGTGTGCTCGATATCAAGCTACATCTAAACTCTCTCATTTACATGCTGTTAAAAGAATCTTTAGGTATCTCAAAGGGGCACCATCACTGGGCCTCTGGTATCCTAAAAATTCTAAATTTGAGCTATATGCTTTCTCTGATAGTAATCTTGGAGGTACAGACAGGGATATGCGTTCAACTTCTGCTTGATGCCAATTCTTGGGAGATAGATTAATCTCTTGGCAATGCAAGAAGCAGCAGACGGTCTCGCTTTCTACAGTGGAAGCAGAATGTGTCGCAGCATCCGCTTGCTGCTCCCAGGTTTTATGGATGCAACACCAGCTTGTGGATTATGGTTTGACTTATCTAAACACAACAATTTATTGTGATAATGATGTCGCTATCCAAATTATCAACAACCCTGTTTTTCACTCCAAAACCAAGCACATAAATATCAAAGTTCATTTTATTCATGATTGCAATGAAAAGGGTCTCGTTAAACTTGAGCAAATCCACACCGATGCAAACGTTGCGTATTTGTTCACGAAACCTTTTAGCAACACGCGTTTTCAAGTGCTTGTGGATCTTCTCAAAATGATTCGTTTTTCTAACTGAGCATCCTCTATTTGTTTGCCTTGTAAATTTGTTCATTCGTATGCACAAATTTAGGGGGAGAAAAATTATTTTTATATATATATGCATGTATATATATATATTCTTTCAAACAGTTTTGCAATGATTGGGAAATGAAATAATTTTTCGTGATAAAGGTTTTGACAAACACACGTAAGGTGCTGTAGCGGGAATGACTTGGATCGAACGTAATATGTTGATAGGTCTAGAGCTCAATCGGATAGTGTACGCCAAATGATATAAACATAAAGAACTATATATCCAGTGGGTCACACACTATCGGCATATGATTTTATGGTCTTAAATCTTGTGTTGATAGATAGCAAACGTCTGAGGTTTCAGGTCTTTATGTTGTTGAGTCATTCGGGGGATATCTTGTCTGTCATTCTGTTGCATCCAGATTATATGCAGACCTAGGCACAGTTAGGATATCCTTAAAAGCGCCAAATCAGAAGGGCCGAAACCTTAAAAGAAAGGAAATCTCATCATGAGAAAATTCCATGAATTCAAACATACCACATAAGTATTTGCCTAACCCTCGTCAGATACTATTGGTCACTCTGCTGTACGAAAGTATTGACCTGTTCACCAATAGTCTGACGTTGTAAAAGATAAAGGATGATCTTAGTATATTCACCTACTACGATGAATCATTGTGCTTACCTTGATCGCGGGGGTATGCCATGGAGTGGGACACACGGGTATCATAGTATAATACTATCTTAAGCATATCATAAAGCAAAAATTAGAAGGTTGAGCTTTAGGTTTAAAATGTATAAGTATATTGGAAATTGCTTAGCCTAGTCTGACTCAGCTCACACTAAAAAGTGTTCCTTAGTCGGCTTAAAACGATTTGATCCCATAGCAAGACTGTATATGTGATTTTGTTTAATGTTTTATTTTTTTATATTTGGTAAAGAGTGGTTGGTTGCTTGGTTAGTTAAATGGTTGATCTTTGAGTTAGATGATCTCTGTCAAGGGTTATTGGACTTGCCTGCTGCGTTTTGGAATTGGGCCAATCTAATAGAATTTTTGAAAGTCTTGAAATTGAACAGGTTTGAACAGGTTTTATTGTGGTATAGTTCCGGATTGGGCCTTCAAACCCATTCCGGATAGGCCCACTGACCATCTATTCTTCTCTGAGTGTTTGGACAGGTCACTGTTCCGGATTGGGCCCAAATATGGTTGACCAAGCCCAATCCGGATTGTGTATGAATCTCGGATGATTGGATCCGGATTGACTTGGGCCCAAAATTTCCAGGACCAAGCCCATTCCAGAATAGTATATCAATGGATCAGAGGTTTATTTCAGATCATTCACTAAAAATTTCTTCCGAAATCCTCTAATCATCTTCTAGATTCATACTGTTCATATTCATCAGAATTTCATACAAATTATATCTGAATTAGGTATAATCCGCTTATTAATTATAAATATTAAAGGATAATCTTCACATCTTCATGATACCTAGCATCTCGGATGGCATCTTGGATAGTGAAGGGGTATGGTCCCAAAAACCTTACGCCAATCAAGGAAACCATACCCATTAAAAACTTCTAAAAAAACTGCGCGCGGACTTCTTTGCCAAAATAAGATTTATTAGAACTCTGCACCAAATATCCAAGAGAGGAAAGCGTCATTTAACTACCTTGCGCGGGCTCGCACAAGGTTCAAAGTTAACCTTGAACACTCTCTTTGGATAAATGCTTCATTTAACTACCTTGCGCAGGCTCGCGCAAGGTTCAAAGTTAACCTTGAACACTCTCTTTGGATAATGCTTCATTTAACTACCTTGCGCGGGCTCGCGCAAGGTTTAAAGTTAACCTTGAACATTCTTGTTTAATAATGCTTCATTTAACTACCTTGCGTGGGCTCGCGCAAGATTCAAAGTTAACCTTGAACATTCTTGTTTGATAATGCTTCATTTAACTACCTTGCGCGGGCTCGCGCAAGGTTCAAAGTTAACCTTGAACATTCTTGTTTGATAATGCTCCATGCACAAACCTTGCAAAGATATTTATATCAAAGCAAGCATCCACCAAACGTTGCGCTAAGCACCAAGGAGAAGAAGGGAGATCAGTTAACTAACTTGCGCTTCTAGCGCAAGGAAACAGTAAATCCTGAGAAGCCCTTAGCAAAATCCTTGACTTGGTGCAGAAGCAAAGGGAATCTTTTCTGCTGTAACAGAATGTACACGTGGCAAATAATAGATGGGTAACAGCTGTGAAACCTTCTAGAAGCCATTAACACCCAATCGTGCAAGCATCTTTTCGGTTATAACCAATTGCCACATGGCAGCAACTGGACGGCTGAGGAAGATCACGGTGATGGCATGCTCACATTTATAAGATGTAGTGATCTCATGTGACACGTGGCACCTCCCTAACTGCTGATGAGCTCACGATCCGTGTGCACTAACGGATTGCCAACAAACGTTAACGGAATAACAAAATATTCCGTTAAAGTAAACAATCTCTCTTTTTGGCGCCAAACACCGGCTATAAATAAGTAACTTGGAGTTCAAGGGAAGGTATTCACTCTCAACTACTCTGTCACTTACAATACTTACTTCTGACTACCTGTACTTATTCTCACGTCGGAGGGTGGTCACGGAGAGAAACCCCCCTTCTCCCCGTGGCGAGCTAACGGTGTTCTGTTTTCCAGGATCAGCCGGAATATTGTTCTATTCATCATCCATCGTGAAACCAAACGGAGGGTTAACCCTTTTATGCAGAGCCCATTCCAAAGATTTACTTTGATTCCGGTCTAGTTGATCTAGGGTTTCTTCATTGGCGCCCACCGATTTCGTTTCTTTCTCACCTTTCGTTTCGTTTCACTTAGATCTGCAGCGTCATGGCTGACGGATCATCTTTTCAAGGTCCTCGATCAGGGATTCGACGCGTTGTTGTCGGACCTTAGGTCGACGGACAAATAGTTGAGGATTCTTCCGGCGAAGCTAATGCTCAGTATGATCCTAATCATGCGAGTATTCCTGTAACGCCGGCGGCTCCTCAGGTTGATGTTACGTTGATTTTACCACCTGGAGAGACTCCATTATCGTGGTTAATCAAATCTCAAGCGACTTAAACGCTATGTATGCTCAGTTATCTGCCCAAACCGGAACTCCAGCTTTTCAAGCTCCGATTAACGCTCCTCAGGTCCGTGCTTCGCCGGCACCTCGAGTTTTGAGTTATAATACTCAAAGTCATGTTCGTTCCCCTTCGCGCATGCCTGAAGATGGAACAGAAATGTATTCTAAAACCAGGAATGATCCTGTTCATTCTGGTAATAGAAGGCAAGAAGACAACGTTCAGCGTCGCGCATCTGTCCACTCTCGTTTGGGCCCGCGGTCTTCGCCAAAACGGGACACCCAACACGATGAGCTCGATAGAACCTATGAGGAAGGGGATAGTACAAGTACTTTTAATCGAATCTGCAGATCATGCTAGTTACAGGCCAAAAGTACGCGCAGTATACAATCCAGAAGCTGAGCATGATTACAATTTGGTGTATCGCCCAACCTAAGCAGTTGAACAATCAAAGTTTACCAGAGAGATAGCACTGGCTCCGTTGGAGCGAGCGAAATTACCATCCAACATTGGAAAGTTTAATGGTTTGACCGATCCCGATGATCACATGCGCCTCTTTACCGGTGCAGGGTTACTTGGGTGCTGGACATTGCTAATGTGGTGTCACCTATTTGTACAGACCCTTACCGGCGTTGCGTGCCTTTGGTTTGATAATTTGTCGGCAGGTAAACTTTCCTCTTGGAACGACTTAAAAAGAAATTTCTTACACACTTTAGCCAGCAACGGCGAAACGTGCGTGACTCCTCTGATGTAATGAACATCTGGCGGAGGGATGATGAAAGCCTCGAAGATTTTATAACGCGTTACAATAAAGAGGTGTTGGAGATTGGAGATGTCCATGAAGACCTTATACGCGCGCAGTTCAAGTATGCGGTAAGGTGCGACGAAATGATTAAAGTGTTGTCCGGTACAACTGGCCTTCCAAAAAACTGGGATAAACTCATGGCGGCAGCCAAGGTCTACGCCCAGACTGAGCGCAACTTAAGTTCTAACCGGCCACCTCTGCCTCAGAATCGTCCGCAAGACTTGAGTAGAGGAAGTCGCAAGTATAAGAGAAATTGGAAAGAGTCAAGTCAGAATTCATATTCTCCTTATTCACCAATTGATGCGCGAGCAACAATCAACAAGATAACAACTCAAAAGGCGATTAAGCAAGAGAATAGGGAACGTCAGTGGACTCCCTTAACGAAATCTCCGGCTGAGGTTCTCAGCACTGAGAATTATCAGTTTAAACAGCCGCAACCAATGAAAAACAAAAAAGGGCAAGACCCAAATTTGTTCTGTGACTATCATAAAGACACAGGCCACACAACAGATAACTGCATCAGTCTGCGCACGGAGATTGAAAAAGCATTAAAAAGTGGGAAGCTAACACATCTAGTCCAGAATGTGCGCAAAGAGATTAAGCAGATTACGCGCAAGAACGAAGGGCCTAGCAACAATAAAATGAAACAGTACGTTTCCATGATTAAAGGTGGATTATCGCGCAAGCGTAGCCTTCAACATTTTCAAAACAACACTTGGCGCGAACAGCAAGTCATTTTTCCTATCGTTCCAGGAGGTCCTCAAGAAGACCGGCCAGTAGTTATCACCGGTATCTTTGGGCACTACCAAACAGACTATATGTTTATAGATCCGGGTAGTTCCATGGATATCATGTATGAGCAATGCTTCAAGCAACTAGATCCTGAGGATAAGGCACGCTTGGAACCAGTTGATTTTCCATTAACTGGGTTCTGCAATGAGGCTGTCTTTCCTCTAGGACAAATCCTCTTTCCTGTTACTTTATCTGATGGGAGGTGTTCTCGAACGAGTAACGTCAACTTCATGGTGATGCCGGCAAATTCCCGTCATGATGTACTATTGGGACGTCGCGCACAACATGATTTTAGTATGATTACCTCCGCTCTGCATGCTGCTTGTGGTTTTCCGACACCAAATGGTGTAGCTATACTTTATGCACGGAAAGAAATCATGTCAATTGAGGAACCAGTTATGAAGGTTGGCAAGACATTGCCAAGCAATGAACCAGAAAAGTGGGTACTCAACAATAAGTACCCTGAGTAGACAATCTTATTAGGGCCTGCAGTCAGTATTGAAATTCACGCAAAGCTTAAACTACTGTTGTTTCGCAACAACGACACACACATGCCGACATGGTTGGTGTCCCGCGCGACGTTGCGGAACATTGCCTGAATGTATTTCCATCAGCAGAACCAGTTGTGCAGAAAAAGCGCAGCCTCGGGTTAGAAAAGACAGAGGCAATGAACGAACAAGTCACCGAGTTACTAAATGCTGGTATTCTGCGCGAAGTCAAATACCAGACCTGGGTGGCAAACCCAGTCATGGTAAAGAAACATAATGGCGGTGACGGATGTGCGTAGATTTTAAAGATCTAAACAAGGCATGTCTGAAAGATTGTTATTCTCTTCCTGAGATTGACAAAAAGGTTGACTCATTAGCTTCCTTTCGCTGGAAATGTTTTCTAGATTGTTATAAAGGTTATCATCAAGTCTTGATGAAAAAAGAGGACGAAGATAAAACCGCTTTTCGCACGGAGAAGGGCATTTTTTGTTATACCAAGATGCCTTTTTATCTCTGCAATGCAGGAGCTACTTATCAAAGATTGATGGATACAGTGTTTGGAGATGACATCGGGAAAACTGTGGAAGTCTACATGGATGATTTGGTCGATATGAGTAATTCAGAAGACACTATGCTAGACAACATCCAACGAACTTTTGATTCTCTACGCGAGGTAAATCTAAAGTTAAATCCCAGCAAATGCTCCTTCGGCATGGAGGAGGGCAAATTTTTGGGTTTCATTGTCACCAAAGACGGTTTCAAAGTTAATCCCAAGAAGGTCGAGGCAATACAAAAAATGTCTTCTCCTACTACCATCAAAGAGATGCAACGTTTGGCTAGAAGGTTAGCTGCGCTAAACCGCTTCCTCGCCAATCATGCTGCAAAATCTTATCCATTTATTCGAACCTTGCGCAATTGTACAAAGAGCAAAGAGTTCGGATGGACTCCTGAAGCTGATCAAGCTTTCCAGCAGATAAAAGATTGTTTAGTTCAACTTCCCACACTTACTGCTCCTCGAGAAAAAGAACCCATGGTCTTATATCTTGCTGCATCTGGGGTAGCTGTAGGTGTTGTCTTGTTGGTAGAACGCGAAGGGGTCCAGTCTCCAATTTATTATATCAACAAGATGTTGAACGATCTAGAGACAAGGTATTCAATCATGGAGAAATTAGTTTTAGCATTGGTCCATGCTTCGTGCAGGCTGCGAAGATACTTTTCAGGACATGTTATTACAGTTTTAACAATTTTCACATTGGCCAAGTCCTGGCCAAACCAGACGTTTCTGGACGACTTGCGAAATGGGCAATAGAATTGGGAGGTTACAACATCTGTTATAAACCTAGACCAGCTATCAAAGGCCAAGTTTTGGCAGATTTCATTGCTGAAATGCCTGTTGATAAGCTTGAAGAATGCCAAGCAATCCAAAACCCAGTCCCAATCATCGACAACAGAGCCTGGACATTGTTTACAGATGGCGCATCAAACAGTGATGGGGCTGGAGCAGGTCTTCGATTAATGAGTCCAGAGGGAGCAGAATTCACATATGCAATTCAGTTGGATTTTAAAAGCACCAACAACGAGGCCGAATATGAAGCTTTCTAGCAGGCTTACGCCTCGCTATCAAAATGGGCGCAACAAATTTAGAAGCCCATGTTGATTCATTACTAGTTGCTAAGCAAGTAATTGGAACGTACGATGCAAAGGGAGATATCATGGCTTTATACTTGGCGCAAGCCAAGGCTCTTATAGCACAGTTCCAACAATTTAAAGTCACACACGTCAAGCGAAGTGAAAACAAACATGCTGATGCTTTAAGTAAACTTGCAACAACTTGTTTCAAACATTTGGCTAAGGAAGTTCGCATCGAGGTTTTAAGTAATCCATCAGTTCCCCTCAGACAAGTAACAATGGGTCGAAGTAGGAGATCCATCATGGATGTCTCCAATAATAATGTATTTGTTACATGGTTCTTTACCAGAAGACAAAGCGCAAGCACGTAAGTTATGATGCAAAGCCCTTAATTACGAAATGATTGACGGTATTCTTTACCGACGCTCTTACATGGGTCCTTCACTCTGCTGCGTTAACAAACATGATGCGCAATACCTAATCAGGGAGGTTCATGAGGGGCTATGCGGTATACATTCTGGGCCGCGCATGGTAGTAGCCAAAGTGAAAAGCGCAAGGTATTATTGGCCCGGAATGTACGTTGACGTGATGGAGATCTTGCGCAAATGCATGTCCTGCCAAAGGCATGCCCCTAAAACGTTGCGCCCAAAGAATCCTTTGGTACCCGTCACTACAGCTTGGCCATTTCAATAATGGGCCATTAATTTAGTGGGACCATTTCCAGATGCGCCCGGCGCAGTAAAGTTTATCATTGTTGCGGTCGATTACTTCATCAAATGGGTTGAAGCCAAACCTTTAGCTTCTACTACAGCGATGGTAATTCGTAAATTCATATGGGAATACATTATTTGCCGTTTTGGTCTGCCCATGCGCATTATTACAGACGATGGTACAAATTTAATGGCTGAAGAGTTGCTTACATGGATGACCGAAATGGGAATCCAACATGTTTTCGCTTTTGTTGTACACCCACAAGCAAATGGTCAGGTTGAAAGCATAAACAAACAGTTAGTCGACGGTATCAAGGCCCGCCTTGGCACGGCACGGCGGGGGTGGGTTGACGAATTGCCTAGCATCTTGTGGGCACACCGAACTATGCCCAAGACTAGCACTGGAGAAACTCCTTTTAGCCTTGTGTACGGCACGGAAGCTGTGATTCCTGCCGAAATTGGGTTACCATCTCCAAGAATGCTAGCTTTGGAAAAACAAGATAACGAAGAACAAAGGCGCATCGACCTAGACTTATTGGAAGAACGACGAGAAAATGCAGCGATTCGCGAAGCTAAATACAAGTCCCAGCTTGAAAAGTATTACAACAAAAGGGTGCGCATCTGTTCCTTTTCGCCTGGTGACTTTGTTCTTCACGATAATGAAGCATCAAATGCCGAAAAACCGGGAAGTTAGCCCCGCGATGGGAAGGTCCGTACGTGATAAATGAAGTATTGGGAAAAGGCGCGTACACTCTGAAGCGTATGGTGGATCCAGTGTTCCTCGAACCTGGAACGCCCAACAACTACACTGATGTTATATGTAATCTCAGTCCTCTAAGCAACTTCTGAGCGTTGCGTAACGAGACTGCTTACTTTATTTTGTTATGTAATTCTTAGTGGCAACCATAGCTTTGCGCTTTATCAGTATGAATAAAATACTCTGCCACTACTTACAGTCTTGAATATGTTCATTTACAAATGCATGAAATTCCTTTGGATAAACAAAAACACAAACTCATGAGCCACAAGCTAACTTAATACTTACGCTCACACATGAGAAAAGAAACGGTTCATTTGTCTATCCTACGCAACTAATTGGTCCCATGCAAACATTGTAAAGCTGAAATATATTATATTCACATCCACAATACTTGCGCAGCAGCGCAACGTTACAAGTTATCATAGTAAAAAATTACAAATTTCATATTCTATAGATTTGGTTCCCGCCTGCTTCTCTGTTGAAAAAAAGATCTCCTTTAGTTTATCAACAAAGTCGTCTTGCTGCAGCGCGGCATCCACAAGGTCCATAATCGGAATTTGCAATTGATCATATTTTTCTTTGGCAGCAGAATAAATGGTGGCAGTATTTAGCCCATGCGTGGCAACACGGCTTGTATCCCATTCGGTCTTCAGCGCATTGGCCACGTGCAAAGTACACTCTCTATAGCCCTCGGCATGCCCGTCATTGCGCGTCGCGATCATCAATTCTGCCACTCTCTCATCCAACTCCGTAGAGTTAAGGATGGCATTTGCAATCTGTAAACAAATACAATCAGTATATGTTGCGACAATCAAACCAGACATGTATAAAGAAAAGGGAATATTACCTCCATTATCCTGTACTCCCGCAACCAAGTAAGCTGGTTCATGAGGGATTTGGTGAGGCTTTCTGCTGTAGCACGAGCAACCTCCGTGTCGTTAATTTTTTGTTCGCCTTTAGTCAAACGGCGGACCAACTCGGCTTTTTCTGTTCGGTGAAGGTTGATATCTTTTTTTCAAACTATCAACCTCATCTTGCAGCCGCGCCTGGTCAAATAGTATAGCAGTTAGATCATCAATTTCTTTATTCTTAAGAAGGAGAGTCATTTTGGTTGATACCTCATTCTGCTCGCTCCTTTCTCTGTGTGAGCGCGCCTCTTCTGCTGCCGTAACTGCATCAGCTTTCTTTTTCTTGAGTTTCTCAATTTTGTTGCGCAGAGAAATTTTTTCTTTGTTATCACGATCACAAGCCTCCACAAAGCGCTTACGCTCGTCCGCATATTGCACAGCAGAGGCCTCACACTTGCGCTTCCACGACAGCGCAGCCCACTCTTCAATCTTCTTCTCTTCCTCAAACTGGGCCTTTTCCGCCTCAAAATTGATGAGCATTTTCAACGTCTTCTCCTTCTCAAGTTTGGCCTTTGCCTTCTCAAACTCAACCTCATCCCACTCTTTGTTCATGCTGCGCCATTCGCGCACAATCCTGTTTATGGTGGAAGAGGTAAGGGCAGACTCTTGCAAATATGACTCGTAGGTAGCCTCGTGGTCTTTTTCTTTCTGGCGCTTCACCTCCGTTGGCGGGAAGATGCCCTTATACCACTCCCTACAGGAGTGCCAATCAGTGAAAACATCACCCTGCTTAACTTTCCACACGGGCTGATGAATCGCAGAGGCCCGCCTCTCAGAATAAGAGCGATAATAATAGTCCCCAGGCATCTCCTCTGGGCGAATAGGCGACTCCTCCTCCGGATCCTCAACAAACACAAAGCCTTCGCTTTGTGTTGAAGGTCCGACTCCCTTGGATATCAACTTTGACGGTTCCCCAACATCTATAGCCGTATCTTTAACCTGCTCGCCAGCAGGATTCTCAGCATCAAAATTTTTGGGCTCTTCTTCCGGAGCCACTTTCTCAATATTTTCCGGGACGATGGGGTCGGCATCAAGAACAGGAGTTTCTTGCCCCGCATCTCCCTCTTCAACGTTCTCAGGCTTGCGCGGCGATGGTATAGCAGATGAGGTGGTCGGCGCAGCCTTCACCATTTTCCCTGCAAAACATATTAACAAATTCCAAGTATAAGATTCTGCGCAACTTTTATGACAGAAATGCGCAACAAACTAAATGTACCAGGTGAGAACTTCTTTGCAAAGGCATCCAGATTGCTCTTCTTACCAATGCACGAGCACGCAACTTTGGTTGGCGCAGGAGTTTTAGTCTCCGCCTCCTTCCTCTTCTTAGAAGTGCGCTTCAACGCCTCTTCCGGGCCAGAAGGTACTTCCAAAGGATCATCTGGGTTCGTAGCAGGAAGAGATGAGGTGTCAACGGGTTCTGGCTTCGGTTTCTTCAAACCTACAGGCGCAAGACCCTCCAGTGAGTCCGACACCACCACATAATTGCACCAAGAGTCAGATACGGGAAGCGTACCTTTCTTGCCCTCAGCTTTCGCAGCAGCTGATGGCTTGGTTTTTTGCTCTGGGTTGGAAGGGGGAGGCGCAGCAGCTACAGCAGCAGTTGGTTTCTTCTTCTTCTTCGAATCAGGGCCTACGCCCAAGTTTAGCAAATCACCTACATAATCAATCATATTGAGCAAAGGTTGCGCCATTAGTTATTTTGCAATATCAACTTAGGCTTTGTAAGGACTTATTTACTAGTCTTCGAATATGGTTGCGCCTCCAGATCCTCCTTCTTGGGCAACTTAAAGTTCTCCAAGATTTGTGAGAACCAAGTTTCCTCACCATCAGCAATAGGCACGACGGCCATTTTTCCTTTCTCTTTCTTGAATGAGACCAAGTAGAGAGGCGCAGCTACATAACAAACATTTTTGCATCAGTACATATCTATTGAAAGATATTGCTAGGAAGTTAAAGGGTTACATACCAGTTCCATCTTCTGTATACACCGGTTTTTCCCGGCGTTCCTTCTTCCAGAAAATACTCATCCCGGCAGCGATGAGGGCCCTCTATGGCAAAACAATATTGGGCACATCTTTAATATCTTGATATCATACCTCGTCGGCAGGTATGGGAAGGGTCTCCAGCTCGATCTCATCACCGGCCCGGAATGTCATCTTCATCGGGATCACCGCCGCCTTGATAAAGAAGAACTTCTGCTTCCAATCGTGGTAGGACTTCGGCGGCACCAACAACAATCGTTTGGCTTGCACACGCTGTTGGAACGAATAAAAACCCAACGAGCAGTGCAGCTGGTAGAAAACTCTAAACTTCTCGACCGACAGCACGATCTGCATCGATCGGCAAATGAACTCAAAATGTCGGATCCTCACCATTCCCATCGGACTCAACTGAGAAATGTGAATCTTGTAAAAACCAAGAATTTCTAGCAAGAAATAGGTCACCGGCAGCCGGAAGTTCCCTTCGGCAAAATAATCGTAAAATAATGTAATGTAGCCGGCCGGCGCATCAGCCGCCGTGGCATCCGCCACCGGAAAAACGTTATCCAGGACGAAGCGAAAAGGAAGTTGGTGGCAAGATTATCAAAATCTTTCTTCGACCACTTTAGCGGTGGCAAACTTTACGACGACATCTTAGCAGAACTTGCACCGGTGGCCATAACTCGAACTTTGAAGAAAACTTAGAAAACTTTGAAGGTCGCCGGAATTTTTTAACACAAATTTCTCTCAAGTTATAATTGGGTGAGGAAGCAAATGGATCGTTGATCCCTTTATATACTAACCGCAAGAATGCACGATTTAACTGCAGCGACTTTTGCGACCGTCACGTATCCCCAAGTAACCGCCAGGGCAAGTGGGGAACAGTAACCGCCCCACGCGCGCGAGTGTCGCCGAAAAGCATTAAATACGGTAAGACATGTACTGTTGACAGCCTGTCAACAGTACCACCACGTCTCAAGAACGTGCGTCGTCACCAACTACACCATCCAGATAAGTGACACGTGTCTAAGTATATTTGAAATTCAAATACTTTTTCAAATTTCACTTACGACATGTCATCAAGATGCATAAAGCAACAAAAGCTAGTCCTTACCTAGCACAACACATTTATCTTAAGTCCAGTGCTCCACCTACTTTTTATTCTTACATAGGAGCAACACTGGACTGGGGGGACTTGAAGGGGTATGGTCCCAAAAACCTTGCGCCAATCAAGGAAACCATACCCATTAATAACTTCTAAGAAAACTGCGCGCAGACTTCTTTGCCAAAATAAGATTTATTAGAACTCTGCGCCAAATATCCAAGAGAGGAAAGCGTCATTTAACTACCTTGCGCGGGCTCGCACAAGGTTCAAAGTTAACCTTGAACACTCTCTTTGGATAAATGCTTCATTTAACTACCTTGCGCGGGCTCGCGCAGGGTTCAAAGTTAACCTTGAACACTCTCTTTGGATAAATGCTTCATTTAACTACCTTGCGCGGGCTCGCGCAAGGTTCAAAGTTAACCTTGAACACTCATTTGATAATATGCTTCATTTAACTACCTTGCGCGGGCTCAAGCAAGGTTCAAAGTTAACCTTGAACATTCTTGTTTGATAATGCTTCATTTAACTACCTTGCATGGGCTCGCGCAAGGTTCAAAGTTAACCTTGAACATTCTTCTTTGATAATGCTTCATTTAACTACCTTGCGCGGGCTCGCGCAAGGTTCAAAGTTAACCTTGAACATTCTTGTTTGATAATGCTCCATGCACAAACCTTGCACAGATATTTATATCAAAGCAAGCATCCACCAAACGTTGCGCTAAGCAGCAAGGAGAAGAAGGGAGACCAGTTAACTAACTTGCGCTTCTCGCGCAAGGAAACAGTAAATCCTGAGAAACTTTCCCTTAGCAAAATCCTTGACTTGGTGCAAAAGCAAAGGGAATCTTTTCTGTTGTAACAGAATGTACACGTGGCGAATAATAGAAGGGTAACAGCTGTGAAACCTTCTAGAAGCCATTAACACCCAATCGTGCAAGCATCTTTTCGGTTATAACCAATTGCCGCATGGCAGCAACTGGACGGCTGAGGAAGATCACGGTGATGGCATGCTCACATTTATAAGATGTAGTGATCTCATGTGACACGTGGCACCTCCCTAACTGCTGATGAGCTCACGATCCGTGTGCACTAACGGATTGCCAACAAACGTTAACGGAATAACAAAAGATTCCGTTAAAGTAAACAATCTCTCTTTTTGGCGCCAAACACCGGCTATAAATAAGTAACTTGGAGTTCAAGGGAAGGTATTCACTCTCAACTACTCTCTCACTTACAATACTTACTTCCGACTACCTGTACTTATTCTCACGTCGGAGGGTTGTCACGGAGAGAAACCCCCCTTCTCCCCGTGGCGAGCTAACGGTGTTCTGTTTTCCAGGATCAGCCAGAATATTGTTCTATTCATCATCCATCGTGAAACCAAACGGAGGGTTAACCCTTTTATGCAGAGCCCATTCCATAGATCTACTTTGATTCCGGTCTAGTTGATCTAGGGTTTCTTCAGATAGCATTTCGGATAAATCTTCAAACAGATTGGCATTCCGGATTTCATTCCGGATGGACATTCAACCAGAATGGTTGAACTCAGATGATGTTCATCTGGAATGATGAAAGGTTCATCCGGATTCCAGTTGAACCTTTTTGAATCCGGATTCCAGTGTTTGAACCTTTTGAATTGTCTATGACCCTCCGAAATGAATGTTGACCCTTAACACTGAACTTTAAAATGAACTCCTTTTGACCTGTCAAATCCATTAGTGACCTCTTACGACCTGTCAGTTGGTTTTTGTCTAAGTGTGATTTGACCTGTTTATGTTTCTAACAGAAATGGCTGAAGAGGCGTTCGATGCGATTATGTTGGTGGAGGAGTAGTTTCACAATCATGAAGGTTATTTATCAGGTCCACCAGCAGAGTTTTTCCAAGAGTTTAGATTTATGATGGCAGGTCTGAATGATTGCAAGATTTCATACGCCCTTCGAGCCAATCCAGTTATATATCAAGATCTTGTACATACATTTTGGAAGCGAGCTAGATTTCATTTGAGGGGCGCTGATGGGAAGCCATACATTAGTTCATTGATTCAGGGAAAGGAGATTTTGGTGGATGAAGCCTGTATCCGAGAGGTGTTGCAGTTTGCTGATGCTGCAGGTGATCCAACGTTATATGCCAAGGAGAAGGTGATGCCTGTCTTAGCAGAGATGAGCTACGAGGGAACCTATCCGCCTTTGCTCAAGAAGATGTTCCCAGCGTATTAGAGACTATTAGTGCACATCTTTATGCAGTGTATATTAGAAAATAAAGGAGGTTTGGATCAGCCAAATCAAACACAGACTTCTATCTAGTAATGGACTGGAAATATAACTTCTCTGGTTATATTTTTCGAAAATATGAAGAAGATCTTGGAGCAGTCGAGGAAGAAAATGTTTTTGTTGTATCCTTGGTTTATACAGTTGATTTTGGATGCACGGTACCCTGATCTGGCTAAAGACGCTTCAGATGCCAATTTGCTGAATATGAAGCCGATGGGTCCAACTATTTTGGGACAATGAAGAAAAATCGATCGACATCAAAGACTGTTTTTGTTGGATGCATACCTTTGAGGAAGTTTGGAAAGTTTTGCGAGATCATAGGTCAGGATATTCTAGCACCTCAGCCAATGAATGCGTTGGTGGCTGAGGAACATGATGTGCCAGTGGCTGAGAAAGAAATTGAGATTGAAGACTTGGTCTCTGAGGTAGGTACTGACGATGAAGAAGCTTTGTTGGATTTTATTACATATTTTGATGTTCCTCCGACTCTAGAACTTACTACAAAGAATTTGGAAGCTCTCATTGCACATTTGAAAGAGATACAGGAGCAACAAGGGAATCCTCCTCTTGTGTTGCCTCGTATTGGCATTCCGGTTGGTAGGGTCGATTCTGAAGAAGATATTGAAGAAGAAGAGGTACCATTAGTGAAAAGACGACGGATAATGGTTGTTAAAGAACCCAGTTATTCTAAAGCTCAGATTGGTGATGCTGCTGAAAAAACTGTTATTGTTACATCTTTAGTTATTGTGTCATTGACTGATACTCCAATGGTTAAGCCTACTATTGTTGCAGAACCAACAGCTACTCACATCACTACTTATTCTACTGTTGTGTCCGTTCCAACAGATTTTGTGTTAGAAATGATGGATTTTGGTGGTAGTTCAATGGGTGGCGGAGGATCAGGGGTTGGTGGTAGTGGTTCAGGTGGTATTCAAGATAAAGATATGGAGTATTCAAGGCGATCAGAGAAACGAGCATTTGATTTCAGCGGATTGGATAACGATGATGAAGATGTGGATGTTGTTGATTTGAAAAAGAGAGTAATAGTGCTTGAGCAAGAGGTCGTTCTTAAAGATGCACAAATTGCTTCGTTGCAGACACGTTTGGATGTCAGGGATCAGATTATTGACCAACTTCAAGGAGATGTTTCTATGTTAATGACTATGGTCTTTGATTTGAAGGCGAAACTGGAAAATAAGTTTGGTCGTGAATTCTCTGATCCAACTGATGATCTGATGAACGTTGAACATCGTCATCGAGCTGCTGAACAGAGAGACGCTGACAGAGTAGCTGCCGAACAGCTTGCGGCTAATCGTCAAGCTGGATTGGATGATTACTTACGTGATCCGAAGAAAAGGTACACTGCGAGTCAAAAACGTTAGACTGCTCAAAAGAAAAAACAGATGGTTCTGATGAAAAATGTTGACGTGAATCCGCTTGATGAGAACTTTCAGTTAAAGGATCCCTCCAACCAGTCCGAGAGATATGTTATGGAGCTTGGTTCAAGTTATTATAGTAAAGTTGGAAACAAGTCACGAGTGCTAAGTTGGACGTATGATCATGTGAAGAAAATGTGGTTGATCGTCAGACAAGATGGTACACGAGAATACTACTCTAAGGAATCTCTGTTTGAGACCTGGACAAAGGTTGCACTGACTGATCTTCTGAGAGCTCCTTATACTGACGAGGATACTACGGAACGTGGACCAGGGTAGAGGTTCTTTAAGCGATTGGAGCAAGAAGTAAAGAATGGATTTAAACGATGAAAACTGTTGAACCATATCTGCGGGCTGCTAAGGGTGTTCGTGATGCAAGAACTGGTAGACATTTTAAATTGGTGATGTGGCCTCCAACAGACAAAGAACTTGTGATACAGGTTGCTCCGACATTTGCCAAAGGTATTCTGAAGAATTTTAATATTTGGATGTACGATCCGAAGGTTGGAAATGTAGCAATTGTCACTAAAGAGAAAGCTTTTCGAGTGAATGATGTGGTGGATTTAGTGAGTTTTCATGACAAAGATCTGCAAGTCCTAGCCGCGAATCAAATTCAAACTGCAGAGTTTTATGAAGTTTGTGCAAAGGATTGGACGACGATAATAACTGGGAGAATGGGAGTGGATGCGCTATCAAAGGATTAAATGCCTAATGTTGTAAACCTAGGGGGAGATTGTTGGGCCCCTAACCAAAGGTTTACACATTAGTGTTATATATGGGCTAAGTTTAGGGGTTTGGGCTACCTAGAGCCTTATGGGCCTAGGGTTGTAGCTAGTGGGTTATGTGACTAGTATAAATACATGTATTAGGTTAATATTTTGGGGAAAAACCTTGTATCAGACATATTTTGGTGTATGGAAGTTGTTTTGATCAAAGATTGTTCTTATTCTTCATTCTAATCTTTATTTCTGCAATCAATTAGTCTTGTGATACCGTGTTAGATCCTGTTCGGGACTTACAATTAATGTGAAGCATCTAATAGAGTATTACAATATCATTAAAAGAAACGAGAGGCTATAATTTAAAGAAGAAGTGGGAATTCAAACCAGTTGATTACTCTAAATTTGTAACATTCAAATATGACAAAATTTAATTTTAGGTATATCCTTATGTCAGCACACAAAATCTATCTCATGGAGGAGTCATAATAAAATGATAACAACAACCTAAGTTATAATGACATAATATGTTGTTGATCACAAAGCAATAGTCACTAAACGTTGTTGAAAATTTATCAGTGGACTCATGAATTTGTTAACTCCATATAAATTATATATTGAAGACTTATTGTGATAAAGTCAGCTATCATGTCTCCTTGAACAGTAACAGTTTGAGAGGTGTTGCATTAAATTTCGATACGAAATTGATTATTCGTTTATGAACGAATTAAGGAAACTAAATCTTTATATCGAATTCATTCATGATATGCTTAAGGATCCTATAACTAAAAGTCTATCTCCCATAACTATTATGTAAGCGCTTATAATAATGATGGATTTATTGATAACCATGTACAACTGCATATCGTACTATGAATGATTAACTATTAATTTTCCTCATCAGTTTGATTTTGTATATATCTAAGATATGTTATGTTGTATAATGACATATAGACAAACGTAAATACAAATCAAACTTTAAAGGGCTTGCTTGAATATTTTGATCATAGTTTTAAATTGATGCTGTAGCATGATTAATGAGGGTCTTGAGTTGCATAATGACTCAACGACTGTATTTCTTTGCTACGTTATTGGTTTAAAGCTGAGTATTAACTTCTGACAGACTAATCTAATATTTATAATAAATGATTATTCGTCTAAGTGAGAGAATTTAAAAATAAATATGTATTTATATATATTTATTCTAGTAGCCATCAGTATCATTTATATAATATTGATCAAAATATATTAAAACCTTATAATATATTATTTGGTAATATTTGATGAATCGGTTTACCCTTATTAACTAATAAGGTTTCCCTTTAGGTGTATCTAAAGAGATGATTAGAGAGGGTTTAGGTTAGACTTTCAATCATAACATCACACATATTCGATCTCCTCTCGCTCCATTACTACGAGTTCTTCAACCCTAAAGAACTCGCTACTCCCATCATTGACACACAACTTAAAGGGGAACCAGATCAAGCTGACTAACATGTCGAACTCCATGGCTACATCTGTCTCTGAATTCTCTGTCGGCTTGTCTGTTGTAACAAATATTATTTACATGTTTTCCGTTATGTCTAAACATAAATGATCAACACCACATACTAATCCTAACCGCTCCTTACGAAACATATACTCATGATTGTATGAAACACTTGGAAAAGACAAAACCTTTAAATACTTAGTTCGAGAGAGAAAGGTTTTAGATACAAGCCCCACAGATAGTAAGGATTAAAAGAAATTTGCGGTCTAAAAAAATTAGAGTAACAATGAAAATGTAATAAAAATTTTAGTTGTGTACAACTTATGCAATTCTTAATGAACTTATCAAATTAGCATGTGAGAAAGATAACTCATAAATACGTCTATTGAGAACAAAGCACCAATTTCAAACTGATTTAATTGAGTGCTTGAACTTTCGGTTCTTACAAATTATCATATCGCAACCCTAATTTTCTTTGTTTTTTCATACCATTATAATTATTAAAATCAGCACGAAAAGAAAAAGAAAATAACACTCACAAATATTCAAATGGAATGGTTCTACCAATTCATTAAGCACTCATTGGAAACTTAAGAAAGCCCCATTGGAAAGGAATTGTTGGCCGACCATCGTCTCTTGATCTCCTCTCCATTGGAATGACGCTTTGCGAATTGATTTATCTTTTGAGTTAAATTAACACCCTTTCCCACTCCTGAGGCTTTAGGTTTGTAGATTATGTTAATCTAAAAAAACCAAACCCAATACAAATATTAAATAAAGTAAATTGTTTTTTTATGATGAAGGAAATGTTTAGAATATATTTTTCATGATGAAGGAATTGAAACACAATTGTTAGGTAGATATAATAATCGTCACTTAGGTTATAGCCGAGTGGTCAGAAGAAATATTTCTTGTGCAAAGACCAAGGTTCAATACTTTAGAGGTGTAAGTATTTAAGGGAAATGGCTGGGTTCTTTAATATGAGAAGAAAAAGAAGAAAGACATAATGGTAAAACATTAAATAATTTATAGCTTCTCTCATTAATTATGTTATCTCTCATTAATAAAATAAAAACATTATATCCTACACATTTCAAAATTTATCCTACATATATCTTATACTTATCGAAATTTACCCTACACACATGTAAAAATACCCTACGCATTTCAAAATTTATCCTACACATGTCGAAAATTGTCATTCACCATAAATTATTTTATCTTGAAAAATTATATTAAAAAATGAGTTAGAAGTTTAATTAATTACCTAATTAATGACAGTTATATATTTACTTATATGCCCTTTTTCATAATACACAAATTAAATGAAGTAAATGAACAATTTCTATTGGTTTAAAAGTTATTCTTTTATTCTTACAAAAAAATTCTCATTTGAACTCTCCAATATATATATATAAGGGTAGGTTTCTAGAGCGAACACTAGGTTGAGAGTGAACTGTTTGAACTAATCTGAGTCATTGGATTATATCATCTAGAGATTTTTAAACAATGGCAAGATTGTAATTATAATGTTGTAACTTCCCTTTAAATTAATTAACATAAGGGTATTTGCGTCTTTTGTAAATTGCATTTATTAAACAATATATTAAAATTCCTAAAATCTTGTTAGTTTCCGTATATACAAGATACACAGTTGTTAGTGTATACACATGTGTACAGTCTCGATAGTATCAGTTTATACAAGATACACAAATGTTAGTTTATACACATGTGTACAATCTCACTAACTATCAATTTATATAAGATACACCGCTGTTTGTTTATACACATGTGTACAGTCTCGCTAACTATTAGTTTATACAAGATACACAGTTGTTAGTTTATACAGATGTGTACAGACTTTTGATACATCTGTGTATTTTGTAGTCCACGACCTAGTTCTGTTAGGAGTTTCATATACGGTTTGAATCCGAAAGGGACGGTTGGTGTCCAATACCCAGTTTCGTTAGAAGTTTCATATACATTATTAGCAACTGATTCTACACGAGTTTAAAATAATGGAGAAGTAATTAAAAACGTGAGAGAAAGGGAAAATTAATAGATGAGAAAATTAAGTGATTTTAATTAAGAAAAAAAAGAGCTAATGTCAATCTTACCCTTTTAATCTAAAAAATAATCAATGGTTAAGATTAGTTCACTCAGTTCATTTTCAAGAAGTTCTTCACAAATGATCCTAATCACATATATATATATATATATATATATATATATATATATATATATATATATATATATATATATATAATCTTGACCATTGATTATTTTTAGATTAAAATGGTAAGATTGATATTAGCTCTCTCTCTCTCTTAATTAAAAGCACTTTATTTTCTCATCTATTAATTCTCTCTCTCACACACACACACATTTTTAATTACTTCTCTATTATTTTAAACTCGTGTAGAATCAATTGCTAATAACGTATATGAAACTCCTAACGGAACTAGAAATTGGACACCAACTGTCCCTCCCGGATTCAAATCGTATATGAAACTCCTAACGAAACTAGGTCATGGACTACTAAATACACAGATGTATCAAAAGTCTGTACACATCTGTTTAACATTCGTCAAAAAAAATGAATGAATCCTAAAACCGACCTGTTTTTGTAACTGGATCCGTTTTCATATTCCACGTAATTTTGTTTAATGTTTAAGCAATAAAATGTCTTGGATTATATGTTTGATTATACATGTTATCATATCTGGTGATTTATAGTCTTATACATGTTTTAGACAACCTTATAAATTCATTTCCATGTATTTTGAAGTAACCCTCTATATCTCAAGGTCTAAAACTAAGGTTTTCCTTAAGTTAATCAAAAACTTTGAAGACCTCGTGAACATACCTAACACATCACATCCTAACCTTCTTATCATTCAAACTTCATTATATACATGCCTTAAGATAGGACATTGTGTTTTGGAGAGTTTAGATGTAAATGATCGCAAGTAAAAAGCTCTACATGTCGTATTCTTAGTTTTGTCATAAGAGGACTTTCGGGTGACTTTCTTGCTAACTTTTCTCCATCCTTGAGCTATCATTCTGGTCGATTCAAAGCTCCAAGATATACTTGGTATACTAAGGATCAAGTAGGTTCAAATGGTGCATAAAACTGAGCTCCAGGTAACGGGAATTACAAACACAAGTTTTAGAACATAACCATTGACCCGCATCAAGACCCAAGGTTTAAGCCCAATTCTCGACACTATGTATGTTGGATTACTCTCTTCCATATGATATTACTCTGAAAATAATGAACGTAGGCGAAAACCGTGCGCGAAACGGAGTTATAACGAAGCGGGACTCGCGAAAACAAGTTTGGTGTTTGTTGCTGATTTGAAATACGCGAAAATCTTGTTTTAAAGTTATCCCACATCGCTCCAATCACCATTTTGTGCTCTATTTCACACCTATAAATACCCTTGCTTGGTTCTTTATAGCTGGCACCTCCTAGTTTGAGTATAAACAAGTGGAATAACCAAATTTGGTGGCTCCACAAGCACAATACCCCTTTGGGTGTGGTGTGTAGTAGTTTTTATTTCCGATTTCGACGAGGAGGTGCTGCCCTTCAATCTCTTCTCATTTTGTAAAGTTCTTCGAGCTTAAATCACGCTTATCAATTGGATTTTTTCCTTATTCTCGTGCGCTTTTTCACTAAGGATTAAAAACGCAAACACTGTTATTCACGTTTTGGGGTGTATCATGTGTCGTAATTTACTTTATTTATACAAATACATGTGCTACCACCATTATGTGATCTAATGTGTTTATTTGTTTGTTGTGGTTATGTGTGGTTACATTTTATCATTTTAGTGCAATCATTCATTTAAGGCCCATCAGTTCCTCGTGGGATACGAGTCGAGCATCAGGTGCCTCATTAGATCGGCTCCGTTTGATTGAGCCTTGATCTCAAGTTCATCATTCATCATGTTCATATGTTCATTGTTGATATTATGTGATCTAATGTGTATATTTGTTTGTTGTGGTTATGTGTGGTTACATTTTATCATTTCAGTGCAATCATTCATTTAAGGCCCATCAATTCCTCGTGGGATACGAGTTGAGCATCAGGTGCCTCATTAGATCGGCTCCGTTTGATTGAGCCTTGATCTCAAGTTCATCATTCATCATGTTCATATGTTCATTGTTGATATTATGTGGTTTGTGATTTAATTATATATACATATGCTCATATATGGTCCATGCACATTTTTATTGAAATAACCAATTTAACAAACTGTTTAAATGTTTAACTTAGATTCACTCACCAACCTTTGTTGACCCAAAACCATTTTTGCACATGATACAGGTGAACAGGTACGAAGAGAAGATTGGACATAGGATGGGCCTTAGTTAACAAGAAACGAATTAGGGCAATATACTTGTTATAAACATCGTCTTGTGTTTGTAATTGTTTATGTGAATTATTTGTATTGTGAGACACTTGATATGTATTAGTGAATATTTAAAACAAGTAATAGCAAGTCATAAGCTCTCGAGTTAACTCAATCATGCCCCGATCACCTATTCCGCTGCGGGTCGGGGTGTGACAGATTGGTATCAGAGCCATTGACTTTAGGGATATAGGATAGGTTATTAGACCCTTAGAACCTATACTTTAGTCAACTATGACCTATGTGCTTATGTGATTTCATGTTTTGTTTGACTTATGATTTGTTATTGCCCAGACATTTAAATTCCTTTCATTTCACACAGAAACGCATGCAAGCACTCTCTTTGTTACTTGATTATGTGATACGTGCAATGTGATATAATTATGTCATGAAGTCTACATATATGTTACATATATACATATCACTCCACCTGAAATGTACCATACGAAACTTATGAAACCCTTATTTATAAGTTCTCGATTTCTTTAAATTTTTGAAACATTTCTCTTCATTTTCCAAATACTTATTTTTATGTTATTCAAAATTTTGTGATGTTTTCGTTTTCAAAATTTATCAAGGTGAGTTCATATGACGGGCATGTAGTAACTGGAAGGGTTCAAGTACCGGTAGTTGGGATGTCCTGTCTAGGATTGGCATTCATATAAATCCGAATTAACGGACCAGTTTGTCTACCTGGGGACTACTGGTGAGAGTACGAAGGACCTATTAGGCCAAAGCATGCCACACCAAACGTCATGTGAACCAACCCCACTTTGAGGTGTCACCGTGTCCACACCTGGATGCACTCCTACTTTCATACGTTACATTCACATTTCTCGATTTTCTCCGGGTTTTAGTGTACGTTACCAGGCTAACACATGCGAACCATACGAAATCCCGGTAATCATGGGGGCCCACATGATTATGAAGGTGAAGTATGGCGGCATGCAAGGCCCAATTACGAGCAAAGCCCAAGAACACTTTAAAAGTGTTGTGTTATCATAAGTTATAGTTTTCAAATACACCACAAAGTTTTCATTTTATCGTATGTTTATATTTTTTTTTCGCATCCCTGCTAGCAAATCCATCAACAGAATCTCACAATCTCGTTTGCGTGAATTCCTGTAGATGTCCTTTAGGCACCTTCTTGGAGGAAAAAGAACCGGAAACTCCAGTAGACGCATGGCTGCCCAAATTGCCAAGCAAATGGCCGCCGTGATTCCTAACATTGTGATCCAAGTTCAACAAGCCCTCACTAATAACCAAGTCAATCAAGTCGAACCAAACGCTGTAAATGCTCCCGCAACTACATCCAAGTGCTCCTATAAGTACTTCAATTCTTGGGACCCCCCCCCCCCCAATATGAGGGAACAGAAGGGGTCACTACACTCCTGCGATGGTTCGAGGAAATGGAAAGCACCTTCCTAAATTGTGACTGCACTAACGATCGCAAGGTTCGTTATGCTACCGGTCGTCTCATTGGGGCAGCTTTAACCTGGTGGAACGCTGAAAAGGGTCGAAGAGGGGCTGAAGCTGTTGTGGCCCTAACTTGGGAACAACTCAAGGAACTAATGACTAAACGGTTCTGTCCTAGGAGTGAGATCAAGAAGTTGGAGGACGAATTCTACCGCTTAAAGCAAAATGATGGAGACCATATAGCCTATAACAAGCGTTTCCTCGAGCTGAATCAGATGGTCCCAAATATGTTCACTCATCCTTACCATCTTATTGAACATTACATTAGGGGTCTTCCTTCTGGTATCCAGGATTCCGTGATGAGCATTGTACCCGCAACATTGGAAGCTGCAATAGAATTAGCCACCGAACTCATCGAAAACCATATCTGAAATGGAGACATTAAAAAGAAGGGCACAACTGACAAGGTTTCAGTGGAAGAGCCAAAGACAACCAAGATCGAAGCATTCTCCTGTTCCGATACCAAACGAAAGCGTGACGGTAAAACTACGCTATTGCCTCGACTAACCCAACTTCATAAGACGTACCACTCCAAGACATCCCAATCACCCAAATGGCACCCAACCCAGCTTATCCAAACAAGAACCCTACACTGGTCCCCACCCTCAATGCAACACCTGCCACTATCACCACCAACTCACCTTACCCTGTCGTCTATGTGCCAATTGTGGGCGTTATGGCCATTTGAGTAACACGTGTCGCACTCCTCAAAACCAAGTTTCACCTCTTGCCCAAAACATGATCCAGCCCTACCAAACACCGCATTACCCCATGGTGCCATATGTTCGAGCTTGCTTTAATTGTGGTGATCCTACTCATTTCAGAAACACGTGCCCTAGGTTGGTTAATATCATCAACGCTCAAGCCCAAGCAAATCCAGTTAACCAAGCGAACCAGGAAAACCCAGCACCCCCACCAGCAAGAGGGAGAGCCTACAACGTCAACGCAAACCCAGTTGAGGTCAACGACGGTACGAACGAACAACCTAACTAGTCTTTCTCCCATCATGAAGACTCAAGACTCTGCTCCAGTTATTTATTTTATTTTTGTTCCCAATCCAAGCTTTAATAAATTCCATTTCTTGTCCTGACTATTCAAATTACCATTGTTTTCAATTTGGGTAATAATGTTTCAAGATTTCATTATTTCATATTAATGCCATTTATATCACGCTATGCCAATTTGTTTCATTACATGTCTCTATACATCGATTAAATTTCATGTTATTTGTGTCATCGTACATCACGACGAACCCCGACTCATCATTTAGGGAAGTTGGGCCGTGTCTCCCTTTTTCATAGACTGACCACTACCTCATAACACATGAGAGAGGTACCGCCGTCATTTAGTCTTGCTCTCTTCGGATTCGAGATTCAAGCATGGGTTGTTGTGTTTGTTTATGTTTGGTAGATTTTAGGATGAGTCACATAGAACTAATCGTGACTTAATAACAAGGCCAATGAAAATTTAACAAGGACATGGTGGATACGCCGCAGGTACTTCCTATATATAAGTATTCTTGTCTGGTGATCAAAAGCATTGTTAGACGGTTATGGGAAGTTTTGTGTAAGTAGTGTCAATCTCAATTTGGATAACGATGTGGTTGATGATTTCGTTTTGTGGTGTAACTTTATCATTATGACGCTTCGATTTTCTCAAAACCCCTTATCATGAGACAATATCCAGTTAGCCATCTCCGTGTTACAACACTTTTCATTTTTACACCTCAGGCATCAAAAAGCGATTCATGTAGCAGGGTATTCAACCCTTACTAGGAATGTTACCGCCTCAATCAAAATCCAAACTTCACACTCACCTGGTTATGTATATCCTTAGCATCATCGAGATTTTTATTACCTAGCATACTCGAGATCCAATCTATAAGAAACCCTATTAACTAACCCTCAAGAACGGTTCCCTCCTAATTTTGGAACGAAATTCCTAAAAGTAGGGAAGACTGTAACATCCGCCAAAAATGGGTATCCAGAAGTCCGACCTACTTTGAAATCCGGATCCTAACCTTTAAACTTCAGAAATTTTCGCGAAATAAATAACCGTTGAAAGATTTTACTCTTTAGTTTAAATTCATTTATCGACTTATTTATTTATTAATTTAATTTAATTAATATAATCATTAATAAAATCTAGTTAGTTTTGTTAGGTTTTAAAGTGAGTTTTAAAGTAATATGAGTTAGTAGCCAAGTTAGTTCGGATAGTAGATTTAAGGGGTCTGATTTGTAACATTTCAAAACTTTAAATTTAAAAAAAGAAATATAAAATATTGGACCAGGGATTCGAACCCAGGTCTCACCAACAAACAAAACACTTGAGCCACTCCACCACATCAAACCTTTGTTAAAATTTCCATTTCCAAAATCCTTAAACTTACCCCCCAAATGTTAAAGAGCTAAATGGTTACCTCCTAATTTCGGGACAAAATTTCCAAAATTAGGGGAGATTGTAACATTCGTCAAAAAAAATGAATGAATCCTAAAACCCGACCTGTTTTTGTAACTCGGTCCGTTTTCATATTCCACGTAATTTTGTTTAATGTTCAAGCAATAAAATGTCTTGGATTATATGTTTGATCATACATGTTATCATATCTAGTGATTTATAGTCTTATACATGTTTTAGACAACCTTATAAATTCATTTCCATGTATTTTGAAGCAACCCTCTATATCTCAAGGTCTAAAACTAAGGTTTTCCTTAAGTTAATCAAAAACTTTGAAGACCTCGTGAACATACCTAGCACATCACATCCTAACCTTCTTATCATTCAAACTTCATTATATACATGCCTTAAGATAAGACATTGTGTTTTGGAGAGTTTAGATGTAAATGATCGCAAGTAAAAAGCTCTACATATCGTATTCTTAGTTTCGTCATAAGAGGACTTTCGGGTGACTTTCTTGCTAACTTTTCTCCATCCTTGAGCTATCATTCTGGTCGATTCAAAGCTCCAAGATATACTTGGTATACTAAGGATTAAGTAGGTTCAAATGGTGCATAAAACTGAGCTCCAGCGTAACGGGAATCACAAACACAAGTTTTAGAACATAACCCTTGACCCGCATCAAGACCCAAGGTTTAAGCCCAATTCTCGACACCATGTATGTTGGATTACTCTCTTCCATATGATAGTACTCTGAAAATAATGAACGTAGGCGAAAACCGTGCGTGAAACAGAGTTTTAACGAAGCGGGACTCGCGAAAACAAGTTTGGTGTTTGTTGCTGATTTGAATGACGCGAAAATCTTGTTCTAAAGTTATCCCACATCGCCCCAATCACCATTTTGTGCTCTATTTCACACCTATAAATACCCTTGCTTGGTTCTTTATAGCTGGCAACTCCTAGTTTTAGTATAAACAAGTGGAATAACCAAATTTGGTGGCTCCACAAGCACAATACCCCTTTGGGTGTGGTGTGTAGTAGTTTTTATTTCCGCTTTCGACGAGGAGGTGCTGCCCTTCAATCTCTTCTCATTTTGTAAAGTTCTTCTTCGAGCTTAAATCACGCTTATCAATTGGATTTTCTCCTTATTCTTGTGCGGTTTTTCACTAAGGATTAAAAACGCAAACACTGTGAGTGAATCCTTACAAATTCCCTTTTTTTATTCATGTTTTGGGGTGTATCATGTATCGTAATTTACTTTATTTACACAAATACATGTGATACCACCATTATGTGATCTAATGTGTATATTTGTTTGTTGTGGTTATGTGTGGTTACATTTTATCATTTCAGTGCAATTATTCATTTAAGGCCCATCAGTTCCTCGTGGGATACGAGTCGAGCATCAGGTGCCTCATTAGATCGGCTCCGTTTGATTGAGCCTTGATCTCAAGTTCATCATTCATCATGTTCATATGTTCATTGTTGATATTATGTGATCAAATGTGTATATTTGTTTGTTGTGGTTATGTGTGGTTACGTTTTAGCATTTCAGTGCAATCATTCATTTAAGGCCTATCAGTTCCTCGTGGGATACGAGTTGAGCATCAGCTGACTCATTAGATCGGCTCCGTTTGATTGAGCCTTGATCTCAAGTTCATCATTCATCATGTTCATATGTTCATTGTTGATATTATGTGGTTTGTGATTTAATTATTTGTACATATGCTCATATATGGTCCATGCACATTTTTATTGAAATAACCAATTTAACAAACTGTTTAAATGTTTAACTTAGATTCACTCGCCAACCTTTGTTGACCCAAAACCATTTTTACACATGATACAGGTAAACAGGTACGAAGAGAAGATTGGACATAGGATGGGCCTTAGTTAACAAGAAACGAATTAGTGCAATGTATTTGTTATAAACATCGTCTTGTGTTTGTAATTGTTTATGTGAATTATTTGTATTGTGAGACACTTTATATGAATTAGTGAATATTTAAAACAAGTAATATCAAGTCATAAGCTCTCGAGTTAATCCAATCATGCCCCGATCAGTTATTCCGCTGCGGGTCGGGGTGTGACATCTGTATAAATTAACAACTGTGTATCTTGTATAAACTAATAGTTAGCGAGACTGTACACATGTGTATAAACTAATAACGGTGTATCTTGTATAAATTGATGGTTAGCGAGATTGTACACATGTGTATAAACTAACATCTGTGTATCTTGTATAAACTGATACTATCGAGACTGTACACATTCGTATACACTAACAACTGTGTATCTTGTATATACGGAAACTAACAAGATTTTAGGAATTTTAATTATATTGTTTAATAAATGCAATTTACAAAAGACGCAAATACCCTTATGTCAATTAATTTAAAGGGAAGTTACAACATTATAATTACAATCTTGTCATTGTTTAAAAATCTCTGGATGATATAATCCAATGACTCAGATTAGTTGAACAGTTAATTCTCAACCTAGTATTCACATATGTATATATATATAAAATCATGTTCGCGTCCCCGTTTCACTACCTGCCAACTCTCTCACTCTTCACTCCAACCACTGGCGAAACAATGTTAAACTGTAAAATCTGAACAAATAACCGATAGAGCACAATTCTAATTGTTTGTTGGATCATGGGAAGATCTAGCGGATATTGCTTCAGAATCATTGCCTGTGGTAGCAACACCTCTGAATCTGTCGATAGAGACGATCTGAATGCTTCTGTTGAGGTATTTGTATGTAATTTATGTGATATCTCGATATTTAGTTGTTGTAAGGTTGAAATTCAGTGTGTTGTTGGAGTGGTGAGGGCTTGAGATTGAGATACTGATTTGTGTTTGCTAGTAGATTTATTGAAATGAAGGTACAGATTTGCTGCATTTTGTGATTAGGGTTGAATTATTGATGTTATATACTCTGAATGATTTGGTTTAGCTGATTATCTGATACATGAAGAATTTTGTTATTATAATTGTGTAATCTTGTGTTTTAACTTTATTTGCTTATTGATTTATTAGTAATACTGTTAATTAATTATGATAATACTGACTAAAGATGAGTAATGAGCTTCCACGTATAAAGAAAGTATAAACATTGATTATATGTGGCATTTATCACTAAAAAGCGAAACTAGGTAGTCAAAAGCTCAAGGCGCAATGGGTGAGCATGTCGCTTAAAAAGCGCAGGCCCGAGACAAGCAAAGCAGGGGTGTAGCAAGCCTAAATCCCAAACCCGACCCGGAAGCATTGCCATTATCTTACTAAGAAAAGTGGGGCCCGCTGGGGATTTAGGGATGCGCTATCCTTGGTTTTCAGAAGTAGGGATAGGGAATTCCCTGTCCGCATCCCATTATCCTATCAACTGAACATTCCCTGATCAAAGCAGCGTATCAGAAAATTTATAATAACGGAGTCTGTGAATATAATCTAAAACAGGATAATCAACCAAGGCCTAATCTTGAATTTAAGGATAACTTAAATACACTCCTAATATCTGAATAACTGTAAGAGACATGTAATTTTTAATATATATCAAAAGAAACATAACATATGAACCATCTTTCTTTTCAAAAGAAGTTAAAGCCATCAGTTTACACATTTAGATATAAGTGTGTGTGTGTGTGTGTCTTCTAACTTAGTGAGCTTATGTTAAACCAATTCAGAACAATGGTTCCGTTAAAAGAGGATGGAGCTTCCGCAAACGATCGGCGGGACATCAAGTACTAACCAGTACTGTCATAACCGAAATACCTTCCGAGAATATGAACTCAGAACCTGTTGTTATCAACTATGAACCACCTGTCATTTCTGTACCTGAGAAAACTCCTGCACATCTATGTACAGAGGAATTGCCTTGGGTGTCAACATCAACCACCAAGGACAATACGGTGTCTAGTTTGGTCACTGAAGTTGCTGATAAGGATGAAATAAATTCAATTCCAGTTTTGATGAATCATCCGTCATTGTCATCCAGTCTGCTGTTAGGAAATACTTGGTATGTTTTACTTCTATAGCAGTTTCAACGCATTTACTTATAAATGTGTAGGCGGTGTAGTATTCATATAGGTCAAACATTGCCTAAAGTCTATACTAATGCATACAGGCCTGGAGGTGTACAAACTTTTTCTACAAACCAAACCGGGCTTTTTAGTGGTAAACAAACCGGTATTTTTTTTTTAAACCGGTTCAGGTTCAAAAACCGTTTTTTTTTTCACACTGAATCGGGTTTTTTTTCAAACCGGTTTTTTGTACATGTCTTACAGCCTCCTAAATCTTTGTAAATAAAAATTTGATTATTATTGTAATAATATTTCTGTAATCGTAGTTTATGCATGTTGGCCAAAAATTGTTTGTGGGTCTTGTCTACCCGGCCTGTATTGAAAATGTCATGTTTTAACTTTCAACCCAAAGCTGTTACTTAACCCGCCTGATCACCGCCTTGCGGCCTCTACTTCCAATATATTTTACTAGCTAATAAGCCCTAAGCCCCTAATTCAGATAATATCTGTTAATTATGGTTGCATGTATTGTTTAGGCTCAGAGAGAACTGGCAAGGTATAGGAAAATTGTGATATTACAAGCTGCTGTACGAGGGCATTTGGTTCGTTGTCGTGCTCCTGGAACACTGCGTTGCATTCAATCTATTGTTAAGATGCAAGCTCTTGTTCGTGCCCGCCAACGTAGCATGCCTCTTGAAAAAACGTCTACACGTAAAAAGGTATAATTTGATGTATGTATATAGTAAAACAAATTGTTCCATCTACTATTTTGCTTCAACCATAAACTGTTATACGACGTTTATTTGTTTCTTTCAGGGGAAACAAGATTCTGAAACCTTACCACATCCAACATATATTACAATTGAGAAGCTACTCAGTAACCGATTCGCTATCCAGGTAACAATATTTTTTTTCTTATTTATCATATGGATCTGTTTAACCTTCCATATGGGTTAATCGGGTGGGTTCAGTAATGGGTCGAGTAGGGTTTATTTCGATTTTCCATTCGATCCATGTAAGGTTGGGCTTGACCCACAAGCATGTTTTTGTCCTCTTTTTTTTTACTAATTAATGTGTTAAATATGTTTACAAAAGCTATATTGTAAAAAAATAATATATATATATATATATATATATATATATATATATATTATAAATTGTTTTGACAAACAATTTATAAGGTTTTATGCTTTTTGAATCCATCGACCCTTCAGGTAGGGTTCATGTCAAAATTTTCAATTTTTTGTGCATTCCAAGTCGAGTAGGGTCGACCCACAAGCACTTTTTTTCTCTTGTTTTTATATGAATAAAGAATAATTGATGTGTTAAATACGTCTAAAGAATCCATATAGTAAAAAAATAATAATTTATTGTTTTAAGAGAACAATTTAGAAGGTTTTACGCATTTTCAATACACTTTCACAACTTTCAACTCATTTGACCCATTATCATTTTACCTTATTTAAGATGTCATTTATAAATCAACACATATTGTATCATACCTTTTGCATCTTACTTCAGTGATCGAAAATTAACATTCTAGTTTCATTAAAAGCTATTGGAATCCACACCAAGAACCAAACAAATCAATATAAAATGTGATCCATCAAAAGACGATCCCGCATGGAAATGGCTGCAAAGATGGACATCGGTGTCTTCTCCCCAACTTATGGACCCACATGCATCAAATACTGGGCCTGAACTCGGGCCCGAGAAGCCTGTAGTGGACGTTGAACAGCTCAAACGTCCTTCCAAGCGGGCTGCCACTGAACAAGCAGATTCAGAGGGAAGAAAGTCTGTGTTTGGATCAAGAAAGCCGAGTAATCCAACATTCATTGCGGCCCATTCAAGATTCGAGGAGTTGACTTGTACGAACAAGTCGTTGACTTCCATCAATTCTTCAAATCAAGAACACATGGTGGATTCTCCTGTGGATAAAAGTGTTTCTGTTGAACCTGTGGGACCACCAGTTTACGAAAGCTTAAAATTTGGTCATAGTCGAAACGGTGGGTCAGAATGTGGAACCGAGCTTTCCGTCACATCCATGATTGACTCACCAGATCCATCAGAGATTGGAAACATTGAATGCAACGAAGAAGTGAAAGTCGTAGGCACTGAGTTGACTCGCTCCATTTCGAATCTACCAGAAAACTTTGATTGCAACATGTCTAATGAACACATTGAGCTGGAAGTTGAAACCGGCCGTCAAATGTACAAGTCATCATCAATGCATAAAGAAGTTGAGTCCCCAGAAACACCAACAAAAGGTCATGTATCCGCCTCTGAACACGTAGTAACACCATCTAGCCAGATATCAGATAACAAAAGGAGTAAAAAGGTACGGATCCAAAAACCGAAACCACGGTCAAATAGTAAAAAGTCAACTGTAAGAAATAGTTTGGACCATTTACCTAAAGAGGCTAAACCCACAAACCGGAGGGATTCTTTAGGGTCACAAAGTTCTGAACAACCCGTTGATCAGGAACCTCGAGATAGTTGCAGTAGTAATTCCATACCAAGTTACATGCAAATTACTGAATCCGCAAAAACAAAAGCTCTGGCGAATAACTCACCAAGATCAAGTCCAGATGTGCAAAGTAAAGAAGCTTATTTGAAAAAGAGACACTTGTTGCCCGGTTCGGTTAGTGGCAGGCATGTCTCACCACGGCTCAAGCGTACCCCACAACAGACCACCAAGGGAAAAAGTAATCCAGGTATCTTTTATTTTGCATTATATTCTGTGACTAAATTGCATAAAAATATATTAAAGTAAATGAGCCGAGCTGCTCGTGAGCTACGTGAGATTGGCTCACTAAAAGGTTGAATTGAGGCGAGCTTTAACAGGCTTGTAATTACATGAATTTAATTAATTTGTATTATGTAATATATAATAAAGTTTATTATATATTACATAATAAAAGTAATTATATATATAATTATCACTATATAAAGTTATGATTCTAGATATATTTAAAAATTATTATGTATATAAATAAAATAGTCAGAGCTTGAGTTTGAAAAAAATTCTCACCAGGCGAGCTTCAGCTAACAGATATAGAGTTCGACTCGTTAACACTCCAAACTGCCTTAGTAAAATCCCTGAAACTTTCAAATATTTAATTCAATATCTACATGTGGCGCCACGTCATAGTAAAGTCAACATAGGCAAACTTACTGCCACTTCATCGGCCATGTCATCATTTCTGACATCTGACTGGTTTGTGTGGTTGTTGCAGAGAGGAAATGGCAGAGGTAATGTAATGCAACCGTGAGGATATTCTAATCCCTGCATTTTTCTCCTCTGTAGCGCAACTGCTTTGGTCTGCGGTTAGTTGTGACAAATTTCCTTTTATGATGGTCTGCTTGTATGTTTTTGTAAACTATAATTGTTTGCCACTTTTGTTTTGCTATTTTTTGGGTAAATTTATGAATGTATTTAAAATAAAGATCTTCAGACCATTTTAAAAAATTTTGTTCTATTTCTTATTGGAGGTTACAATCTTATCTTATTTACTTAGACTATGCGGTGTGGAGGGGCTTGGGTTGGGGGCATTGTTCAATACGTGGCGAGGGTGGGATCCACAAGGTAATGCTCAAAAACTAGGAGTGTGGTGTGGTGTGGTGTGGTGTGGTGTGACGTGACTTAGCTTGGTGTGGCCAGCCCGTGGATGTTTTTGGGTGGCTTAGATCGAACCAGCCAGCCACATCAACCCAGCCCCCCGCCCCACGCCAGGCACAATCCCCACGCCAAAAGGGCAACGCTATGCCCAATGCCAACCCGGGGTGGAGCAGCCGGCGTTGAACCCAAACCGCCGCCCCAACCCACGCCCCACACCCCACGGTCTTATAAAGTACGTGTTAAACAAGTTGAATTGTCATTTAAAGTGGTTTTTTATAAAATGCAAACTATGGTTTTTTATAAAATGCAAACTACCTTGCAAATCAGGGCTTTTTTATTGTGTAATTTAATAATGTAATTTTTAGAAATGGATAAAAGTGTTTGTGAGTCGACGCAAATCGATCATTTTGACTTGACAAATAGTTATCTATCTTTACATGTCTACTTGTGATTTTCTAGATCTCTTGACTCTTGTTGCCTCTTGTTTTTAATTTTAAATATTTAGCCTAGGAGGTAAGCCCAGCAAAACGAGCAGGTCGGCTGTGTTAGGTAATGGAAAAAAAATGAGGTTAGTTTAACCTAGGTTCAGGTTAAAACGGGTCGTTTAAAAAAGTATCAGTTTGTTTTGGCTTAAATCGGGTTCGGAACAAAATGGACTCTGGTCAAAATATATTTTTTATGGTGATGCTAACGATGACCAACAATACTGGTGGCAGTGGTGGATGTGAATAGGGGTGTGAATTTCTGACACGACCCGGAAACCCGACACGAACCTAACACGAAATTCGCGGGTTTAGGTTTCGTCTAAACGGGTTCGGGTCAGTTTCGGGTTGAACACGCGAACCCGTTTAGGTTTACGGGTCAGGTTCGGGTCAACCTGGTTGGGTTGGCGGGTTGACCCGTTTAACACATTTATACTATATTATATTTTTTTACAATATATTTTATCTCATAAATTAAATGAGGCGTGTATTTTATGCCATGATTATAATTTAAAAGGAGAAATTAACGTAGATTTTATAATTTAAATATGATATTATTATATACATTTGTGTTTTTTAAGTAATTTTTAATTTTAATATATTAGTTTTAGAAAAAAAATTTAAAAAATTCGGGTTAAACGGGTCGTGTTCGGGTCAACCCACAAAACTTCGGGTCGTGTTCGGGTCCATATATATGATACGATTTTCGGGTTCGGGTTGGGTTGAACCCGCCAACCCGCGAACACGACCCGTTTAGCACCCCTAGATGTGAATATACTGGTGACCAAGGCAGCATTGGCGTTGGCCCATTTGGCCTGTTCTAAAAGTTTCATAACAGTAACTTAATTGGTAGACCCAAATGAACTCTTTTATCAAATAAAGAATATCCAAACCAGCCACTTTTCTTTAATTAAGCTCTAACTAATTTACGTTAAAAAGTGCAATCCATAAGGACTTATCTGTGTACTTTTGGAAGCTATAGACCAAATCTAAAATTTAGTAAACCACAGAAACTATCCGTGTACTCTTTTTAAGTATTTACGTATGTTCTGTTTAGTTTTTTTCTAGATATTCACTCCTTATTCTACTTCGGATTTCCTGCGGAATTTACTAAAATGTTCTTTTTTAATTTATTTTTCTCAATTTTTCTTCAAGATTTAGCTACGACTACAAAATATCCATAACTGATCTATAGCAAAGTCACGAGGCAGTAAATCTCCGTAACTAATGCATTTTTATGCAGCAGTGGCCGCTAAGTGATCACAAAAATGTTTTGTCACGAAGGTTTTTGTCACTGTTGGTGTTAAAGACTAAATATACTATTATACTAAGAAGCTCTAGAGACTGACTATTAGTGCTAAATAGTGTCTATAAGAATTTCAAAGACCAATTTTCAGCATATGAGTATCCTTTAAAAATGATTGAAGTGACGATGACGTATGAGAGACTGAAAATCAATGTTTAATCATTTCTTGCAGAAAAGGAATTTTGAGACTAAATCAGTCCCCAATATGGTCTCTTACATGAATTAAGAAACTACTTTTCAGTCTCTAATATCTTCCCTGGAAATCACAAACTAAAGTTAAGTACCTAATTCTTTCATTTATAAAAGATTTCCGAGATTAATATTAATTTATAGACCGATTTCTAGTCACTTATACTTTCCTTAAAATGGTAGAATTTGCGCCAAATTATTGAATACTTAAAATCATTCATTATCCTATCCTATGCAAAAGGCGTTCAAGACTGAATACCAGTCGTCTATTTTTTCTATTTTGGGAATATTGAGAACTGATTTCTACTCTCTAATGTGTTCTCTCCATTAATACATGTGTCATTTTTCATTAAAGAGGAAATTGGGATAGAAATTTAGTAGCCAACAAGTTTTCCCCCAAAACGTTACAAGTCGCAAACACATTTGTGACTGAAACTCGGTCTTAAATAATGTATCAAAATGTAATGACTGCATATCAGTCATTAATATAAGTCGCATGATAGTTGGTATCATGTATCGTATGCAATGTATTCGGTATTTGTACATCATCCATGATACTTTCGTCACAAATGGTTGTTTTTTCTGTAGTGTTATGATGCGCCTCAGACCTTTACCACCAAATATGGCTTGAACCTTTTCCCTTTGAATTATTAGTAAAATCTCTCTCATTGTATTGTCTTGAACGACCCAAAAACTTGGTTTATATTTGTAGCAAGACAATCCTCACGAGTCACCATCTCATTCTTGGAAATAACAAAACCTTTGTTCATGGGTCTTTAAATGACCTACGGATTCTTCAACTAACATTCTCCCCGAATCATTAATTAGCTCAAAAGAGGTTACAATCTGTATAATCCGTGGTAAGAGGAATACCTTTTCCAACAAAATCTCATCAACTTTCTATACCAATCACAATCATAGTCAGTCTAGTAGTAACTTATCAATCGATTTGTTTTCCATCATACGAATCACCTCAAAAGTCTTAATGTTTAAACATTCGCTCTTTTGACATGTCCGCACCCTTACATTCGCTACATTGAGACGTAAGATTACCACAAGTCCTTTGCATAGCATAACCATTAACTAGTATAGCCGCGGATATTGTGAATAGTACTATTTGGGTTGATAACCCCTTCATGGTTAGTCACCTAATTGTTGCGTTCGTGGAATCTTGATTGGGCTCGAGTCTAATGAAGACAAGAGGACACGAGGCAAGGGCCGACCCTAATTCTAATTAGGTCCATTTATCTTTTCTAGTTCATTAAGTTAGAAACCCTAATGTAATCTCTATATATACTCATTGTACTTGTAATATCCTCATCACGAGTGAGGCAGGGCAATAAAAATATAAACCCTAGTTGCCCTCGTGGACGTTGGTTACACATTGTGACCGAACCACATAATTCTCGTTTCTTCATTATTGCTTTCTTTTATTGTTCGTGTGTGCTTTAATACCTAACACTAACCTATCCGCCTTGTCAATGAATGCATACTATTGAGTGTGTGTAGTAAACACCGGTTTGGGAGAAAAATGTTAGGTTTGGTTATACGACTCATTGTAGGCTATAAACAGATATGTATGTTTACTCACATGTGTTTTCTTGCATACATTAAAATACGAGCTCACCAACCCTTTTAGTTGACACTTTAAGCATGTTTTCAAGTAAGTAATCGTGCGGGGTATCTAGCATTAGAGCCTAGAGCTCCTAGAGCTCGAGGATGCAACTTTTGGGAAATGCTCTTACTTGTTTTTGTTTTGTTGAACTTGATGTAAACAAACTAATGTAATAGTAATTAGACAGGTAACTTTTGGGCATGAACGAAAATTAAATGGTTGATTTGAGTTCCTCATAAACAATAGATACATTACCAGATTCGCCACACCTCGTGATCCCCTTCCACTCCGACATAGGGTGTGTGAATATCTTCTAACAACGATGTGTTGTCGTCGCAAATGGTAATAGTATGATTGTTTTGTGAAAGCTCCCAGTTCCAATAGAAAGAAATAGGTGGTTTAATTTGTTGGAATGGTTCCACGTCGTCTTTGTGAACAATTTCAGCCCCACATTTTGTTGCTTCATGCTGGCCAGAGCTTACAGTGACGAAAAGACTACCTTCAACGACATCAAACACATCTCCATGTTGAAAACCGTCACCCTCATGCATCTACTGAAAGAAACTGAGAGGTACATAGCCAAGCCACAAATGTGCTTCTACAGCTTCTGTAGACGCATTGATAACATCATCCTCGAACTTAGGAAGAAGTGTTATCTGATACAATAACTATGAAGTAATTATGGCTGGCTAAACACGGTGCAAAACCCATGATCCGAATGTAATTGTTATATGCTAAATGTTATGTGCCTTGCATGTTACTAAGTGATTTATTCCTACTATATGTTTTAATTAAACATAACACATGCACACACCTTATATAGTATATGATAATTAAATATTCTAATCTTATATTCCTCATGTTTTCAATACTTCTAAAGTCATGAACCGAGTTGTTTTCTCTAATGCATTTAGATTATTCTTGGATCTGATTTTATTTTTGAGTTTCGAATTTTAAATACTATTTCATTCTCTTCAAAGTGAGTTCTTGTGACGAACATGTAGTAACTGGAAGGGTTACGTATCGGTAGCCGAGACAACCTGTCTAGGCTGTCATTCATATAAATCCAATTAATGCACCAGTTGACCTACCTGGGAATTAACGATAAGAGTACCGATACCTATTAGGTCAAAGCATGTCACACAAGAACTAACAACACTTTGATACGTCAAACGTGTCCATGTTAACTTGTGGATGCTATCCGAACACGTCATTTTACAATACCCAACTCGATTCATTTATTAATACACGATTTCTTTTGGGTTAAGTTCAACGTTAATGGGTAGACTTACGAGGACCATGTGAAAGCTCGGTAATTGCAGTTGCACACATAATTACGAAAGTGACGCATGGAAGTCATACTAAACCATATGATGTGCCAAACCTATGATTTCCAATATTTTATGGTGAAATATTATTTCATCATAAGTTTAATTATTCTATCATATTCCAGGTGGTTATTATATCATTTCGTATATAAACCACTGAAATAAATCTTTAATATTCCATGAGATTCTAATGATTTTTAAGCAAATCACCCTATCTTTTGTACCTTGTCGAAGGGTTCGACTTTTGCTACCCTTTGATACTCTATAATATATTCATGTGATTTGTATTCTTGAATCATGAGATTTTCCCTAAGTTCCATGATTTGACAAATCCATGAAGCCCAACCATCTATTCATCTATTCTCGTTGTGGGTCGTGCACCTCACTTACATTCGTCTCTTGCAGATGCCGCCTTATCGTCGTCGTCGTCGTCACCTAGTCAACTCCTTGTGCCGCATTTGCACTTATTGTGGACGTTATGGTAACTTAATCAACACCTATCAGTGTTGTAACCCACAAACAGAGCCACCCTCGAACACCTACCTTGTGATCCAACCGTATGTCCAACCAGACACTCCACCTATGGATCAACCGACTGTACCGTATGACACCTAACTCCTTCCTTACACTCGAGGCGTTTAAGCCAACCCAGAGAATCAGGATGGTTAGAAAGCTCGCGAACAAGCACTCATCCAGTTTCAAGACAACCAGGATGCAGCAGCAGCACGACAACATTTTTATGCAATGAGTCTTCTTGAATAAAACATTTTGAGTTTTACTTTGAACTAATTTAATCAAATAAAGATTGCTATGAATTTTCAAATACAAATGTGACACGTGTGATTTTCGGTAATATGCTTTAAACCTTAACGAGTCGCCTATTTTGACTTGAACATCACAACCCTAATCACTTTCTTAACAGGTGCTTAGAGTTCGGCAAAATTCAAGACGAGGGCACACGGTGACATTAAAATTCTCTGGCCTAAACTTTGATTTTATAAAAAATATAATAATGATAAAATACAATAATTTCTTTAGTAAATTTTCTACTTCTGATCAAAAATATTTTTCTTAAAGCTTAACGAAAATATTTTTCTAATTAAAGCAAATTGCTTTTGGGTACACTTGGTAAAGTGTAAATATAGTTTAAGTATAAAAAATGCAATAAACGAGAGTCTAACTAACAAGCTCGTGGTTAATAACAAACCGCTTGACCACTAAAACTTATTAGTAGAACCTAGGAAATTTCTCCTACTACTCCTCCCTCACTTGAGATACATCCTTAGATTGCCGATCCAAGAGCATACAAGTTGCTTCCTCAATTTATTTTAGGACCCCTCTACGTTTATCCAAATTGTAATTATCGTCTGGCCGGTGGAAGTTAGGATCCTTGCTGCTACTTCATTTCTTCCTCGCCCGACTTCACATCCGACTTCACGTTTGATTTTCCCTCACTATCGACTTTATCTGCAACTCCCACTTCGTATCCTTGACGTTCACACTAACGTCAATGGATACAATTATTAATTCTTAGTCACTACCGTTGATAGCTTGTGTCGTTGTCACGCTTTCGACGTTACTGTTTTAGAATACATCATCAGTTTCGTCTCTTTTACTTAGACGTTTTATACTATCACCATTTTTATTTGCGATTATGGTTTATCTTGTTATCCTTTTATATTATTGCTAATTCATTTTGTGTCACATCATTTATTACGGCTTACTTTTCCCCATAATTTATGTGATGTGGGTATCGTCTCACTTATACATAGACCGACCCTTCCCTCATAACTATGGATGTAAGTACTGCCATCATTTACTCACGCCTTGTTTAGGTTCGAGACTCAACCATTGATTGTTTGTGGATTTGGTTGTGTTTATTTAATTTGTAAGTTTGAGTTGGGTCGTTGCATAGAACCAATCAAAACCGCTAATGAAGCCGATAAATTTGATAAGGACGGTGGATCTGCCGCTGATACTTCCTATATATAAGTGTTCTTATTAAACTATCAAAAGCCTCGTTAGGCTGGTCAAGAGAAGTTCTATGTAAGTTGTGTATGTGTCGTCAATCATGATTCGAATAACCGTGTGGATGAAAACATTGTAGAGACATGGTGGATACGCCTCGGGTACTTCTTATATATGAGTGTCTCTATCAAATTTTCAAAAGCATGGTTAGACTAATCATGAGAAGTCTGTGTAAGTTTTGTAAGAGTCATCAGTCATGATTCGAATAACGATGTGGCTGAAAACATGGTAGAGACATGGTGGATATGCCGCTGCTACTTACTATACACAAATGTCTTTGTCAAATTTTCAAAAGAAACGTTAGATGAATCATGAGAGTTTTATTTAGGTTGTTTTGGTTTTGTGATTGAAAAAATTCAAATTCCATGATTTCACTCACTTAGCTCAAATTGTTGCATTTTATGAGAACTTTTTTTTCAAAGATCCTACGTCGTGACAATGATTGCAGTTTAGGTATCATGAGTATACCTTACAACTCAGTTGCAAACCCTCTTGTGTTACAAGACATCTTTGGAACATGATGTTCTTGTAAGCCACAATCAATCCTCGATACGTCATTATTGGGCTTCACGATTGTAATGATCGGAGTGCCTATGACCAGCTATCTTGTACATAACCCTTAACGTCGTTCATTTCTATATCCTTGGCATTTAAGAGCAATTCCTTAATTGGGCATGCAACCCTTGTCAGGAACACTACGCCATAATAAGGCTGCACTTTCTTGATATAACATAGGTCGAGCGTATTCTTAGCAACGTTAAGACTTGTGTTTAACACTTGTTACCTGACCTTCATAAGAAAAGATCTAATCCCAAGATTTGAATTCCTAATACTATTATTAAATAGAATTGATACCGTTTGCGCCTATGAAAGACCCTACACCTCATTTTATACGAGCAACTTCCTTCTAATTCCGGGACGAAATTCCCAAAAGTTGGGGAGACTGTAACATTTGTTAAAACGGATCTGGGAAATCTGACCCGAATAAAAAAACCAAACCCTTCGAAAGTTAAACAAAAATTGAAAATATTAATTTTAATTAATTTTAATTATTTTTAATATTTCATTATTTTATAAACGCCGCTTGTCGCGTTCGGTTAAAAGTGGATTTAAATCGTTAAACTTTAAGCAATATCAGTTAGTTCAATTAAAAATATATTAGTAAACATTAACCGAGTTAGTTTGGTTAGTTAATTAAAGTTGAAACTTTAAAATAAACTAAATTAAGTAACTAAGTTAGTTGTTTAGTTAACCCTATGTAAGGAGTACATTAACTAAGTTAAGGTTGTAAGTTAAATCAAGTTAGTTTAATTATGAAAACATGAAGGGCCTAAGCCGCCAATTTTAAAACTCTATTCAAAAGGAAATTAAGAAAAAAAAACTGCGTGGCCCGGACTCGAACTCCGAACCACCCACGTAGCATAACAACCAACTAACCACTCAACCACGTCTAGTTTTTCTTTTTCTTTTTTTTTTGTGGGGGGTGTTTTGGTTTTTGGGTGGTGGTAGGGTGGGTTTATTTTGGTTGTGTTCACATTGGTTCTCATGATTATCGTGATAAAGGTGATTTCGCATGAACCCTACCATATATATAAGAATAAAATAAAGTGTCTAAATTAGGTTAAATTAGTAGAACATATTTTGCACATCAATTATAAAACGACAATCTAGTATTATCTATAGAGATATACATACCAAATAAAAGACTTTTAAACCAAAACTCATCTTTTATCTTCTTTCTTTTTCTACCATTCACGGCTCCCTGTCTTTAGCCCACTTCCAACTTAAAGCCCGACAAAACATGGTCTTGATCCATCTTACCCATTTGACATATGAAATCAAGATTAACAGTAACAACTTGCAGACCAAGTAAAATGTTATAAACCAGATGCTAGTAATTATAAGGCTACTCAGTGTGGGGGCTCGTCCCCGGGGCATCCAAGTGCGGCGACGGGCCGGAACACCGCCCCCCTCTCGGTCGTTCCCGTTGCAAACGTCCAGGCCAAGACGATGAAGACGACCCACTTCTTTATACTAACACACAAAAACACACACACACACATATATATATATACATATATACACAATATACATATATACATACATACGTATATACATATATATACATATATACATATATACGTATATACATATATACATATATATATGTATATGTATATACGTATATATGTATATATGTGTATATATATATACATATATATACATATATACATATATACGTATATACATATACATATATATATGTATATACGTATATACATATATATACATATATATGTATATGTATATACGTATATACGTATATATGTATATATGTGTATATATATATATATATATGGGAGGGTTTAAATGAGAACACCCAATTTTTGTGAGAACCATGAGAACAAATCTCAACCACTCATCTTTATCCCTTATGTTTTAATGAAAAGGGTAAAATAGGAATTGTACAATTCTTTTTTCTTTTATAATCATCTTCTCTTAACAAACACAACTGCTCTTACATACAAGGAAATCACGGAGTCGATGATATCATAATTAGGTCGTAAATCTGAATCGTTCGATGACTTCTTCAATCGTTTGATTTATTCAACGATTTTAGGGCTTTTAAATCTTCAATTAGTTCTGAATCGTTGTTTCATCAATTTCTCAGTGAGTTGCAGGTATTAACTTAGGTTTTTCTTCAATCGTTTGATTTATTCAACAATTTTGGGGCTGTTAAATCTTCAATTAGTTCTGAATCGTTGTTTCATCAATTTCTCAGTGATTTGCAGATATTAACTTAGGTTTTCAATTATCGTTATTTTTGTTACAAGTTAATTGTATTTTGATTTTCAACGATTGTTGATTTGGTTTATACGTTTCACAATCTCAATTTGGATATGTGGATGTTACATGTTTGCTCTTAATTGTCCCTAATTTGTTTTTGTTTGGTGAATTACAGTCATGGTTTCTCCTATAAATTTTGAGGAGCAACAGTTATTCGAATTGCATAAATGTTGTTAATCATGAGGAACAATTAGAAGAGCTGGCTGAAGTGGGTGGTATAGCGAATATGAGTAATCTACTTCAATCCAGTAAATCAACAGTTCGGGAGCAAAACAACTTGATGTCGAATGTGGAGAATGTGTCCAGCTTTGATGATGCGCTGAACAATTCGATTAATAGCAATGTTGTTGATGAAGAAGGTACTACTACTCCAGATGTTCACAAGATGATGGATAAACGTTATTGTACAATTTGTGGTGCTTGGGGTTATCATGATGCTAGAAATTGTCCAAAAAAATAAAAATCAAGGATTCAACGTGTTTTATAAGTAATTTTTACACATGTGTAAATGTATTTGTTTGTATTGTACTTATTTGTGTAGTTGTTACTTATATTAATGCAATATGAGTATGACTGTTTATTTTTCTGAACTGTATGTGCCTTGATGTGTTACCATTTATCTTGTATTTTTTCGACTTAAATTAGTTTCGTGAGTTACTGTTCTGCGTTACATATTTGTAATTGCATACTTGGGGTTATCATGAGGCTTATGTGGTTGCTAATGGCTTTGATTCCATCTTATTCAGTTTTACACACATGTAACTGTTTGTTTATATTTTGTGTCTTATTAATGCTAAGTTTTTATTGTATCATAATCTGATGTTCCATATATTCTATTTTATGTTATTTGTAGAGCCACATATACAGGACTTTCAGGAATTGGTTTGCAGTACTTTTTAATGATTCACCGAATGGTACTAGATATTGGATACCTAATGTAATGGAAGTGTATACACCTGTTTTGGGTACGGTATTTGCTAAAGAGGAAGATGCAGCTTCCATGTATCAGTCATATGCTGAGAAGGCTGGGTTTGATATTAGGTTGTCGACAACTAAGAAATCAAAAGATGGCATTGTTACACTTAGGTATATTGTTTGTAGTAGATCGGGTAAGCCCAATTGCCAAAATGTTGATTCAATGCTTGTGAAGTCATCTTCCAAGTTGCCTCGTAGCACTAATTACAAGGTATCAGACTGTAAAGCTAAAATAAAGGTTAAGGTTTTTAAGGGTTATTGTGGATTACGGTTATATGAATTTGTTGAGACTCATAATCACCCGTTAGTTTCAATTGAGAACATGGATTTGACACGCAAGAAGCGGAAACTAGAATTTAGCAACCAAGATTTCATTCATAGACTAAGTTTAGCTAAAGTTGGTCCGTCGACTGCATATAAGATGCAAACTGTTTTGAAAGGGGGACAACACAATTTACGTGGTACCTGGATAGAATATAAAAATTTCAGCAAAGATTTAAGAGCTTTCATTTGTCCAAGAGATGCTCAAATGGTTGTAAATATGATGATAAGCGTAAAGTTAGTTTAGAAAATTACTATTGTGGATACATAATTCGTTGTGGAGAGCCTAGGTCCTTATTTTGGGCAGATGAGGTTATGAAGTGCAATTGTAGAGTTTTTGGCGAAGTGTTAGCATTTGATGCCACCTACAATACTAACCAGTAAGAATTTGTTTGATTTTTTATTTTCAATTGTCTTGTTTTCTAATATTTTATTTATAATTATCTAGTAGGTATAATATGATTTTTGTTCCTTTTACGGGGGTTGATCACCTTAAGAATTGCGTAACATTTGCGGCTGCACTTCTTTATGATGAAACTATTGAATCGTTCACGTGGTTGTTGGAACAATTTCTTGAAGCACATGGTAAGTGTTTCTGTTTTATACATGTGTAACTTTGTTTCTATTTTACACCATAAGAATAGCATAACGTTGTTTTATAAATTTGAAGGTAAACAACCGAGGCTAGTGTTAACTGACCAAGACCCAGCAATGAAACAAGCCATAGCTAAAGTTTTCAATGAATCTGTCCATCGTTTGTGTATGTGGCATATTGTGGATAAACTTCCTCAAAAGGTACATGTAATTTGAAGATAATTATTCTTGTCAGTTTTACACATGTGTATTTATGTTTTATAGTTTCTGCGTTTTTATTAAACGTGTGTAATAATGGTATTTAAAATTTAAAAATTTTCTCTACAGATTGATGGTGATGTGTTACAGAATAGCAACTTGAGGAAACGTATACATAAGTTGGTCTGGAATGTTTTTATCACTCCCGCCATGTTTGAGAAGCGATGGGAGTTATTGATGAATGATTGCAATTTGCAGCGTCACAAGTGGTTGTCTGATATGTTCTCTATTAGAGATCAGTGGGTCCCAGGTTATTTTAGGGACATACCGATGTGTTGTTTAGTGAAAACGACGTCTCGATGTGAAAGCTCAAACGCACTTTTTAAGGTATACTCTAGTGCATCCAATACTTTGGTTCAGTTTATGTTGTGTTTTGATATGGCAATTGATGGTCAACGCTATCGGCAACGAGTTTTTGAGCATAAAACCGATTCAACATCTCTTGTTTTATCCACTCCGTTACCTATAAAAGCACATGCAGCATTTGTATACAACAGAAGCATTTTTAATGAGGTCCAAAAAGAGATATCTAAAGCTTTATTAGCATGTATGAGTGGTAGACCTGATGTCATTGATGGTTGAAAAGCATTTTTAATGATGATGTTGTTTCATCTTCTTTTTTATTGAAAAGCTTTTTGAGCTTTTCCTTGTAATTTTCAACAAAAAAATTTACTTCCTCCCTTTCTGGGAAGTTTGCAAAAACGTTTTCTACTGCCTTCTCAAATTTGTTCTTGTATGTTTCAATCCAGTAGTAATTTGTACCAACGTCTCTTAAATGTGCCTGGTCAAAGTGATAAATACAAAAAATATTCAAATAATTTGTTCTACACATGTGTAAGTTTCTATTTTACACATGTGTAAGTTTCTGTTTTACACATGTGTAAATTCTCAGTTGAAAGTGTATAAATTATAAACAAAAAAAAAGAAAAATAACTATGACTTACACATGTGTAAATTCTCAGTTGAAAGTCTGTTTTACAAATTGTTTCTGTTTTACACTTGTGTAAGTTTCTTTTTTAAAGACTTACACATATGTAAACCAGCTAACTTACAAGCTTCTAACATGTACATTTCATTTATCATTTAGTTGTGTTATTTACCTCCAAGCTGGTTAGATCTGTCATGCCTGGTCCACCTTCTTCACTTTCTTCTGTTTGTGTTTTCTCTGAGTTAGTTTCTTGACTTGTCTTAGTATCAGAACTTCCTTCTTCAACAAATAACCCTCTGAAATCTCCCCTTCTGAATCCACCTTGTTCAATCTCCATGTCTTCTCTCAGTTGTAGTCTTTGTGCCGTCCAATATTCTAGCGGTGAAATTGTTCGCTCTTCATTAAGTCCTTTACATGTCACACTATCTATAAGAGCTGCAAAAAAGTTTTCAAGTACTCATTATTGCTTTTATCATAGTACAATGTTAAACATAAAATGTATAAGAAGGAAGTTATACCACTAAAATAGTTAGTGCACCACGAAAGTAGCAAGAAATGTCCCTTTGTACCCACCCTTCTTTACATCTTTTAATAAGGTGAACAACATATTTGCACCAATCTATCTTTGAGAAGTCCATTTCTTCATTCAGTAAGTCAATGATTCCAGCTTTGCATAATCCATTATAATGACATTCGACCATTGTGTTAACAAACAAGACAATGAAATCATGCTTAAACATCAAACCCTCATTATCATCTCCAAAAGCTATCTTTTCTACAATATCTTTTGCTTTAATTGTCAACTTGTCATTATGCCTTTTCTTGTAAGCTTTTCCAAGTGTTGTGTACTCTTTGGGTGGCTTAAGGGGTGACAAATCAAAACCACTATTTGGAATACCTAGCAATTGGTGTATCGCTTCTTCATCTACCTTGATAGCAATCCTTCCAAACCTTATTTCCATTTTGCTGGGATCAAAATGGTCAACCACAAAAGATGCTAACTTTCCTGGGAGTGTATCAATCTTTAATGAAGAATTTTGCCAAATCCCATTTTCTGGACTACCTTTCTTTTTTGTCAGTCAAAGCTTGTATACATTCGTACATCTTTCTTGGAGAGGATCTTATTCTTATGCTGAAAAACAGAGGGTCCCTGACATTTTTTTTCGTTTTTCTTTTGGTTGATTCAGCATTTTTTTTTGTCTTACGTTTCTTCATACCAGCTGCTTCATCCTTGTTTTGATTTTTTTGATTTGTTGCCTTTTTGGTTTGAGCTACTTTTCTTTTTCTCTTTTTGCCTCCTGTTTCAAATTATAAGCAAAATATTTTACACATGTGTAATAAGATTAATCACTCAAATTCAATGCTAACCAAGATGATTTACACATATGTAAACTTATTACTTACACATGTGTAAACATAATATTTTCACATGTGTATATTGATTAATCATTCAAATTCATTAATAACTAAGATGATTTACTCATTTGTAAAACAGCTTACTTACATATGTGTAAACATCTTATTTACATATGTGTAAATTGATTTGACCACTCAAATTCAATGCTAACCAAGATGATTTACATATTCATAAACAGATTACTTACACATGTGTAAACATCTTACTTACACTTGTGTAAATTTATTAATCACTCAAATTCAATGCTAACGAAGATGATTTACACATATGTAAATTGATTGATCATTCAAATTCATTACTAACAAAGATGGTTTACACATGTGTAAAACTGCTTACTTACAGATGTGTAAACATCTTATTTACAGATGTGTAAATTGATTTGATCACTCAAATTCAATGTTAACCAAGATGATTTACATATTCGTAAACAAACTACTTACACATGTGTAAACAACTTACACATGTGTAAATTTATTAATCACTCAAATTTAATGCTAACAAAGATGATTTACACACGTGTAAACTTATTACTTACACATGTGTAACATATTATTTTTATATTACATATCTTCGGCAACTTGGAGTTTACTTGGCTTTTTTTTCAGGAACCATTTTCTTCATTTTTTTTCCTTTTTTGCTTCTGTTAAAACAATTAAAAGCAGTTAAAGCACGTATAAACAACTTACTTACACATGTGTAACAGCTTAGTTATACATGTGTAAAAAACTTACTTACACATGTGTAAATAGCTTATTTACACATGTGTAAACAAATTCAATATTAACTATTATTAGAAACCTTCACTTAGTTCTTTCATCATCTCATCCCTCTATCTTCTTAAAACCATCTTTAAATTCCTTGATCTTTCTATTGAAATCAAAGAATTTAACCACAACTTTATGTTATTTGTTTAATGATCTATGAAAATGCAGTTGTCATACCTAATTGTTGTTCAACTGCAACATCCATTTCTGAAAGTGTATTATGTTTATGAACATTCAGTGCCACTTCAGATCCTGTAACCAAATGTCAACAGAATTTATTCTTTGCTTTCAATTTGTTATTCAAGTAACTATTTGATTTAAAATAATTTTGTTACTTGCCTGTTTCATCATTGTTCTCAGAACTGTCAGTATCAAGTATATCAGGATTTGATATCGTGTTCGAAAAACTTTTGGCTTTAATCCTTAGAATTCTTGGACTTTTACATTCTGGAAATATAGTTTATTAATATATCATTAAGTAAGTTTACAATAAATCTTTATAAATCTCAGAATAGTTTTCAGGATGCTTACTTTTCACTTTTCCTTTGGACTATATTTTACTTAAGCACCCTGTTTCAGTGAAGTCATCAGTGAATATAAAGACTAAACTCAGTAAGAGAGTAACACGGTCACATTTAAACAATAATATAACTCAGCAAGGAGGAAAGAGTAACTTATTATACAAAAAGGTTCGCAGATTGTGTATATAGTCGTGTTCACCCAACATTTATATTTTTTAACCTTAGTGAGCAATACAAGTACAGTTTTCCTATATTTGTGTAACGCCTCGTATCTTCGTATTTCTATTTTAAAAAAATGTTCGTATTCGTATTCTAATTTTAGAAACCTTACATTCGTATTTTAATTTCAATCTCACAATTCGAGGCGTTAATCATAATAAAATTCATATTTTATATTTTTCTATTTTATTCACACAACCGATCATTTAAAATATGCATTTATACGCAAACCGTCACTTTTATACGTATAAATACTTATACGCACATCCTCAATACTTGAATTATACTTTTATACTTTTTATATACTCCATTACATAATATATACTCAAGAAATACCAAGAAATATACCAATCATATTTCCACCTCATCAATCCTCTTCCACCTTCTTTAACCAATCATATTTCACCATTTTCCACCTTCTTTCTCCACCAATCACCTTCTCAATCCTCTTCCACCTTCTTTAGCCAATCATATTTCACCCTTTTCCACCTCCTTTCTCTAAAAATAATGAGAAACTATATGAAATCAAACTGGGGTTCTTCAAAAATTGAAGAACATATTGATTGAGTGTTTGAATAACTGATATCATCTTCTCAATCCTCTTCCACCTTCTTTAACCAATCATATTTCACCTTTTCCACATTCTCTTCCTATAAATACCAACCCCCTTTTACCATTTTCTTCACACCATTCTTCTCTCCATCTCTCTAATTCTCTCAATCTCTCTAAATCAAGAATTCTAAAAGGACACTAAGTGTTCCACCCATTCTTCTCTCAACTTCTACACATCTCTCAAATCTTCCAAGCAAGGAAGAGAGCTCTAAGAGTTCTAAAAGAAAACATTAAGTGTTTTAAAAGAATATTTGAAGCTCCAACCTCCAACTCTTCACGGAATCACCAATCGGAAAGCATATGCAATATTGTGAGTACACTTGACCCACTTTTGTTTATAACACTTTTTGGTGTAACATGTTTTACATATACAAAAATCATGAACACTTAAACTTTATGAAACGAACAAACAGTCTTATACACATGAATACTTGAATCTTATACTTGATGCTTGTCTTGGATATTCGTTATGCTATGCTTTAGTCATTAACTATTTTTAGCCTTCGTTTGACATGCTTAGCGCTATAGGAATTCACGCATCCACCTCCATCGTTTTATTCGTGAGGTCATGTTAAAACATCGTGATTGCGTTAAGGGTTTGTTATTAGTATTGCATGCCTTGATATTGCTCTTGTATAGATTTGGTTGCCATGAGGATTGTTAAAACTTTATTCGTATACGTATGCTATGCTTAAACTTGTGTACTCGCCTTTGCTTTTGCATTGACTTTATTTTAAAACATGTTACAGGTTGAAGGAGATGATGCTATGAAATCAAAATAGCAAGGACTTAGATACACACATTTTAGACGTTACATTTATAAATGTTGTACCAAATTTTGTTATGTTTTATAAACTTATTGTATTGCTTCATGTTGTATTTGACAATGTTGTGAAATGAAATTTGGATTTAATTAAATATTGTCATTAATTAGCATTGTGAGCAATGAGCAATCTCGTTTTCGTCTCATCCTGATGTTTCCGCCATCGGTTGGGGTGTGACAGATTGGTATCAGAGCCATAACTATAGGGAATTAGGCAAATTGCTATGCTTTTGACCTAGTCTATAGTTAAGTACCATACCTGACCATACGTGATTCACATGCTAATTTCTTAAAACATCTTTTATGTGCTAAATTCATGAAATGCTTTACGTGTTCATACTTGTTACATTATCTCGATCATACGCCTTTCCTAATGCATTTTACTCGATTATACTAAACTCGAAAACACTCGTATTACACAAGTGAGACAACTTCTCCAAAATAGGCGTGATATCCCCAATTTGGTGAACGACTCTCATTCCGCCAATTCTTTATTTATTTATTTATTTTTTTCACGAAGTTACACCATCAAGTTAGGAGTGACATCCACACCTTGATGGGAAACTCCTATTCAAACTCTAGTGGACTCTCGTCAAGTATTGAAATTAAGTTTGACCCGACGAGTACCAACCACACTTAGGGTACGAAATCGTCGAGTTAGGGGTGAAACCCGCACCTTGTCGATTAAGTCTCATTCCTCGATTTTCAATCTAGCCAAAGTTTCGATTTTCCAATCGATTAGAGACGTGTAATAACTGGAAGGGTAAAATGCCGTTAATCGCTTCTCGACGAGAGCGTTTTACCTATAGGCCAAAGCACGTTTCTCTAATTCGAAAGGATCTTCGATTCACTTTGGAATAGTCGACGTTTCTCTACCCGAAACAGTCTAATGTTTTCTGAGACTCTCTTTTATACCATTTCAATTTATACATGACTTTTTATATACTTGTTACAATTCCTTTCAAATTGCCAATTTATTATAAGGTTTTTACGCAATTCATATTAAACCTTTTCATCCACTTATACATTATTTGCATACATGATTTCAAAACGTCATAACTAGACTTATATTTCTCGAAAAGTCCAAAATGGAGACCGTCGTCGAGATAGGAGTGAATTCCTTACCTAGACGATCAAACTCTATTTCCTTCCTTCCTTAAAACGACCTCACCAATGGATTAGGGGTGATTCCCATACCTCGGTGATCGTTACCAACCCTCCTTCTTGGAGACTTTATTACACAAACCATATGTTTAAATTGTATACCTAAATCTTTTATCATATTGTCAAAATTCTTACTTAGACGAATTTCAAAATGCACTATTTTATCAAACGTATTTCCCATCCTGTAATCTATTTCATATAAATCACATACGCATATACTTGGTCACCACATGAACGTGTTGTTTCACGATTTTCAAAGCTCGACGGAATGCTACCTACCAACTTAATCAGTCCAAGGAATACCTTGCCCACAAATCTTATGTTTAACATAATCACTAAAACACGATCACGCGATAACTTTACATTAAGAGCTTTCATTTGTAAACATAAGCCAAAATATCTTATAGACATTATGGGATCGCTTTACTAAGGGTATGTTGGGATTGTTGTTATTATTTTTTTTCCTGATTCCTTTGATTATTGTGTTTTTAAAGCAAAAAAAACTATGTTTTTTTGTGTTTGGTAAGTATATAATAAAAAAAACTGATTTCTTTCGTTTTGTAGAGATCAAAGCTTATTTATTTATTTATTCTTTTTTTCACATATATATATTTGTCAAACACTCAAATAGTTCATTATCTGGTTATTGGGATATCAAACAACATAATCAAATTCAAACACTATATTTCTGCAGCACGTTTTGTTACAGCTAATCATCTGATTCTGATTATTCAAAACACATAAACTATTTTCAAAACTCAACCCCAAACACCCTCTAAACCTCTTATCGCGATTAAGAGAACATTTTTCTAAACACTTTTCAACGATAATTAAATCCATTATCCCAGATTTCCTCTTAAGGGTCAACGTATCACAAGAACCACTGAATTTCAAATTTCTTATCTTGATGTAACATCCTTTGAAAACGATGCAAACCTACTAATTTAAGACCTTTTCATACACCACCCAAAATGTCACATCAATTTCAAAACACGTGGGCAAGAAAACATAACAAGGACTAACCACTTTCGACTTACTTAAATTCCCCTAAAACAGTGGTAGCGCTCCCGTCCATTACAAAATACGTAATGCGTAATCAATAAGTACCTTGTATTCTTTTATATTCACAAACTAGATCCTACATTCGAAGTCAAACTGAACCTATTTTAGAAGCGATAACCTAAAGTTTTGCTCAAACCACTTTACATGCATATCCTCGCACATGATTTAGTCAAAATTTCGCACGACAATATCATTTATATCATTCATTTTTTACACACTCAAATTTCTCGATCATTTTACATGATTAAATTCGTTGTATTCAATTCATGTCATGCACGCAATCATCATCATTTATACCTATTGATATTCATACTTATACACATATTCATATTTATGCTCATACGTTTCATCATTCATACTTATACTTATACTCATATGCATACTTATAATCATGCTCACATTCATGTTCATGCTCATATTCAAATTCATACATTCGTACCTATACGTGAGCATAACCCGAGGGGATTCGCTCACATTGGTCTCATACTTATTTAAACGTAAACATGCTTATATACTACATTCTTATACGCACGCACACTCTTATTTTCAAATTTATGTATACCCTGATTCATACACAACTAGTACAAACTATGCGGATTATGCGACAATCAATATAATCACGGGTGCACACGAGATTATAGTGATAGGCACATGGGAATCATAGGGTGTAATACTGTGTATGGTAGGACACGGAACGTAACATGACACCAAATAACGAAACGAACGTAACATGGTCAAAAACATGGTGGATACGCCGCTGGTACTTCCTATATATTAGTGTTTTCACCATGTTTCAAACTTTCGTAAAACGTGCCATGAGAAATTCGGTGTCTTGCAGACCTATTTAGACCCGATACAAACTTTAACAACTCACAAACGCATTGCTAAGCGCGCGATATTCGATTATCCACGAGAGACCCCATTCTTAACTCATCGCTTTCAATACGATGCCATTCTTATACTCATATCCGTTTATCAAATCAATCGTTCACACTTATGCCTCCATTATTCCCCGACATTCTTGTCTTTTATACAAACCCCATTTGCAACCAATCAGTTTAAACATTCGGACCCCAAAATACTTTCTTACACTTAAAAACTATTTTCCATTCTTTATTTATGCGCAAACATACTTAGTTGGCAGTTACCTCCAAAACCATTTTTTTATTTCAAATACCTAACTTCCTCGTTTTTTTCACCGATAAAGAATTCTCGACAAAACTGAGATTGCCAATGCTCTTTAAATCCAACAAAAATTTTTGTTACAACCAATAGTGCAGTCACACTTTTCATCAAAATACATATCGTTTTATACGAAAGCTTCCTTCTTAGGTATCACATTTTAGAATACCTTATCATTGAGTTATTCAAACTTGTTTAAACTCGCTTGTCTATACACACACATGCACGTTTTACTTATGCTCAATGTCTCGAATCATTTTAGACAAACGAACCCTTTTCACAAACATATCTTTTCGTTCCTCAAAACTTCATACTTTTCAACACATTTCAAACATCCAAATCTCGATTTTAGACAATCATTCTTCTAGCCAAAATGCTTTTTCTCCAAGGTCTTCCTCTTGAATAAATTTCGGGATGAAATTTCCTAAAGTAGGGGAGACTGTAACGCCTCGTATCTTCGTATTTCTATTTTAAAAAAATGTTCGTATTCGTATTCTAATTTTAGAAACCTTACATTCGTATTTTAATTTCAATCTCACAATTCGAGGCGTTAATCATAATAAAATTCATATTTTATATTTTTCTATTTTATTCACACAACCGATCATTTAAAATATGCATTTATACGCAAACCGTCACTTTTATACGTATAAATACTTATACGCACATCCTCAATACTTGAATTATACTTTTATACATTTTATATACTCAATTACATAATATATACTCAAGAAATACCAAGAAATATACCAATCATATTTCCACCTCATCAATCCTCTTCCACCTTCTTTAACCAATCATATTTCACCATTTTCCACCTCCTTTCTCCACCAATCACCTTCTCAATCCTCTTCCACCTTCTTTAGCCAATCATATTTCACCCTTTTCCACCTCCTTTCTCCAAAAATAATGAGAAACTATATGAAATCAAACTGGGGTTCTTTAAAAATTGAAGAACATATTGATTGAGTGTTTGAATAACTAATATCATCTTCTCAATCCTCTTCCACCTTCTTTAACCAATCATATTTCACCCTTTTCCACATTCTCTACCTATAAATACCAACCCCCTTTTACCATTTTCTTCACACCATTCTTCTCTCCATCTCTCTAATTCTCTCAATCTCTCTAAATCAAGAATTCTAAAAGGACACTAAGTGTTCCACCCATTCTTCTCTCAACTTCTACACTTCTCTCAAATCTTCCAAGCAAGGAAGAGAGCTCTAAGAGTTCTAAAAGAAAACATTAAGTGTTTTAAAAGAATATTTGAAGCTCCAACCTCCAACTCTTCACGGAATCACCAATCGGAAAGCATATGCATTATTGTGAGTACACTTGACCCACTTTTGTTTATAACACTTTTTGGTGTAACATGTTTTACATATACAAAAATCATGAACACTTAAACTTTATGAAACGCACAAACAGTCTTATACACATGAATACTTGAATCTTATACTTGATGCTTGTCTTGGATATTCGTTATGCTATGCTTTAGTCATTAACTATTTTTAGCCTTCGTTTGACATGCTTAGCGCTATAGGAATTCACGCATCCACCTCCATCGTGTTATTCGTGAGGTCATGTTAAAACATCGTGATTGCGCTAAGGGTTTGATTATTAGTATTGCATGCCTTGATATTGCTCTTGTATAGATTTGGTTGCCATGAGGATTGTTAAAACTTTATTCGTATACGTATGCTATGCTTAAACTTGTGTACTCGCCTTTGCTTTTGCATTGACTTTATTTTAAAAAATGTTACAGGTTGAAGGAGATGATGCTATGAAATCAAAATAGCAAGGACTTAGATACACACATTTTAGACGTTACATTTATAAATGTTGTACCAAATTTTGTTATGTTTTATGAACTTATTGTATTGCTTCATGTTGTATTTGACAATGTTGTGAAATGAAATTTGGATTTAATTAAATATTGTCATTTATTAGCGTTGTGAGCAATAAGCAATCTCGTTTTCGTCTCATCCCGATGTTTCCGTCATCGGTTGGGGTGTGACAATTTGCTTGTAACAATTTCATGTAGTGAAGTAGAAAGTGGAATGACATTTCTGTGTAACTGGTCATTTACTCTCTTCCTCCTAAATCACCCTTAAACTCTCTCTCAAACGAATCCACGGGGCAGAAATACTAAATTATCTTTCATCAAACCCTAAACAAAAACAACTGAGCCCAAATATTATCTAAAACATCCAAAATTGCAACTGTAGTTATATTTAATACAAATTGCTATTTCTAAACTATATAGTCGATAATCAAGTCTAACGTACTAATCGAACCCTAAACAAAACAACGAAGCTAAAATATTCATATGAAATCAAAATTACAGAATCAAATAACAATGTGAGAGAAAGTTACCGGTGAATTGTAGCGACGGAGTTGATAGATCGACAAAGAACGTACCGGAAAATGCGTTATACGTAGCGGCAGAGTTGATAGATCGAGGTGAGGGTTTTGGATTGAAGGGTTTTGGATCAAGGTGGAAAATGCGTGAGTGTGCTCTGTGTATTTGTTATGGGATATTTGGGGGTTTTGTATTTTAATGTTTGGACAATAGTACCCTCCCTAGGTTTTAATTTAACTTTTCTTCTTATTAAAACCCATCTAATCTTAGCCCTTAATCTAGGATGATCTATGGATTAAAATTGTTCTTAATGTTCTCACAAAATTAGGTGTTCTCAAGATAACCCTCCATATATATATATATATATATATATATATATATATATATATATATATATATATATATATATAGGCCCACCCCACACCTAGGTTCATCTCCTTTAGGCTCATCCTCACACCCGCTTACGTGGATGTCTACATGACGGATCATCTTTTGAGGACTACCCTTCTCCACACCCCATAGTCTAATATTCCAAGAGTGGAACAAGTTAGATGACAAGAGTGAAATGACGTATTTTCCTTGGAATTATGATCAATCAAAGGTTTACACACAATATAATACAAATGTTTACTGTTAGTTATGATGTTTTTGCAAGGAAAATGTTTATAGTTAGGTATGATGTTTTTTCAAAGAAAATAAAGATGAAGATCCGACAACCAAAACAAAATATACCAACATTTATTCTAACTGACATCATCAGAAACACGACATCAAAACAATACGTTTTTGGGTTGATATGTCTAATCCATTCAATAAACATAAGGTGTTCAATTTGATTTTCAACTCCATTATTTAAGGTTGACCTGGTTGAAATTAGATTAAATTATAACTATAAGGATAGGTCAACCAACCTTATGACTACAACTCGTGTATAACCTAGAAATCAAATAAAAGAAGTGAAAAATGATATAAGATAACGAACCATAAGATTTTAGCAATAGACGGATGCGTATGTATTTATGTGTGTGTATACACCGGAACATCTAGGAAAAATAAACTAACTTGTGTATTAACTTTTTCTAAAAAGTTAAAGAACGGAAATTATTTAAAAAATCAAATAAAATGATAATTAGAAAACTCATTCAAAGCTACTGTTCATGGGGATTGTGTTTTGCGACAGGAATTTAGGCAATATTTATTTTGTTCGTTATGATATAATCACCCGGAATAACAATAAAAAGAAAATATCCAAATGCTTAAATGGATAAGAACGCATGTTTAATGTGGCAATTGTATGTTTGGGATCAAAATAACAAAATGAAAAAGAAATTTAGAAAAAAAATCCATAAAAAAAACAATCAAGTAGGTAAAATTAAATATTCAATGGGCTGTTGGCCTGTTGTAAAAAGATTGGGTTTTGGATTACGTACGTAACAAACTGGATTACACTTTGTCGGTCCAAACTTCAAACTGCTTAACTCTCGGCCCAGTCCACGCAAAATTATTTAGGATGAAGCGCAGCATTCAGTTCCAAGGCCAAACTGCTAAACCCATGGCCGGATACTTTTCATAATTATGATCAAATGGCTAATAACGCATCTAGATCTTTCGATTTTTTAAATTAGTGGCTAAGATAAAATATAAAAAAAAATAAGAGTGTAAGAATACATTTGGAATGACTTTTTTTGAGTCCCCAAAATATTTAAACGTTTATAAATTTTTACAAGATATTAGTTTTATAAAAAAAATGCAGTATAAAATTAAGCATCTTTTTATCTTTGATTTAAGTATCAAATTCCTATATAAAAATGATAATTAAAAAAACAAAAAATTGTATTATATTTCTACGTTATATAACATTTTTGTACTTGTTTTTTTATTAGATTTGTTTTTGCTATATCTTTGTGCTGAATATTTCCCACTTGATTTTTGTACTAATTTTTTTGTGTACCCGATTTTTTGCGATAATGGTTTTTGTATTAGATTTTGGGTTGTTTTTTGAGAAAGCAAAATGGCGAGAGCTTGTGTTTTACAACTAAAATGCTCTCTAATCCAGAGTATCACATGTCATCTTACAATCCTTCTTAAGCTACGTAGGCAAAATTCACTTTTTAGAAAATTTTCTTCCTCTTAAACAATAAGTATGGAATGACTAAGTAGTTATAAACTTGATTTATAGAAAATGTTTGTGGATTATAACTCCCTAACAACAAGCACACTTTTATTTTATTGATAATTATCAATCACATAAAAATAAACTTAAAAAAATTATAACATTCACCCAAAGTTGATTTTATAAAGACATGTTAACGAGTGTAGTGTTAACGGATTACTTTATATTTTGTTTGATCTGTGTCTTTTCAACCCGTGTACTACTCGGGTTTTTTCAAAACTTTTTTTTTTCATAATGAAGCATGTAACATAACATTTATTTAACTCGTGTAATACATGCATTGAAATTGGATATAAAGATAGAGCAATTTTTGTAATTTACTTTAGATATATAATTAAATATTTAAAAAATAAATAAATGATCCGAGCTTGAATTTAAAATTTTATTAATGAGCCGAGCTATAGTTTAGGCGAACTCGGGCTCGGTTAGACTCGTATTTTAGGTTTACGCTTTTGACTACTATGTACTTTTCTTTAAATTTGTGGTTTAGATTAAACAAGAAAATGAAAAATAGCTAAAGATGTTTCTGAATAGCTTTCCCATATTCATTCAGAGTTACTGTTACTGCAGTCATGTGTGTATATATTCATTTCAATTCTCAACTTTTTACCTTTGTCATCTACTAGCCAAAAGTTTATTCATGTCATGAAACCTAACTTTCAAGTAGTTCAGATATTGCTGGAAAGGAAATAACTAAAAGTACATCGTGAGTGAAGAGGTAGCAGGCACGATTGTGTTGTACTATGTACCCAAAACAATGAACATTTTCTTAACTTGCATTAATCTTTTAAACTGCAGTAAATTAGAAGACACTTGGCCTTGTCAGGTATGTGGAGAAAATTACGAGTCGGACAGTTAACTACAATTCGTTACTTAAACTATGGCCGGGTGTGGTCTAGTTTGATCAGTTTTGAAGAAAAATTACGAGTTGAACCGTCAACTACAACTTTAGTAAATGGCAAATAGGTTGGATGGATAAGTTGTACTAGCCAAAACGGTTTGGTTTGGCGCTTTGTGGTTTGAACCTAGTTTTATTTTCGTAGAATTTATTTTTCGTAGAAAGTTGTTTATTATATTTATACGTTATAAAATTTTATATGTTGTTTTTATTATTATTTTTACTATATTTTGTGGAATACCCCTGTATTTCTTGTACTAATTTTTTTACGACTTTTTTCAAGGGTTTTTGTTTAGATTTGCTTTTTTTAGAACAATCCTGTTTTCAACTAAAATGCTCTTATCAGAGTTCATGTCATCTTACATCTTTAACTACGTATGGCTATAAATGTCATTTCTAGAAAATTTTTTCCTTTTAAACAATAAGATCAGACTAATTATTATAAACTTTTTTAATTTTGTGGTTTCTTCTCTTAACAACGCACTTCTATTTAGAAATTTCAATCCAAAAAGATAACTTAAAAAATTAATCATTTCCCATAATTTTTATAAAGGTCTGTTTAATGAGTGTATGTTGGATTCTTATATTTTGTTGATCTGTGTCTTTTCAACCCGTGTACTACTCGGGTTTTTTCAAAACTTTTTTTTTTCATAATGAAGCATGTAACATAACATTTATTTAACTCGTGTAATACATGCATTGAAATTGGATATAAAGATAGAGCAATTTTTGTAATTTACTTTAGATATATAATTAAATATTTAAAAAATAAATAAATGATCCGAGCTTGAATTTAAAATTTTATTAATGAGCCGAGCTATAGTTTAGGCGAACTCGGGCTCGGTTTAGACTCGTATTTTTAGGTTTACGCTTTTGACTACTATGTACTTTTCTTTAAATTTGTGGTTTAGATTAAACAAGAAAATGAAAAATAGCTAAAGATGTTTCTGAATAGCTTTCCCATATTCATTCAGAGTTACTGTTACTGCAGTCATGTGTGTATATATTCATTTCAATTCTCAACTTTTTACCTTTGTCATCTACTAGCCAAAAGTTTATTCATGTCATGAAACCTAACTTTCAAGTAGTTCAGATATTGCTGGAAAGGAAATAACTAAAAGTACATCGTGAGTGAAGAGGTAGCAGGCACGATTGTGTTGTACTATGTACCCAAAACAATGAACATTTTCTTAACTTGCATTAATCTTTTAAACTGCAGTAAATTAGAAGACACTTGGCCTTGTCAGGTATGTGGAGAAAATTACGGTCGGACAGTTAACTACAATTCGTTACTTAAACTATGGCCGGGTGTGGTCTAGTTTGATCAGTTTGAAGAAAATTACGAGTTGAACCGTCAACTACAACTTTAGTAAATGGCAAATAGGTTGGATGGATAAGTTGTACTAGCCAAAACGGTTTGGTTTGGCGCTTTGTGGTTTGAACCTAGTTTTATTTTCGTAGAATTTATTTTTCGTAGAAAGTTGTTTAGTTTATTTAAACTTATAAAATTTAAAAGATGGTTTATTATTATTATATACAATATAATTTCAAAATGAAAACAAAAATCCTGGTATTCAGTTACCCTACTTTATACGACTGCTTTCAAGATCCATACAGCCTTTAGAACCATCAAACTCTATTCTTTAAATCGTAATCCGTTGGTCAATCCGTAAAAATCTCAAGTCGAAGCCAACTTAACCAGCTTACCTTGATTTGGGTTTTTCGGTCAGTTCCAAAGAAAATTCAATTTAAAAAAAAAATCACTTTTATTTAAAGATCACCCAATTTTATGATTTTTTTTCTTGTGTGTTTCTGTTCCTTTACAAGATTACAGTGTAAAGATGTCCAAAATGCTCAAACAAGGGGGTATATACTATCACACACAACAGGTAATCTTTTTCCATATCTTTATATAAAGGGTCTTCTACTTTCTATGCATCATTTGTGTTTGGACAGTACAAACTCATAGAAAACAGTAGTTTGAAAATTGATGCCTTTTATGTTTCTTTTTATTTTAACAGAACAGATCTTCTGATGAAGGTCAGACCATGTTTATAATTGTCCAAACTCCAAATTGTGGATACAACTTCACAGATAATACATGATTGGTCAAAGTACCAATCAACTCCTCAACGTTCTTTAATTACCATTCACACCCCCTAATTTTCAGTGAGGCTTTTTTTTTTGCTGATTGTAACATATTACAATTTTCATAGTTAAAACTTGGTAAAGATTGTATTATTGATTGCGATGATACGTGAATACAATATGAGATATATATAGATCTATACAACTTTACTAGGGCCGACTGATATAACATAATGGGCCGGTTAACCTATTCTAAATGTATCGACTAGCATTCTCCCTCAAGCTAATGCCGGGGACCGACTCTTAGCTTGGACTTCAAGTAGAGAAAACGATCTGATGACCGCGGCTTTGTGAACACATCAGCAATTTGATCATGCGTAGAATGAGCTGAACATACAACTTCCTTAGAGCAACTTTCTCTCGAACGAAGTGAAAATCTACTTCCGAATGTTTTGTTCTAGCATGGAAGACCGGATTAGCAAATAGGTATGCAGCTCCCAAATTGTCACACCAGAAAACAGGAGCACAACGCATTGGGACATGGAGTTCACTCAGTAATGTTTCGAGCCAAGTTAATCAACAACCGTATCAGCCAAGGCTTTGTATTCGGAATCAGTAGATGACCGAGAGACAGTCTTTTGTTTTCTGGCAGACCAAGAGACGTCTCGAACCGAGAGAGATAGTGTATCCGCCCGTGGATCGACGGTCATCCGGGCACCCAGCCCAGTCTACATCAGAGAAGGTGGTCAAGTTATGAAAAGCAGCATCTGTGTAGGCATGTAAAATAGGGGACGACAAGCTGGAGATCAAGAGACCATGATCAGTTGTCCCGTGTAGATATCGCAGGATGCGCTTGACCGCAGACCAGTGATTTTCGGTAGAAGAGTACATGAACTAACAAACTTTGTTAACTGCAAATGTAATATCAGGTCGGGAGATCAAGAGACCATGATCAGTTGTCCCGTGTAGATATCGCAGGATGCGCTTGACCGCAGACCAGTGATTTTCGGTAGAAGAGTACATGAACTAACAAACTTTGTTAACTGCAAATGTAATGTCAAATGGAGCGCTGTCACCAAGAGAAAGAGAGGCGCCTATGGTGCATACAACTTTGCTCGGTCCAATAATTAAGCAATGTGTTTCCGTGTGAAAGAATGAGATATGTGCCTTTACGAACCACCTCAATGCCCAGAAAATAGGATAAGAGTCCCATGTCTTGTATTGCAAACGATTTACTGAGACAATGCACCACATGATTGATAGCAGGTTATTATGACCTGTCAGAACAATGTCATCTACATACACCAACATATACATAAGTGTCCCATCCGTGAATAAATAAACAAAGAAGGATCTATTTTGGAGCAGTCAAGGCAGAAAAAAGTTGTTCAAACCAAGCCCGTGGTGCCTGTTTGATCCCATACAGAGACTTATGTAAGAGACACACATGGTCTGACCGTTGAGGATCAACGAATCCTTGTGGTTGTTTCAGGTATATCGTTTCCTTCAGATCACCATGTAAAAAGGCGTTCTGAACATCAAGCGGTCATAGAGACTACTGTTTGGTTACAACTAATGAGAGAACGACCCGTATTGTAGTAGATTTCACTGCCGGACTAAATGTTTTGATGTAATCGATACCAGGTTGCTGATGAAAACCATTTGCAACCAGTCGCACCTTATAGTGCGTAATTGCCCCATGTTGATCTCGTTTAACTTTATATACCCATTTTTTATCCACCACATTTGTGTTTGGAACACGAGGCACCAAAGACCAAGTACCATTATGAATAAGAGCCGATGAGGAGGTATGGTCCCAAATGACCATACCCTTGACTACATTTTACAAGGATAATCTTCCATGCAACATGCAATGGTGCGTGACCCTCAACACCAACAGGTCATACAATGAACCTTGCGCATTCAGCGCAACGGTGAATTAGACCAACAACAATAGGTCATACAATGAATCTTGCGCACTCAGCACAACGGTGAATTAAACCAACAACAATAGGTCATACAATGAACCTTGCGCACTCAGCGCAACGGTAAATTAGACCAATACCAATAGGTCGTACAATGAGCCGTGCGCACTCAGCGCAACGGTGAATTAGACCAACACAATCAATTCACACCACGAGTCTTGCGCACTCAGTGCAACGACAAGTTAGACTAAACTATACAAATCACACAACGAGCCTTGTGTACTCGCCACAACGGCAAGTTGGACTTACACGCGCAGGTTACTAGACCCTTCGCAGAACAACATTCCTCTAAGCTGCGAATCCCAAAACTTTGCAAGGACAAGACACACATAAAAAGTGCCTCATAGTCTTGGGACAAAAGGATTTACTCCTGACACCCTGCGCTGGCGGGAAAAATCCTGATAGCCTCGAAGAAGGGGTAAGCACTAAGAGGTGTTGACCATACCCAAGGGTACAAAGTGGCAGAACTATGACCAAAGGTTGCTCGGCATGTTGCGTGTGACAGTATCCATGACCAGTGATGCAGACGTCTGACCATACAACAACCACGTCTCTGTCAGTGACTGTTCCACCTTCTCCACTTTCGGCTGGCAACAGGACGGCTACCTTTACACGTCGCACCACTCAACATCCGACAAAGCACACCTCCTGACAGTGGACATTAATTCTCCTACAGGGAGCATTTAATGTCTGACGCAGAGGGACAAAAATGATGTCTCTGGTTGTATGGGCCGGGCCCAAGGCCCACCAACGCTTCTCCTGAACATACCTTTTTCGGCTATGAATAAGTATCGGATCTCCAGGTAAAGAACACGCTTTTAACACACACAAGCTTTCGCTTACACCATATACTTGCAATTACTTGCTACCTTACTTGTCGTCCCCGAATATTTATTCTCATGCCGGAGTGTGGTCACGGAGAAAACCACCCTTTTCCTCGTGGCGAGACTAACGGCGTTTCTAGTGTTGCAGATTCACCCTGGTTGTAACTTATATATCTCCGGATATCCCCAGGTTCAACCGGTGCTTCTTCATTGGCGCCATTCGCTATTTTCTCACTTTTTCCAGATAGTTCCTTTCATTTTCACCTTTCAAACCTCGCTTTGATATGGCTGATTTTCCATTAAACACCCCATGAGGTCCTCGAGCCGAAGGCAATAACCCAGTTCATGCCTCTCGAATCGACGGACAAGTGGAAGAAGATTCTTCCGAGAATACTGGAGGTCAACACGGCTTCGGCCGTATAAACATTCTTGTTACTCCCGGAGCCCAGCTGGAGACTCCCTTTGTACCGATCACATCGGTCTTACCCCCGGGTGAGACCCCGATGTCATGGTTCATAAAGTCTCGGACGGCCCTGAATGCCGTCTATGCGCAACTCTGTACGCAGACAAACACTCATGCTGCCCTAGTGCAGCCCGCTATTCAGGTGCATGCTTTGCCTGCACCAAGGATTTTGAGTTACGACTCGCCAGCTGGTGCGAGCGTACCATATAGTCTCCATCCCCAGGAGACGGAGTACACACAACCTCCGCCTAAACCGGAGTCTCGCTCCCTTAGACGAGCATCTGTGCACTCACGGTTGGGCCCGCGTCCTCAAGAGGAGCGGTACACCCAGCGTGAGGAAGACAAAACCTACAGTGAAGGTGATAGCGCTAGCGTTTTTCACCGAATACCCAAGAATCATGCGGCATACAGATCCGCTCCACGCGACAGTTACAACCCGGAAGCCGAGCATGATTACAACTTGATTTACCGGCCGGCTGACGCAGCCGAACACTCCAAATTTATCAAGGAGTTAGCTCTCGCACCACTGGAGCGTGCAAAATTGCCTTCCAATGTCGAGAAATACAACGGGTTGACCGAAGTGGAAGATCACCTGCGTCTCTTTACCGGTGCAGGACTGATTGGAGGATGGACACTACCGATGTGGTGTCACATGTTTGTTTAAACCCTCACAGGCGCTGCATGCCTGTGCTTTGATAACCTACCCACGGGCAAACTCGCGTCCTGGAATGACTTGAAAGATAAGTTACTGGCGCATTTCAGTCAACAAAGGCGTTATGTCAGAGACTCCTCTGATGTAATGAATATTTAGAGGCGGGACGATGAAAGTCTTGAAGACTTCATACCCGCTACAACAAGGAAGTGCTAGAGATAGGGGACGTGCATGAAGATCTGATTCGCGCACAATTCAAGTACGCCGTACACTGTGACGAGATTATCAAAGTCTTGGCAGGAACTACAGGTCTCCCCAAGAGCTGGGAGAAACGTATGGCAACGGCAAAGGTCTACGCGCAGACGGAGCGCAACCTCAATAATAGTAGACCTCCCCTACCTCATCACCGTCCCCAAGACTTAAGCAAGAGTTTTAGGAAAAAGAATAAAGGGTGGAGGGACCACAGCCAGAACCCTCCCCACACACCGGTCGACGCTCGCACGACCGTTAAGAAGCTCGCCAACCAGCAAGCAATAAAGCAAGATAATCGTGACCATCACCCTCAACTATCAAGGAAATGCAACAGTTGGCGAGGCGGCTGGCTCCGCTGAACAGGTTCTTTGCCAACCACGCAATGAAGTCCTTCCCATTCATTAGCACCCTGCAGAATTGTGTGAAAAAAACAAGTTTGAGTGGACTCCGGATGCGGAGAAAGCCTTCACTCAAATGAAGGAACGCTTAATCCAACTACCAACGCTCACCACACCGCAGAAGAACGAGCCACTGATACTTTACCTTTCCGCATCAGATATCGCTCTGGGAGCCGTTCTGCTAGTAGAACGTGCAGGAGTTCAGACTCCGATCTACTACGTCAGCAAAATGCTTACTGACCCAGAGACTCGTATCCATGATGGAAAACTCGCTCTGGATTTAGTCCATGCATCCCAGCAGTTGCGCCGATATTTTTCAGGCTACGAAACAACAGTTCTCTCGAACTATCATTTTGGCCAAATTTTGTCGAAACCAGACATATCTGGCTGCCTAGCAAAATGGGCGATTGAACTTGGTGGACACAATATCGTGTACAAACCACTCCCACCAATAAAGGGGCAGAGATTAGCTGATTTCATTATGGAAGTCCCACAGAATAAATTGCAAGAATGTGAAGCTGTACAGAATCCAACGCCGGTTACCGATGACCGCGCATGGATACTTTACACCGATAGCGCGTCCAACGATGATGGCGCAGGGGCAGGTCTTTGTCTAATAAGCCCCGACAATCAAGAATTCACCTATGCCATCAGGTTGGATTTTAAAAGTACAAATAATGAAGCTGAGTATGAAGCGTTCCTGGCAGGCCTTTGGTTAACAATCAAAATGGGTGCGCAGAATTTGGAAGCCCACGTCGACTCACTCTTAGTCGCCGGACAGGGCAACGGCATGTATGACGCAAAAGGCGAGGTGACGGCGTTGTATCTAGAACAAGCGCAAGCCTTAATAACCAAATTCCAACACTTCAAGATAACCCATGTCAACCGAAGCGAGAAGAAGCACGCCGACGCTCTCAGCAAGTTAGCCGCTATAAGCATCAAGCACCTTACGCGCTAGATGCGCATTGAGGTACTCAAAAACCCTTCTATTCCTTTGCAACAAGTCAACATCATCGAAGTGGGAAATCCGTCTTGGATGTCCCCCATCATCATGTTCTTGCAACACAGGAGCCTCCCCGAAAACAAAGCGGAAGCAAGGAAGGTCCATAACAAGGCACTCAATTATGAAATTGCAGACGGTATCTTATACCAAAATTCATACCTTGAGCCGCTCCTCCGCTGTGTTGATTCGCAAGATGCACAGTACTTGATCCGCGAAATACACGAAAGGTTATGCGGAATTCACACCGGCCCGCGCATGGTTGTAGCAAAGATCATGAACGCCGGATACTATTGACCTGGCATGCACCTTGATACAGTTGAAACATTACGTAAATGCGCGTCATGCCAGTGCCATGCTCCAAAGACACTGCACCCCAAGAATCCTTTGATCCCGGTGACAACAGCGTGGCCTTTTCTCCAATGGGCAATCGATATGGTGGGACCATTCCGAGACGCTCCAGGAGCGGTGAAATTCATAATCGTTGCAGTCGATTATTTCACAAAATGGGTAGAAGCCAAGGCCCTTGCATCCACTACAGCAACTGTAGTGCGAAAGTTTATATGGGAACACATTATATGCCGCTTCGGGTTACCCCTGCGCATAGTCACTGATAACGGTTCCAACTTTGCAGCCGAAGAGCTAAAGCAATGGATGAAAGAAATGCATATCGAACACCTATTCACTTTGGTCGCGCACCCCAAGGGAATGGCCAAGTGGAAAGAATTAACAAAAACATACTCGAAGGGATCAAGACAAGGTTGAGTACAGCGCGCAGAGGCTGGGTAGATGAGCTGCCAAGTATCTTCTGGGCTCATCAAACCATGCCTAAAACCAGCACGAGCGAAACTCCTTTTAGCCTTGTGTATGGGACGGAGGTAGTAATTCCTACAGAGATAGGCCTCCCATCACCGCGCATGTTAGCTGCGCAAAGACAAAACAATGAGGATGAGCGCAGACTTGACTTGGAGTTACTAGAAGAAAGGTGTGAAAACGCCGCCATCAATGAGGCGAAATACAACTCCAAGCTCGAAAAATATTACAACGCCCGATTCCGTATATGCACCTTTTTACCCGGTGACTTTGTTCTACGCGACAATGGGGCATCTAACACCGAGTGTCCTGGAAACTTGACACCCAAATGGGAAGGTCCTTATGTTATTCATGAAGTCCTGGGAAAAGGCGCATGCACCCTTAAGCGCCTAGACGAAACAAATATCCCTAGGACATGGAATGCACAACAGCTAAGACGGTGCTACATGTAAACTTGCAAGTTCATTATCTTTTGTCTATTCTAAAATACGGCTCTTACGCCCCATTATACAATAAAGACAAGAGTTACTTGATTTATTTTTATCTTAATGTTTTGTTACAAATGCGCGGAACCACTTTGGGTATACACAAAAACACCTTGGTGCACAATGACTCGCAAACCCTAAGTCACTACCAATGAAACATGCATAGGAGCTGATGTTCACGCGCGAGTTCATTACCAGTTTCATTCGTTATACCTACACAAAGTTGGCCCATTTCACGCAAACATTGTAACAAGGAAGAAACATTTCATTATAAGATAGAAATTTTTACAAAACAACGCAATTTGCGGCGCAATCAAAGATCCTATAAGATATTACATTAAGGATCCTACACTAGTCTTCTTCTTCAGTAGCGGCCTCGGCCTCTTCCGGAAAAATATCCTTCAAGCGTTCGATGAAGTCATCATGGGTGAGCGCCTCGCTTACCAATTCCAAGGCAAGAATATCAAGACGGTTATACCCTTGCTGTGCCTTCTTGAAGACAGCTCCGGTATTAACTCCATGAGTGGAAGCATGACCGGAATCCCATGGAATATCAAAGGCATGAGTTACTTGTTGCGCACACTCAGCATAGCCTTGCGCATGCCCATCATGGCGCCCAATAACCACTAGCTTGACTCCTGCACCATCCAACTCTGTAGAGTTCACAATGGAATTGGCAATCTGCAAATTCAAAAGAAAGTTCAGAGCCATCATATAAAGATCAGAAAAATAAGCGAAACACTTACATTGACAATCCCTTCCTGCTGAAACCACAGCAGGTTGTTGGTGAGCGACTCCACCAACGACTCGAAGATGGCGCGGGAGTTTTCGGAATCCTCCAACTTTTTCTCACCTGCCTCCACCTTCGCTTCCGCCAACTGCAGCCTGCGTAGAAGCCCAGCCTTCTCCACAGAGGCTGCTTGGAGATCTTTCTTGGCGCTCTCCAAAGCAATGCAAGCTTCAACCTGTTTGTTCACAACAAGGTTACCATCATAACTTAGTAATATTAAAAGGGAATAAACACAAGAACAAGGAGGTACCTCTCTCTGTTCACTGGGCGCGTGCTGCACACTAGCCTGTGCAGCCATGGCAGCCGCCGCCTCCTTCTCTCTCTTCTCTTGCGCCACACTAGCGCGCCACTTGGCCAGCTCATCCATCAGGGATTTATTCTCCCTGTTAACCCTTTACACAAGCCTCCTTCCACAACTTGCGCTCCTCAGCAAGTTTGGCGTCTGAGACTTCGGCCCGTTTTTTCCACCCCTGCGCGGACCACCCTTCAGTTCGCTGGTTATCGGTGAAGGTACTGCACCGCAGCTTCACGCGCAGCCACTTGGGCTCGCTCTTTACCAAGGGCCGCTTGGGCAGCCTCAACATCTTTCTTTTGTTTCACCAGGCTCCGCCATTCACGAACAATCTTGTAAGTCACGGAGGCGGACCTGGCAGCTGCCTAGAGGTACGTATGATACATCTCTTCCTCTTCATGATCAGAAATCAAATGTACCTCCACTGGGGGGAATGCTCGCTTAAAAAACTTACGGCACGTTGACCAGTGAGAAAAATCGTCTCTTTTCTCTAATTTTCACACATGAGTGTGGATCTCTTCAGCTTGAGCGGAGGAGAACGACCTATAATCATAATCCACCGGGGTTTCATCCGGGCGAATGGGAGACAAATCAAGGACAGAAGGCCCCGCGTCATCCCCGGGTGCCGGTTCTTCCGCATGCTCCCCTTGTGGAGCACCGGTATGAGCATCTTGGGCGGAAGACGTCACCACCGGCTCCGCCTCACCAACATTAACCGCGCTACCCAGATGCGCGCGTTCTTCCCCTACCACAACGGGTTCTTCCACAACGAACCCCGATTCTTCCACTTCCACCGCAGGTTCCCCAAGATCCACCTGCGATTCCTTAACAACAACCACAGGTTCTTCAATATCCTGCCGTGGTTGCGTCAATGGAACAACCAGACATTCCACTACCGGAGAACCCACATTAGTACCCATACCAGAACCTTCAACCAACGCGGGAGGCCCCTCCCTCACGCCAACCAGTTCTTCTGCCCCAGAAGCAGAAATCCCTCCGATGTGCCGGACTCCACAGAAACCGACTCATTGCCCACTGCATAATAACAACAGTTAGCCATGGATGAAATAACAACCAGAAGAAAATCGTGAAGGTTACCGAAAATTACCGAGCGATATCTTAGCAGTTAGTCACCCCAGATCTCCCCGCTTCCTCAGATGCTTCCGCACAACCTTTTTACGTGGTTGCGCGGAGAGGTCCTCCTTCAAACGCCTCTTTCGCTTCAGCGACACCTCTGGAATCTCCTCATCGTCCTCAGGACTAGCAGGTTTGGTGGTCGAGATAACCGCCTGCTTTGGAATCTCCCTGTTAACCCTTTTCACAAGCATCCTTCCACAACTTGCGCTCCTCAGCAAGTTTGGCGTCTGAGACTTCGGCCCGTTTTTTCCACCCCTGCGCGGACCACCCTTCAGTTCGCTCTTTATCGGTGAAGGTACTGCACCGCAGCTTCACGCGCAGCCACTTAGGCTCGCTCTTTACCAAGGGCCGCTTGGGCAGCCTCAACATCTTTCTTTTGTTTCACTAGGCTCCGCCATTCACGAACAATCTTGTAAGTCACGGAGGCGGACCTGGCAGCTGCCTAGAGGTACGTATGATACATCTCTTCCTCTTCATGATCAGAAAGCAAACGTACCTCCACTGGGGGGAATGCTCGCTTAAAAAACTCACGGCACGCTGACCAGTGAGAAAAGTCGTCTCCTTTCTCTAATTTCCACACATGAGTGTGGATCTCTTCCGCTTGAGCGGAGGAGAACGACCTATAATCATAATCCACTGGAGTTTCATCCGGGCGGATGGGAGACAAATCAAGGATAGAAGGCCCCGCGTCATCCCCGAGTGCCGGTTCTTCCGCATGCTCCCCTTGTGGAGCACCGGTCTGAGCATCTTGGGCGGAAGACGTCCCTACTTGCTCCGCCTCACCAACATTAACCGCGCTACCCAGATGCGAGCGTTCTTCCCCTACCACAATCGGTTCTTCCACAACGAACTCCGATTCTTCCACTGGAACCTTTTCCCCAAGATCCACTTGCGATTCCTTAACAACCACAGGTTCTTCAGTATCCTGTTGTGGTTGCGTCAATGGAACAACCAGACATTCCACTACCGGAGAACCCACATTAGTACCCATACCGGAACCTTCAACCAACACGTGAGACCCCTCCCTCATGCCAACCAGTTCTTCTGCCCCAGAAGCAGAAATCCCTCCGATGTGCCGGACTCCACAGAAACCGACTCATCGCCCACTGCATTATAACAACAGTTAGCCATGGATGAAATAACAACCAGAAGAAAATCGTGAAGGTTACCGAAAATTACCGAGCGATATCTTAGCAGTTAGTGACCCCAGATCTCCCCGCTTCCCCATATGCTTCCGCACAACCTTTTTACGTGGTTGCGCGGAGAGGTCCTCCTTCAAACGCCTCTTTCGCTTCAGCGACACCTCTGGAATCTCCTCATCATCCTCAGGACTAGCAGGTTTGGTGGTCGAGATAACCGCCTGCTTTGGTGCAGCCTTCTTTACACTTACAGGTTCAAGACCCTCCCATGAGTCAGAGATGACTACATAAGCTTTCCACTTGTCAGTAACAACACGCTTACCTTTGGGAGGGCCCACCTCAGGTTGACTTGCCTCTCTCTCCACCACCGCACTCGACCCCGCGCGTCTCTTTTTCTTTTGCTCTGGGCCAATGTCCAAATCTCTCAGAGCGCCTGCATTAAAACAAGAACAACAAATAAGTCACCTGCAAAGGTGCGCAATTAAACAATCAAGACTCACCCGTTGGTTGCACAGGGGCCTCCAGGTCCGCATCCTTGATCAGGGAAAAACTGCCCAGAACCTGTGAATACCAGGTGGGCTCATCCGACTTCAAGGGAAGCTTTTCAATCCACCCTTCTTTCCTCTGAAAGGCGGCCAAGAACAAAGGGGCTCCTGCAAACAAAACACATGCATGTTAGACAACCAACAAGTCAAAGTCAAGGAAACACAATGGAATAAGAGCGCTTACTCCGATCACCCTCCACATACACTGGTTGAGACCGGCGGTCGGGTCCCCACAGCAGGCTCATCCCCGCCTCCACTCCGGCAACTGAATCGATGGGATCTCTTTCAAATCACAATACCAGGGGTCTAACACTGGTATTGGTAGGGTCTCCGCCGGAATCTCTTCCGTTTAATAGACTTTAGAAATAAAAAAATATAACACGTGTCGCTATATTATTGGACACGATTTTACAGGGTGTTACATCGCTCGGAAAATTACATGCTCGAAAATGCTCGTTCGGATATCGCTCGATTGTAAACGAGCCAAAGTTCTAGTCGGTTCGAATCGACTCGTGAATAGCCCTACTTACTCAGCATTAATAGGTTCACCACATACAAATACTAAGATTTCCAAATTATCATTGTGGGTTTTGGTTATGGATCGACAAACCAACGTTGACTTTGTTAATAAACCAAAGTGGTAAACAGCCATAATTTGTTAACATAGGTTATCTACCATGCATAAATGGTGTAACCTCATACAAACTAGCGGACTCCCAAGTTTCCAAGCCTAGGGTGCAAAGGAGTTTGAGCCACGTCCGAGCTCGCCTAGCCTCGAGTTCGAGCTCATTTAGTTAATGAAAGCTTGAGCTCGATTTAAGCTTTATTTCTAAGGCTCGAGCTCGGTTCGTAGTTAGTTTTCAAGCTCGAGTTCGGCTCGTTCATTATTTATTAATTAGCTTATATTAATTATAATCATTTTTATATCTTATTTAGTTATTTTTTATAATTTTGTGAATTGTTATTTTGTTTAAATATATATTAAATACATTTAATAAAAAAATTATATAAAATATAGTCTCGTTTAGGATCACGAGCAGGTTCAAGCTCGATAAGTAAAGCTCAAACTTGTTTACTAAAAGAGCTTATTTTAGGATTGAAACTCAAGCTCGTTTAAGCTCAAATTATTTTTTAGACTTGTACCTATGTTGTTTAATTCTGAGACTACCAACTCGAATATTTAAATCATCACCAAACAACCACCCATGGTGATAAGGGGGTTGTCTAGAGGTTCCAAACCATAACAAAAGCGAATAAACATTAATACTCAGGTTTTGTAAAAGAAGGGGTGTCATTAAGGATAAGATTATTGTGCTATTTTTAAACATTAATTCTAATGGGTTTTCAGCGGAAAGTCCGTCTGTGATTTTTTTTAACGGCTAATTTTCCCCTTAAATACTTACACCTCTCAAGGATCGAACCTTGGTCTCCCCACAATAGATAATTTCTCTTGACCACTAGGCTATAACCTAAGTGGCGTCTCTGTAATAAAACCACTCTGACAATCGTCTGAAAAGCATGGGTGTGGGAATATTGTTGAGATTGCAAACGTGTTACTGACGGATTTCCAACATAATGTACGTCAGTAAAGGGTCCCATTTCGACAATCGCCTAGAAAGACTGGGTAGGTATCAAATATTCAATCCTCAATTGATATAGCGTGTAAAATGATAACAAAGATTTGATCACGTTGATTCTGAGAATGCCCGTGACAATCTTCCCAAAACCACCCAAATTCATCCCAATGGGTCTGAATTTGAAATGAAATGATATTCTTATTGCAAAATTGACGAATAACCATCCATATTACATGATAAGAATATAAATAAGAATAGAAATTTGAAATGGGCCGATAAAAGGCCATGGGCCAAACACAAACCTAAAAACAAAATGCATAAAAATGAAAAAAAAAACCAAAAATGCGTGTAACTCCCACTAGAATGCATTTTTTGGACCGAAACTTGGGTAAGGCCCCTTCTGGGTCCTTGTCACAACGTGCTTCTAAGCTTCGATTTGATTGGTTGAACGTCTAAAACGGAGACCCGTATCAAAAGTTATGGTTGTTTTCGTAAAACACCCTTGGTAGCTTGATAATGGGCCTCCTAAAATATCATGGCTTGATCCTCCATACTTGGGCCTGCATCATTAATCCTCCCGTAGATTACTAGCAGATCTTCTATCGGCAAGGTGTTTAATTCCACCATAACCGCCAGAATTTGAGCTATTTGCGATCTTTTGAAAGAAGTTTGATGGAATTCGTCGGAAATTACCTATTGGTATTTGTCGTCGGTAATTAGCCGGCGATAATACTCATTTGTTTGTTCATCTAAGCAAAATCAGAGATGGGGTGGTGGGAGTTCATTGACTCTCAAACCGTCAAGATTTTCTATTGATATAAATAGGATCTCCTATGTTGTTTTCATATAGTTTACATCTTAAAGAATAACAAAACAAATAAGAGATGTTGTGTATCCTTCGTCAACTATTCTTACTCAATTTAAGTATCGTAAAGACAATTGTTCATTATGGTAAAGAAAATTACATTATAATGCATCTAATTCTAACCAATATATTGTGTCTAATCCTCATATTTTGGTGTTGGTAGACTAACAAGTTGAAGCTAATATAGTAAAGATAATGTAAACTGAGTGAAAATTTTTAGTTCCGTCAGGAATAGTAAATCGTTGTAATCCAATTTTAGTGTTTAGGATGAATCTTTAAGGTGTAAATAAGAATATTGTAATTAGATAAAATTATTTTAACCCGATTGTGTTTAGGATGAATCTTTAAGGTGTAAATAAAAATACTGTAATTAAATAAAATAATTTTAACCCGATTGTATTGTCCTAATAAAAATTGTTTTTTGGATCATTATTAGTGGGGTGGAAAGAAAACCAGCTCTTATCCTCAAGTTCAGGTGGTAAAATAATATATGAAATCTAAACCAATCAAATGACGAATATAATCTACAGGACTACAAACCATCCTTTAAAAAAGCTAGGATATAGTAAAAAAAGCTGTAAATTATTATGCTATTAAATATGTTATTTAATTATAACTACACAATAATATGATATGGTTTATATGAGGATCGATTCTAAGACGACTTTCAAAAAGGTTATATTCCCATACCATGGTCTAAAGTCTAAATATTTTACATGTAGTTTAGGTCATTCAAACTTTATTGTTATTATTTATAAAATTTAAGTTGTTTTTATTTAATTAATATATACTGTAAGATGCTATGTAATTTTTTAGATGATATACCCTCTCGATCCTTTGTCGTAAAAAGTTGCTTGAATAAATACTGCATTGTAAAGTAGTCTGTAAAGTTACGTCATACTTTTTTACCGGCTAATTCACACACCTTCTAATTTTATTCTAAAGTTGAATGTTGTTATTTTTAACTTTCCTAACTTTTCACACATCATCGGCGTCATGTCACTTTCCCCAATGTTTATTTTTAACAAACAAAACAATATGTCAAATGCTAAATGGGGTGATATCTACTCGGTAAAGGAACACAGTTCTTGTAGGAACTAGGTCATTTTCTTATAAAATATAATTACAAAATATATAATAACGAGACTCTCGTTATTTATAGGAAATATCATAGTACAATATCGGTTGCAATAACTAAATAAAAAGAATATGAAATATAATTATATATACCAATCTTGATTCAAGTTGCATCATTGGTGGGTCCTTCACCGGCACTTGATAGCATCCTAGACTGCAACAAAGAGCATACTAAAACGTTGACGATTTTGGTTGAGGCATGTGTTTAACACGCTTCCCTAAAAACAGATTTCACGCCTCTACTAAAGACGACGCGACTGTTTCCCAGGGTACAACAGCCGAAGCAGTATGTACTGCCGAAGATGGCTCACGCGCCCGAGGCTACACCGGGTAATTGTAGTGTTTGAACTTATGGAACAAATAAGAATGTGATGGTGGTGGAAAACAAGTAGAGAGTACTCCTCTCTCTAGTTGGTCTTCAAGTGTTCATCCTCCTTCTAGTATTCTTTTTGTATCAAGCAATACCATAATCTTATATACATAAAAATAAGCATATAGCCTACTAATTGTACAAGAGTTAAGGATTAGTGAAAGGTTTCATTTAATTAGTCACTTCATTAGAGACTTAAAAACTCTAATAAAACTAATTAAATGTCATAAGAAACTCTACTCAAGAGTTTCTCTTTTATTCATCACATGAAGATTCTAATTAATATTTATAATTTCATTAAATTATAAATATATTAAATATCCATTCACCAAATTTTCAACAATCCCCCACATATATGGAGATCATTCAAAACACACAAAATTTTCAATGGAACCTCGACAGTTGAGTTTTGCATACGATAGGTAGGTGTTACCCTTTGAACCTTCGCTCATGAAATGCACTTAGCCCACTAGCTCTGAGTAGACATCGATGTCTTTGAACTCGTCTGCCGTTTGTGTAGACGACAATACACTTCACACAAGACTCTCCTTAGCCGGGTCATCTCCTCATAGTCGTGTCCAATAATGGTCGTGGAACACTTTCCTGGTTCTGCGAGAGCTCTAGGAATTGTGCCCTCAATTCCATTCGAAGCGACCCCACTTCTCTCTAACATAGGTGATTCTCGTTAGATCATTAAAAGCATTGTGGTTATCGTGATTTATCCAAATCATTTACCACATATTATGCTTAGCCTCACTCATTGTCACTTAATATCATAGGAATAGACTAGGACGTATTTAAACACCCTTTTATACTTTGGGGGTATGTATAACCATATATACTAGCTTATGCATATCATTTATGCCCCCACGGTGACCACCCTTAGTCATATGAGTTAGTTGTCCTATTGAACTTATATCTTGGGATCTCCAGTCAACTAAGTTAGGTTTCCTTCACATACCCTTTTACGGGCTTTAGTCTTATTCCACAACTTGATCTCTAATAAACCCTCAAGTTGTTGGATCCATAACATTATCTTTGACTTTGTCTAGTCACTACAAATAACTTTACTTATTTGAGACAGTTGTCATGATGTGTTCTTAACTCGCAGGTTAATTTGCCTATTGTCAACTTCTAATACTATAACCTCAGTGGCCATCTGAATCTGGTTATAATATAAGTCTTTCTAAGATAAACGTATCATTTAAGGCAAACACATCTCCATTATGCACTACGACCTTTGTGTCCTCACTTAGTCGTCTGTTTGCAATGTTAGACTAGATTACAAAATTCTTATTGTCAAACTTTTATGATACAAATGCAAGACACCCCCACATTTAAGTGTTATAGGATATCATCCAGATGGGTAATGAAAACCGTTTCTACATACCCTTATAGGGTTGTTTCTAAATCCTCCCCCACATTTCTTGCCATTTGATCAACATTTCCGTGACTTCACTTATGACGACATTTATACACAATCATTGAACAAGATCAACCTCATTGTATCAGTGACTTCAACTCATATTGCATTAGCTTACATGAGCTTCCGAGCTGACCAAAGCAACACATGCCATTGTCATAAGTTTGTCACCAACTTATAATAATTCTAATTTAACATCTAGAATAAGCCTAGACAATGAGTTTTCATCATTAGCTTTTCGAACAAACTTTTCAAAAGTTTCATTTCTTTTCCTTATAGTGAATGAAAATTCTCCTTTAACTTTGTCCATACACAAATTCTTTTCGTGTTCATAAACATTTGAATGTTTAGATTTAATTAGTCTCCATCAAGACCCATAATTAACCAAGTACTAGTCTAGCATGCTTTAGACTACAATACTTTAGCATGTGAACAGAAGATGCATCATTCTAATTCTTCACAGCCTTAAGGATATCATAATATCACTTTGTAACATTCATCCCTTGTTAAGAGAAAATAACGAGACTTATTCATAATCCTAAAACATCAATATTTAGGAATGTCTTAGAAATTATTGTATATAGCACATAGCTATTTTTTATCATTCAATTAAGGAACACAATTTGTTTACCTTTGATCTCCAACGCTTTACCATTGACTCATAAGGACTTAAACATAAGTCTTAATCCAAGTCACTTGGTGAGCACATTCTCATCACCGACAAGATGAATGTTCCTCGTCTACAATCACTATTATGTGTGAGATAGAGTCAACTAGATCGACACTCAACAACATAGCATTCATAATTTGCCATAAGTGATTTGTACACATCTATTATTATTCATTAGCAAATATATATATATTTAGGATGCTCTCCCAAACGAATATAAAATCTCCATATAGTTCTAAAAATAATCAATGGTAGACGTATCTACGTATAGATCACAAATCTCGCAAGATTTATCAAAAATATACGATAACATATAGTACCTTTTCTTTCATATGTTAGAATTCACACTTGTGAATTTTCCAATCACTTCTAACGAAGTATGTCGACATGGATTTCGTTTGTGTATTTCATCTCAATACACTGAGTACGTTCTTTCATTATTCTCTCATGATGTGGTTATACATTTGATGTTTAGTCTTTGACTTTCAGTCAACGCAACAACCCTCAAGTTGTTTATGTCTAAATACATTCATGTACTATCCGTTTAAAACCATATTCTTTTAAACAATGTATAGTTGACGCTATAATTACTTTCCACAAAAAAATAATTTATACGTGACAAAATCAAAGTGCTTATATCTTCAACACTTTATAATCTGACTGAAATCTTCTCAAAGATATCGTCCCATGGCATGTGTTGAGGTACTCCCTCAATAAGACCCATGCACTTGTAAGTACAAGTTCCCCATTTCAACATGAAACTTTAAACTTGGACAATTTTGCTCAAAACAACACCAAGTTGTTACAAAGGCTACATTTAAGTAGTAAACTTGAACAATTAAATTTGTTCACAATAACACTAAGTTGTTTTCCATCAAATAATATTCACGAGATTGTTACTTTGTTCAACATATGCTACTTCTAGCAAGAATAGCAAACCATTTGAATTCTCAAAACAATGCCAAACTTTGTTCTAAAAATCATTTTAAAATATTTCCTTAGTTTTGCAATGTATAATATTCATAATATCAATTAGAGTTTATGATAACATAAATCAAAACCCCAAAATATCAAGCGGTTTGATATTGTTTAGTCTTACTACGTATATACTAAACGTTTTCTAACATGCATGTTAAAAAATGTTTATAACGGGCACATTACAGAAACGAATGTTCACATAAAATGTTTGCCAAGGATAAAGTTCATAAAATAAACCATTTCTCATCATTTTTAATCCGCACATAGGTAATTAAATGTTTACATAAAACATTTCCATTCATTATGCCTTATACAATGTACAATCTCTAACATTGTATTTGTGATACACATTTTCTAACACACGTGTTAGAAAATTTAAGTTATTTTTTTAATATAAAACATGACCATTTGGATTTAGAAATCAAAAATTAAAGTTGGTGATAAATCCCACACAACTACACCATCACTTTATGGTGATTTAATTCTTGTATTCTTACTCTTGTAGTTTTCCAATTTCATCAAGTTAGGCACATAGCCTACTTTTAATACAAGAGACATGGGGTGAAAAGAGTCTCACTTAATTAGAGATTTTATTAGAGACATAAACTCTAATAAAAACTAATAAACTGACATAAAACTCCACTTAAGAGTTTATCTTCCATATGAAGAGTCTAGTAAATAATTATAATTTCATTAAATTTATATAAATAACAACACCATCATTTTATGATGATTTAATTCTAGAAGTCAATCAAACATCAACTTTAATGTATGAACTCTTATTTCTGAACCATACAAAGCATAATATAAGTGTTTATATTCATTAAAATCAATGTTATAACAAATTATTATACAAAATGTTTACTTAAAACATTTCAAAGCATTTGTATTTTAACCATTTTTAACAATCATGTTAAAAAGAAAAAAAAATTCTAACGCGCACGTTAGAAATATTAACATTTCCACAAAATGTTAATTCGACTTGCTATAAACACACATATGGTTCAAATAAATAAGCCATTTCCGATCTAACACAAAAGTTAGAAATGATTAACAATTCAAAAACCGTTTCAAATAACCAAATGGTTGAACCCAAAATATTCGTTTTGTACCACGGTATAGGATTTAAGATTGTATCTCAATCTCAAGAAATCCAAACACAACAAGTTGTACTACGTACATATCTCCCAAAAAAATATTTATAAGATCATAATCTATAAGAATTATGTTCTTTTTATTTATTTATTTATAAATCTTTTCGTAAACCCAAAATCCTTATAAATAAGGTTTTAAGATTGTAGCAACAATCTCACAACAATCTCACGAAATCTGTTTTAAGTTTGTAGGAACTAGGTTATTTTTTTATAAAATATAATTACAAAATATATAATAACGAGACTCTCGTTATTCATAGGAAATATCATAGTACAATATCGGTTGCAATAACTAAATAAAAAGAATATGAAATATAATTATATATACCAATCTTGATTCAAGTTGCATCTTTGGTGGGTCCTTCACCGGCACTTGATAGCATCCTAGACTGCAACAAAGAGCATACTAAAACGGGTTGACGATTTTGGTTGAGGCATGTGTTTAACACGCTTCCCTTAAAAGAGATTTCACGCCTCTACTAAAGACGACGCGACTGTTTCCCAGGGTACAACAGCCGAAGCAGTATGTACTGCCGAAGATGGCTCACGCGCCCGAGGTTACAACGGGTAATTGTAGTGTTTGAAGTTATGGAACAAATAAGAATGTGATGGTGGTAGAGAGTACTCCTCTCTCTAGTTGGTCTTCAAGTGTTCATCCTCCTTCTGTTATTCTTTTTGTATCAAGCAATACCATAATCTTATATATACAAAAATAAGCATATAGCCTACTAATTGTACAAGAGTTAAGGATTAGTGAAATGTTTCATTTAATTAGTCACTTCATTAGAGACTTAAAAACTCTAATAAAACTAACTAAATGTCATAAGAAACTCTACTCAAGAGTTTCTCTTTTATTCATCACATGAAGATTCTAATTAATATTTATAATTTCATTAAATTATAAATATATTAAATATCCATTCACCAAATTTCCAACAGTTCTTCCCCCTCTTTGCAGAAGTTGCATTAATGGATGTATTGCAAAACACTTTATCGTGTATAGTTTGTATATTTTTAGTTAGTTTTATTCGGTTTTTAGTTAGAATGTGATACTGTTAATCCATTTTTATTTCTTAGGTCTCGTGTGATGATAGATGCTGAAAAAGGTGAAAAACGAGCCTAAATACGGAGAAACGAGCACCGGAACTAAATCAGGAGAACGATAGTTGAAAAGGAACAAATTTCAAGGAAAACAGGCTTCTCGCCACCCGCGAGAAGGAGAAGGCATATGGCTCGCACCCCGCGAGAAGGGTTTTGACCCGCATTGACTTTATCATCTCTTTGCCGTCCACGAGGAAGAAAGGGTTTTGGCTCGCGGGTGGCGAGAATGTACTTTTTGATAGAAAGATTCGTAACTGGAGCTGGATGTTGGCTAGGAAACCTATAAGTACATCTCTTTCAAGATATCCAACCCTAGAGACGAATTAGAGAGAACTTGGACGAATTTTAGAGCTTGGATATCACGTTTTCGCACGGTTTTCGAGCTAGGAATCATTGGTGAGAAGCAAGACGGCACGAGATAGAAGAATCATCAGGTTTTGTCTTCCTGTTTGTTTTTATTTAACTTCTTTTCATACTTCTTCCTTGAATTCTTTGTTAAACTCTTGTGATTTGATTTCCTTGAACATGATTTGTGGCTAACAACCTTAAACTACTAGAGTGTGATGAAAGGAATGTTAAAGTTTTGATTTTTAATTCAGATGCTTGTTATTTATGGATTTTTATGCTAAAGTAAAGAACTTGATTATTGATTCGTTGTGTATGCGTATCTAGAGTTGTTTAGTTATTATTTATTGCTTCGTATGATCTTTGGTAAATGTCTTTCATGTAATAGGATTATGCTAGATCACTGATTTTGCGTTTGTGATTTGTCTGGTTAATCGATTGATATACCTTAGAAGCGATATTAAGTAATTAAGTAGGTCTAGGTGTTCTACTAATCTTAACAACCGAGAGGTGCGAGATCATCGGTAGGTCTAGGTTGGTAAATTGCTAGGTAGGTCTTCATAGGGAGTCCGTCTTAGTTGCCTTATCAATTCTTGTCTATTGAGTAGAATCAAGAACCCAAGTTACTTTAGACTTTCATACCGTAAGGTAGTAGGTCATATTAAGGTACTTTACATAAAACACTTAGATAACCAAAAGGGAGTCTAGATTAAACCAGTATTTTAACAGCCTTTAGAGTTCTATAGTGTCTTCCCGAGAAGGGTCGGGGATCCTGTTCGGTCCCTCTCTAGGTTCAGTAATTTATGATCCTGGCTCTATAATAATTAGTATAGGATTAAAATATAACTAATAGCATTCCGGGATTCCAGTCTAAGTAGTCTCTATCATCATCTGAATTAGACCCAAGTCTTTTTTTATCTTAGTTGTCTTCGTAATTAGCCTTAATTAATTGCATTCTTAGGATATTTAGAATCCCCCCCCTCCCAAAAAAAACATAAAAATAGTTAGAGTCTTGTCAGTCATTCGTCTAGAGAGTCTAGTTAATGTAATTAAATAGAGTCCCATGGGTTTGATTTCCGGACTTACTTAGCTTACGAGAGTCGATCGGTTCACTTGGCGGTTAGTAGTATAGTTGAGTTTTAGAGAGTCTAGGGTATTAATTAGTGTCTAGATTAGGTTAATTTAGTAAGTTTTAATTAAACCACTTTTAGCACATCTTGTTTTTGGCGCCGCTGCCGGGGACTCTTTGGCAATTGCGTTAACTACTTTGATTAGACTTGCTTGATTTCATACGCGCTAATTGTTTGTTTTGAGTCGTAGGAGTCTAATTATTTCTAGTTTCTTTTTGTTTAATTTTTGTGTCTAAATTTCTTTAGAGTCTTCTTACTTGCTTTTGTGTCGGTTTTGCAGTGGATGCCCCATACGCGTTCACAAGGACAGCCGCCGAAGCTGCCAGTGGAAAATCTCTCCTTCTCCGCCTCCACACCAAAGGTTAGTAAATTTTCATCTTCATATTCAGCCCGTTCTGACTCTACTCTCCAATCTAAACCACCAGCTTTTGACTTTACACCAAAGCCGTCACCCATAATTCCCCACCATGCACTCGACCACCGAGTCCACCACCCATCATGCCAAACATGGCCAAACGTCAAACCATTCACCAACAACCCACCACCGGTTTTCCCGAAGTCAACTCACCCACCACTCTCCTCGCTATCAATAATGAAATATCTTAGCAAATCCCATCTTATGTCATGACCGCCACCACCAACTGCTGCCAATTCCATGGTCGTGATGACGAGGATGGCCTCGCCCACATTAACCGCTTAACCCGTATTTGCAGCACTTTCCAGCTTGAGGTGCTAATAGTGACGCGGTTTTCATCTAGCTTTTCCCATTTTCACTTGCCGGTCGGGCCGCCCCTTGGCTTGATTCACAGTCGACAGGTACTTTCACTAACTAGGCCGCTCTTCGGGAAGAGTTTCTCAAAAAATACTTCTCGCCTGCTAAGGCGTCCCTACTCCGTGACCAAATTCACTATTTTGTATGGAACCTGACGAGCCTTACTACCTTTCTTGGGAGTGATTCCAAAATCTTCTCGTTCATTGCTCCCAGCATGGTCTCTCTGATTGGGCCCTTCTAGAAAAATTCTACAAAGGGCTCACTTATGGAACTAAAGCATGTTTTGATACTTCAGCAGGAGGCCACCTCATGGGTAAGAAAACAGTGGTCGAATGCAATGACATGTTCGAGAGCTTCGCTCAATCTGACCATGAACAACGGCCTACCAACAGGAATTCCATTCCTGCACCTAGTACATCCTCGATCACATGAGGGGTATACCAAGTTAGCTTGGAAACTACAGTAGCCGTTGCTCTAGAGAACTTTCAAAAGGAAGTAAGGAAATTCAATAGCTCAAAGCCAAAGTAGATAAATGTGAGGTTTGTCTGGGGTGGGGGTCAAACAGTCAAGGTTCAAATAACCAATACTTAGGTAGTGGGTTAGAGAGAATTGAGGCCATGTTGTCTCAACTAGTTATTAAGGATCAGACTACCCAAAAAACCTTAGAGGAACATGCTATTTTTAAATAATCACCAATCCGCATTCTAGATCTTCAAAGGTCTGTCGATGAAATTGCTGTCAATTACTAAAATGACCACCGGGTCAGTTTTTCGGGCAACACCCAAACCAACTTGGCAGCCCTAGTGAAAGCCATCACCACCCGCAACAGTAGGAGTTTAGGAGAGTAGGTAGTTAGAGAGGGAGTTGAGGAAGATGAGGAAGAATTAGTTGATGAGGAGATTGAAATGGAGGCTTCCAGTAAAGTGCAAACTAGGCTAGACTCAGCAATTACCGCACAAACCGAGGAGCCCCAAGTTGAGAAGAGAGTAGACAGGAAACCCTCGAGAGGGCCTTCACCGAACATAGTTCTTTCACGCGTCCCATACCCAGCCCACCTTATGCAACAAAAATATGCTAAGGAATACAGGCAATTTCTTGACATGTTAAAACAACTTAAAATAAACCTCCCATTCATCGAGGCCCTTTGATCCATGCCAAAATAGGCCAAGTTTTTAAAGGACCTTTTTAAACGAAAGATAGACTAGGGAGCTTTCGAACGTTCCTTTGAACGCAACGGTAGTTTTGAACAAAGTACCAGAAAAATTGACAGATTCGGGCCTTTTCACGATTCCATGTTTATTCGGTAGCGACACCTAATGTAGAGCTTTAGCCGTGCTAAGTGCTGGCATTATGATTCGATGTCATTCCCCCTTTACGAAAAACTAGACCTAGGAGAACTTTCACCTACCTTAATTACTTTATACTTAGCCAATCGTTTCATCAAGTATCACCGTGGCATCGTAGAAAATCTACTAGTTAAAGTCGATAAATTTGTCTTCCCCGTAGACTTTGTCATTCTTGATATGGAAGCTGATTAGAGAGTTCCTATCATTTTAGGACGCCCATTATTATGCACCGCAAAGGCAATCATCGATGTCTTTGATGGTAAAATCACACTTCACGTTGGTGAGGAAAAGGTCATATTCGAGGTTGCTCGATCTATGCAACACCTGAGCGGCTCCAATGATTTTAGCGATCCATGTCATTAGGTATACTTCTTAAACTCATTCATATCATGCGTATACTAACGTCTAGAATACATAAGTTTAGTAGGAGAGGGGGTAGTTGATGAACCCGAGGAGAGTTTACAGGAGAGTGAGGGGGAAGAAGAGGAGGAAACCACATGGTTTCCCGAAGTGATGGAACTTAGTGAGATGGGGGATGAGAGTTAGAGAATTCCTATGGAGACACCCACCCTTTAGAGCTTAAGGTCTTACTGTCACATTTAGAGTATGCTTACCTAGGAGAGGGTTCAAGTTTTCCCATCATTATCTCTTCTAAATTGGCGGAGGAAGAGAAGTTTAGGCTGTTAGAGGTGTTGAAGTCGAATAAGGAAGTGATTGCATGGAGGCTTTTGAATATAAAGGGCATAAGCCCCACCTATTGCACTCACCGGGTTCTTATGGAGGATGAATATAGGCCGGTGGTGCAACCCTAATGGCGCCTGAATCCAAACATGCAAGAAGTAGTAAAGAAGGAAGTACTGAAGGTGTTAGACGCTGGGGTGATTTACCCGTTTCCGATTCACGTGGGTTAGTCCGACCCAGGTCGTCCGAAAAAGGGTGGGATGACAGTTATCATGAACGAAAAGAACGACATTATCCCTTCGCGTACGGTCACCAGTTGGCGTGTGTGCATTGATTACCGAAAATTAAATGATGCCACCCGGAACAACCACTTCCCTCTACCGTTCATCGATTAGATATTGGAGCTTCTGGCAAGTCAATACTTTTACTATTTTCTCGACGGATTTTCGGGTTACTTTCAGATCCCCATCGCACCGGGGGATCAGGATAAAACAACATTTACATGCCCCTATGGCACATATGCGTACCGATGCATGCCCTTTAGGTTGTGTAACGCTTCGGCTACAGTCCAGTGTTGCATGGTCGCTATATTCCAACACATGATTGAGACTTCTATGGAAGTTTTCATGGATGACTTCTCGGTTTATGGAGGCTCCTTTGATTAGTGTTTGCTAAATCTGGAGAAGATGTTGAAGAGGTGCACGAAGACGAAGTTAATGTTAAATTGGGGAGACATGTCACTTCATGGTGACGAAAGGGATAGTGTTAGGTCACATCTCATGAGATGGCATTGAGGTGGATAGAGCTAAAATAGATACCATCAGTAGGCTACTAACGGGTTAACCGTAGGAGGATCTTTAAATTGATTAAATAAGAAATAAATTGATATGTTTGATTTTTAAATTGGTGAATCTTAATGACTACGGGGAACTTGATGATTTTAGGTTAAAAGAGCTAAGGAGGTGCAAAGAAGAAGCATGGAACAAACGGGAGCTTAAAATGGAAGGAATACGGAGCATAAATGAAAAAAATACTTATTGGAACTGAAGAATTAAAAAAGATAACATCATAGAGGATGAAATTACGAGAACGTGGACGAAAACGGAGTTGAAACGAGGAAGTTACGAAGAAAACAAAATTGCTTAGCTGAAGCCTATCGTAGCTTATGGTAGCTACTGTAAGCTACGATAGACCCTGATGAAAAATGTGCACTGTAGTAAGTAGTTTCCCACCGTAGCAATTTAAAAGCCACCGTAAGCTACGGTAGCCACCGTAGCTTACGGTGGAGGCCAGGCGTAAATTCTTGTTTTCTTTAAAATAGTTGGTGTGGTGTGTGACTTTTGGGATATCCATTTCACTACTTTCATTTTAGAACTTTTTAAAGGCGAAAATGAGGTTTCAAAACATTATTTTGGGTGTTTCTATCATTGCTATCTCATCTTTGATTCATATGAACAACAAAATTGATGTGATGATGTTCAACCGAACAATGTGTGGCTAATTTCCTTTATGTTTTTCCCCGGATTGTAAGGTTTTCTTATGAATACTTTGTCATTGTTTATATTATTTGTGGGATAGCAATTTAATCTTTTGATTGTATTTCTATGGTGATTGTGTGTTTGATTGGTAATGCTTCATATTGTTAGTTTCCTTATTCTAAACCATTAGTTCTTGGTGCCATAGGCAATCAGGATTTACTAGGAGGGATTGGGGTTAGTTTCCTTATTCTAAACCATTGTAATCCAAGTACTTAGTCCCCCTTTATCACAATTGAACATACACTCACAAACTATGTCTATGTAGTTCATCTCAATTAAACATAGAAAACCTAAAACTGGGGGAAAACATTCCTTCTCATTTCTGAATTCCAACTTGTTAAGTGTTAATTAGTTAATCTAATTTTTATAAATCAAACCAGTTAAACTTCGAGATTACTTTTCTGCATTTTTAATTTTATTATTAGTAATTGTCAAGCTACTTAGTAAACACATTTTCAACAAAATCCCTGTGTTCGATACCCATTTATCACTATCTAGTTAGTGTATTTGGTTTATCTTTGAGTGAGATTTCAGCCTCACGTCAAATTTTGGTGACGAAAGGGATAGTGTTAGGTCACAAGATCTTATGAGACGGCATTGAGGTGGATAGAGCCAAAATAGATACCATCAGTAGGCTACCCCCACCCACGAATGTTAAGTCAACTCGTAGCATCCCTGGTCATGTGGGCTTCTATAGATGCTTTATTTAAGATTTCTCTAAGATCACTCGCACCATGACCCGACTCCTCGAAAAGGACGTCCCTTTTGTCTTCGTCGAGGAGTGTCTTAAGCCTTCAACTTTTTGAAAGAGAATTTAATCAGTACCCCCATTCTTGTATCGCTTGACTGGAGCTTGTTTTTCGAGCTCATGTGTGATGTGAGCGATTACGATGTCGGTGCGGTATTGGGGCAAAGATGTGATAAGCATTTCCACCCAATCTACTACGCGATAAAACACTAAATGATGCTCAAAAGAACTATACCACCACCGAGAAGGAACTCTTAACCATAGTATTCGCATTCGATAAGTTTCGCTCTTACCTCGTGCTTTCGAAAACCATCGTATTCACCGATCATTCTGCATTGCATTTTCTTTCCGAAAGAAAGAAGCTAAACCTCGTCTCATACGATGTTTTCTTCTACTCTTCGAGTTTGACATAGAAATTAAGGATAAAAAGGGAGCAAAGAATGTTGCGGCTGACCATCTTTCATGTCTAGAGGATCCAAAGAGGGAAGAGATTCACGAGGAGGCGATAGGTGATAAATTCTCTCACGAACCAATTGAGTTCATAGAAGCAGAAAAAGAGGGTATGCTATGGTTCTCCGACTTGGCAAATTACCTTGTAAACGGGGTAGTGTTGAAGGGTATGACGACCCAACAGAAAAGGAAGTTCTTTAGAGATGCTAGGAAATACATTTCGGTGACTCTTTTCTCTTTAGGATAGGAGGTGATAGGAGCCTTAGGAGATGTGTGACCAAGGATGAGGGCCATGAGATTCTTAGGCACGTACATGAGGGATTAATAGGAGGTCACCATGGTTCCCACACCACTGCCAAAAAGGTGTTTGATTGTGGGTTCTATTGGCCTTTGTTTGTTAAAGATGCTCAATAATTTATTAGGAGATGTGATGCATGCCAACATACCGACAATATCTCATCTAAGGACAAGATGCCTCAAAATCACATCCAAATTCTTGAAATATTCGGCGTTTGGGGCATCGACTTCATGGGACCATTCCCCATCTCTAGAGGGAATATGTACATCCTCGTGGCAATCGATTACGTCTCAAAGTGGGTAGAGGCTCAAGCTCTTCCCACAAATGATGCCCGAGTGGTGGTGAGATTCCTCAATAAGCTTTTCACCCATTTTGGTACACCTAGAGCTATCATAAGTGACGGTGGCACTCACTTTTGCAATGTTGTGTTGGTCTTTTTTTTGTTAAACAATATTTAGTTTTTCTATGTGTAAAAACGGGTCATTTGAATGAATGAAGATTATTTAGTTTTATTTGGAGTTATTATTGTTTGACCCGACTAGAATTGAATAGTCGATTCGAACATATAACCTGAAACATAAGGATATGAAAAAAGTGTGCCTACCTGTCGCCTATGTACCAACACTTTTTTCTCTACCAAACCTCCATAGCACATAGCCTAATGCCATCAACACAATTGTGATTAAACTACTATTAAGTAAACAACTTTGAAAAAAGGGGTGGTGATGGATGATCATTGTATTCTGTGTGAAAACATGCTGGAATCCCTTCATTACCTTTTGATCTTTTGCTGGTTGGCTAATTTAGTTGGTTACATGTGAACCGTTGGTGCAAGATTAATGTAGGTCAGGTGGATTCGATTCGGGAAGTTCAGATGGTTATGAAAATTCCATTGGTTATAAAGAAGACTGTGCGGACGATATACATGGCGACGTTATCCTTTTTCTTGCTGAAATGACAAATTCTTCAATGGGGAGAAGTTACAACTTGGGAGGATATTGTGGAAACATTAGATCGAATACGTTTATTTGACTTAAACATAAGCAAATGAAAAACATAGATTGGCATGTATGATGTAATTTCAACTGTTAATCCCTGGTATTTGTCTCTAGCATTTTGCTAAGTTGAAATAAATTTTTCGTTCAATTTTTTAAGCAACCTTGAAAGAAAGAACTAAGAGATTTCTTTAACAGAAATCTCCTCAACAGATAAATTAAGGTCGAAATGATTAAATTATACTATGATGAACAGTGATGGCCCTGCTACTAAAATTACAAAACAGGGAAACGTTGTGATTGATTGAAATCAAATTACTATGAGTAAATGTCAATTTACGTCCTTGTGGTTTACACCAAAACGCAGGAACAACCCTCGTTTGTAAAAAAAAGACGCTACACTCCAGTCCCTTAGGTTGTCGATCGCGTTCAGTCAGGTCCCTCATTGTATTTTCCTGGTTTAAATATTATGAAAAGACTAAACTACCCTCATAACTTTCATGACCATTTTGGTCCCTTGTAAATTTTCTTAAATTCCCTCCATATTCAAAAGGTTTCTAAATCTACTTACAAATCACTGTGAACAGATTGTAAAATTTCTTAGATTCCCTCCATATTCAACAACAACAACTCAAACATTAATTGATTGCAACAAGCTTATGATGTCTGAACTGGATGAATTGATTGCAGCAAGCTTATGATGCCTTAACTGAAATGAACTAATTGCAGCAAGCTTATGATACCTGAACTAAATGAATTGATTGCAAGTGAATGCAAGAAGCTGAATGCAAGAAGCCATGTGCATCAAACTGAATGCAAGAAGCAGAATGCAACAAGGTTATGATGCCTGTTCAGCTTATAAGATGTTCAAACATACTATCTAATAAGTCCTAATGCACTGGTAAATCAAAATGTCTAACTAAAAGTGAAACTGATGCACAACCTATGAAATGTTCAAACAACATCAAACAACAACTCAAAATGACCAGGATCAGCTAATGCACATCTTATAATCTGTTCAAACACCAACAACTGAAACATAACCTAATGTACAGCTAAGACAAATGTCAATTATAACACGATGAACTGAATATAAATCAGACCACAATTAGCATACATAGTGTAAGTTAATAAGGATACATAACAGTTTAAGTTAATAGGCATACGAAAGAAGGGTAAACCCTGATCATAAACACCAAAACCCCAAAAATGATCAGGATCAGTCCAAAATTAACCCTTTTGAAGTTTTATAGTTATCCTAACAGTTACATATATAATATGTACACCCACCCAACCACCATCGGATTCATGGTCGGCGGCTAAGACAAAGCTTTATCCTAAACCCTCTTCCAATCCTCAAAAAGTACCCGATATTGGATCCTAATGAGTCCTCTACTAACCTGCACACGAATTCCGACTGAAATTCAAAGAAAAGCAAACCACATTTTCAGATGATCACGCTAATAAGTCTGGCACGCATATCGAAATCATAGATTAAATTCAAAATTAAGACAAATTTCGTACCGATCACGTGGAATGTAAACACGATTACGAAGTATTGCCTCATCGTCGACTGAGGAGCGAGGGGGGAATTTCTCCGGTGAGTTCCGAAGGGTGGGGGGATTCAAGTTGTGCTTCTCAAAGAAGCTAGGGGATTAAAAGGGTTGGGTAGGAGACAAGTTTGGGTGAATTTACCTTATTTCCCTTTAGGGTATTACTTAAATAAAGGGAAAATAATTGGAAAATATAACGAGAGACCTGATTGAACGCAATCGACAACCCCAGGGGCTGGAGTGTAGTGTTTTTTCAAATAAGGGTTGTTCCTGCATTTTGGTGTAAACCACTAAGACGTAAATTGACATTTACTCAACTACTATTTAGCACATAAGAAAAATAAAACCAATTTTATTTCAAATAATTTATACATCATTATAAATACTTAATAATATTAATTGTGTTGTTGTCAGATTATGTTGGGATATACAAATAACTAATAGAATTCCCGGCGCGACCCTATGAGAATTCAATATACACAAAACATAAAATAATATATAAAGTTACGAGTTACAAAGTTATGAGAATTCAATACACAAAACATAAAAGTATAAGGGTTTGTTTATTTTCCTCTTAATAATGTTCTTAATGTTTCAGATCTCTTACTGGTTCAACACTTAATGGTTCAGACTGTTTGTTTCACGAGCACATATCTAAATAGTTCAGACATGTGCCTCTAAATGGTTAAGCACTATACTGAGTCTGAATGGTTAAGACATCTAATCTGAATTGGTCAGACATTTGCCTTTGAACGGTTAAGTATTATACTACCTCTTAATGGTTCAGACCTCTTAATGGTTCAACACTTAAGGGTTCAGACCTCTTACTAATTGAGCACTTAATCATTCAGAAGTTGCCAAACAGCCCTAAGACCTAATCAAATAAAAATTACAAACATAAAGTTGCGAGTTACAAAGTTAAGTTGTTGTATGGTACCACTTCGATACCGTTAGTGAAAAGAAAAAATACTAAAATCAACTCGTATTAAAACAAAAACCATAAATGTTCAGGTGACATTGGTTCTGTTTGGTTAAAAAATTGTGTATTACCTAATACAATAGTATATTTACAATGGTTTAATTACACAAATTTTGTCTCGTGTAACATATAAAAATAAAATCGTAATATGCCAAAAGGATATCGACACATGTTTTACATCAATTGAAAATCATACAAAAGAATATCGATATCGGGTCCAATAATACGGATACCAATACTGATGTTGTTTGGTCAGTATCAATTTATTGTGGTATAGGTACTCGGTATAGTTTACGATATAAAAAAATTACTTTATTACGAGAACTCTCGTGTCTAGCAAATTTATATTGAAATATTGAGAAAAAACTAATGAATGAATATTAAAAAAATTTACATGTGTCATATATTATTATTATTAATTTACTATTAGTACAATAGATGAAAGTGAAAAAAAAACTGATGGTAAAGTGTGATAGTTCTAGGTAATTGTGTGATATATATATAATTATATATTATGTCTCAACTATTATTAGTAGTAATTAGATTGATATAGACCTATTTATAAAAAAATAGTATTAACCATATAAACATTTGTATCTATTACGTTACTAACATTTAATTTTGAAAACAATTGACAAGATGTGAGTGTGAGTATAATTTTAGATATATTTGAGTTACTTTTCACTCGTTTATGCAAGCTTTATATTTATAAAACACGATATAATACTATCACTCTCTACAACACGTTAGGATAAGTGCACCCATTGTTGGCGTATTATAGTGATGGTAAGATACCAAGTTCGTCCATGGACACAAGATCTTTTAATATCGGATTATCGTTAACGTCTAATCGACCAAAACTTTGAGAAAATGTTTTGACTAGTATTTAAATAAGTAAAATAAAAAAGGAAGCATATTAACAAGATAGAATCACTTGGTTTCGACTCATCTTTTATGTACCCTATGATGATTTCCGCACTTTAGGTTTTTTAAGATATTATCTTGATTAAAGTGGCATGTCCATCTTTTGGAGGCAACAATTGCCTCAGCCATATAGGTATGAGTTAGCAGGATATAGTCCCTCAAGGCTGGAATATTGAAAGATAATTTAGTGAGTTGTTTAATGCAAAATGTGTGTGGCATGTCCCTCTTTTGGAGGCAACGCTACCCTCGGCCATATTGGTCTGAGTCAGCAGGGATATAGTCCCGCAAGACCGGTTTAAATCTTTAATAGTAGTTTAGTTATAAGGGGTTGAATCCGTTTTTACTTCTCCTGATTTGATGCTATCTGCCTAAAAGGAAGTCCTAATAAGCTAGAACCAAGTCCTCGTAGGATAACGAGGTAAGAACTTTAACCAAACCACCTTTCTAACCCCATTCCAGGCAGTTAACGTGCTTTATATAGACCGTAAAGACACGAATGAGTGAATCAACAAAACATGAAGGAATGATATGGTAAAACTCACTTTCAATATAAAAAACTAGTTATTAAAGTCATTAATACAAACCCAATTAAAAATTATCAAAGATTGGAAATTGTAACCCTATAAAAATCGTGTCCAATAATATAGTGACACGTGTTGTATTTTGAATATAGTCTGTCAAAGACCAATAAGGACTAAAGGCGTCAACGTGCTCAAACTGAGCCTCTGAGTGACGAACCGATGTCAACATGCATAAATAACAGCCTCTGAGTGACTGATATGTCAACATACCTAGCCTTTGAGTGACATCGGAATCAACATGCTTGTAATAATCCTCTGAGTGATCCTTTGTGAAGTCCTAACTCTCATACGTGCCGTTTGATGGACGAGAGAGTTCAATTTTGTAAATATGTGAAAATTTGATAATGGAGGGATTAAAAGTGTCAACATGTTAATTCTTACCTCTGGGTGACCTTTTAACGAACCGAGAGCTCCACAATTTCCGGACATAATCCCGGATATGCCAAGTATTGGCTACGTAGGGCTAAAAGTCTGTTTTGTATTCTTTCTTGTACATTTTACGATCCGCCTGTGGATCTTCTATTACGAGCCTGTATATTATTTTAGATTTCGAACATTTTGGTTTGTAATAGTAATTTTACTCCAAGACTTCCGCTGTGCTATGTTTAATTGACAATGATGTTATCAACTTACGTCACGATACTCCCCACCCGGGCCCACCGGTGTTTGGATTTCGGGTTTGAAAATCCGGGGTGTGACAAGGTTGGTATCAGAGCCAACGTTTGAGAGAATTAAACACTAACTTTTTGTGTTTAGTCTCAAACTTACACGAGCATATTCCTTAGACTTCCGAGTCTAGGCATTGACCTAGGATTACTCATTTCATTATTAAGTTATTGTATGTTTTTAAATTGATTTCTAATAGGAAAATGCCACCACGTGTACGAGGACAAAGTGGACGAGAAAAAGGTCCAATGAGGGGAGGACCATCGGGGCGTATTCCTCAACCTCATAATTCAGATGCATATCAAGAATCAGGAGATTCGTCTCCATGGCAACCAATGAGACGTTCCATCTTTAATAGACACTCGCCCTCACATTCCCAAAATTCTTACCACTCACACCACTCCTACCATTCTCACCATTCCCATTCTCATCACTCCTACCATGAAGAGTTTAACCCCAACCATTACTTAAACACGCCTCCAGCTGATCAAAATCAGTTGGACCAGCCACATCCTATGGACGAGGACTCCGACCCGGAGATGCCACCGCCGAGATCAAATGTGCATCCCATTGAAATTTCGAGCGATTCATACTCTTACGCTGGATCGCCCTATTAAGGTCCTAATGAGTGGGACCAATACTGGAACCAATTCACCTTTGCCCACACGCCTTCCCATCACTCTCAACCACCTCCTATTCAAGAAGATGTCCACATGGAATCCGTGGACCAACCTCAACCACCACCTGAACCACCAAGAAGGAAGCGGGGAGCATGTATGTCGGTGCGTGCTGGACAAAGGTCAGGATCGCTACCACCTTTACCCAACTCCTACCCCACAATACAAGAGGACCCATAAATGGGTGGACCCTCTAATATTACACCTATAGTGGAACCAACACCAACACCTGCTGTTCAACCACCACCAATGGGTTATACTAACCCAATTCCCACGTAGCCAGACACGTCTGGATATGATTCATTTAACCCGTCTGCGCCGGTAGACTATCAAGCATGGTCGCAAGACCCATACGTGCAGGCGGTTATGCACAACACACTTTACCCATCTCCTTTCCCCCTACTTATCCACCAACTGGATATCCAACTTATGGGTACCAGCACCCGGTTATGCCACAACCTCAATCACAACCTATGCCACCACTTGAGGCCATCAACGAGGCCTTAGAAAGAATGAAAGAGATGCAGTAGTTGGCGGAGAAAACAGAGAAGAAGACAAATAAGTTCTTCAAGAAATTCTCCAAGTTAGTCAAGGGAAAGAAAGACGAGTGAAGTCTTTTCTATTTATGTAGTCCCTGTGTGGACATTGTTATTTCTTTAGTCCCTGCGTGGACATCTTGTTTCTTTTAGTCCTTGCATGGACAATTAGTTTCATTTGTTTGTTTCAAGTATTGTAATTTCTTATGCAAATTTAATGAAGTACTTTGGAATTATATATATATGTATTCATCCTCTTGAAAACGAGCGTCTCGATTTTACTCGAATTTATGCTCTGCGATATAATTCCAAAAAGATCTTAATGGTTTTGATTTGCCAAGTGGCACAGACCACATATTTGGCCAAATATATATATATGATAGTTAAGAACGGAAGGGTCTTCTATCAAGATAGTTAAGGGAAGTTATCCTTCTATCTAGGGGTGGTGGACTAAGTTCAAGCCTCCAAGTCATTTAAGGTCAATGCGACCGAGACTATTAATCAACCATTAAGATCCTCTTATGTTAACATTCAAGTAATGTGCATACTCTTGGTAGTGTGACTTGAGGAATCACGCTAGCCTTCAAGGTAATGGACTATGTCCTAACTTTATATAAGCCCTTGTGATCTGTTTGATCCCGGCTAATATCACCAGTGCGGTGATTTAACATCAGTTAGAGATGTATTTTATATAACCCTTGTGATCTGTTTGATTCCGGTTATATAGCCCTTATGATCTGTTTGATCCCGGCTAAATAAGCCCTTGTGATCTGTGTGATCCCGGCTAATATCACCAGTGCGGTGATTTAACATCCGTTAGAGATGTATTTTATATAACCCTTGTGATCTATTTGATCCCGGTTAAATACCCTTTGTGATCTGTTTGATCCCGGCTAATATCACCAGTGCGGTGATTAAACATCCATTAGAGATATATTTTATATAACTCTTGTGATCTATTTGATCCCGGTTATATAGCCTTTGTGATCTGTTTCATCCCGGCTAATATCACCAGTGCGGTGATTAAACATCCATTAGAGATGTATTTTATATAACTCTTGTGATCTATTTGATCCCGGTTATATAGCCTTTGTGATCTGTTTGATCCCAGCTAAATAAGCCCTTGTGATCTGTGTGATCCTTGCTAATATCTCCAGTGCGGTGATTTAATATCCGTTAGAGATGTATTTTATATAACCCTTGTGATCTATTTGATCCCGGTTATATAGCCTTTATGATCTGTTTGATCCCGGCTAAATAAGCCCTTGTGATCTATGTGATCCCGGCTAATATCACCAGTGCGGCGATTTAACATCCGTTAGAGATGTATTTTATATAACCCTTGTGATCTATTTGATCCCGATTATATAGCCCTTGTGATCTGTTTTGATCCAGGCTAATATCACCAGTGCGGTGATTAAACATCCCTTAGCGATGTATTACCCTTTCGGGTTACGATCTATTCTATAAAGCCCATGTGATCTATTTAATCCCGGCTACTATCATCAGTGCGATGATAATTAAACATCCATTAGCAATGTTGTGCCTATGTGCCCTATTATATGTCCATTAGTGACAGGCCTAAGTGCCATATCCTGTGTCCATTAGTAACAGGCCCTTTATGACAAGTCTATGTGCTATATATAATCGTCAAATATGACAATGACAGTTGTGACATTGCGATCCCCTGTCTAATAATAAATGGACTATGTCCAAATTGTAATTTGCCTATGATGGTCCTATTAAGACCTAGGCCAAATATAGATATAATAAGCCTAAGAGTTGTGATGTTATTCACACTAAGTATAGGCAATGGATTGTTGTATCCAATGTTAAAAAGCAAATTTGGTTGATATACCATGGCTAAACAAAATTTTAATTAGTGTATAGAAACCAAGACTTAAAGATGGCTAATTCTAATGAAGCACAAAGTAGCCATCAGAACGTCAAAGACGCCGAAAATATAGCCATAGATAATAATGATTTCCAAGCTCGCATTGATGCGGCTGTAGAAAAGGCCATGGGTAAGGCCATAGAGAAGTTAAGAAAGTCGAGTGCTACTCGCTCTAAGCCATTATCAATTCCACCATCCTCAGCTCATAAGGAGAGCTCTGTTCACTCATCAAATGCGAAGAGTGAACCTAAGAGGATAGACTATGCTGATAGGTCCCGTTCTTCCAAGGACGGATGTACCTACAAATATTTTGTCTCCTGTAAGCCCGAGACTTTAATGGGGAAAAAGGAGCCGTAGAAGCCCTAAAGTGGCTGGACGAAATGGAGACCATTGTAGACATCAACAACTGTGCTGAAAGGGATGTGGTCAAGTACGTATCACAATCCTTCAAGGGCGATGCCCCGTGGATGGCCATGATTCAATCAACAGGTAAGGTACACCTGTATAACTTGGGATGGTCCAAGTTTGTTGATTTTGATAAAGGAAACTTATTGCCCAACCCATGAGGTGGAGAAAATAGAGACAGACTTCTTGTCTCTTTCCATGAAAAACCTAGACTGTTGGAAGTACGTTTCCGATTTTAATTCCTTATCTAGGTTAGTTTCCTATCTTATCACCCGTGAATCCAAACGCATTGCGCATTTTATAAATGGATTAGCGCCTGAGATTAATGTCATGGTAAAGGCTGCTCAGCCTAGTACCTATAGGTCTTTTGTTGACCTATCTCTCTCCCTCACCCTTGATATAGTGAGGTAGAAGTCAGTCAAGCCTGAAACTGACTTGAAAAGAAAGAGAGAGGAAGACAACTCCCATAGATTTAATAAGAAAAATAAAGGGAGGTTCGGGTTCAAAGGGAACCAAGGCAAGTCGGCTGTGATACCATTATGTAAGACTTGCAACCAAAGACACTGGGGACAGTGTAATCCTGACCCACAAGCTAGACCTTGTGGCATATGTAAAAGAAGGGGGCATAAGACCCTAGATTGTAAAGATCTTAAGGATGTTGTATGTTATATTTGCAATGAAAAAAGGTACATTGCAACCAGCTGCCCTAAGAATTCAAGGAATAATAATCCGAAGCCTCGAGAGGCCAAAAAGGGGAATGCGCACGCCTTTCGGCTAACTGCTAAGGAAGCTGTTAATGACAATAACGTCATAACAGGTACTTTCCCCATTAATGATATTTTTGCTAGAGTGCTATTTGATTCGGGTGCAAATAAATCATTTGTTGATCATAAGTTTAGTAAACTGTTAAATCTGCCCGTAAGAACTCTAGATAAGACTTATGAGATAGAACTTGCCGATGGAACCTTAGAAACTGCTTCTTCTATTATTGATGGATGTTCCATATCCATTAGGAATCATTCCATCCCTATCTCTCTTTTGCCAATAAAATTGGCGGGGTTTGATTTTGTCTTAGGCATGGATTGGTTAACTCATAACCAAGCCCGCATTGCCTGCAATAAAAAGCTCATCGAGATTAAGACCCCATCTGGTGAAATGATCACCATCTTTGGAGACTCACACTATGGGAGCCTAAAACAAGCATTAAAGACTTACCAGTTATCTCGGAATATCCCGATGTTTTCCCTGAAGAATTACCAGGCCTACCCCGAGATAGGCAAGTGGAGTTCAGAATAGATATCATACCAGGAGCAGCACCCGTAGCTAGAGCTCCATATAGGCTAGCTCCAACCAAAATGAATGAGTTAAGGGTTCAATTGGATGAACTCTTGGAGAAAGGCTTTATTCAGCCTAGTTCCTCACTTTGGGGAGCTCCTATTCTGTTTGTAAAGAAGAAAGACGGTTCAATGCGAATGTGCATCGATTACCGGGAGCTGAACAAGCTAACAATTAAAAATAGATATCCTCTCCCCAGGATCGATATTTATTCGATCAGCTTCAAGGGGCTAATTATTTTTCTAAGATAGATTTGAGATCAGGATATCATCAACTGAAGGTTAAAAATGAAGATGTTCCTAAGACAGCCTTCAGGACCCGCTATGGTCATTTTGAATTCTTAGTGATGCTTTTGGGCTCACAAATGCACCAGCAGCATTCATGGATCTCATGAATAGAGTCTGCAAGCCATATTTGGATAAGTTTGTCATTGCCTTCATAGAAGACATACTTTTCTATTCTCGTAATCAAGATGATCACGAGAAACATCTTTGGTGCATCCTAGAATTATTAAGGCAGGAGAAACTTTATGCAAAGTTCTCTAAATGCGAATTTTGGCTTAGAGAAATCCAATTTCTTGGACACATGGTAAGTGAGCATGGTATCCAAGTGGATCCCGCCAAAATTGAGGTCATAATAAATTTGGAAGTACCCAAGACCCCAACAGAAGTTCGTAGTTTCTTAGGACTGGCTGGTTACTATAGGAGGTTCATTGAGAACTTTTCAAGGATAGCCACTCCTTTAACTTCCTTGACCTGTAAGAATATTAAGTATAATTGGGGTCCAAAGCAACAAGAATCTTTTGAGATTCTTAAACACAAGCTGAGCAACGCTCCTGTGTTATCTCTACCTGAGGGTATTGAGAACTTTGTTGTCTATTGTGATGCTTCACACACTGGCATGGGCTGTGTGCTAATGCAAAATGGTAAGGTACTTGCCTATGCATCACGACAACTAAAGGTGCACGAAAGAAATTACACCACCCATGATTTGGAAATTGGTGCCGTTGTATTTGCACTAAAACAGTGGAGACATTACTTGTATGGCACAAAGTGTGTTATATACACATACCATAAAAGTCTCAAACATTTGTTCAATCGGAAAGAATTGAACATGCGACAACGCCGATGGATGGAAACACTTAATGATTATGATTGCGAGATTCGCTACCATCCAGGCAAGGCAAATGTAGTTGTCGATGCCTTAAGTCGTAAGGAGAAGATTAAACCTATAAGGATTAACGCTAAGAGCATTGAGCTCATAAATAACTTGAGTGAGAACCTATTAGATGCGCAGAAGCAAGCCTTGTTAGAGGCTAACATCCCTAATGAGGGATTAGGCAGAACCATTGATCAATTAACGCCTTGAAAAGATGGAATCCTAAGATTTAATGATAGAATTTGGGTTCCGATCTTTGGAGGACTTAGAAATCTAATCCTCCAGGAAGCGCATAATTCAAAATACTCTGTTCACCCGGGTGGTGACAAGATGTATCAAGATTTGAAGAAGAATTATTGGTGGATGGGTTTGAAGAAGTCCATAGCCACTTATGTAGCTAAGTGTCTGACGTGTTCGCAAGTTAAGGCTGAACATCAGAAACCCTCAGGACTTTTACAATAACTTGAAATTCCCACTTGGAAATGGGAAATGGTAACTATGGACTTGATTACCAAGTTACCTAAGACCAAAAGTGGAAATAACACTATTTGGGTCATAGTGGGTAGGCTGACTAAGTCAGCTCACTTCTTGCCAATTAAAGAGACGTATAATTCAGATAAATTGGCTAAGTTGTATGTGGATAAAATAGTGTCCCTACACGGTGTGCCAATATCTATTGTATCCGGTAGAGATACTAGATACACATCTCACTTTTGGAAAAGTTTCCAACAATCGTTAGGCACACGATTAAATTTTGTACGGCTTACCATCCGCAGACTGATGGTCAAAGTGAGCGTACTATTCAGACACCTGGAAGACATGTTTAGGGCATGTGTGATTGATTTAGGTGGAAGTTGGGATGACCACTTACCCCTAATAGAATTCTCCTACAATAACAGTTATCATACAAGCATCAAGGCTGCTCCTTTTGAAGCCTTGTATGGGAGAAAATGTAGAATGCCCGTGTGATAGGCAGAAGTTGGGGAAGCCCAACTATCAGGACCTGAGATTGTCCTGGAGACCACGGAAAAGATTGTTCAAATCCGTGATCGTCTCAAAGCTGCCAGGGATAGGCAGAAAAGCTATGCTGACAAGAGGCGTAAACCTCTTCAGTTCCAAATAGGGGACAAAGTTATGCTAAAAGTATCACCCTGGAAAGGAGTGATGCATTTTGGAAAGAAGGGCAAGTTAAGCCCAAGATATATAGGACCCTTCGAGATAATCGAATGTGTCGGCACTGTAGCTTATAAGCTCAGGTTGCCAGAGGAGCTTAGTGGAATTCATGATGTATTCCACATATCTAATCTTAAGAAATGTCTAGCCGGAGAGTCGCTAGCAATGTCGCACGAGGATGTGCAAATTGATGAAAACCTGAGGTTCGTTGAGAAACCAATTTTGATCGAGGATCGACAGGTTAAGAAGCTCCGAAAAAAGATGATACCTATAATAAAGGTTAAGTGGGACGCTTTAAGACGTCCTGAGTATACATGGGAGGTTGAGTCCACTATGGGACAAAAGTACCCCCATCTTTTCAAATAAAATCTCGAGGTCGAGATTTCTTTTAAGGGGGTGAGGATGTAACACCCTATAAAAATCGTGTCAAATAATATAGTGACACGTGTTGTATTTTGAATATAGTCTGTTAAAGACCAATAAGGACTAAAGGCGTCAACATGCTCAAATTGAGCCTCTGAGTGGCGAACCAATGTCAACATGCATAAATAACAGCCTCTGAGTGACTGATATGTCAACATGCCTAGCCTCTGAGTGACATCGGAATCAACATGCTTGTAATAAGCCTCTGAGTGATCCTTTGTGAAGTCCTAACTCTCATACGTGCCGTTTGTTCGACGAGAGAGTTCAATTTTGTAAATATATATGAAAATTTGATAATGGGGGGATTAAAAGTGTCAACATGTTAATTCTTACCTCTGAGTGACCTTTTAACGAACAGAGAGCTCGAAAATGTCGGGGCATAATCCCGGATATGCCAAGTATTGGCTACGTAGGGCTAAAAGTGCCAAAAGGGTTTTTTAGAAGGCCTTTAGAGGCTTTATATAGTTCAGGGGTTAAAAGTGTCAAACTTTGAAACTGGCCATGGGGCGGTCGCGGGCCACGAGAGACATGGCCTGTGTCTCTCGTGCCCCGCGGGAACAGGTCTGACGCAGAAAGTTTTGTTTGGAGAACCAAGCAAAGCTCCAAAACCATTTAAACGAAACCATGGCTTCTCTAAACTGCTTTGCCACGTTTTGGGACACTTGTAAGCTTCTTCTTATACCCCTAAACACCTGGCTTCACCTCCTTTGAGCTCTCCAACTATAAATAGGTGTTCAAGTGTTCATTCCAACTTGCACCTTTCTTAAACATAACTCTTCTCCCTCCTCTAGAAGTTCCTAGCTGAAAGGAGCATCCAACTTAGTTCTCTTGCATTATAGGAACCTCTTGTAAGAGTTACTTGCTCTTGCATTTTCGTTTTTAGGCTTCCATAGCCAAAAGTCAAGCGTTTTATGGTAAATGCTTTGACTTTCGGATAAGACCATTATGGTCTAGCCATTATTCAAAATGAACATGGCTAAGTGATCGTAATAAGGTAGGTGTTAGTCCCTATAAAGGGCACCTCCTGAAGATCACGTTTGCTACACCAATTGACGGGTCAAAGTTATGTTATTAAAAAGTCAAACATACCATTTTTCAGAAAAATCATAAATTGATCTTATATATGTTATGAAACCTGTTTTGACACTTAAACAAGTTGGTAATAATTATTAGAACATGTATAAACATGTTCGGCTCGTCAATTTCAGTTTTAGGGTCGGTTCGCAACCGAAAGTCGTTTGACTTCTGCTTTGACTTCCGATTCTGACCCGATTTAGATTAGTTACCTACTGATCTAAAGTTGCATTATGATTGTAATATAATATAGCATAACCCTATGAGGTTATATTACATGATCATAATCAGAATCTAAGTTTATGCATAAGTTCCATAATTATGCCATCTTTGACCAAAATGCCTTTTTTGTATAAAACAAGGTTTTAAATGATAATGAAATTAAAAATGAGTTCCTACTGATGTAATAATATAATAGGATTATTTGGGATGTTAAACCAAGTTATAAACTGAGTTTTCAAGCAGGTCCTTAAACTATGTCGATAAATGACGGTTTTAGTCCTTGTGACTCATAACATGATTTTAATCAATCTTTTCAAGGTAAATCATTTACCTACTGATATGTTATATTAAATAACATATTTTAAACATTTTAATCTGATCCAAATATCAGTTTTAGTAAACATCGCTTAACAACGTCATCTTACGACATAAGCGCCATTTCGGCGCATAGTATGGTTTTAAACCATATTATTGACCAAAACTTGATACCTACTAATTTCAAAACTTATTTTAAACATAATTAAAGTAGGTACATGTTATAAACTCAGAATCACAATAATTTATAAACTATGTGTAAAATGACCAAAATGCCCCTTCGGTGCATAGGTTGGTCATAAAAGGTAAAATACACATATAATTGATATCCTACAGATATTACATCATAAATAAAGTATTTTTCCAGAATACTTATAACTATAACATTCAAATTCCTTTTATACGGTATATAATGACCGAAATGCCCTTATGAGGCATAATTTTGTTTTAAAACCTTAACGGGCATACAAGTTGATATCATACTGATATCTTAACTTATTTAAAGTATAATGGCATATAGAACTTGTCCATGACTTATCTGGTTACCCGATATCGCTATTATGCGCACAGTTACGTATATGTAACTATTTTACGGAATTTAACCGTAACGGGTTTAACCTTGTCATTTAGCCTCAAAATCCAGAATGTTTATAGTTTACCCATATTATACAAGTCAAGTACTTGTCAGGTTTAAACTACATTCTATCTGATCATCGTTTAATCAAGCGTTATACGTACTGATCATGTACACTATTCGGTTTATATGACCGTTAGTATTTAATTGGCTAGCTTATGCCATAATCCAGACTAGAGCCTTGCCGGTAAATGCTATCTGCACTTGGTACTTTTGTATACAGCTGAGTTATTTAAAAAATAAAAGAAGAAGACTATCTCAGGTAAATACTCTCGACTTATTTTCCCTATACGGGCTTGGGATACGGTAAATTATTATCGTTTGGTCCATTGAAAGGTCAATTTTCCCAAGTTAATAAAATATTTTGGTGTCGTTTGCACTTAGAACCATTTTTAATGTTTCCAAAATGAGTCAGTTGGGTGTATTTACCAGGGTAAGCTGACGTATCTTCCAAAGGCTAATCTGCAGGTATACTATGAAATAGGCCGGAAGCTGCTCGGTAGAGAATAAGAGGATCTTGCAAATCCTTATATCTGCCTAAAGTCTGTTTTGTATTCTTTCTTGTACATTTTACGATCCGCCTGTGGATCTTATATTACGAGCCTGTATATTATTTTAGATTTCGAACATTTTGGTTTGTAATAGTAATTTTACTCCAAGACTTCCACTGTGCTATGTTTAATTGACAATGATGTTATCAACTTACGTCACGATACTACCCACCCGGGCCCACCGGTGTTTGGATTTCTGGTTTGAAAATCCGGGGTGTGACAGAAATCAAAAGTAATACATAAAAGATTTCATTTTCACCAAGTGATGTAAGAGATTAGCCAAGCATGGCAATAATTTGACAAGGACTCTTACGATCAATATTGGATCCCAAGACAACTACACACTTTAAACTCTAATGATTGTGCTGGAAGATCATGGTGGAGTGGTGGCAGATGTGAGAGAAATGGTTTGCCAAGGGATGAGTTGAAATGAAACCAAGCACCCCTATTTATAGCTGGAAACAAACCTTTCACATGGCCCCATCCGCTGTGGACAGGGCACGATCTCGTGTCTTCCTTCTTCTATGTCTTCATTTAATGAGTATGTCAGATCGTCTGCTACACGGCCCTATGTGTCAACAGCACGACCTCGTGGCCATTGTACTAGCTATACTATCCCAAATATGCAAATCTAGAAGTTGACCACGGCCCGTGTCTCTTGTCTTCATCTGTTTGTCTTCTTCTGATCTGGAATCTTGAAGGGGCACGCTCCCATGCCTACAAGGCACGACCCTGTGTTGGACTTTTGATTCGCTGTTTTTGGTCTTGGGGTGAAGCTTGGAGGGTTGGTATAGTGTGTCATCTTCCCGTCTTCTGTACTTAAGCTGGTTTTTGTCGTTAATTTGTTCCTTTTGTACAATTAAGCTTTTTTAATCCTGAAAATCAAAAGTATACAAAGAAACGCACTTTTTTCAACATTAGTACTAAAAAGGGTTTATTTTATACCGTATTTCATACAATTTATATGTTGCATTTGACGTATATCAACAATATAATTTAACTTGTGAGAGCCAAAAAGTCTCGGATAGGAGGAGAGGCTAGAATGTATGACGACACCGGATATAGTGGATGTCGATATGCAGATTCCAGTTTCTTGTGAGTTTCCGGCTCTAGTGACTAGAGAACATCAATCGGCGTCGGAGAAGGAAGAGGGAGAGATAATCGAGGAGCTTTTTCGAGGCGATTCAGGAAGACCCGCTAATAAATGTTGCTATTGGGAACTTGGAGAATGAGTTGGTGCCGCCTCAAGTTTCAAGGAAAGGGATGTCAGTAGTAGTTGAGGTAGCGTCTGCTGATAACATCAATAATACTGGTGGAAGTCAAAAGGTGATGACAATATGTTCTCAGGATAAACCTAAAGGGCCTGTTAAGAAGCCCATTATGTTGCAATCCCCCAAGTCAAAAGGTTAGAAGAATGTGCAAAGTCCAAAGATGAGGTCAGGCCCGAAAAGAGAATAAGGCCTGACATGGAAAATCCATTCCAATTAAATAAACATCTGGACTAGGTGAAGCAGAATTTCGAGAAGGTGGACCTCGTAACGGTTTTTAAATGAGCGTATAAAGGAGGCAGAGGGATGGATGTTTTAATAGCGGATAAAGATAAGGGAGGGATGGATTTTGTTAAGAATTCGATAAGTGGTGACAAGAGTAAACCGGCCCTTGGAGTGGTAATTTGCAGGATCAGTCGAGTAAGGGAGAAAAGATTAATAAGGAGGCAGAGGCGACTAAAAATTGGGAATTGGACTAGGAGCTAAATTGAACAACCACGGTAACTTAGTCAAAGTGGTAATCATCGAAGAAGGTAACAATGAGATTTATCAATGAATTTTTTTATCTTTAAATGATAGAGGGATAAGGGTGTCATTAAGGCGCCTTGGGTGTGTGATATTAAAATTAATCAGGGGGTTATTTTTTTGTCGCTGCAAGAACCAAACACGAAACTAATAATGAATCAGATCTTTTAAATTTTGGAGAAGTAAAAACTTTGATATGGATTATGTCGGTTTAGTGGGGCAATCGAGAGGTATTGTGAGCATGTGGGACCCAGAGGTTTTTGAAAAGGATAACGTGGTAAAAAATAGAAGCTTCTTGATAATTAAGGGTAAAATCAAAGGTAGTGGAGTGGCGTTGAATGTCTTGAACGTATACGCTCCACAAGGTGTTGTTGTGAAATAAAATTTGTGGGGGGAAATCTCAAGTGAAGTTAATAATAGGATAGGTTTTTAGATTATCATGGGAGCCTATAACGCGGTGCAAAAATTCTGATACGGATTATGTTGGTTCAGTGGGGGTAATCGGGAGGTATTGTGAGCATGTGTGACCCGGGGTTTTTTTGAAAAGGATAACATGGTAAAAATAGAAGCATCTTAATATTTAAAGGTAACTTAAAGGTAGTGGAGTGGCATTGAGTAACTTGAACGTATACGCTCAACAAGGTGTTGTTGTGAAATAAAATTTGTGGGGGGAAATCTCGAGTGAAGTTAATAATAGTATATGTTTGTAGATTATCATGGGAGACTATAACACAGTGCGATTTCCAATGGAGCAAAAAAACTCCGCGTTTAAGTCTTCCTGGCACTCAAAATACATGATCTTGGTTTGTTGGAGTATAATATGGCAGTAGAAAGTTCACTTGCATTCAGGACAACAGAAGAAAGCTTAGTAAAATAGATAGAATGCTTATTTGCTCGGAATATTTCAACAGTTGGCAAGAAGCTTGTCTCAGGGTCCTGCCCAACTTTTTATCGGATCATGGGCCTCTATTGTTGACTACTGTTAATTCAAACTTTGGGCCTAGGCCGTTTAGAGTTTATAACTCTTGGTCAGAAAATCAAGGGTATGAAGACACAGTTAAATCAGTCGTGGAGAGCTTTGGTGATAATGGGCTAGCGGATTTAAAACTCACTAAGAAATTCATCCATATTAGGAAGTGCCTTAAGAAATGGAGGGACGAGATGATAGAGAGACAGAGGGATGGGGGATAGTGAAAACCTAGCCATAGTAGATATTGAATGATTGGAAGTAGAGATGGAGACTCGGGACCTATTAAAAGAAGAAGAGTGGGTTCTTATGGAAAGCAAAAAATGATCAAGGATGTGGAATTAAAAAATAATGTGGATCTTAAACAAAGGTCGAGGATTAGGTGGGCGCTGGATGGTGACGAGAATTCTAAATTTTTCGACGGAGTTTTTAACTTGAGAAATGCAAAGAATCCGATTCATGGTTTAAATATAGGAGGGGAGTGGGTGATGAAACGAATCTGATCAAGAAAGAAATTCTTGGTTTTTCCTAGGAAACGTTTATTGATAATCTTCCAGTGTGGCTAGATTTGGAGTGTCTGAATATAAATACAATCTCAAAGAACCACAAGGTGTCGCTTGTTGAAAGGTTCTCCAAAACTAAAATTGAAGAAGTAGTGTTCGAATGTGGTGATGAAAGGGCTTCGGGGCCTGATGGCCTAAACATGAAATCCATAAAACACTTTTGGCATATATTCGAGAATGATTTTTACGAGGTTATGGTTAATTTTCAAAAGGATGGGAATATCACATGTGGAAGCGGGTCGTCTTTTATTACTTTGATCCCTAAAGTTAAAGATCTGGTTGAGCTCAATAGATACCACCCTATAAATCTTGTGGGGATTATTAGCAAGGTGATCTCCAAGATCCTTGCTAATCACCTTAAGAAGGTTTTAGAGGTGGTAATTTCAGAGTCTCAATCGGCCTTTCTAAAAGGGAAATTCATCTTGGACGACCCTTTAGTGGTGAATGAGGTTATATCTTGGATCAAAAAAGCAAAAAAAAAAAGCCTTCATCTTAACGATAAATTTTGAGAAAGCCTACGGTAACGTAAATTGGAATTTTATGATAAATATTATGAGTCAAATGGGGTTCCCGAGCTTGTGCTGTAAGTGGATTTTAGGAGTGTTGTCTTCAGCGAGGTCTTCGGTTCTAATCAATGGTGCGCCCACCTTCGAGTTCCAATGTGTTAAAGGTATGGTGACTCACTTTCTTCCTTTTTAATTCTTACCGTTATGGAAGCATTGTCTTGTCTGTTTGTTAAAGCTACTGCAGGGGTGCGGTGCAAGGAATTCAAACGCCTAATGGTGGCCTTATGATTTCATATCTTTTGTATGCGGATGATGCCATTATTCTTGGTGAATGGATGTCACACCCTGGATTTCCGACCCGAAATCCATACACCGGTGGGCCCGGGTGGGGAGTATGGTGACGTCAGTTGATAATCATCATAGTCAATTAAACACGGCACAGCGGAAGTCTTGGAGTAAAATTACTATTACAAACCGAATGTTCGAAAATACAAAATAATATACAAGCTCGTAATAGAAGATCCACAGGCGGATCATAAATTGTACATGGAAAGAATATAAAACAGACTTTGGGCAGATTTAGGATTTGCAAGATCCTCTATCACTACCGAGCACTTCCAGCCTATTTTCGTATTGTACCTACAGTTTAGTCTTTTGAAAATACGTCAACTTTCGCTGGTAAATACACCCAACTGACTCGTTTTAAAAATATTTCAAAATGTTTTAAGTGCGTATCAGCACAAAATCTTTTTATAACTTGGGTTAATTGACCGTCCAACCTTGTTAACAGATTTACATGTTTATCCATACATACGGGGCCTGGTAAGGAGACCGAGACACAATTAACGTGCACACCAATTTAGACTTCACGAAGGAGTCAATTCCTCCCAACCTTTTGGGAATGCATAATTGAGTGTCTATCGGGTGTATGCCTACACCCGCGCTAAGGTCGTGGCCATTTCTATTGTAATGAGCCGAGGATATCCAGGACACGGTAGTTAACCCCCGATGTTTAATTTATCAAACAAAACTGATTAAAACAGAATATGCAGATTTACTATCCCCGAACCGGCGTTCGATTGAATCCCATTTCCGACCAAGCGGTAATAATTTACCATAACCCAAGCCCGTATAGGGGAAATAAGTCGAGAGTATTTACCTGAGCTTTTCTTCTTTTATTTAATAAATCAGCCGTATTCAAAATGAGTTAAGTGCAGATAGCATTTACCTGCAAGTCTCTAGTCTGGATTATGGCATAAACTAACCAATTAAATACTAACGGTCTTATTTAAGTCATTGACTTAGACCGACTAGCGTTCTTGATCAAAACGTATGGCGCTAGATTAAACGATGATTGGAGAGAATGTAGTTTAATCTCAACAAGTACCTTGACTTGTATAACATGGGTAAACTATAAACATTCTGGATTTTGAGACTTAAATGACAAGGTTAAACCCATTTCGGTTAATTTTCGTAAAATAGTTACATATACATAACTGAGCGCATATTAGCGATATCGGGTAACCGATAAGTCATGGACAAGTTCTATATGCCATTATATTTTAAATAAGTTAAGATATCAGTAGGATATCAACTTGTATGCCCGTTATGGTTTTAAAACGAAACTATGCTTCATAAGGGCATTTCGGTAATTATATACCGTATAAAAGGAACTTGGACGTATTTTAAGTTTATAATCATGTGTATTCTGGAAAAATATTTTGTTTATGATATAATATCAGTAGGATACCAATTATATGTGTAATGTACCTTTTATGACCAAACTATGCACCAAAGGGGCATTTTGGTCATTTTACACATAGTTTATAAGTTATTTGGGATTCTGAGTTTATAACATGTACCTACTGTAAATATGTTTAAAATAAATTTTAGAATCAGTAGGTATCAAGTCTTGGTCAATAATATGGTTTAAAACCTTATTATGCGTCGAAACGGCACTTATGTCGTAAAATAACGTCTTTATGCGATATTTATGAAAACTGATGTTAAGGTCAGATTAAAATGTTTAAGATATGTTATTTAATACAACATATCAGTAGTTAAATGATTTACTTTGAAAAGATTTGATTAAAACCATTTTATGAGCCACAAGGGCTAAAACCATCATTTATCGACATAGTTTAAGGACTTGTTTGAAAACTCAGTTTATAACTTAGTTTAACATCCCAAATAATCCTACTTATAATATTACATCAGTAGGAAACTCATTTTCAAGTTCATTACCATTTAAAACCTTGTTTTATGCAAAAATGACATTTTGGTCAAAAATGGCATAATTATGGAACTTGCGCATAAACTCGGATTCTGATTATGATCATGTAATATAACCTTAGAGGGTTATGCTACATTATATTATGATCATAATGCAACTTTAGATCAATATCTAATTAATCTAAATCGGGTCAGAATCGAAAGTCAAAGCAGAAGTCAAACTTCGTGACTTTCGGTTTCGAACCGACCCTGGAACTGAAATTGACGAGCCGAACATGTTCTTACATGTTCTAATAATTATTACCAACTTGTTAAGTGTCAAAACAGGTTTAATATCATATATAAGATCAATTTATGATTTTTCCAAAAAATGGCATGTTTGACTTTTTAATAACTTAACTTTGACCCATCAATTGGTCTAGCAAATGTGATTTTCAGGAGGTGCCCTTTATAGGGACTAACACCTACCTTTTTACAATCACTTAGCCATTTTCATTTCGAACAATGGCTAGACCATAATGGTCTTAACCGAAAGTCAAAGCATTTTCCGTAATACGCTTGACTTTTGGCTATAAAAGCCTATAAACGAAAATGCAAGAGCAAGGAACACTTACAAGAGGTTCCTAGAATGCAAGAGAACTAAGTTGGATGCTCCTTTTAGCTAGGAACTTCCAGAGGAGGGAGAAGAGTTATGATTTAGAAATGTGCAATTTCAAATGGTGAACTTGATCACCTATTTATAGGTGGAGAACTCAAAGGAGGTGAAGCTAGGTGTTTAGGGGTGTAAGAGGAAGCTTACAAGTATCCCAAAACGTGGCATAGCAGTTTGGGAAGCCATGGTTTCGATTTAATGGTTTTGTGGAGTTTTGTTTGGCTGCCAAACAAATTTTCTGCAGCAGACCCTGTCTTGCGGGGCGCGAGAGACCCAGGCCAGGTCTCTCGTGGCCCGCGACCGCCCCATGAACATTTTCAAAGTTTGACACTTTAGCCCCCTTAACTTTAAAAAGCTTCTAAAACCCTTTTTAAACACCTTTTTAGCACTTTTAGCCCTCCGTAGCCAATACCTGGCATACCCGGGATTATGCCCAGACATTGTCGAGCTCTCGGTTCGTTAAAAGGTCACCCAAAGGTAAGAATTAACATGTTGACACTTATAATCCCTCCATTATCCAACTTTCACATATTTACAAAATTGAACCCTCTCGTCCAACAAATGGCACGTATGAGAGTCAGGACTTCGTAAAGGATCACTCAGAGGCTTATTATAAGCATGTTGATTCCAATGTCACTCAGAGGCTGGGCATGTCGACATATCAGTCACTCAGAGGCTATTATTTATGCATGTTGACATCGGACCGTCACTTAGAGGCTCAGTTTGAGCATGTTGACGCCTTTAGTCCTTATTGGTCCTTAACATACTATATTTAAAATATAACACGTGTCACTATACTATCGGACACAATTTTACAGGGTGTTACAATGGATGGATACTAACATCTTAAACGTGGTAGAATCTTCGAGTGTTCTATATGTGTTCAAGTCTGAAGATTAATCTTTCTAAGTCAAATCTCTATGGCATTGGAGTGGACATGATAGAAGTGGAAAACAAGGCTATGTTGGTGGGCTGCAAAGTAGAGAGTCCTCTGTTCAAGTACCTTGGTTTCATGGTGGGGGCTAACATGAACTGTATAACAATTGGAAACCAGTGTACGATATCTTTGAAGCTAGGCTTTCGAGATGGAAAGCTAACCTGCTCTCTATTGGAAGTCGCATCACGCTGATAAAGTTTGTTCTTGAAAGTTTGCCAAATTAGTATTATTCCCTGTACAAAGCCCCTGCCAAAGTGATTAGTAATTTGGAATCAATGATCAAAAGGTTTTTATGGGAAAGGTTGGGTGAAAATAAAAAGATGCATTAGGTTGCTTGGGATCTTGTGGCTATTGATAAAGATGAAGGGGTCTCGTTTTGAGCAAGTTGAAACACATCAATATTGCTCTCCTATCCAAATGGGGTTGGCGATTTAAGACAGAGAAAAATCAACTATGGAGGAATGTGGTGGATGCCCTTCATGAAAGTAGAAGCAATTGAGACTTTCTTCCTCTTAAAAGAAGCTTGAACGGAGTGTGGAATAACATTGCCAAAACGGTCGTTCGAACTATGGTTGACGGTATCCCCTTACGTAATTTCTTTAAAAGTGTGGTTGGTAATGTTTGTGATACGTTGTTTTGGTTGGACTCTTGGCTTTTTAACGAACCTTTAAAAGGTTTAGTGTGGAAAGCAGGTTTAAGAGGAAAAGAGATGGCACTTTCAAGACAACTTAGAAATGGAGAAATAGTCCCGGATCCTTCATGGGGAATCTCGGAATTAAACTGGATTAGCAGGGACTTGGATTCCTTCAAGCTTGAAGACCAAAGCGATAAATGGATGTGGATCGTTACCGAAGAGTACTCGGTTGGGGCGGTTAGAAGAGCTCTAAATAGATGGACGGATCATAGTGGTAATTATGTGATGAAGTGGTGCAAATGGATTCCAATTAAATGCAATGTTCTTGCATGGAGAGCTGAAATGGAGAAAATTCCCACACGTATGGCGCTTAGAGGGAGGAATATCGAGATAGAAGACGTGTCATGTCCATTGTGCGGATCCAATGATGAAACGAGCAACCATCTTTTCACTTCATGTATGATGGCGAGCAGGGTCTGGCATTATATCTCGAGATGGTGCAAAGTTGCGCCTTTTGTCGTCTATACGGTCAGGGAGCCCTTGGACCTTCACGATCACATCGGTTTGAGAGGTTTTGCGAAAGAGAAATCAGGGGATTGTTATGATTAGCTGTTGGAGCATATAGCGGGCTAGAAATGGAGTTAAATTTCTAATAGTTAAGTTCCGGTGGAAGACATTTTAATGAAATTAAATCGGTGGGATACTTGTGGATAAGTAGTAGATTGAAAGCTAGGTCTATGTCCGAATCGAGTGGTGTAATTTTGTAATTATGTAGCGTGTTCATTTGATCGCCCTATTTTGTGACTTGGTATTTTCTAATGAAGTTTACTGTAAAAAAATAGTTGTAACCAACTATAGCTTATGAGAAAAAAAAATTATACGGTTGTACACACATCTTATATATCATTGGTAAAAACATATTTCGTACTTCTTTATGTAAAATTGATTATGTATGTAACAAGCATTTATAATGTTAATGGGTTAAACTTCTATATTCACATATGATTATGATATTATCTACATTCTCATTGGGTTTTAACTTCACATATACTAGCTGGTAGCTATAATGTATATAAGGGTACTGACATGTAATTGTTGTACACACAAACGGAAAAAAAAATTCTATATATAACAGGACATGTGTGACAAAATCTAGTTCACTACTTCACTTGCATCCAAAGAGTGTATGGTGTAAACTTTTTCACATGAAGTATTTAAAATCATCTCATATTTAACTAAGTTACTTAACAATAAATCACTTAAATCAGCAATTTTTAAAAAAATATTGTTACTCTTATTTAACAACTAAATTTTGTTAAAGTTATTTTCGTTTACATATCAACTATTTTCATATGATAATCATTAAAATACATATGAGGAAGTGAAATTTTTAAAAAATAAAATAATAAAAATTAATCTAGAATGATATAGTATCACCCATAAACATTATAACCTTTTAAACTATAATATTACAAACTATTTTAATTGCCTCCCTAAACATTGACCAGATTATGGTTTTCACTTCAAGTTTTCAAAAGATAAACAACTTTTAGTCCTAACCTATAAATTAAACAGATGATCTTCATGTCCAGATTAAATTTTAACACTACTTAAAAAAATACAGATTTAAGTTAACCATTTAATAGCATTCACATTCTGTCCCTCAAATTCTGTGAGTGAGCTTTTATATTATGAAAAATGATTGTAGGTGGTCGGAATTGATTGTGAATAGAGCAGAGAGAAAATTTTACTGTTAATCTGTAAATTTGATCAAACATTGTTCACCATCTATAAATTTTTAATATATTTTGAAAGTGATTATGAGTGGAGGGAAGAGAAAAGGTAATGACAAAATTATAAAAAATATTATTAATTGAAAGGGGAGAGAAAATATAGTCGTTTTTAATGAAATTATTGGAAAAAAAGATAGAAGAGATTAGAATGCTATAAGTCATATTGTAATGCGTTTGTCCCTAATGCTAAAGAAAATGTTAAAAGACCAAATTCTTAATTTTCTTTACGGTTTGAAGGAAAAATTTGTAATGTTTCAAAAGCAAATTTTGTCTTATGACACATTGGTGTAGAAATGTTGATCTAGATTTTGTGAATATTAGTTGATATATTTAGAATAGGTTAACCGGCCATTATGTTATATCAGCCGGCCTAGTAAAGTTGTATAAATCTCTATACATCTCAAATTATATTCACATATCATTAGAATCAATAATACAATCTTTACTAAGTTTTAACTTGGTATTAGAGCTTAGGGTTCTGATATCTTTTTCTACCGCCACCATCACAAAACATAACACTGTTCATCGGTACTATCCATACGACATTGTTGATACGATACTGTTCATCGGTACTATTCATACGACATTGTTGATACGATACTGTTCATCGGTACTGTTTATCAGTTTTTTTTAGCGCAACACAACAGTCTCTGTTCTCTTTTCTAGTCGACCAGACAATGGGCGATAAACTTGCAGCCTTCATAAATGCTGAGAAAACTCCACACAACTCCCATAAGTTTGGGTTCACTTTATCTCCTACAAATTATGGCCATTGGAAGCTTATGATTCAGCCTTTTCTTGCTACACACAGCCTATTCGGGTATGTTGATGGGAGCATACCTTGTCCACCTTCAACCATATCTTCTCCAGGCGGCACTTCTTCTGGAAAAGATGATGATACTACTGCTACCATTGTAACCCACCCGAACCCTGATCATCTGAAAAGGTTATGTAACAATGCACATGTTCGTATGTTAATTCTATCCACCCTCTCGGAGAAGTCGTTTCAACACGTACAGGGTACCACCTCGCATGAACTTTGGCTTGGCCTTGAACAAGCTTATGCCCCACATAATTCTTCCAGAGAGTTTACCTTAAAAACACAGCTGTTGAAAATACAGATGAAAGGTGATGAAACATCTGCTGTATATCTTGCTAGGGCACAGGAGTATGCAAATGCCCTTGCAAATATTGGACAACCTATGCCCGAAAAAGACCTGGTTATGCTAGTTGTTGCAGGTCTTCGTGAGGAATATAATGGAGTCAAATAAAGTCTCCTTGCTAGACAATTCACAACCGTCTTCTCTGAACTTCCTGGTCTCCTTGCAAACCATGAATTTTTTATCCATAAACCAACTGTTGACACTTTGCCTGTTCAGGCCATACAGACGCAACAACTGCTAGTTCCTCTATGGTTTAGAATGACACAGTGGCAGCCATTCAACAACTTGTTGCCCGTCTTGGTTTTCAATTACAATCACCCATAGGTTCATCCCAAGCCAATGCAACCCAAGCCTTCTATACAAACAGGACTGGGCAGTCTTTTTACAGCCGCGGACGAGGTACACTTGGCAGACGTGGTAACCGTGGGAACAATAACTACAACCGCAATCATGGGGCCACTAATCATCGGAATCCAGGTTAGTTTAGTTGAGCTTCTAATCAAAATACTGTTTATGGAACTTGCAGCAGGTGTGGAATTGGACATTTACCATCTCAATGCCCGAACCGTGACCCATCCACCGTTCAAACAAGATAATCGTCTGCCAATTATGCCGACTATCGCTCACAAGCGTCTTCTTCTATGTGTTGGTAATGGTAAGGCCCATATACGGGCTCCAATGAATATTCCGCACCAGATATGTCGGGTTTTGACTATGCTGATCCTTACTACGGTGATGATCATCTACATGTTGGTAATGGTAAGGCCCTTCTCATTTTACACATTGGTTCTTCAAAGCTCTTCTCACCTAACAAAACTTTTTGCCTAAACAATATTCTTCATGTACTTGGTATGAAGTGTCACACCCTCAATTTCCACTTGCGGAGTTTTACCGCGAGGCGTGTGAACAAACCAGAATCTGAAACACTAGTACGTCGAACGACTCTATATGATTTGATAATACGTTTTCCAAAAATCATTTGTTTAACCATTCATCGTAGATTTTATATTGTCTTAGTTAGTTACCAATGTTTAGCGGAAGCATTCGTTTTTATGGTTGAGCGGAAGCATAAAATAAGTAGTGAAACGGGCGCCAACACAAACGCCAAAACAAATGAAAAACCCAAAACAATGTTTGTAAATGAGACTCGATAAAAGATGTCTTGTTCAATGCATGTGAGTGCACCTAGAGCTCCTAGCGTCCTGAGAAACATGTAAAGAAACAAGTGTCAACATTAAAGATGAGTGAGTTCACAGGTTTTCATAAATTCGTTTGTTCGGTTATGAGTTTGTTTCCCCGTTATCCCTAACCCGGGATAACGATTTAGTTCCATTATTCCCAACCCGGAATAATAATAATGATGTTGATTCCATTATTCCAAACCCGGAATAATAAGTTGTTGTTTCCATTATCCTCAACCCGGGATAATATAGTTGTTGTTTCCATTATCCTCAACCCGGGATAATATAGTTGATTCGTAATTAAGTTCAATGTTAACATATATAGGTAGCTAGCCTAAAGTTATGTCACGTAAGAGTTCGCGATCGAAGCTGACTGTTGTGCCTCCGTGTTGCCAGGCCTATCACTGACCGTGGCGAAGTTAGGCCAAATTATTCACCCGTTGACCATACCCGGTCGGCTAGCGCGACTAGCTCGGATGGGGCTTGTCGGGCCCAGTAGTACTACTTATAATTCCCCCGCTATTAGAACCCAATACTAACGATTCGAGAGATTAACGAGGACTTAAGTGATATAGCTGCTTAGTGACCATAACATTACATTAACATCAACTTAGTTACCGAATAGTTATGTGACGTTAATTTCGTATAATGTAAAGAGATTGAGTTTGAAGAGTGTATACATGTTTCTCCCCCTGTTGTTTAAAAACCGGATAAAGTTAGGGGCCGTGAACTCACCTTTAGTTGCTCGGTTAGTGTAGCAAAGAAGTTGTAAGGGATGGGACCGCTAATTGCGTCCTAACAAACCAATTGATTTCAAGTCAGTGTGTGAACACACCAATACAAATTCTACACTTAATTTACGCACAAAGTGATACACACAAACAACATACCTAACACTCAAACATGCATGCAAGTATCCTCATGTGATCATAGTAATCAAAACAATTTATCATGAACATAATCCAATCCATGCAACACTTTAGTGCACACAATCACAAGTTATCAAATTTCAGCTTAATACTCATTATTCAGCTGTTTTCTAGGATTTTTATAAAATAGTTCCAACGTTCCAAAAATTCCAATTATTTTACAGCAGGTGAAATTTATACTGCAGAAATTTATATAAATTTTCCAAGACCTAAATCTTTACCAATTAACCATAAATATTAATATACTAGGCTGCAGTCAGATTCGTCGCTTTCTGACTGCAGTCCACGGAAGAATTTATTTAAAAATCACTGATCGTCCAATTAACAAAATTCCAGTTGGAGTTGCCCGGAAATTTCCATACCTAGTTGCTGTACAAATTTCATGATTCGACTCCCTACTGATTATGAAATCCAACTCGATAAACAACTAACAAAATTTCAGGATTTTCACAGCTTTAGTTACTGAACTTATTTGGCCACTTAAAAATATCAAACGACTTCATAAAAATATGAATCCAGCGCCATTAGATTCGTTATTCAAATCTCTACGTTCTAGACATCAGAAAATCCATTTTTCGACAACTAATGACCGAGTTACAGCCAGTTGAAGTCGGCTGTAACTATCACTCAGCAACCTGTTTCAGCATATTATTACCATAAATTCGCATAAACCGTCCATATAATTAACCTAGGCGATCAAGAACCGGTTTTTCTAATCATCAATCAATACATATATTACATCCATGCAAACCCTAATCCATACCTTTAGTTTTTATAAACAAAACATACTTGCAAACTATAAGTTCCGAAAACAATCATACATACAAACAATGATCAATCAGCCGATTAACAACATAATCATTACATTCAAACACATATAATCCGAATATAATCTTGTAACAAAAGATAAGCCCTAACCTTTAATGACTAGGTAAATAAGCCGGGACTTGGACAAGAATGGATTCGGCTGTTCAAGCAAGATCACGACCGAATGAGATGAACAACCTGCTGTCGCGACCGAGAGACGATGATGGAGTTGTAACAAGCTGCTTACGGTCGAGGGACTGAAAGGAACAAGCTGCTCGCGATCAAAAGGACAAGAGTAAGGCTGCCGACGGCTGTTTTGCTATTAGGGTTTTGTGTTTTGTGAAGGATGCATGCATGGTTAGTATATATAGGCGCAAAGAGATGAGGGAATGGGTTGCGGTTTGGGTTTGATCTCGCAATGGGTTTGCGGTTTGGGCTTGTTCTCGGCCGAGAGTGGTTTGGGTTGGTTCGGTTTGGGTTGCACGCGGCCGAATAGTTTGAGTTTAAAGTTTAAAACTTGGTTAACTCCTAGAGTCACAAGGAATCGAGGTTGGTTCGCGTCGCGGTTCGGTTCGGTTCGTCTACATATTTACTATAAATATTTTATAACTAAAACAATCACATAATCGCACATTACGTATTCCCTAACTCATACACGTTTACTACGTAGCATATAATCTATTCGACAAGTATTACGTTTAAGTTATCCGAAAAACCGGGATGTCACATTATCCCCATGTTGAAAGAATTTTCGTCCCGAAAATTGAGTAAACGCGGTTTAGAATGTAGTGTACATGTTTAGAGTGCCACACATAAAGAGTTAGTTCGTTTATGATGGTACGCGAAGTTACAAGAAGTTCCCAAGTGCCATGCACAAAGATTCCCAAGTGCCATGCACAAAGATTCCCAAGTGCCATGCACAAGGACTTAGTTAACAATGGTACGCGAAAGTATGAGAAACTTCCAGGTTGTCACATCATCCCCATGTTGATCAGCGTAGCTTTTCTGTCGATCTCGTTCGTGAGTTCATAAGTGGTGTGTACGTTAATCATGTCTCGGTTTTTGTACTGGGCCCTGTATGTATGGACAAACATGTGAATATGTTAACAAGGTTGCAAGGTCAACTTTCCCAAGTTATAAAGGATTTTGTGCTGATACGCACTTAAAACATCTTATTTAAATGTTTTCAAAATGAGTCAGTTGGGTGTATTTACCAGCGAAAGCTGACGTATTTTCAAAAGACTAAACTTGCAGGTACAATACGAAAATAAGCTGGAAGTGCTCGATAGTGATAAGAGGATCTTGCAAATCCTAGATTTGCCCAAAGTCTGTTTTACATTCTTTCTTGTACAATTTATGATCCGCCTGTGGATTTTCTATTACGAGCATGTATATTATTTTGTATTTCGAACATTTGGTTTGTAATAGTAATTTAAATCCAAGACTTCTGCTGTGCGGTGTTTAATTGACTATGATGATATCAACTTTACGTCACAATATTCCCCACCCGAGCCCACCGGTGTTTGGTTGAAAATACGGGGTGTGACAAGCGAGCGGCGAACGACGAGTAATTTGGACAACCATAGATTTAGCATGTTTCCTTCGATGTCTCCGCTATCGGGTCACGACTAAGGTCCAAATGTCCATGGATGACACTAACATTGAGGTCAGATCGTCCGAGGATGAAGTTCTGGTTGAGACAGGTGAGGCGATGAATATACAACAAAGAGCACTGTCACATTGTGGCGTATGGTGAGAGCGAGAGACAATTGATGAGAGAAATATGTCAAATATTGTTGCTTCACGACTTAGAGTTCTAATTTTTAAATTTGTGTTAAATTTTTTATTGGTTTGATTATGCTAGTATGGATAAATGTAATTGTATTTTTAAGTATAGTGGTTCAAATCTAATAGAGCGGTATAGACAATAAAATATGAATATACATGTAATTTGTATATTCATATATTATTATATATGTAATAACTTAATAAAAATTAATTCGAGCCGAGCGAACCTTTGCTCATGCTTGGCTCGTTTGCAAACCGAACCAAACCGAACAAGCATATTCCGAGTGTTTTTCGAGTGATCGGCGAACAAGCGATCAGCGACGAGCGATTTGAACAGCCCTAGGAATAAGTCACCTTAGAAAAGGAAGATCAACATCCCATGTGTGTGAGACACCTCTCCGTTAATGAAGGTTCAAGAAATTCTGATTTTAGAGAAATAATTTAATTTTTGGGTTTTATATTTTACATTAATTTTCAAGGAAATTTAACTATATAAATTGTATTTTTTTTGTTAAAACAAAATTTTGGAAGGATTATCGGGTAGTAAGCCGTCGGTAAATCCTCGGTAATAGCGTGACTGCTATTAGAAAAGATTATGGCCCACCGGAGAAGAAGTGTAGGTAATCCCTCGCTAATTTAGTTGCCGGTAATATCTATCTAAATCAAATTACTCACACCTATATTACTTTCGTAGTATCACCATAGATTCTTGTCTAGTAACCATTTTCACTTATAAAATGGGCCAACGGGGATACTCATTTGTTTATTAATACTATGTTGTATGTCGTCAGTTTAGTTAATGTTTTAAACCGATATTTTAAAAAAATGCCAATCACTATCGTTTTACATAGTTAATCTGTATAACTTTGATTTAAATTAAGAATTATAGTTAATCACTCTAGTTTTACATCTAAAGTAAGAGTGATTGCATTTTAACTTTAGGATTATGGCCAGTCTCTAACGAACCCGTGGATATGGAAGACATGATTGAGTCGATTTTCTCAAATACTCCATGTTAGTTATTTTTAAACTTTACATGTAAACGAACCATTAAACCCTTTTTGTATTGTGTAAGAATATATTGAGTTTGCACATAATGTTACTCCATTGAAGGTGGACTTGCATGATGGAAAGAAAGGGAATAATTGCCTTTTGCCCTTGTGTAATATACATTGTTTTAAAGACTAGATTTTGTGTCATTGATTTTAAAGACTAAATGTTGTCATTGATTGTGTACTTGTAAATAATAAGCACATGTCATAAAAAGTAGACTTTTTCATATAGTTTTTTTAAGTATATAAATATGTCAACTCTTGGCTTTTGTTTTCTTTGGTTTCTAAATCATCCAATTGAGAGTATATATCTTTTGAGGAAGCAAGAAGAATCATGCAAATGTTATTGATATGATAATTTATTCAAAAGCTTAAGGGAATAATAACTTTTTAATGCAATTTCGACTTAATTTATTTTTATTGAATTCAATTCAAGGTTTTGTGGTATTTTTGGTTCAACTAATTTTCTGTAAGACAATAATTAAACTTTGATTTTAACTAAACTTAGAAATGAGATTTTTAATCTATGAAACACAAGTTTTGTAAATGTGGCTTTTGTTTTGTAACCCGACCACTCTCAAATATGATTTGCAACAATAAAAGATCCCTTGGTTCAAAGCTTAACGACATCATAGTTTTAGGGCAATCGTGAAGCCATATATCGTTCATCGTAGGTTCATGTTTTAGTGGAGCATGTAGGCTAACATAGTAACATGTGTAAAGCAAGGTTTGTATTGTGATTCAAGTGAATCTTTGGTGAATATCAACATGTTTCTCTAGTAAATAGTAACTAGTGAGTCCCAAGTAAAACTCGAATTCAAAGAGATCGAAGAGATTAACATGCCATAACAATAGAGGTAGAGAAGACCGTAAAGACATAAGAGTTGCATATGCTATTCAAGTGAAAGGTGTCGCTACCTAGATAACTCAATTTGTGGGTTCATACATGTTTGAAATGAATATTTGGTATTAGTCTATGATACCAATTTTTAAATGACGAGGGTGATAGATTACAAAAAATTCCAGATTTAAAACTAGAGCTTTTCTTATTTTTAATAGCTAAAAAACAATAAAACCAAAAAATAATTTTCCCTCACGATCATTTCTTAAAAAGGAAAAAATGACGAGAAAGAGAGACTCAAAAAATGGAAGGCAACTATTGAATTATTCTCAAGGAAGAACGAGCGGTATATATTTTTTCACTCTTACGCCATACGTAATGGGGTTTTATAGGGGCGTAAAAGGTTTTAATAATGCCCTTACACCGTCCCCATAGGTATTATAGGGGCATGAAGAGGGATGAACAATTCTAGAATAATGTCCAATGAACAAGAAAAACAAGAAAACTAATAAATGAAAAGGCATTAAGAAGCTTTAACCATTACATGGAGCATTATAACGGTAACGTGCCAAAAAAAATGACCTTTAAAGGACATTAGCCATTACCCATGGTCTTATTGACTACTAACATGCATTGAATGCATCACGAGCTGTCAAGCTGGTATTCTTATTTTTTTTGAACGACGGAAAATCTCACATGTAAACCCACCCTACTTGGTGCTATGCTCAAGATCGACTCATCAACCACCATGAGACCATGGAACATTGATCAAGTTCATTGCTACATAGCTTCGCTAGATCACTTCCCTAATTCATGAGTTACGAATGCTGGCTTTTTACTATTCCACCCGCATTGTGGTGTGACAACATTAGTGTCACTTATCTAGCAGTCAATTTGGTGTTTCATTAACGTATGCTTTGAGATTGACTTGCATTTCATACGAGATATGATGTTAGCTTAGAGTTTTCTATGCTCTATGCTCGTTCAAATTGTAGATATTCTAACCAAATGGATGTCTTTCTTACAGTTTGACACATTTTTGTTCAAGTTTTACGTTGTTACGCACGTCTAGCTTGAGGAGACATATTAGAAGACTTATGACTCTTGGTTTCTATTGTATTCATTAGAGCATTTACTTTTATTTATTTATTTATTTATGTCATTCCTATACTATTGTGTTTGTGTTTTTATATTAATCTCATAAGAGAAATAAGAACTTTAATATTCTCATTTCCTTGGCAAATAATCACAAATCAACAACAATTAGAATCATTGCTAATCTTTGAGTTAGAAATGAGCATTTGGTATCAAATACTGTACCGATCCTGAAAATACCGTACCGAATTTTTTCGGTACCGGATTCGGTATCCACTTTTTGGCACTTTCGAGATTGGTACCAGTTCGGTACAGTAGCGGTAAAATACTGAATTTTACCTCTAAATACCGGCACCGTACCGATACGGATACCGGTACATGAAAATTGAAACAATAGAGATCTAGATTCAAAAGGTTTGAATCTTAGACAAAAGTGACCAAATCTCAGTGACTATTTTAGCAGTTTACTCAAACATATATTGTTTATCAGCATAAAAGTAGCATGTTTAAGATGTTCAACAATCAAATGACAATTCCATCTATTTTAAATACCAAATAACCATAACTGATTTAAGCGACGTTTACCTTTGGAATTGTCAAACTAGTCATATAAACAAGAAAGATATTAAAGCTTCGTAACGATATAATTTAACGATCTTTTAATTATGCATAATACGACACCACCAATCTTGTTTGTTTGACAAGAAGACAAAGAAACCATTAGCTGGCCGTTGAAGGTATATGGACCTTTTAGTTCAACTATGGATGAATGCAGCTAGCATGATATCATTTTGTAGTTATGCCCTTGAGCATGTGAATATACACTAAGTTGTGCCAACAAAGTTGAATGCAAAATGAGATTGTAGAAGGTCGTGCATAGTATTTTCTCGACATCGATGAACCAAAGTTTTGTTTTCAGTATAATTGGATTTGTTATTCAAAGCTTCTTGTATGTTTACCATCCATTCTTATATAATTGTTCATATATATTGTTCATGTATATTAATTTGTAACATTTGGATCAATAGTATCTATTTTGTCTTCTTGTGTATTTGTCTTCTTGTGATTTAAAAAAAATAAACATAATAACCTTTAGGATTTTTCATTTTACGAAAATCTTTGGTATTTTATAACTTTATTTACAAAAGTTAAAAAAATATAGTTCTTTTACGGTTTAGGGTTTAGAGTATTGATTTTACCGAAATTGGTATTGATGTTTTTATGGTTTTCGATCGGCACACGGATAACACGATTTTACACCTCCGCTCCGCAACGCAAGGGAGTTAAAAGACTAGTTTTCTTTATTTAAACCTATCAAGGATTAATCTTTAAAAAATAAAAATCACAAAATATCATCATTCAAAGTAGAAGACAGAACTTGTGCTATATTTTATCACATCCTATTATTTATTGGAATAACAACTAATATTATAACTTATACTGATTTAATATACATTGATGATTTATTTCGTTGGGAATTTGTACTTTCATGGAATCATACAGTTATCACATGATTGTTAAAGAAACGGTGTCGTTTTATAAGGAGAAGAGGATAAACTGTCGAGTAAATTGGGTCCGGTATTAAAAGCGGTCCATGTTGTTTCCAATGCGACCAAATTTACCCATTTAATTATTAAAATACTGTTTCTGTCCTTTTTCTGAAAGTCCACTCTTTATCAAACATTAACCAATCAGAATCATGACACGTGTTTCGGCTTCGACAAATCTAATTACTCCGGTTTGTCGTTGTACAAGAAGACCTCATGTCTACCCGCCAAGTAGTCAACGACTCTCTTTCATATAATTAATATATAAATGTCACAATGGTATCATTATATTTTGAGTAAAATTACAGATGTTGCTTTTGATTTTGTAAAATAACATCTATAAGTCTTAATTTTTAGAAATTACATTCGTGCTTCATATGTTTTAATAAATTGTTATTTGGATAGTCTTTAGATTGGATAAAAATTAGTTTTCTTCGTTAAATCAGTGTGAAATGACATACTTGGTGTTGGTGATTATGAATTAATGTGGGGTTGGGGGGGGGGGGGGGGGGGTATTCTTGGTTTGTTGTGTTGTTGATTATTACAATTGATATGTCGAATTTGATTGGGTTTTTGGTTGTGATGGTAGTGGATAGGTCTGGCGGTGGTTCACGTTGAGATGTTGGTGGATAAGTGGTGGTTCATGTTGTGATGGTGGTGGTCCGACGGTGGTTCATGTTGTGATGGTGGTGGTCTGACGGTGGTTTGAGGTTGGTGGATAGGTGGTGGTTCATGCTCATTTAACCGAGGAAACTAACTGTCATCCACTCTAGTGACTATCCGAGTAACAAATTGTTAAAACACAGGGAGCACGAATGTAATTTCTAAAAGTTGAAGACTATAGGTGTTATTTTACAAAACCACAAAGAGCATCCGTGCATTTTACTCTTATATTTTTGATGAAACAAGTATATAAGAGATTGAACTATAATTCGATATCTACAATATAAACTAGAAAATTGGTTGTTTGAACAACGGTTGATTATAAACTAAAGAACAAGACATGGGTTGATGATTGACGATATACTGGAATAGGATATCAGAGGCACTTTTTTAGTTCATGTGTAGCTGTCAAGCCCCATAAGAAAGGTTATGTGTTAAGTGACAAAATATGTAAGAGAATCAAGTTATATAACTTGTGTGTGTAGTGGAAATGGGGGTTATATAACATGTATGTATATATATATGTGTGTGTGTGAGAGAGAGAGAAATATATATATACATATACAGGGGTTGGTTAACGTACAATATTCCTTGACGTACAATGTGTACGAGATGAAATTACGCACGTTATAAAACTAAAATACCCTAATCACGAATGTTGAAAACTATAATCACGCATGTTATAAAAATAATCATGATTGTTATAATTTCACGCAGCCTACGTTAAGCAAAATTGTACAATACACTTTCACTATATATATATGTGTGTGTGTGTGTGTGAGAGAGAGAGGAGAGAGAGAAACAAAAACAGTAACCCCCTCTTCCCGATATAGATATCGCGGCTGACCACATAACCCCACTCATAACGCGAGGCGGGACGGTGTTTCAGGGCGCCATGGGACGTTATAGCCCAATATGACGCTATATATCCCCTCACTACGGATGAACTTATATTGCAAACGTTAGAGGTTGGAATTACTTGTCTTGAACAAGAGATTAGGAGTGATCGTTCTTCACAACTAAACGATGATTGAGACTTGACGAGAGACATGCGTGATTTGAGGAGAGATAGATGGAATTGGAAGATTGATTAAGTATTCCCTTTTATACCCTTGAAGCCAGCAATATTTCCAAATACTCACTCATAGGGGGTTGAATATCTGGGATATTTAACAAAATAAAAGACAATTATTCAAACCATTATTGCTGAGTTAATAAGAAAGCAAATTATCATGTATCAGACTATACGTACAAGAGTATTTTGTTGTGCAAAGTGTAGGAGAAGATATGAGTCTTCGATCAAGTAATTTAATGGTTAAGATTCGATGGTTGTAAAATGTAGAATTCACTTGACACTAAACAAGTGAAACAATTGAGGGAAAAGAAAAGTAGGAAGATTTAATATTAGTGACTCAAACTCACTTCCCTACAATTTTTAAATAATCATACTTTTTTCATATGATAATATTTAAGAAAAAAAATATCGTATTAATAAGTATGTCATTCTCTTTAATTTGAGTAGGTTGTTATAGCTTTCTTAATTTATAAAAAAATATATATTACAAGCTATAACAATACGTGATTTGTAACGTTACGAAATTATATTACAGTATGTAATTACGTAATATGCACTTTATTCTTGAAACAAGTGTTGATTATTATGTATCAGTACGTATTATGTAACAATAGCTAATTGTATATTATAACGTTATTACATGATTTTGAATACCCATTACGTGATTTATTATATTGTACATGTGAAAACCCACTAAGTGAGTACGTAATTATATACTAGGGGAAGGTTTATTTAAGAAGAAATTCAATGTGAGAAGAAAAAGAAGAAAGAGCATAATGGTAAAACATTAAATAATTTATAACTCCTTTCATTATTCATGTTATCTTTCATTAATAAAGCAAAAAATTTATCCTACAGAATTTCAAAATTTATCCTACATATGTCTTACACTTACCGGAATTTACCCTACGCATATCTAAATTTACCTTACACATTTCAAAATTTATCCTACACATGCTAAAATTTATTCTACACATGTCGAAAATTGTCATTCACCATAAATTATTTTATCTTGAAAAAATATATTAAAAAATGTGTTACAAGTTTAAATAATTGGCTAATTAGTAATAATTATAGATTTACCTAAATGTTTTTTTTCTTAACATTAAATACTCACATTAAATAAAGTAAATGGAAAATTTCGATTGATTTAAAAGTTATTCTTTTTGTTCTTACAATTTTTTTCTCTCATTTAAACCCTCCACTTACATACTAACCATAAATGTAATAAAAACAAAACATATAATATATAATATTTCACATAATGTCTAATATTTCGGATCTAATCATGTATTAAGTATAAATGTGATACAAAACATTAACCACTCAACCTATAATAATCACGTAATGTCGTATATTAGGGGTGTGCATGGTTTGATTTTTGGGTGTAAAACCGTAATCGAATGTTCGGTTTTTTTCGTTTTAGCAACGGTTCTGTTCGGTTTTTCAATTTTTTGAATAAAATTACCCAAGATTCAAAATAAAACGTATAATCCCAAATTTAAGAAAATTTCTTAAATGTTTATATTTAAGTTATTACATTTAAACTTTTTAACTAATATTGTTTATATAAACCCAACATTCTAATCTATTTTTATGTTTCTTCAAAGTTTTTATTAAGATATTCTCTTTATAATACTTTGAAGATCATTTATTTTTATATTAAATTTTGTTACATTATATAGGCAATAGAGTAATCATTTTAATTATAAATAGAATGTTAATGCTTTTATTTTAAATACTTAATATGCAAAAATAAAATTTATATTTTTTACTAGCATGTATTAAACACTTCAGTTTAAATATAAAAATACATGAATTGAGCCTACTTTCATCTTGACTACTAAAACACACCTTGGAAAATTTTGTATTGTCTTTAAACACATAAAGATTATCACTTTAATCACGGGTCTTCATAATTTTCTTTGATTTCAAATTATGAATGTAAAAGATATCTTCTAGTAAAGGATATTATAAGTTTACTATCTTTAGTTATCTTGTAAATAAATAAAAGATTAACACAATATTTAAGAACAACAAACACATCCCTTTGAAGAAGGCTATCATATAGTTTCAAATTCCCAATTTAGTAAATTTAGCTTTAGTTTCCAATTGGGGGACCCACAGTTAGCTTTAGTTTCCATTTACTAATGCACCCTTTTTACTTTGAGTAAATTGCACAAAACATCCTTTATGTTTTCTCAAACTTGCAGGTTCCAGCCTTAATGTTTAAAAGTTGTTAAAAACAGCCTTTAAGTTTATTTTTGTTGCGGGTTCAATCCTTTACAGCTAACCACGTTATTTTCTTCAGTTAAGTTCCCTCACATGCATAACATGTGAGGGTATATTCGTCATTTTGGTTGATCATGTGAGGGAACTTAACTGAAGAAAATAACATGGTTAGCTGTAAAGGATTGAACCCGCAACAAAAATAAACTTAAAGGTTGTTTTTAGCAACTTTTAAACATTAAGGCTGGAACCTGCAAGTTTGAGGAAACATAAAGGATGTTTTGTGCAATTTACTCTTTTACTTTTCATATCTTCTTTCTAAATAAAATATATATTGGTACTCAATTTATTCATATATTATTACTTTTCATATCTTCTTTCTAAATAAAATATATATTGGTACTCAATTTATTCATATATTATTAAGAGGAAAAGTCGTATATGAAATCTAATGCTAACCTATATGTAACAGTACTCAAGTTATATATGTATTTTATTTCATCAAATATCATTCCAAATAAAATAGCGATATAAATTGCCCACACGACTATAACTACATTTGAAGAACAATTAACAAATTCGACAAACATATCTACTCATCGCTTAACTTCTACATACATAAAATTGCATCGAGTGTTTATATTGAGAAACACAAGGCTTCATCTATTCACACACAAATACAGCATGTATAGATCTATGTGTGGCGTAGTGTAATTTTCTAATTAAATATAACAAAAAAATAAACAAAATTTTGTAAAAAAAAAATTGAACTGCAAGCAAAATATTAGTTACGGTGTATTAATAAACAATTGAACTTCGAACAAAAAATTGATGTGTATTCATGATATACTATGAGATTCCGTAATTAATAAAATACACAAACAACATGATTATCTTTTATTCGATGGTATCATATCAGTGTAAGTTTCGTATTATTGCAACTGTGTAAATGATAAGGATTATAACGGGCTTTTTTTTTCTTTTTGCCAATTTGGAACTAAAACTAATTTTTAAAAGGAGATATAATCATGGGATAATATAAATCACAAAAGGTTAAACAAATACAAATTCAATTTGTGTAGAATTTTTTATAATAAATACGAATTCAGTTTGTATCGAATTTTGATAAATACGAATTCAATTTGTATTGATTTTTGATAAGCATGGGTTATATAATCTAATTATATGTTGAATTGTTTAAAAACTTAAAGTAGGTACAAACTAAAAAAAATACAAAATAAAATGTTTGATTGTATTTATTTGAAAACTTTAAGGGAAAGTATAACTAGTAATTTGGTAGAAATGCGTGTATATTTAGCAATACCTTTTATCATATAATAACGTGTGTTGGCTTGCTACTAAATCAACGACCCAACTACCATCAGTACCCAAATTATGATACATGCTAGCACAATCAAGCACATAACATGAACTAAACAAATTACCTCCAATATTAGAGTTATGATCTGTTGTAAAGAATGACCAACTTAAAGAAGATGCATTAAACATACTTGGTTATTTGAAATAAAGCTATTTGAAGTATATAGGCTTTAACTTGTTGGAAACTTTTTTTTTACCCAAATGGAAAGGCAACACGTTCATAACATCTATCATTTGTGTGATCTAAGGGCTAAGAGATTCTCCCATTGATATTATTGAAAAATCAAATTATATTGTGAAAAGAAAATCTCGTGTTGGCAAGATGGTTCTAACTGGTTAATTAATTAATATCATTAAGACCCATGAAAATTGCATATGCTTTATTAGATCATTAAGAGTATTAAAATCTTTTGAGACATGACATGTACAAGATTGTCGCTAACAATTGAGTGGGGTTGCTTCCACTTGGGTAGAAGGGCAATTTAGTCTTTTTTCACTTAAACAATTCCCCACTTGATTTTCAAATGGCGTTAACTTTTTTCGAAAAAAAAAATTTTGTTTTTTTTTAAATTACACCATATTAACGAGCATTTCATTCTCTTTAACTCGAGCAGCCTATTGCTATAATTTTCTTAAAAAAATATTTACATGATTCTGAATACCCGTTAGTTCATTACGTGATTTTAAATACCTAGCATATGACTACGTGATTTCGAATACTCATTACGTGTTATACATTCAATATAAATCTATTACGTGATTACACATTCAATATGATTTGTTATAACTAATGTTATTACAATTATGCTTATATCGTAATCACTCAGTGTAACTTCACATAAAAGATACTATAATGAAATCACGTAATCACAAAATGGGTATTCAAAATGACGTAGTCATGTAATAAAAACATAGTCAACTACTGTTACGTAATTGCGTAATCACTTACTGTGGTTTCACATACTTTAATGAAATCACGTAACATGGGTATCCGAAATCACGTAGTCACGTGCTGCCTATTCAAAATCATGTAATTTTTTAAAGAAAATTATAACAATAGGTTGCTTGAATTAAAGAAAATTAAATGTTTGTTAATACGGTATATTATTTTTTTTTAATATTAACGTATGAAAAAGTTATAGCCATTTAAAATCAAAAGGAAATGAGTTCAAGAAAGAGAAGACCATAATAACCTTTTTCTATTTGTTTCTTTAATTGTTTAAACCTAAGATTTACAAAAGTGCAACTTCCTAGTTTTGAGCCATTGATCTAGATCAATGGCTGAGCTTGTCTCTTACATTCGTACAATAAATCTCTCTTGTACATGATCCCTTGTCATATGTTATAGTCATTTAAAAATCAAAAGGGGAGGAGTTCAAGAGAGAGAAGACCATAATAACCTTTTTCTATTTGTTTCTTTAATTGTTTAAACCTAAGATTTACAAAAGTGCAACTTCCTAGTTTTGAGCCATTGATCTAGATCAATGGCTGAGCTTGTCTCTTACATTCGTACAATAAATCTCTCTTGTACATGATTCCTTGTCATATGTTATAATATGCCTTTAATTTTGTTTTAGGTTTGATTCAACCTGTTTCGACGGATCTCAATCGAATCAATAGTTACGGTTTTAAAGCAAAGTAAATGTAACACCCCGAAAACGGTTTGGTAATTAAACCAAGTTAATTCTGATGAGCGGTTAAAATACCGTTAAGGGTAAAAGTTAACGCGGTAAACATTAGGATTTAGTTAAATAAATCTAATGTTAATTAGGAAGTGAACAAATATTTTTTAGTAAATAAAGTTTATAAATGGCCCGGGCTATCGGGGCTTAAGTTAAGTCAGGTTGTAAGAACCCGAAACTTAATTAATTAAATTATAATATTCTTTAGTTGAATTGGGAAAAAGTAAATAACTGGGATTTTAACCTAGATAACATGGTAGTCTACTTAAAAAGACTAAGTTATAAGCAAACAAGATATCAAGATCAAACCTTAGGGGCTGAATTAGATTATGTCTAAAATTGTAAGTATATAAAAAAACCAAAACACACACATAAAGTGTGTGTGTGTGTATGTGTGTGTGGAACGTACATAAAGGAAGAAGAGAGGAGAATCCTTTCTTCAGCCCTAAATCACAAAACAACCTTCAAAAGGTGAAATCCAAGTAATTTCACTTGCATGATTGATGATTCTAGCTTCTAACATCATCCTACACTTAAGGTATGTGATGAATTTGTATATGATGTGTTTTATGTGAAGTGGGTTTTGATTATATGATGAAATTAATGATATATAAATATTCATGATCATCATACCTTTATGCATGTGTAAGATATTTGAACAAATTAGAGGTTCGAATAAGTGTTCATACATAACTTGAAATAGGTTTTGTATGATATGATGAAATTGATGTTATGTAATGTTAATGAGTGTTTGAGATCATGTTGTCTACTAGTTTGTATGTAGGACTTGATTATATTAAGTATTCGGATGAATGTCTAGTACGATGAATGAATAAATTAGCATTGATAAACCGAAAGTTAAGTTAACTTGATATTAACAATTTCTCGAATTTGTTTAAGTGAAAGAAATGACATTAACTTGGTTGGGAATTTAGATAAGAGGGTAGCCTAAACTATCGCATGCCGAGTAATTGATAAATGCCTAAATGAGTTTGTCGAACTTAACTGTGTGTTTGCAAATGTTAATAGACAGTTGACTTTTAGAAATCAAACTAACCTATAATGTTATCAAATGGTGAATTGATGTAAAGTCCGTAAGGTGGGATAGTCTTGATGAACGATGACTAATCTAACCATCTTACGAATGATTAATGATAGTTTGACGCTTGACAAGTTAGGTGGAAGCTTGGGAAGAAGCGAGTCAAACGGATCAAGCACGGGGGAAAAAGCATAATCGGATGCAATGTAAGTAAAGCTTACATCTTTTAAGTAGAACACTTACTTATAGTATTGGTTAAGAACATGGTAGATTAGCTTTTGAAAAATGATGTTCCGATGCGAATTAGTACGAGTCGGAACAAGTGAAAATGGTACGAAACCATAATTGATGGTTAAAAGAGTTAAACGGTGAATTATTCATGTGATGATGAATAAATAAGGAGTTTTAAAACATTACCTTATGGTGTAAACCATAATGGGTAATAAGGGGGTAAAATGGTAATCCGGTTACGAGTTAACAGATAAATAAAGAGTTTGGAAAAGACACCATATGACGTAAGTTATAATGGGTCAAGCGGATTAAGAAACGACTTTTAAGTAATATGATCACACAGTGTAAAACGAAATGGACTAAATGGGTGAGATGGCAAATAAATATCAATCCACAAAAATAAAATGGTCATTTAGGCCAAGTGGGTCAAATGGTGATATGTCGCCATTTGACAAATATGACTAATGGTCGTTTGTTGAGTTTTGAGCTCACAGGGAGAGTAGCATACGGATTGCATTACTTTTAATTGAAGCTTAATATTGAAAGGTATTAAAACGGGTCAATACTTTGACCCGAGCCAGGTACGTGTAACAGGTCAAACTCTCACCAAAGAATTTAGGGTCTGATGAGAGTTAAATGAGATTTAGATGAACATTGGATTACCTAAAGAGAGGTATATCTAATAATTTAAATTCTAGACATTACATTCTTAGGAACATAGTGAAAATTCAATAGTATATGAGTTAAAAATGCTTGTTTGGTCAAAATATGCGTTTAAATCTCCTTTGTCGTAAAAGGGACTAAAATTTGACCAAAACGCCCTTGAATGATAATTCGACCAAACGAACCTTGAGGGTAGTTTAAAAAATGAGTTTTATAAGAAAGTACACCCTTGCGGTAGTTTAATAGTAAATGGCATAAGTCGTTTTGGCTTAATGCCTCATAACGTTTCTTTTTCGTAAATTGTCGAATCGAATGGTAGAATTTGAAAATATAGCATTTTCTATAACCAATACACCACAAACATAGTTGTGGTGGAAAATAAATAGATACATTAGTGTGAATAGGATATGAGGGAAGAAAAAGTGAGATTTAAGCTTAAGTGCTTAAGTCCCTTAACGGGTCAAAACGAATATGAGTATAAACCGGGTAATGGTTGCGCAATTCACAAAAGTTAGGAATCCAGGTTAAGGGATTCTGGGTTAAATAAGTAAGAAAACATTTTACGGATATTTAGAAACAAGTTTCATGGGAAACGAATTAAAATTGAATAAATTACGAAAATTTTCGTAACAAAAATGGCAAAATGAAAACACTTGCGGTAGAACACTAAAATCTATGGTGACCAACCGTAGCTTATGGTAGACGACCGCTGAATGAAAGCAGAAAATAGTGTTATACGGATACGTCTACGTAAGCTCCGGGTCGTGTTTGAATGTACGGGACTTGAAACGGGTCGAACAAACAAGTTATATAACACAGCAGCAAAACTGCTGCAGAAGAGGGCGTCGCCGACACCGTATGTTTGTCCGACGTCCAATGTTACTACCGACGACAGTTTAGTTCCGACGTTAATATATACATGGCGTCGCCGACGCGGCTTAATGCCGTCGCCGACGCCACCTACGATTTTAAATTTTTCTAATTTGGAAATCTGTTAAATTAGTTATGTTATTATTCATGATAATACTAACTAATTACAAATTTTCAGTTTAGGGTAATCGCAAACACCTCCGGATGACGATCAAGCTCTAAGAAGAACCGAACACGATCAAGGATAAAGCTTCCGCATTTGGTTTTAATGTTACGAAACATATTAGTAACGACATGTCAAAATGTTTAGTGTAGATAAATTTTTAATAGAAATTTAAATATTTTAGATAGGGTATTACAGTAAACAAGCAGGACAAATGGGCACTTTGTTGTAGCTCACCTAAGCTTTTTTTAGATCACTTTAACAAATAACTATTATGGTAGTTATGGTACTATGTTATTAAAGAAAGCGGTATTATTAGTTTAAGAAAAAATAATAAGTCTAAACCGTTAAGTTAAACCGACTAAATCATTGGAACTGATTTAATTTCCCGTTCAACCAAACCGTAAACCCTACCTAATGTAAATCAAACATTTATTTCATAGACATAGTAAATAATGTAGATCTTTAGGAAATGTGTAGTCATAACCCCTCATAGGGGGTTATAGCCCAAATATGTAAGAAAAACGGATTATATAATTTGAGTGTGTAGTGGGGGGTTATATAGATGTGAGGTTATGTATGTATGTATATATGTATGTATGTATATGTGTGAGAGAGAAAGGCAAATGTGTTCCAGGTGTTATGTCCATCGTGAGCAAGAATAATTCTAAGCCATAGCGCCCCGCGGGGAGGTGTGCCCAAGCGCTATGGGATGTTATGGCATCGGAAAACGCTCGACTATGGAAGGACTTATTGCGACATGTATAAGCTCAAAGTTTTGTATATAGTTTATCAATTATACATATTATTTTTTATTTAAACTAATTAGAGTAAAATGCCCAGTTAGTCCTTGTGGTTTTGTAAAGTAACACCTCTAGTCCATAACTTTTGAAAATTACATTGATGCTCCCTGTGGCTTACTTTTTGTTACTTGGATAGTTCCTGGAGTGGATGGGGGTTAGTTTTCTGTCTCAGGTCCATCTGAAATTACTTATTTACCCCTTACTTTTATTAAAATATAAAAAATCACACACAAAAAAAACACACACACACACTCTGACTCTCTCTCTATCTTTATATATATATATATATATATATATATATATATATATATATATATATATATATATATATATATATATATATATGTATATATATATATCTAAGAGAACAATCTCAACCCACCTGCCGTTGACCACCAGCCACCACCGCACCCACCTAAGACAACCATCTCTCTCTATCTTCACCTACCACCACCATATGCCGCCACCACCACCGTCTCCACCAACACCACCATATTCTGCCACTAGCCACCACCGCACCCATCTAAGACAACCATGGATCCCTTTCATCTGAAATCGAATGGCGACCAGCAAATCCATCAACACCCACCAAATCGAACGACGATCCCCTTCAATTTCCGGTTCGTCGTCTTCATCTCTGGCCTCACCCTCCCCACTCCAACCTCGTCCCCTTAACATGTCTTCTCAATCATCCTCTGTTCAACCACCAAATCCGTCAGCACCCATCAAAACGGTAATTCAAATCTCCCTCTAATTCATCCAATTGATGTCAAATTCATAGCCCATTTGTTATTGTTGATGGTTGTTAACTAGTTGCAGGTGAAGGTGTAGATTAAGGGGAGAGAGTGTAGGGAGTGTTCTACCATGACTGGACTGTGCAGAATGCTACTGAATTAGGTTTGAAATGGTGGGTTAGGAACCGAAGGGTTAGGGTTTTTGGTGATGGTAGGGGTGGAAGTGGGTGGTGGTGGAGACGGTGGAGGGTGCAGGCGGTGATTGGAGGCAGTGGTTGAATAAGGGAGAGGTAAATAAGGTGGACCTCACACTTTTAATAATTCATATTTATTTTTTTTATTTTTAAAGGGAGGGGTAAATAAGTAATTTCAGATGGACATGACAGAGAAACTAACGGACATCCACTCCAGAGACTATCGAGTAACGAAAAGTCAACCACATGGAGCACCGATGTAATTTCCAAAAGCTGGAGACTATAGGTATTACTTTACAAAACCACAGGAACTCTTCAGACATTTTACTCAATTAAATATTATAACATATAGTTTTGTACGTAGTTTTTATTATTATTTATTTATAAAATTAGTTTCTTTATTGATTGTACATCTCTATTTGTATATTTAATTTCTTTCTTTTTTACCCTATTTCAATAATATTCTTTATATATCAACTTTTACGATATAGCTCTATCGTATATTTACTTTTTTATAATCCTATTTCAATAATATTCTTTATATATAGATTATCTTTTACGATATACTTATAAATATTTTTTTTGGAATGGAACAAAAGAAATATATAGACTTTTAGCTTTTTGTCATATTAAATTTCTAGACGGCTACTTTCGATTGCTAATCAATTCATATTTTTTTTACATATTTGTCTTAGATAACTTAATGTTGCATCTTTTTTTTTTAACAGTATGAGGTCTATTTTACGGTAAAAAGTAATTATATTATTAGTTTTTGAATTCATGATCACTCTTACGAGAAAATGGTATTAAAACAGTACATCAGTGAATAAAGACGTTTTTGTTAGAGAAGACAACTTATCGATGCGATGAACAATGCCATGACAATCAATTGTATTAGATCGCTTACATTAGACCAGTTGCTATGGTCTAACGCCCCATGTAAGGTGGCAAATTTAGATACTGATGGGACGCGACACACCGCCGTTTGGTGTGTGATTTTGACGTGAAGGAGGTTGGGTATCGGTGATCGAATGGCGTGAAAAGGATATGAATGTGGGGCCCCCATGAGTCATCACTCATTAAAGGGGAAGGAATGTTGGTTGATGTGGTTGACTTTTTGGCCGGAGGTGGTGTCGTTCGAGTTGGCCGACGAATACTGGTGAAGGCTTTTGTAGGTGTGAAAAAAAGATGATGTGTATCATTAGGTTGGATGGTGTGGTATTATCACATCACGTAAGCATCATATAGATTTTGAGTTAAAAATAGTGCCCCTTTTAGTAATGATGTGTGGGAGAAAGCCCCTACCAAGTTCATAGCGTCCCTCTAATTAAAGAGATAAGTAAAATATGTTTGGTCAAGAGACATGGGTCCCACTAGATACAGCCCTTCACGCCCGCTATATATTGGCGGAGGCCAAGAATAGTACCCACATAGCGCTCTGGGAATAGGGGAAGGGCAAATTGGGGTGCCACAGATGGTGAGATGACAGGGATGCTAAGCCACACCACACCATACCACCCAACTTTAATTTCGTTGGTTATTATTCGTCTCCACTCCTATTAATTTATTTTCATATTATTATTTCTTGACATCATTTCATCTAGCTAGTTTTTCAAAAACAAAATTTAATCATGTGTAATTAATTATTTGTCTAAAACAATTAATATAAAAAATAAAATTTAAACAAATAAATAATGGTTTAGGGTAGAGTGAAAACTATGAAATCATAAGAGCACCAAGAGAGTAGAAGTAGCCATTACACTATAACACCTAATCATCATTTTGATATATCATTTCATCACGACATCGCTAAAACACTAGTAACACCCATCAATTTCATCGCTAAACTTTTTTCCTTTTTAAATATAAAATAAAATAAACTAAAAAAAACATTTTTAAAATACATTAAAAACATATGACGGACAAAACATATTTAAAGCGCATTTTCACTAAAATAAAAAAAGCACAACAAAAATTGAATGAAACAAATAAAAGAAAGTAAAAAAATATCAAATTTCAAGAAAAAATAAAAAAATGATATAAACATAGAAATGTTATGATTTTATGAACAAAATATCTTTTAACAATTTTGATTTATAACCAATTGTATGTTTTGAAAAAAAATGGTAAAAAAAAACAAAAGATCTTTTAAAGTAGATGGACTATTTGTGTAAAAAAAAGTAAAAAACAAACAGAATTGTTATAAACAAGAGATTTTTTGAATGGTCTGGCTTATATTAAAACTCAACAGGGGAACATATAGAAAGGCTCGACTCATCCTGGAACTAGGCCACAACCAAAACAAACAAACTACATCAGGTAAGAAACATGCCCAAATTACAAAATAAAACCGTCTCAAAACCTACATTGAGGGAAATCCTTACCCAATTCACACACCACAACAACCCCATCTCCTTGATGTCATCCAGCACCTAAACACCTAAAAGATGGAATTGTTTTTACCCTTAAAAGTCTTCTCGTTCTTGTTATGCCAAAGGCTCCACGCCGTAGCATAAAAAATGGTTGGGGCGAATTTGTTCCCGATTTTATTCTTGCTCCATTGAGTAGCATGCTCTAGAGTCGTCTTGATGTTGCCATGATTAGCCAAGAGATCTTTAAAAAAAGATCTATTAATGGTTGTATTCTTCATAGATTACCTGCAACCAAAATAAATCCAATTATTTTTTAAAAATAAAGGTTGATTTTATTTCTATAGATTTTTTTAACAGCCAACAAATACTATACAAGCCTAGCCGCCGAACAAACCCATTGACTAGATTAACAACCTTTTGATTTTTTCAAAGGATTTTAAAAGCCTTTTGACCAATGACAAAATTCACCCAACAACCATCACGAGCGCGATGAACATCATGAAAAAACTCATTCACCATGTGATACAACCCACTTTCGGCGATGTATCGCGCCATATCACTCGCATGATAGGGGCTCATCATGTGGGTGCCCCGACCCCCATAACAAGCGTTAGTAAAATAGTGATTAAAACTGTATGATGATGTGCCAATAACCTTATTATCTGCTAATGATTTGAAGGGGGGAAAATGAAATGACAACACATAGCCTAAAGTCTTAACAACTTGAAACGAAAAAATGAAACGATAATACATAGCCTTAACTCTTACCAACGTATGATACATTTTTTTGTTGGAATATAAGTTTGAGGGTTCGTTATTTAAATTACTATTTTGGCCTTTTTGTTTTAACAAGTGTAACCCATTCAGTCCAAAAATGATTATTTTGACATACCAAGTCTTAAGATTGCATTTTATAACGGTTTTGTCCCTTTGTTACCTTTTCTCGTTAAGCTTAAGGGTATTATGGTCCTTTTATAGCTTAGGGGTTATTTATGTAAGTTAAAAGTTCTTTTAATATTTTTATTTGTGTAATTACTTAATTTTTTTATTTCCTTTTTTCACGATCATTATTTAACAAAATACGTTTTAAATATACAAATAAATACATATTTTTTAACAAATTGTTTTTTAATGTCGTTTAAAAAACATTTATTTTTTAACCTTTATAAATCGTCTATCGTTTTTTTTAAACTATTTGTTTTTAAAATCGTTCTTTTCTAAGTCCTTCGTTTTTTATATTTAACATTTCATTTTTTATCATTCTTTTTAAAACCCTATGTTTTTCAAAACTTTTTTAAAAAAAATTCATTTTTTCATTCATTTTTAGAACTGTAAAATTTTATAAAGTGTTCCTTTTAGAACTGTTTTTGTAAAGCGTTTCTTTTATTTTTAAAAGGTTATTTGAATCATTTATCCTTTTTAAAAGCCTCCAATTTTTTGATTATTTGTTTGTTCAAAATTCCTTTATTTTTTCAAACCTTTTGTTTACTAAAAGCATTCGTTTTTCAAACCTTCTATTTTTAATAAAGATTTTTAATACCTTTTTTATAAACTTTTTTAATATTAAAAAACCGTTAGTTTGTTTTAAATTGTTCATTTTTTACCTTTCTTTTTTAACAATAGTTTTTTAAACTTTGTATTCGATAATATATTTCTTGTCAGTAGAAATCAAAAAAAGAATGATTTTAAAATCAAAGGAATTTAAAAATGAACAATTTTAAAAATCCAAGGAATTTTAAAATGAACAATTTTAAACGAACGAACGGTTTTTTCGAAGATCAAAATAACAACGTTTATAAAAATAAAGCAAAAGGTACTAAAAATTATGTTAAAAAGATTAGGTTTAAAAAAGCATATAGTTTTAATATATAAAAGGTTAAAAAATGAACGAATTTTGAACAAATGGTCTAATAAATGGAAGATTTTAAAAAGATAAACAATTCGAATAATGCTTTACAAATAAAAGGAATGCTTTACAAAAAGGGTTCTAAAAGGAACGGTTTCAAAAGTGAACGACTTTAAAAACTGAATTTTTTAAAATAAAGTTTAAAAACATATGGTTTTAGAAAGAATGGTAAAAAATGAATTGTTCAATTAAAAAAAAAACACGAAGGACTTAAAAGAGAATGATTTTAAAACAAACAGTTTAAAAAGAAACAATTTTAAAAACGATAGACGGTTTTAAACAGGTTGAAAACAAATGTTTTTTAAAAACATCATTTATAAAAAAATTGTTAAATAAATATGCATTTGTTTGTATATTTAAAATATATTTTATTAAATAAGAATCATGAAATAAAGAAATAAAAAATAAGTAATTACACAAATAAAAATATAAAAGAAATTTACAACTTACATAAACCGTTCTAAGCTATAAAAGAACCATAGTATCCTTAGGTTTAACTGAAAAAAAGCAGCATAAAGGGCTAAAACCGTTATAAAATACAATATCATGGTTTGATATTTCAAAAGAGCTATTTTCGGACTGAATGAATTAAACTGGTTTAAATCACATAGACCAAAATAGTAATTTACTCTAAATAATAACTAATATATACATAAAAACGTGAGTTTGCTCATAAACGTAGTATGACATTTATATATTACTTTATATCCATACGAATATAATTAAATAATGTAAACATAAAATAAAATTTTACAGAAAAGTAAATATTTACAAGTTATATTCAGTGTGTAAGTTTAATAAATATATAACTTATTGAAATTTGATGAGAAAAGAAAAACCTTTAAAATTCATACATGTTCATATATCATTACAAATATAAAAGCTAAGTAAATGTTAAGTGACTGCAATTGAAGTAGGCTGTCACTGTTAATGCAGTCTTTTCGCCGTCACAGATAAGGTACAGCCACACCAGTCTAAACACCCTACCAATAACCTCCGTTAACTCGACGTTAAAACCTCCGTTTTTTCAGCTTTTCATCAATGGAAAATAAGGTGCAACTTCTATACCTGCGCAAATCCATTTTGGAAGCTAGATCTCCTACTTCTGCTGTAGATTTCTTGGTAACCACAACTTGGAATATAATAGTTAAAGTACTAAAAATTTAGATACCATTTATTTTGGAGTCTACTAGACGAATACAATCTACGTTATCAATCGAACTTTGTTTATGGTAGCCAAAACGATGGTATACGCGCTCGTACTGATGAATTGACTCGAACCGAAAACAATTTGAAACCGGTGTGAAACCAATACAGCTTGTAGGCTTCTAACCGGTTTGAACTTGAACAGAACGATACAAAACCAATAAACACTATTAAAACTGCTCCAAATAAGTGAAAACCCGAACCAGCTTTGCCTTTTTGTTGACTAAACCGAACCGGTTTCAACCCGAACTAGTTTATGGTTTGGCGCTCCTATGGGGCAGTAAATGGGATGGTGTGACCCATATCACACATTGAATGTAGTATATGTTCTTATAGAGGTATGCAACCATATACATAAGCCCTACGCATGTGTATAAATATCATCCTCTAAAGTTAGTTGTTCATTTTGATACCACCCATAATTTTGTGACTATGATATATACTTATTTAGTCTATAAGCATGTACTAGGGAGCCCTTCGGGAAAGGCCCTCGGATTCATCTAGATGGGATAACTCACCTTCGCAAATGATTTTGGAAGGAATTAGGGACGGCGAACCTCAGCATGATCAAGGTTGTTACGGTCCATTTTTTGACCTTTATGGAATTTTGGGATTTTTTGACATTCCCTTGGTGGTTTAATTTGGAGCGTCCTCTTCACCCTAATATCACTTGGTGTGGACGTTAAAATATGGCGAGAAGGCCAGACCTCGCCGCCCAAACGACTCCGTCCATGGCGTTGTCGACAACGTTGTGCGTGACTATCGAATTTCTACCGGCGTTGAGAACAAATGGGAGACGACGTGACAACTTTGTGTTTGATGGGTTCAAACTAGCTATTCAACGTCTAATTTGACTAAAAATTTAAACAAAAAAAAACCTTATATATAATCACAAATTTCACTCCATTTTCTAGAAAACATAGACCAAATCAATCCAATTCTCTTTCCAATTACCAATTACGTATTCACTCCCATTTTTCAGCATAGTTTTTATAAAATGGAAGGCTCAAGTTCTTCGTGTTCATCTTCTTCGCCATCGTCTGAGCTTGAGAACTTTCTTTTATTCTCGTCTGATGACGAGGGACCAACACTCATAATTAAAGCGGATAAAAAAGTGATTAAAACTATAATGGAATACAAAGTGTGCTCCTCGGAACCCAAAAGGAGGAACTACATAATACACGACCGAATCACTACACATGAGTTATTGGTAATTGATTTCGTATGAGCCGTGAATTATTTCCTAGAATATCAAAAGATTTGTCAATTAAACATAAATTTTTTGGACAAAGAAAAGATGTGTGTGGTTGTCTATGATTTAGCACCTTGCAATCACGGCCGCGTTTAGACAATTTGCTTATGGGACGAATTCCGATATTATATATGAATATATAAAAATGTCGAACCGTATCGCGAGGGAAAGCCTCTATTATTTTGGAGAGTATGTCGTTGAACTATATTTAAAAGGATATTTGAGAAAACCTAAATTTATTGACATACAACAATTTTTGGAGGCTTATGAAGAACGACATGGTTTCCTGGGATGATCGGTAGTTTAGATTGTATGAAATGGAATGGAAAATTGTCCAACTGCATGGCGCGAGCAACACACTAGTGGATATCATAAAAAACCAGATATAATGCTTGAAGCGGTTGGATCTCAAGATCTATATTTGGCATGCATTCTTTAGTGTGTCTGCTGCAAATAATGATTTAATTATTCTAAATCAATCGTCCATTTTCAACGACTATATAAACGGAGTTGGATTGAAAGGTTCTTTTATGTTAACGATGCGGAGTATAAATACAGTTATTATCTAATGGATGGTATTTACCCGGATTATGTCGTTTTTGACAAAATCATTTACACGAGGAACAACGTTAGACGAAAAGAGACATAAGTTCAATGGTGCTCAAATGATGGTACAAAAAGACATCGAACGAGTGTTTGGTGTTTTGTAGAAAAGATAGCACATTTTGAAGGCACCATGCAGAATAATGGAAAAAAACTAGAATTCGAAATGTGATGTATGCGTGCGTTATTTTACATAATATGGTTTTAGAGGATGAGGGACACGCAATTTATGAGTATTGTGAAGAGGCGAGTCAACCACATACTGTAGAATTAAGTGATTAGTGGAAAGAATAGAACTTAAAGGAAATTAAACATAATACAAACATCATAACCTTCAAACGGATTTGATTAAACACATTTGGAAAGTTCCATGAAACGATCTTGACGAAGACGATGATTAACTTTTATGTAATTTTATTTTAAGTTTATGTAATTTTATTTTAATTTTATGTAATTTTTTAAATTTAGGTTGTTTATACAATTTTTATTAATGTTTTTTATTTAAATTTAATAGATTTTTTAAAAGATTTAAATATAAATAATAACAAAAAGTATGTGTCGCGTGAATAATAATGGTCCTCTTCCACACCCCATCCCACTCTTCGGGTTTTTGCACCACGCCTCAATTCTGATGCGTGCTTACGTGTTATCCAAATTCCGCATAACGCCTCATTTCAAGCCCTTCCACACTATATAGTCTAATAATCATTATTCCAAAAATAGTTTTTGATAAATGGTATACGTGATTTTATAACAAACATCGTACTTCTTTATTATTGTTAGTTTGAAAATTATACATAAACAATAGTTACACGGTTAAAAAAAACTAAATAGGCGAATCAGTGTATTATTTATTATGGAGAAAAATACATTTTTAGCTCAATACTAAAAGAAAGATAGTTGAACGTGATACGTAACATTTTATTTATAGAATGTATTTTGTATTATTACCAAACTTAAGTACCTGTAATTAGAAGTTAAAACATGAATTATTACTTTTTTTTAATACTTTGTACTCGAGTAAAAATTAATATTTAAGGTCATGTGTAGTGGTAACCTACATAGTCTTACATAATATTTGGATGTAGTGTCTATGGTATTATAGTCTTTTAGGGTGGGATAACACTTATGATCATTAGATTCTGGGTTCGATTATCACAAGGGGGTTTTTCTATATTTATTGGATTTTCCTCCTGAATTTGTGTATAGACATTATTGCCTAGTGAAGATGGATATGATAGAGTGGTTCCGCTGGTGGGATGATGATATTTCAGTAATCCGCCAGTGATTCAAATTTATCATTAAAAAAATTGGGTATAGTGGTTAACACCACGTTACCCCATCACATACGCTATAAAATACATTACTTAATTCCCCATTACCCATCTTCATCGTGTTATCACCGTCACAAGAAAGAAAATTCACAAGTCATAACCCAACGCTATGAAGCGCCATCAACTACATCACGTCTAATAATCCTGTAACTACGCATACTCTAAAAGTTAAAACATGAATGGTTACTTTTTAGAGATTTAATTTGATTTGAAATCATTTGTTATATAAGGTTGTAATAGGATAAGTGGTTGTTAAAATGTTAGAATAATCTGACATCATATAGTTGCTTTTACAATTATGTTAATAATTATTTCCTTATTTTATTCATCGTTCAAAAAAATGTTAATTTTACAAATATGAAATTACTTGATTTGATATAAACTAAATTTGTAATTGATGTTCACACGTATAAGGTTTCATAAATACTATTAGAATTTCTTGTGAATACGGAAATTTGGTTAGTATCAATTTGATTTGTTATGATGTTGGAAAATCAGTTCCTTGATTTGTTGATACGTTATGTCTATCGCCTACGTCTTTGAGTCATGTCTGTAACATGGCCTAAAATGTTAGATTTTGATATGTTACAGTTCACTTCGTACGAAGGTAGCTTAGAGTCACTTCGTATGAAGGTAGAAGGCGAAGCCCTGTCGGTATAAAAGTCCTCAAATTTGACTTCGCACGAACTTAAAAGTCCTCAAATTTGACTTCGCACGAACTTAAAAGTCTATATATAGGGTTCGTGTGTTCATTGTGTCTGTAAGTTTTTGGTGATCGATAAGGCGAAACCCTGTCGGATTTGTTTCAGGCTGTAAACGTTTGAATATTAACGAAACATTGATATTAAAAAGTAATCTTGAACTAATGTCATTAATCTAAAATGAATTCCGCACATTTAAGATTAGAATAAACAAATTAGGACCTGAGCTTATGGATAAAAGCAGATCCTCACATGATTAAACACACAAACCCGAGATGAACGAACGCGTTCGACTCTTTTATTTATTTATCTATCAATAAAACACACCATTTACATAGGCTTAACCATTTATTTATGCTAAACTCATTGTAGTCCTAACCCAACTCAAACCCTAATTAAATAAATAAACTCCTACAACAACAACTAATTAAATAAATAATCTTATTAGTTCAAGCTAATAATTATCCTTAAGTTAAATATTAAAGACCAAATGAATAATTCATCAATAATCGGTGTTGAAGGACCAGCAAAAAATAAATAGAAAATGTAACTTGTTCACCTTAACTAGTTAGGGCAAGTAGGGTGTCAAACAACGAAGAGTTTATGGTCGGTGTCAATGAAATTGATTATTTAATTAACTACTTTTAACTGGCTTTAAGCGCTTAATTGGTTTTAAGAATTGAACTAATTAACCTTAATTTTAGAAACTCAAACCGAAAACAAGATTGAAATTGGGTTTTGTAAACAAAGATTGGAAAAGGGGTCACCCTGAGTTCAGGTTATGCAAAACACAAATGACTTGGTTTGAAGTAAGAGTTGTTAATCACATAAACATGATTTGATAAACAATTGTAATAAAGGATGATCACAAGGCAAAGGAATCCGACCACGTTGACCTAACGATCCATAACCGAATAGGAACGTGTGCTAGGATGTCGCCTTAGTGAAAATCAATCTAAAAAGTATGAGACCTATAAAACAATTATTGGCAACTGATTGTTATATAACAAAAAACTGGAAATTGTCAATAAGTTCAACAAAGTCAAATTCGTTCTTCAATTACAAGATCATCACAGGAATCCAATTAACTGTTAAAGACGACAATAAAAAAGAAATTCAAGTCCTAACAAATACTAACCAAATCAAACAATGTTTACAAGCATAAACCCTACTCCCGGGTTGATCACAATGGTTTTAGCCTCTCATCTGCATGCTGGAATCCACAACTAGGTTAAAATCAGGTTTTGATTTTCTGTTAGAATGATGAATTGAAAGCCTTGAGATCACCAAAAATTGCTCCTTGCTCGTACTTTTGTCTCCAGGGAAGTCTAATTGAAAAACCATAATCATATGACTTATAAACTTGGGCCAATTGGCTAATTTGCGCAATTAACTGGACATAGGCGTAGCCTACGCCTAACAGCTTATCTTCACATTTTTTGCACTTTCCAGGTAGGTCATTTATCCGTTTTGATTACGTATTTGGCTACCATCTCACTATCAACCTGAGAATCAATAAAGACCATAAAAAGTAACAATATTCCATGTGAAACAATAATCAAAACCATGCAATTACCCGCTTTAAACATGCAAAATTAACCAACACATCAATCAACAATTAGCTATAAACCGTCTTGATATTTATCTCCTTCAGTCAAGATTAAAGTCTTCATTCTCCTTCTTAATCTTAAATTTGACCCATTTCATATGCGCACCATTATTGACAACTTCAATCCCTTGATCAATCTCAATATCCCTCTTCCCAGGTCACCAGAACTATATTGTTCTTGACCACCAATCAAAGAAAAAAACAAGCTCCCCGCTTCTACCGTTTTATTCTTTTCTTGCTAGACACGACAAAATTCAAAGCGTCCCGCTTTAACAAATCTTCTTTCGTCCCTCTACCCGCAAGTTCGATTAGATACTTCTACAATGTAACACCTCGTAAAATTGTGTCCAATAGTATAGCGACACGTGTTGTATTTTTAATTTAGTCTATTAAAGACCAATAAGGACTAAAGGTGTCAACATGCTCAAAACTTGGCCTCTGAGTGACTGATATGTCAACATGCCTAGCTTCTGAGTGACTGATATGTCAACATGCATAAAATGAGCCTCTAAATGATCCTTTACAAAGTCCTAACTCTCGTGCGTGCCAGTTGTTGGACGAGAGAGGTTCATTATGTAAAAATGTGAAAGTTGAATAATAGAGGGATTAAAAGTGTCAACATGTTAATTTATACCTCTGAGTGACCTTTTAACGAACCGAGAGCTCGACAATGTCCGGGCATAACCCCGGGTATGCCAAGTATTGACTATGGAGCGCTAAATATGCCAAAAAGGTGTTTTGGGAAGGTTTAAAGGGGTTTAATAAGTTGTGGCAAATTTTAAAAACTGACAAGGGCGCCGCGGGGCGCGAGAGGCTAAGGCCTGGCCTCTCGCGTGTCTGCAGAAAATTTACTTGGCCTCCACACAAATTGCCAAAAACCATTTGATTCGAAACCATGGTCTTCCAAACTGCTATGCCACATTTTAGGACACTTGTAAACTTCCTCTTACATCCCTTAACACCTGACATCACCTCCTTTAAGCTCTCCAACTATAAATAGGTGCCAAGGTTCACCATTTGAACTTGCACCTTTCTCATTCACAACTCTATCTCCCTACTTTGGAAGTTCCTATCTGAAAGGTGCATCCAACTAAGTTCTATTGCATTCTAGGAACCTCTTGTAAGTGTTCCTTGCTCTTTCATTTTCGTTTATAGGCTTTTATAGCCAAAAGTCAAGCGTTTTACGGAAAACGCCTTGACTTTCGGTTAAGACCATTATGGTCCAGAAATTGTTCATAATGAACATGGCTTAGTGATCTAATAAGGTAGGTGTTAGTCCCTATAAAGGGCACCTCCTGAAGATCACGTTTGCTAGACCAATTGACGGGTCAAAGTTATGATGTTAAAAAGTCAAACATGCCATTTTTCGTAAAAAGCATAAATTGATCTTATATATGTTATGAAACCTATTTTGACACTTAAACAAGTTGGTAATAATTATTAGAACATGTAAGAACATGGTCGGCTCGTCAATTTCAGTTCTAGGGTCGGTTCGCAACCGAAAGTTGTGAAGTTTGACTTCTGCTTTGACTTTCGATTTTGACCCGATTTAGATTAGTTACCTTCTGATCTAAAGTTGCGTTATGATCATAATATAATGTGGCATAATCCTTTGAGGTTATATTACATGTCATAATCAGAATCTAAGTTTATGCACAAGTTCCGTAATTATGCCATTTTGACTAAAATGGCCCTTTTTTATAAAATAAGGTTTAAAAGATAATGAACTTGAAAATAAGTTTCCTACTAATGTAATATTATAAGTAAGACTGTTTGGGATTTTAAATCAGATTATAAACTGAGTTTATGAACAAGTCCTTGTAATATGTCGGTAAATGACGATAAAGCCCTTATGGCTTGTAAAATGGTTTTAATCATATCTTTTCAAAGTAAATCTTTTACCTACTGATATGTTATATTAAATAACATATCTAAGACATTTTAATCTGACCTTAATATCAGTTTTCGTTAAACATCGCATAAATCGTCATTTTACGACATAAGCGTCGTTTCAACGCATAGTATGGTTTTAAACCATAATTATCAACCAAGACTTGTTACCTACTGATTTTAAAACTTATTTTAAATATTTATACAGTAGGTATTTGATATGAACTCAGAATCCCAAATAATTTGTAAACTATGTGTAAAATGACCAAAATGCCCTTTCGGTGCACAGTTTGGTCATAAAAGATAAATTACACATATAATTAATATCTGATACGTGGTCAAAAACCGATGATAAATCCTATTTAAGTTTATGTTTTTACGTGAGTTTTGGTTTTGAATGACCTACTTTTGCAGGTCTAACGGAGTTTAAGGAGCTATTCGGGAGCTTTACGAAGCATCGGGGAGCGAACGGGATCAACCGAGAATTGGAAATGAAGAAAATGGAAACCAATTGGGCTTAGCGTCGGCGACGCCCAAATGGGTCATCGGCGACGTTCATCGGTTATTCGCGTCTGCCAGAAACTCGCGTAGACAACCTATTAAGGCGTCGGCAGAAAACGAAAAATCTAGAGGGCATCGCCGACGCCCTGTTTGGCCGTTGCTGACGCCCTCCAGAGAGTGCTATCGCTGAAATTCAATTTTGAACGAGTTTTAACTTTTGTTTGACCATTTTTTGGAGGAGTTACGGAATTTTGAGCCTTGAAACACCTTTTGGGAGCCAAGAACACTACAATCTTGATCCCACATCATATCCAATCGATTATATCATCCGAAATCACCATCCATCTTCACCTCCACACCCTAATCATCATCTTCTCCATCCTTCCACCAATCCATTGCCCTAATCATCCACCATAAACCCTAACCTTCATCATATTCAATCTCAAGGTTTCAAGATGTTCGTAATTAAGCTCCAATCAATCGTTGATCGTGCACCGTTCACCATGAGCGGCTAATTCTTGAGGGATTCACCCCGGTGTAAACTTTTGTAAGGATTTCTAGGGTTTATTATTTGTTTAGAACTTGGTTTGTGACTAGTTGAATTGCATTTGAACAATTGATAATTGTCTTGCATTTGTATTGAATTCATGAATTGTTGAGTGAGTTATGAAATTCGACTTTGTGAAATGAATATGCGTATTTATGCCTTGTCTTTGATAGGTTTTAGTTGTCCAAGACAATGAAGTGTATTGTGGTCCATTGTCTATAATGTCGATAGCAACTGATACCTAAACCTTGTGATTCTAAGCCGTTAATGATCCAATTCAATTAAATCAAGTTAAAACGTGTAGTAGCCCTAGATCCTACAATTGTTGATCCGGGTGTGATCCTTGTTTCTCATCTTGTTATACTCAATCAATTAAGTTTATTGCAATTGTGTGAATTTTCATAGTTAAGTAATACAAATCATATTTATCGGATCTTTCCGACATTCTTTCAAACAACCAAATATTTAAACAATCAACTTAGCAAACTTCATAATTTGTGACAACAACCATTAAGAATCAAGTGCATCCATCGCAAACCAAAAACTCTTCGTGGTTCGACCCTTACTACTAGTAGCACATTGTTAAGGGTAATTAGGGCTATAAATATTATCTTTGACCGAGACGCAACACTCCGATCAATATCCTACTAATATTATATCATATACAAATTATTTTTCCAGAATACTTTTAATTATAACATTTAATTATATTCAAGTTCCTTTTATATGGTATGAAATTACCGAAATGCCCTTAAGAGGCATAGTTTCATTTTAAAACCTTAACGAGCATACAAGTTGATATCCTACTAATATTACAACTTAATTAAAGTATAATGGCATATAGAACTTGTCCATGACTTATCCGGTTACCCGATATTGCTAATATGCGTACGGTTAAGTATATGTAACTAGTTAACAAAAATTAACCGAAACGGGTCTAACCTTGTCATTTAAGTCTCAAAATCTAGAATGTTAATTGTTTACCCATTTTATACAAGTCAAAGTACTTGTCGGGTTTAAACTACATTCTATCCAATCATTGTTTAATCTAGTGTTATACGTTTTGATCAAGTACGCTAGTCGGTCTAAGTTTATGACTTAAATAAGACCGTTAGTATTTAATTGGTTAGGTTATGCCATAATCCGGACTAGAGACTTGCCAGTAAATGCTATCTGCACTTAGTACTTTTGTGTACGACTGAGTTAATAAATCTTGCGTTAAACGAAGAATATTTAGCTCAGGTACATACTCTCGACTTATTTCCACTATACGGGCTTGGGTTACAGTAAATTATTACCGCTTGATCGGAAATGGGATCAATCGAATGCCGGATTGTGGCTAGTAAGTCCCCATATTGTCTTAATCAGTTTTGTTTGATAACTTAAACATCAGGGTTAACTACCTTGTCCTGGATATCCTCGGCTCATTACAATAGAAAATGGCCAGGACCTTAGCGCGGATGTAGGCATACACCCGATAGACGCTCAAAATGTATTACCCACAAGGTTGGGAAGAAATGACTCCTTCGTTAGTCCAAAGTGGTGTGTACGTAATCATGTCTCGGTCTCCGTACCGAGCCCTGTATGTATGGACAAACATGTGAATCTGTTAACAAGGTTGGACGGTCAACTTTCCCAAGTTATAAAAGCTTTTGTGCTAATACGCACTTAAAACATATTTTAAATGTTTTCAAAATGAGTCAGTTGGGTATATTTACCAGCAAAAGCTGACGTATTTTAAAAAGACTAAGCTTGCAGGTACAATACGAAAATAAGCTGGAAGTGCTCGGTAGTGATAGAGGATCTTGCAAATCCAAGATCTGCCCAAAGTCTGTTTTACATTCTTTCTTTTGTACAATTTATGATCCGCCTGTGGATCTTCTATTACGAGCCTGTATATTATTTTATATTTCGAACATTTGGTTTGTAATAGTAATTTAAATCCAAGACTTCCGTTGTGCCGTGTTTAATTGACAATGATGTTATCAACTGACGTCACGATACTCCCACTCGGGCCCACCGGTGTATGGATTTGGATTGGAAATCCGGGGTGTGACAGGTTGGTATGTGAGCCAACGTTTGAGAGAATTAAACACTAGCCTTTTGTGTTTAATCTCAAACTTACACAAGTACATTCCTTAGACTTCCGAGTCTAGGCATTGACCTAGGATTACTCATCTCATTATGAAGTTATTAGTATTGTTTTTGAATTGATTTAACAGGAAAATGCCGCCACGTGTACGAGGAAGAGGAAAAGGACCAATGAGGGGAGGACCTTCGAGACATATCCCTTCACATCCCCATCACCCGAACCTCTATGAAGATTCGGGGGATTCATGGCCATTGTCGCAACATTCACCTTCCCATACCCAAAATTCTTATCACTCGTAACATTCACATCATTCACACCACTCTCACCATTCCCATCATTCTTATCAGGATGAATTTAACCCCAAACAATACTTTAACACACCCCCAGCTGATCAGAATCAGTTGGATCAGCCAAACCCAATGGACGAGGACTCCGATCCGGAGATGCCGCCGTCAGGTTCAAACATGCACCCCATTGAGATATCGAGCGATTCAAACTCTTATGCTGGATCGCCTTATCAAGGTCCTAATGAGTGGGACCAATACTGGAACCAATTTACCTTCGCTAATACTCCTTCCCATCACTCCCAACCACCTCCCGTGCAAGAAGATGTGCACATGGAACTAGTGGAACAACCCCAATCACCACCAGAACCGCCAAGGAGGAAAAGAGGAGCACGTATGTCGGTACGTGTGGGCCAACGGTCGGGATCCCTGCCACCTTTGCCCAAACCCTACCCTACTATTCACGAGGACCCACAAATGGGTGGACCCTCTAATGCGTCACCTGTGGTGGAACCAACACCACCACCAATAGTTCAACCACCACCATCAGGTTATAATAACCCATCCCAACATATCCGGATACGTTCGGATATGATCCTTTTAACCCAACCACACCTGTTGATTACCAAGCATTGTCGCAAGACCTTACATGCAAGCGGTCATGCATAATGCACTTTACCCGTCTCCTTTCCCACCTGCTTATCCACCTACTGGATATCCAAGTTATGGGTACCAGTATCCGGTTATGCCACAACCACAACCACAACCTCCGCCGCCACTTGAGGCCATCAACGGGGCCTTAGAACGAATGAAAGAAATGCAACAACAAGCGGAGAAGATGGAGAAGAAGACAAACAAGTTCTTCAAGAAACTCTCCAAGTTGGTTAAGGGAAAGAAGGATGAGTGAAGTCTCTTCTAATATATGTTAGTCCCTGCGAGGACATTGTTATTTCTTTAGTCCCTGCGCGGACATTTTTTTTCTGTAGTCTTTGCATGGACAGTTTATTTCATTGTTTCTAGTATTGTAATTTCTATGTGGAATTTAATGAAGTATTTTTGGAATTATATACATGTATTCATCCTCTTCAAGCGAGCGTCTCAATTTTATTCGAAATTTATGCTCTTCTATATAATTCCAAAAGACCATAATGGATTTGATTATGCCAAGTGGCGTAGACCACACATTGGCCAATAAATGCTAGTTAAGGACAAGGAGCCTTCTATCAAGATAGTTAAGGGAAGTTATCCTTCTATACAGAGGTGGGAACTAGGTTCAAGCCTCCAAGGTCGTTAAGGTCGAAGATGACCGGGACCGTTAATCAATCATTAAGGTACCCTTATGTTAACATTAAGGAATGTTCATACTCTTGGTAGTGTGACTTGAGGAACCACACTAGCCGTCTAGGTGAAAAGGACTACGTCCTAAGACCTATTATATAGCCCATGTGATCAGTGCGATCCCGGCTAATGTCATCAATGCGATGACAAATGACAGGCCAATGTGCCCAATTTTATGTCCAAGGTGACATGCCAATGTGCCATAATTTACATCTGTTATGATGTAGGCCAAGGTTCCATAATTTACATCTGTTATGATGTAGGCCAATGTGCCCAATTTTATGTCCAATGTGCCATAAATTTACATCTGTTATGATGTAGGCCAAGGTTCCATAAATTACATCTGTTATGATGTAGGCCAATGTGCCAAAAATTTACATCTGTTATGATGTAGGCCAATGTGCCATAATTTACATATATTATGATGTAGGCCAACGTTATGTTATGATGCAGGCCAATGTGCCATAAATTTACATCTGATATGCCATATGTTATGTCCAAAGTGACAGGCCAATGTGTCAGGCCAATGTGCCCAATTTTTATGTCCATCAGTGACAAGCCTATGAGCTGTATATAATTGTCTGAATGACAATGACAGTGGTGACATTACGATCCACTGTCTAATAATATATGGACTATGTCCAGATTGTAATTTGCCTTTGATGGTCTTATTAAGACCGAGGCCCAAATATAAATATGATAAGCCTAAGAGTTGTATGTTATTCACACTAGCTTCAATAGGCAATGGATTGTTATATCCAGTGTTTAAGCCAATATGGTTGTTATACCATGGCTAAGAGAAATTTTGTTTGATGTTTAGAAACAAAGCTGCAATATGGTAAACTCGGACGAGGCACAGAGTAGCCACCGAGAGATTAGCTCTAACAAAGCTGAAAATATAGCATTTAACAATGATGACTTCCAAGCTCGCATAGACGCGGCTGTGGGAAAGGCCATGGAAAAGGCCATAGAAAAGCTCAGGGGGCCGAGTACTACTCGCTCCAGACCACTATAAACCGCCCCATCATCAGCTCATAAGGAGAGCTTAGTTCACTCTTCAAATGCGAAGAGTGAACCAAAGAAAATAGAATTCGCTGATAGGTCCCGTTCTTCTAAAGACGGATGTACCTATAAATATTTCGTCTCCTGCAAACCCCGAGACTTTAATGGGGAAAAGGAGCAGTAGAAGCCTTGAAGTGGCTTGACGAAATGGAAACAATTGTGGATATCAACAGTTGTGCTGATAAGGATGTGGTCAAATATGTATCACAGTCCTTCAAGGGCGATGCCCTGATATGGTGGAAGGCAATGATTCAATCTACAGGTAAGATACATCTGTACAACTTAGAATGGTCTAAGTTTGTAGAACTAGTCAAGGTGACTTATTGTCCACCGCATAAGGTGGAGAAATTAGAGACAGACTTTCTGACTCTTTCGATGAAGAACCTAGATTGTCGGAAGTACGTTTCTGACTTCGATTCCCTGTCTTGGTTAGTTTCATATCTAATCACTCCAGAATCCAAACGCATTGCGCGTTTTATTAATGGATTAGCGCCCGAGATAAAGGGCATGGTAAAGGCTGCTCAGCCTACTACCTATAGGTCTGCTGTTGGCCTATCTCTCTCCCTCACCTTAGATTTAGTAGGGTAGAGGTCAGTTAAGACTGAAACTGACGGGAAGAGGAAACAGGAGGATAATAACTCCCAAAGGTTCAAAAAGAAAGGAAATTTCAGGTTCAAGAAGAACCAGCATGCGTCTAATGACAAGCCTCTGTGCAAGAATTGTAAATATAGATATTGGGGACAGTTGTTGGTGCATATTTATGACAACAACTTAGATTTGGTCTTTGGATATCTTTTAATTAGTAAAATGATAAACGGTTAGCGGGTTTAGTTTTGTAATAGTGGATTAGGAGTAATTGGGCTGAACTAAACACTAAACAACAGATGGGAGGCGAATTGGGCTTTAAACCCATTGGCAGCCCATGTAAGAAAACCCTGGCCCACTTGCATAAGGGAGGTTTGCATTAGGGTTTAGGTTGCTGGTTCTGTTGATCGTGTTGTTGGTTTAGTTGCAAAGAGAGTCTTGAATTGATTGTAAACACTTTGTGTTGGATAATCAATAGAAGATAGTTTGAAGGTGATTGTGTTCGTGTTCGTGTTCGTGTTCTTGTTCTTGTTTCTGTGAAATCTGATCTAGGGTATTCCGCACTCTAGATTAGATAGACGAATCTGTGAAGAACCATAAGGACTAGGGGACCTACAATTGATATCAGAGCATTTGGCTCCTGATTTTGCTCGGTTCAGAATCGTAACAGCAGAAAAAGTTGGGGTTTTGGACGTTTTGGAGGATGTTTTGAAGTTTGTGACTGCTGAATTAGGGTTTATACGGCTGTTCTAGGGTTTTGCAGCAATTTCAGATTAACAACAAGGGATTTCGGATAAAAGTCTTGCATCTCGAATCAGAAGTGAAGCAATTTGGATTGAAGACTTGAATTTCGGATCAGAAACCTTCATTTTGGATCATCAGACTTGCGATTCGAATCAGGAAAGCTTGCATTTTGGATTAGAAAAGTGCAATTCGGATCATCAGACTTGCAATTCGGATCATCAGAGTTGCATTTCAGATTAGATCAGTTCATTTCGGATTGAATTTCAGATAAGAACTATTCCGGATTCCATCTCAGATCAGAACTATTCTGGATTCCATCTCGGATCAGAACTATTCCGGATTCCTTCTCGGATCAGAATAGTCTAATCCGGATTCCATTTCGGATCAGAACAGTGCATTCCGGATTTCATCTCATATCACTTTTCCAAATCACCATTTTGGATTAGCAATTCGGATTACTATTCCGGATTTCTATCTCGGATTGACTATCCGAGTTACTGTTTCGGATTTGGTACTGTTCCGGATTATATACAAAAAGGTGGAAAGTTAACCAGCTGACGTAACCGGAGTTAAACGTTTTCGGACATAGAATTTGATCCATAAACAATCTTGACAAACCGGTTGCACGGTTAGGCTCGTGTGATTTTTAGGACAAAAAAGGCACGAAAATTCCAAAAATCATAATTGGACGATATACATCATTAGAATCGTATCGTCGAGACGAGTCTAACAATGTAATTTGGTAACCACCTATTTCGGGCAAATTTTTAACATTTTTAACGAGCCGGTTCGGTAAAAATGTCGAACATGTCTAACCTAAATGAGCTGTTAAGAATGGAGCACGAGGCTGTCACGACTAATAAACTTCCAAAAATGCTGAAAGTAGAAAACTATCTTACTTGGAAGGACAGGTTTCAGTCGTTTATTGAATACCAGGACACACGGATGTGGATCTGTATTCCAGATGGGTATGCTAACCCCACTCATGACTTTGAGGGCAGACAAAGGGTTACTACTTATGTGAACATGTCAGAAGCTGAGAAAAGGATGTATGAGTCTGAGAAGAAAGCCTTAGCTGTTATAAAGATGTCATTACCTGATGGCATCAAACATACATTCAAGCGTTATACTATGTCGAAGGAGATGTGGGATGCCCTAGAGAAGAGGTATGAGGGCAATACTGATGTGAAGAAGAACAAGGTCGATCTTCTGAAGAAATAATTTGTTGTGTTTAAAGGCATGAGGAGTGAGTCCCTTGAAGATATCATCACGAGATACTATCATCTGATGTCAGAAATGGACAATTATGACATAGAGGGATACACAGATGTGGAGATAAACGACAAGTTGCTGGATGCTTTACCTGCAAAGTGGGATATTTATACTTTAATGGTAACGGGTGAAGCTGATTATGAAACGAAAGACTTAGAAGAGGTTGTTGAAAAATTGAGAGCTTATGAGCTCAATATGAAGAAGAAGGAAACGGGTTATGATCAGGTTCAAGATCCGGGAATTTATAAAGGGCTTAACCTTCATCTTCCAACAATGCTTCAAGTGACACTACAACTGCGTTTCTTTCATGTGAGAATGAGCATATTGTGACAAACGCTGAGGGTGAAGTACGTTTTGTTGCTGCTTCAGGAGGCTTGTCAGGGGCAAAGAGACAACAATCAAGCAGTACTAAGTCTATGCCTCTGAGTGTCAAAAGTGCTGAAGATCACCTGGCATTGCTTGCTTCTTTTGTTGCTTCCTACGAGAACTACATTCAGGGAAAAATATCTGATCCTACTACGTTTAATGAAGATTATGATCAGATTGACCCTGATGACCTGGAGGAGATGGATTTACAATGGCAAATGGCCATGATCTCTAGAAGAGTAAAGAGGTTCATGAACAGAACGGGCAGGAAGTTCGTTGGAAAGAGTGTGGGCTTTTACAAATCGAAAGTGAATTTTTATATTTGTCAAAACTACGGAAATTTTGCTAGAAAATGTCAACGACCAAAAACTGAATCTCGTTCTAACTCATCCTTCCATGATTCTCCTGGTCATGGTTCAAGAAACAGGAATGTGTCAACCAACACTGGATCAAAGGCTCTGATCTCTACTGCTAGAGAGGGTTCTTATGATTGGAGTGTTCATCTGGAAGGTGATAACAATGGGGCGTTCATGGCTGAGATAGCTCCAGTTGCTAATGAAGAAGTGAAAGCTGATGCTGAGGCAGAGCAAGAGAAGGTAGCTGAAAAAGCTGATGGAGAACAGAATGTTGCAGAGAATAAGATGGCTGCTGATTTTGCTGCTTTCATGGTTGATTTAAGCAAATCAACAGTAGAGATACATTCTAACTATGGTAGTTCTGTTTGTTTAAAATGTCGTGAACTGCAAAGTGAAGTTGACAAGTTCACAAAACAAAACCAAAGTCTGGCTAATGAGCTCTCAAACCTAAAAGAATCAAACTTTTTTGTAAAACGAAATGAGTCATTATACTTGAAGAAAATTAAAGGTTATGAAGAAAAAATCAATATTCTAACCTGTAAGCTTAATGAAAAATTTCAAGTTATTGACTTAGCTCATGATACGATGAGTGAGAAAACAAAAGAAATTTCTGAAAAATGCAAAGAGTTTTCTGAAGCACAACTTAAAATTTGTGAACTTGAAAAGAAACTAAATCAATTCAGAGATTCATCTTTTGTTATGAAACACATGATGAATGGCCTGAAGAAGAGTAATGACAAGACATGCGTGGGCTTCAAAGGTTTGAATGAAGTTCCACCATCTCTTGGTCATGACTATTCTTTCTTGCCAGATGAAGAAGAGCTTACAGATTTTGTGTCAACTACACCTAGTAGTTCCACCTCAGGAAATGTTGATGGTTCTGAGAATGCCAAGAAGGATAATAACAGAGACACCGTTTTGAAAACAAAGAATACACACCCTAAGAATCAAAAGTAAGTTTTTTAAAAGGTTGATTTTGTTAAAGGGAGTGATATGAATGAAGAGATCACTGTTATTATAAAAGAGTCAAATGTGCAGTTTGCTAAGAACAAAAACAAAGAAAAATAAGAAGTTAAGCAAACTAAACAAGATCTTTCGAAGGCATCGTCATCATCATCATCATCATCATCATCATCATCGCCTAATGAATCTAAGCAAGAGGCTTCAATTAAGAAGTCTTCGGCTAGAAAATCATGTTTCAAATGTCATGAAAAGGGACATGTAGCTAGCTGTTGTCCTAACAAAAAGAGTGAAGCACATGTAAGTGAGAGACAAAGAGAAAAATCACCAGCAAAAAGTGGTGATGGTGAGAAGAAGGTTAACTCACCACAGATATCTGCTACTAGGCAACAGAGTGTTGTTGTTGGTGTAGATAAGGCTGAAAACGGAACTCACCAAGTTCCTCGCTTTCAAAGAAATCAACAAAGATTTCAGCCTGCATCTACATCAGCCAGATATGAAAGACCTAGAAGTTGTTCACCAAGAATGAATAACTTTAATGGTCCATCAAATAATTGCAGAAGTCAACGTCAATATCAAACTCGATACTAGAATGTTGGTAGTCGACATTTTTATAACAATGGCTTTAGAAATTATTATCATCAAAATTCATGGAACCAAAATCATAATTTCCAAAGGTCGCGAAGTCCAAACATGTTTAGGAAACCTCAGGACCAGAGACCTAGTGAAAATCAAAAACCATTTACATCAACTGGTCTAAGATTTAAGACTCCTGTTAGGAGTGATGGATATTGGATGGATGTTCCCGTGGTTGATGAATCTGGAAGACCCAAGACCATTAAGGCTTGGGTCCCCCAATCTAACTAATCTTGTTGGCTTGTGCAGGAGCTGCTAAGGAGGATTATCAACTTGTGGTATGTTGATAGTGGCTGCTCTAGGCACATGACGGGGGATGCGAGGCTATTAACTGAGTTTGAGAATATCGATGGTGGTTATGTGAATTTTGCAGGTGCTAAAGGAGGGCACATTACAGGTCGAGGAAAAGTGACCAACGGGAAGATCACACTGGACAAAGTGAACTATGTTGAGCAGCTGAAGCACAATCTGATGAGCGTGTCTCAAGTCTGTGACAAGGGTCACTCGGTGTTGGGCTTAGTTTATTAAAGGTATACTCATTAGGGATTTATTTGGGCTTTTGGGGTTTTGTGGGCTTCCTAGTGCCTAATGGGCCTAGGGTTGTAATTATGGGCTTAATAGTGCTTATAAATAGAGATGCTAGGTCATTGAGAAGGGGTTAGAGAGTTGCAATTAAAGAACTTGTATCAGACATCTTTTGGTGTATGCAAGTTAGAGTTATTCAAAGTTATTCCAGTTGTTCTTCTTCCTAATCATAATTTCCGCTACTGACTAGGTTAGTGATACCTGTTTGATCCGTTTACGGGACTTACAATTGGTATCAGAGCCTGCTGTTCAAATACAGGCTCCGGGTATTACTGAATAAAGAAGTTTTTGAAGTGCGTTGCTGCTGTTTGGATCGTTTTTCTGTTCCGGATCACTGTTCATCGTCGGAAGGGCTACTGTTCTGAAGAACTCGAAGAATTTTTAAAGAATTCGGATCTGGTACTGTTCCAGATTCTGAAGAACACGAAGAAGGTTCTCACAATTCGGATCAACCACTGTTCCGGATTCCGAAGAACACGAAGGTGATCATCCATCTCGGATTGATCCCGGACTGTTGCTCAATCTGGATTGCAATCCGAATTACTGTTGCGGTTTTGAATTCCATGGATCTCGGAATTCAGTTGCAGGAAAAGCGGGTTCACTGTTATGGATAAGGATAACTATTCCGGATTCATCAGATAAGACAAGCATTCCGGGCTCTCCACTCCGGATTCTTGATTCCGGTTTCTCATTCAGAGTTGGCTATTCCGGATCATACATCTCGGATTCTCCATTTCGGATTTGTAATTCGGTCTTCTCATTTCGGATCCATCTCATTTCGGGTTTTTTCAAGTCGGATTCGCTATTTCGGATCCATCAATCGGATAATCTTTCCGGATTTGACCATCATTGACTTCAGGAATGCCATTTTGGATTAGATTCAGATTCTAGATTTGACCATCATTGACTTCAGGATTGCCATTTCGGATTAGATTCGGATTCCGGATTTGACCATCATTGACTTTAGGATTGCCATTTCGGATTAGATTCGGATTTCGGATTTGACCATCATTGACTTCAGGATTGACCATTTCGGATTTCGTACTGTTCATCTTAGACACTTAAAACAAATTAATTTTAAATCGATTTGGTAAATTTTTAGTCTATTTAATTATGATGGCTGGATTCATGACCGCACAAGATCTGACAAATGCCACTCTGGCTGCCCTGCAATCGCAAACACTGGCCCCCCATCAATAGCTGGATCAAGTAATTACACTTCCACCAAAGTGCCATGTTTATTGTATGGGGATGAATACTACGAGTGGAAGTTCTGTTTTGAATAGTATTGCAAGGCTAAAGATCCCGGTGTGTGGAGATGCATCATGAATGGTCCAAGAACCATAGTTTACAGCACAGAGCAAGATCCAGAAACGAAAATTCCTAAGCCCATGCACCTCTGGACTCCAGAGGATATCAAGATCATAGAGGAAGATGAGAAGGCTTCGGCAACTCTGACCATGGCCCTAGGACCTGATATCTCTATCGCGGTTAGAAACTGTAAGACCGCAAAGGAGGTTTGGAGTGAGCTGCAAAATCTCTACGAGGGAAATGTCGACATGAAAGCAAGTAGGGTGAATCAGCTGAATCAGCAATTCAGCTCATTCAATCACATCTATGGGGAAACTATTGAAAATCAGATTCGTCGCTATGTCAAGCTCGTTTCCTAGATGATTTCAGCTGAGATTACCCTCACCAACAGTGCCATGAACAAACAGTTATTAAACTCACTGCCCAAGAGTTGGGATGCAGATGTGGGCATGATCAAGAAGACCAAGAACTTGAATGATGTCACCCTCACTGAGATGATAGCTACTATCAAATCATGTGAGATAGACAACAAGCAGAAGGAGATCAATCATCAAAGCAGTTTGATGGCCGCAGGGATGATAGGGCAAAATGTGGCGTTAATGTCACAGAATCTTATTTATAGTCCCCTGCAAGGAAATTCACAAGCACCGGGTGGACCAAACGTGGTTTATAATCCTATAGCCACGCCTCAGAACACTCAGTACGTGTATGGTCTTCAATCTCAGAATCCCACGATGGTTTCAGCTGCTCAAGTTCACACTCAGTACCATGCTCAGTATCCCAACATGGTGTTTAGTCCTGCAATTCCTCAAACCGTGCAACAAGGCAACACTCCTCAAGCTGCTGCACCAGTGATTGCACCTGCTCAACCAGCGTCCAACTCTGCGTTTCTCACTAAAGAAAACGAAGAGAAACTGGCTATTACGACGTCAATGATCAAAAGCTTAAACACCTTTCCGGTAGGTGATCTAACTCCTCCATCTATTCTTCCAACCGAAGTTGATCAGATCATGGAGGAGGACCTGGACAAGATCGATGTTTCTTGGAATTTAGCAATGGCTGCCTTTCGGGTGAACAAGTTTCAGAAGAAATACGGAAGGCAACCCTCGTCAAATTTGAAGACTGGTCTCACCAAGGACAAACTTAGATGTTACCGATGTCATGAACCAGGACACTTCGCTAGGGAATGCAAGAAGCCACCGTTAGGGTATGTATCATCCAGGGTCGCTGATATACAGAGCAGTGACAGACAGCTAGTTCCCATCTCTCCCTCCAAGTCCACTACGAGTCCATCAAGCAGCTCGGGCGGGAAGTCAACAGCATTGGTGGACCAACAGCATGAAGGTTTCAACTGGGCAGATGCTGCAGCTCAAATGGAAACATTGAATCTATCCAAGAATAGCAACCACTGCATGATGGCGCAGACAACTGAGACGCCCGATCTTTCGGAAACGGTAAATCGAATTCTCTGTTCTGATAGTTGTCGTTTTAAATTATCACAAATGCGTGCCCATAATTCAACTCTAGTGGCTGAATATCAACAAGCTGCGTCGCAGAACATCGCCCTTAAACATAAGAACAAGCTTCTTATGGAGAAGGTCGAAGCTCAGAAACAGGACGTAGCTCAGCTAAAGCTAGACTTGAACCAAAAACAATGTTGGGGCTACGACTATAAGCTAAAACTAGCTGAAAAGGACGTAGAACTTCAAGCAGCCTTAGCCAAGCTGAATTCCTTGACAGGGAAGCTTCACGAAAATGAAATAAACATTGAAAATTTTGAAACTTCCAGTATACTTGTCAAGGACTTATGTGACCTCCAGCTTAACTATCAAAAGAATTTTACCAAGGCCTTGAGTATAATAGGGTGCCTCCACCATATAATTATAACTATAATAAAATGCCTGAATCTGAGGAAGAGGTAGAAAATGCAGAAAAGATGATTTATGGTAAACCTTCAGATTATTTATCCAAACCATGGACGCCCTATTACCCAAAGTTCTTCAAACCCACTGAACTCAAGAGGGATGATGTCTTTGTCGCTTCTACACCACTCTCTCGTGAAACTGGTAATCATCCCTCTGGAAGTACAGATGGTTGGAGAAAGAAGTGCCTGAGGCAGAAACATCCACATCCTCCACAGAATCGAACGGAAAAGAATCTTCTGATACTGAAACTGAATTCGTGAACGATACAAATATGTCTAACTCATGTGCAAAAGAAATATTAGTTAAGGATATCACAGAGGGTGATCAAGAGGAATGTCTGAATACAAATTGAGACAATTCAGTTGCTGATTATGCATTTTATAAGCCTGCTTTTGACATTTTAAATCAATTTCTTGCTGAACAATTTACATGCTCAAACAGTGTTGGTTGTGTTGAGAATTTTGACAGTTTTAATTCTGTTTTTTCATCAAATACTGATGTTTTGAATGATACTGATAACTATAATAACGTGTGTGATGAGAAAATGAATTTAGCTGCAAGTTCTGCATCAACAGATGATCGGTTTCATCAGTTTCAGCTGAGGATGCTGAAAGTTCTTCTCCAGAGGCAGCATTTGTTGATGCATCTCCTAGGGTCGACAGTGTGAAAGTAGACCAACCAACCGATTCTGTAAAAGTTGACAGTGACATAATTCTAGAAAACTCGGGCGACTCAACACAAGGGACTGATTATGAAATGACAGAAGATGAACATACTTTTCCTCATGATTCAAATGAAAATCTTAAAACTAATTCTGAATCTGAATCTCAAAGTTTTCAAAATTGCGAGATTCCACATTCATCTTCTGAAATCTCAGAACAGGTCGTCCCTGTAGAGCTACTCGTGTCCTCCATAGAATCTGTCATAAAGTGTGATTTGAATAAAAAGACCAAGAAGCGGAGAACACGCCGATCTAAAAAGAAGAAAACAAAATAGGCGTCTTCAAAAACTGAAATGGCAACTGCTGGGTCTCCTCATTAAACTAAGGAATTAACTCAGCAGTCGCAAACTGAATCTGTTAAGCAACCAGCTGAACAGATATCAGTTAAAATTTTGCTAAAATCTCCATGCTCAAAAACCTTCAATTCAAATCACAAAACTAACAAGTGTGCTGATGGTTGTGCGCAGTACACCGTCAAGTCCAAGACCGTGCATCAGCCGTCAGTACCCGCCAGCAAGAAACTGACAGAAAAATTGCCCAGAATTTCCCAAGCTGAATGGATGTTTTCTTCCAGAAGAGGCAGACCTGTTTCAATTGTGGATCTCCCGGGCACATTGCTCGAAATTGTCAAAAGACCTTTTTCTCTTTCAAAACTTTGTATTATATACATCAGAAGACTACGCCTAATCGCCCACCCGAGGCTCGATTTGTGGCTAAGTCTTCTGATCAAGAATGGAACTTGGCCAAGAAACAATCTTTCAAACCCTTGAGACCTTCAGTTTTCCAGAATCCCTCTAGCACTCCAAGGAGTGTGCAGAGGTCTGATTCAGTAACCTGGAGGCCTAAGTTAGTGGCCAAGACTCAGTCTTCTACCCCCATGTCTACTAAATCAAAAGCATCATCAACCTCATCCTCAACTAATTTGATCTTTCGTGAGGTTACTTACGTTGATGCTAATGGCAAACCCAGATCTTCAATGGCCTGGGTTCCCGTTTCTAACTAAAACCTGTTGAAATGTGCAGGAACAGCTCTGGCGCGCTCTTGTTACTATGGTACATTGATAGCGGCTGTTCCAGGTACATGACCGGAGACATCTCGCAGTTGAATGATATTCAGTTTTTCAATGGCAGGTTTGTTTCCTTCGCAGGTGGAGAAACAGGGAAAATTACCATGAGAGGGACAGTTTTCAATGGAGCCCTCAACTTTTAGAATGTAAATTACGTACCAGGATTGAAGCACAGTCTGTTGAGTGTGTCTCAACTCTGCGACAATCATTTGGATGTTCTCTTCACCAAGAAAGGATGTTATGTGCTTAAACCCGGCTTAATTATTCCAGATGATTGGATTCTTCTTAAAGCTCCACATAAAGGCAATGCGTATGTTATTGATATGAACCAGGCTCCTTCTGACAAGCTCACTTGCCTCTTCTCATCGATAGCCGAACATGACGCCATGCTATGGTATTGAAGACTGGGTCACATCAATGAAGAATTTAAATTGTCTTGCAAAAGGTGGTTTAGTCAAAGATCTACCAGTTTGTGACTTCATGCAGATCGAAAAGTGTGAATCATACGCGCGTAGAAACAACATCGACAGCCGCACAAATCTAAAACCGTTCCCTCCACTTCTCAAGTCTTAGAACTGCTACATATGGAGCTCTTCGGTCCAACAGACATACACAACATTGGCGGGAAGGCTTACTATCTGGTTATTATTGATGACAACTCTCGATTCACCTGGGTTTTCTTTCTCACACATAAAAGTGAAACCGCTGAGTTAGTCAAAAATTATCACGCTTATGGAAAACCAGACAGATTCTACGGTGAAGGCTATTCGGTGTGATAATGGGACAGAGTTTAAGAATATTACCTTAAACTCTTTTTGCTCCTCCAAGGGAATTGACCGACAGTTCAGTGCAGCCAGAACCCCACAACAAAATGGGGTTGCAGAACGCAGAAATCGCACACTCATTGAAGCTGCACGCACTATGCGGGTTGAATACGAGCTACCTCTTATCTTCTAGGCAGAAGCAGTCAATACTGCATGCTATATTCAGAATCATGCACCGATCAATAAACGCCACATGAAGACTCCATACGAAGTGGTTGAAGGTCGCAAACCTTTGGTCAAGCATTTCTGCAAATTCGGATGCCCTTGTGTTCTCCTGCTCATGGACGCTAAAGGAAAGTTTGAAGCACGTGAGGATCCTTTTGATTTTCGTTGGCTATTCTAAAAATACATCATATTGCGTTTATAACAAGATCAAGAAGATGGTAGTTGAAACCTACAATGTGGGTTGGCTGGAGGAAAATCCCAAGGACACACGCATTGGTCCTGACTGGTTGTATGACTACTCCACATTTTTTAATCATTTTGATGTGTCTTCCAATGTGCCTGCAGGTAACAATTCAATATCTGCTCTTCCAACGGTGCCCATTTCATCTGAAGACGATGCTGATGCAACCGAGCTACATGAGACTTTGAAGCACCTGAGTGTGGATCCTCCTGGATTTAATGAAGTTGTCTCGTCTCCAGAACCAACTATCATTTCGCCTGCTCAGACGGATCCTCCTGAAGTTGTGGTTTCTGATCCAGAGCCTCCTACAACACATGAAGCCCTTACTCCCGATGTTTTGGGTTCCTCTCTGTTTCCTGAGCCTACTCCACTCGACTGTTCGGTGGACTCCTCACCACATACTTCTACTGGTGCCTCTGTTGAGGGGGAGACATCTGGAGTCGCTTCAGCTAGTGTCACCAACTTGCAAACAGATGTTCTCGTTCCCGCTACACCAATATCGCAGCGTTTACAGCGTGATCACCCTGTTGAAAATATTATGGTCCTGTCAACGCTGCTGTTCGAACCCGCAGCCAATCTGGGGATATCAATACCTATCTCTATTCTTGCTTCATTTCCCAAATTGAACCTAAAAGTATTGATGTTGCCTTGCAGGAACCAGGCTGGGTGGATGCCATGCATGAGGAACTTGTTCAATTTGAGAAGCTTGGGATCTGGCAATTGGTGAAGCTGCCTCAAGGAAAACGTGCTCTCGGAACTCGCTGGGTTTTCCGCAACAAGCAAGTTCACACTGGAGTTATCGTTCGGAATAAAGCTAGACTGGTGGTTCAGGGGTTTTGACAGATTGAAGGATTAGATTATGATGAGGTCTATGCACCTGTCGTGCGTTTGGAGGCGATACGCATTTTCTTGGCATATGCATCTTACATGGATTTTACTGTATATCAAATGGATGTCAAGACTGCGTTTCTATATGGCAAGGTGAAAGAAGAAATCTACGTGGCACAACCACCGGGCTTTACTGATCCTGACAAGCCAGAGTATGCTTACAAACTAGACAAAGCTTTGTATGGGTTGCATCAAGCGCCTCGCGCATGGGACGCTACTCTTACAGAGCATCTGCTTGCTCATGACTACACACGGGAACCATTGATCAAACTCTGTTTATAAAACGCATTGAGAAGGACATTATTCTCGTCCAAATTTACGTTGATGATATTATATTTGGTTCCACCAATGATGCCTTCTGCCGCGAATTCGAAGAAATCATGAAGAAGAAATTTGAGATGAGCTTATTGGGGGAGATGACCATGTTTTTAGGACTTCAAGTTCGTCAGAGCCCACACGGTATCCTAATTCATCAAGGAAAATATGTCCATGGCGTTCTTGCCAAATTCAAGCTTACAGATTCCAAGCCTATGGCTTCACCTATCGCAGAACGGTCTCTGCTAAATGAAGATGCTGAAGGAACGCCTGTTAATCCTACTATGTATCGCTCAATGATTGGATCACTCATGTATCTCACTGCTAGCCGGCCAGATATCATGTTTGCCGTCTGCCAGTGTGCTCGTTATCAGGCTACTCCTAAACTTTCTCATTTACATGCTGTTAAACGAATTTTTAGGTACCTCAAAGGGGCTCCACCACTGGGCCTCTGGTATCCTAAAAATTCTGAATTTGAATTGTTTGCTTTCTCTGACAGTAATCTTGGAGGTACAGATAGGGACATGCGCTCAACCTCGGCTGGTTGCCAATTTCTGGGAGATCGCCTAATCTCGTGGCAATGCAAGAAGCAACAGACGGTTTCGCTTTCTACCGCAGAAGCAGAATATGTCGCAGCCTCTGCTTGCTGCTCCCAGGTTTTATGGATGCAACATCAGCTTGCAGATTACGGTTTGACTTATCTAAACACAACAATTTATTGTGATAATGATGCCGCTATCCAAATAGTTAAACCCCCTGTTTTTCACTCCAAAACTAAGCACATTAATATTAAAGTCATTTTATCCGTGATTGCTATGAAAAGGGTCTCGTAAAGCAAATCCACACTGATGCAAATGTGGCAGATTTGTTCACGAAACCCGTTAGCAATGCGCGATTTCAAGTGCTTGTGGATCTTAATGATTCGGTTTTCTACCTAGGCATCCTCTGTCTTTGTGTTTTGTTTACTGTTCTTATTTTCTTTTCATTGCTTCATAAATTTGTTCATATATGCACAAATTTAGGGGGGGAAATCTTAAAAAAACAGTTTTTGCAAGGATAGGGAAATGAAATACTTTTTCGTGATAAAATGTTTGACTAACACATGTAAGGTGTTGAAGCGGGAAAAGATTTGGATCGAAAGTGATGTGTCGGTAGGTCTAAAACTCAACCGGATGGGGAAAGTCAAATGGTATAAACATAACGAACTATTTACTCAGTGGGTCAGTTACTATAGGCGTATGATTTCATGGTCTTAAATCTTGCGTGGATAGATAGCCAACATCTGAGGTTTCGGGTCTTTATGTTGTTGAGTCATCCGAGGATATCTTGACTGCCCTTATGTTGCATCCAGATTATATGCAGACCTAGGCACAGTCAGGATATCTTTGTAAAAGAGCCCAAATGGAAAGGCCAAAACCTAAGAGAACAGAAGTTTCTTCATAAGTTCTTACGTACCATATAAGGTATTTGACTAACCCTCGTCAGTCACTATTGGTCTCTCTGCTGTACGGAAATACTAACCTGTTCACCAATAGCTTGATGTTGTAAAATATAAAGGATGACCACAGTATACTCACCTGCTACGATGAATTGTTGCGCTTACCTTGATCGTGGGGGTATGTCATGGTATAGGATACACGAGTATCATAGTATAATATTACCTTAAGCGTATCATAATGCCTGAACTACAAGGGTTGAGTTTTAGATTTAAATGGACAAGTATATTGACAATCGCTTAGACCAATTGAACCTGCTCATACTGAAAAATGTTCCCTAGTTAGCTTTTGAAACGATTTGATCCCTTAGCAAGGCTGTGTTAAATATTTATGTCTGTCTTAAATAGTTCTTCTTTGTAAAATGTTAAAAGGTGGTTGGATGCTTGGTTAGTCTACTTGATGAATTTTCATGAGATGGTTTCTGTCAAGAGATATTGGACTGGCCTAGTGTGCTTTGGGATTTAGGCCAGTCTAATGAAATTGGTTAAAAGTCTTAAAATTGGAAACCCAAGTTACTATTCCGGATTGGGCTTCTTTGGGCCCAAAAGGTTACTATTCTGGATTGGGCTTTTCCGGAAAGGCCCATTTGGACTTTTCCAGATAGGCCCACTGTGTTACTGTTCTGGATTAGGCCTGTCACAAGCCCAATCCGGATTCAAAATCTCAGGCCCAAGCCCATTTCAGAAATATATAGGCATCTCTGATTGCTTATTTCGGATTATCCACTTATTCTGAATTCATATTCCTTCTCTGATTCTCTCTATTTCGAACTGTGCATCTCTGACATTCATTGCGGATTAGGTATAACTTCATTAATCATATACATTCCGGATGAAAATATTCATATTTAAAGCATTCCGGATTGTGTCTCGGATTGATCTTTAAAGGTCTTAGGCATTTCGGATTTCATTCCGGATTGATATCCATCCGAAATGATGAACTCGTATTTCATCTCGGATTGGATCTTCATTTGGATTGATATTCCATCCGAGATACTATGGCAATCCGGATTGCACCTTTGTCTGAATTGAAAATAACCTCCTTCTAATTAGGATTGATGAAAGGGTTCATCCGGATTAAACTTGAACTGTTAGTAATCCGGATTTTAGGTTTTTCTTTGAACCTTTCATCCGGGTTGAACCTTTTCAATTGTTGAACCCTATAATTAACTTGAACCCTTGTGAATTTGAACCTTGACATTTGATTGACCTATCCAGTTAGTTCTAACTACAATACTGGTAAACTCCATTTACTTCTGTTAGTTAGGATTTAACTTGGTTGATGTTTTTGACAGATATGGTTGAAGAAGCGTTTGATGCGGTGACGTTGGTTGAGGAGCAATTCCACAACCAAGCGGGGTATCTTTCAGACCTGCCAGCAGAATTCTTCCAGGAATTTTAGTCTATGATTGTGGGGCTCAACGCATGCAAGATTGCATATGCCCTCCGTGCTAACCCGGTTGTTTATAGAGACCTAGTTCATTCATTCGGGAAAAGAGCACGTATTCAGCCAAGAGGTGAAGATGGTAGACCATTTATCCGTTCGCAGATTCAAGGCAAAGAGATAGTGGTGAACGAAGCATGTGTGAGAGAGGTATTGCAGATTGCGGATACTTTTAGTGATCCAACCATCTACGCCAAAGAGAAGGTGATTCATGTGCTGATGGAGATAGGATATGAGGGTTCGTATCCTCCGCTACTGAAGAAAATGTTTCCAGATTATTGGCAGTTGCTCGTTCACATGTTTATGCAGTGTGTGTCTGAGAACAAAGGCGGTCTGGATCAGCTAAATCAAACCCAGACATCTGCTATAGTTTCGTCAGTTATGGACTGGAAGTATAACTATTCTGGTTATATCTTCGACAACATGAAGAAAATTCTAGAGCAGTCCAAGAAGCGAATGTTTCTTTTGTACCCGCGCTTCGTCCAGCTAATTCTAGATGCCCGTTACCCTGATTTGGCAAAGGATGCTACAGATGCCAACTTGCTTAATATGAAGCCGACGGGGCCTACTATTTTTGGTACAATGAAAAAGAACCGCAATACGTCCAAGACAGTGTTTGTAGGTCATTTTCCTTTGAAGAAGTTCGGGAAGTTCGCTGAAGTTGTTGGTATGGATATTCCATCACCTCCTCCTCCGCCAGTCAATGCTATAGTTGCCGAAGAACACGACATACCTGCCAAAGAAAAGGAGATAGAGATAGAGGACTTAGTTAACGATGATGAAGTCGATGTTGGGCAAGCCTTTCTTGACGATCTTGCAGAATTCAACGCCACTTTGACTCCTGTGTTGCAAGAGTTATCGTCAGAGAATTTAGAGGCTTTGATTGCTCACTTGAAAGGTATTCAGGAGAAACAAGGCGATCCTCCACTCGACATTCTATCTATTGCTGCACAAACTGCTCAGGTTGAAGAAGATGACAAAGATGAAGAATATGCGGTGCCGTTGATCAAAATGCGAAGAACCGAGCATTCCATCCAGTGAACCTGAAGCTCCTGTTGTTTTCACTGTTGCTGCATCTGAATTGATCACTTCTACCATTGCTGAGTTAACAGTTGCTGAATCTATTGCTCATACTTTGATGCTTGACACACTTGTTTTATCTTCACAACCAACCGCTCCTATTATTACACCGTCTAATGTTGTGTCGATTCCTGCTGACACGGTTCTACAAATGATGGAGTTTGGAGGAAGCTCATCAGGTGCTGGTGGTTCTGAAGCAGGTGGTAGTGGAGTTGGTCATACTGATGATGTTGCTGAAGATTATTTGCGTAGATCAGAGAAAAGGGCATTTGAATTCGGGGGAATGGATAGTGACGATGATGATGCAGAAGTTGATGTGGTGGACTTATAGAAACGGGTGGTCGTATTGGAACAAGAGGTTATTCTGAAGGATGCTCAGATTGCCTCTCTGCAGAATTGTTTAGACGTCCGAGATCAGACTATTGATCAGCTGCAGGGAGATGTCATAATGCTTATGACTCTGGTGTTTGACTTGAAGGGAAAGCTGGAAAACAAATTCGGAAGGGAGTTTAGTGATCCTACTGACAACCCGATAAACATTGAGACCAGGCATCGTGCGGCACAACAGCGAATGGCTGAGGAAATCGAGGAACAAAGATTGGCAGCTGAGCAGTTAGCAGCTGAACGCCAAGCTGGTCTGGATGATTATATGAGCGATCCACGCAGGAAGTTTACTGCTAGTCAGAAACGCGCCACTGGTCAGAAGAAGAAGCAAATGGTTTTAATGAAGAATGTCAACGTGAATCCAATTAATGAGAAATTTCAGCTCAAGGATCCAACAAATCAGTCAGAGAGATATGTGATGGAGTTGGGGTCGAGTTACTACAGTAAAGTGGGAAACAAGTCTAAGGTGATCAGTTGGATGTACGACCACGTCAAAATATGTGGATTATTTTACGTCAGGATGCGTGAATATTATTCCAAGGAGTTGCAATTCGAGACGTGGACTAAAGTTGCTTTGGCCGATCTATTGAGAGCTCCGTACACTGATGATGACACTACCGAACGTGGACCCGGATGGAGATTCTTCAAAAAGCTTGAACGTGAGGTCAAGAGTGGATTCAAGACTATGAAGACTGCTGAACCATATTTGTGTCACACCCCGACCCGCAGCGGAAAAAGGTGATCGGGGCATGATTGGGTTTTCATCAAAGCTCATGACATTTATTATAATGTTTCATATTTATTACTACAATTTAAAGGAGATCATACAATCAAATCATACAAGTACAACATGTTCTATACATCCTTCTAGACTTCATTATTTTTCTTCTAAGGCAATTTCCTATGTGTTCCTTGCTTCATCCTGTCCACCTGTATCATGTGTAAAAATGGTTTTCTTGGGTCAACAAAAAGTTGGCGAGTGAATCCTATGAAAACATTAAACGTGTTTATTGTATTGATTATAAAATAAAGTGCATAACCACATATGAGTAAATGTAGATGTAAATTTATTCACAAAACACATAATATTAAATATTGCACACACATACAACAATTGATTGTTTTGAGGCACGCGTTGCTCAACTCGTCTCCCACGAGGAACTGATGGGCCTAATGAATGAGTTTTGAGGCGCGCATTGTTCAACTCGTCTCCCACGAGGAACTGATGGGCCTAATAAATAATTTGCATACAACTTGACAATATGTAATACATCACAACAAACAATATTTACATTCTAAGTTTAGATCATGGTATAGCACGAGTTTGAATAAGCGAATTAATTTAAGCGACACATGATATACACCAAAACATGAATAAAAAGGGGAATTTGTAAGAATTCACTCACAGTGGTTGCGTTTTCTTGGATTGATGATGAATGCGCACGAATTTGGATTTAACCACCAGAGAAACTAACCTAAATAATAACATAATGGCTCGATAAATAAATGGATTTTATTTGAGATTAATAATTTTAATTCATAACCTTAATAGGATATCTAGATTTATTTTTGTGAATTTAAAGACATTTTCTAACTTTAAAAATATTATTTTTAAGTATTTTTAAATAATTTTCTGATTAAATAAATAAATAATAAAAAAATGTTGACCGTTGACTTTGACTGTTGACCGGTTCGGACTTGGTGTTTGTTTGCGCTGAGTGAGGTTCGAACTCGTGACCTCCCGTATACGTGCACGCAGCTCTACCAACTGAGCTACGTGTCTAACCCGAAATATTTTTGTTTTTAATTATATTTATATACTACTTAGGTTATTCAGAATTTTATTTAATTAAAAAGGTTTTTAAACTAGTCGAACCGGTGCGCATGATGTGTTTCGAACCCGTGACCTGTTGTTCGTGTGCACACAGCCCAACCAGATGGGCTGTGTGTCTAACCCGTAATAACACAGGATTATATTAGTTATATATACTTACTCAGAGGTGATCTGTATAGCTTTTCTTTAAAAAGATTGGTTTTATTTCAGAAGTCGGATACGTGTGTGATTCGAACTCGGGTGTGCTTGTTTAACATTGCACACAGTCCACCACTGGACTGTGTGTCTAACCCGGTTAAATATACGATTTTAATTATACTTATATACTAAAAAAAACTTCATCTTCTTCACAAAGAACCCACTGATACTAATCATCTGTGTAGTTATAAAAACTTATTTGAATTCAATAGTTAGATTCTTTTAACAAAACATAAACAACACAGGAGATGATTTTATACCGAAACGGAGATGGTTGTGATACTTCGGTGATGCCTCCGGTGACAACATAAAAATTCTGGCGATGCTAATTGAAGCAGAGGGTTCTTTCAGAGAGTTATAAGTGATGATTGAGAAAGTGTGCCAGTTCAATTGAGGTGAATTGGTCGGTATTTATAGAGTGTCAAGACTGGTATGTTTTCGGTTTTTCGGTGACCAAATTCCGGCGAGTTGCAGAAAATTTCCGGCGAGGTGTTCTTGCTGAATAGGGACTTGTAGAGAGGTTAGCGAGTGTGTTGAGAGTTGATTCGAGTGAATAAGCGAGTTGGGTTTTCCTGACTGAAGGTATTCATAGGCTTCCAAAACCACAACTTGTCTTAAAATCAAAAACGATAACTGTAACAGTGATTCAGCATAACGGTTTGTGAGTTAAAGCGTTTGATTGTGATTTCGGTTAAAGATTGATTGTTATAATCGTTCCTTTAAAACGTATACGTTTGAATCAGAGCGGTTACTCACTGGAATCTCGCAGATGACTCGTATGGCATGAATATTTATATTTATTGATTTCAATTATTTCACAAAGAGCGCAGGTAGCCTGGTGGTGCGTTGTGTGTTTGTTTGAGCGGGAGACCCAGGTTCGAAACCCGGCGTCTATATTTAATTTTTATCTCATTATTTATTATTGATTATTAATTATAGTTTTTAAATTATAATATATTTATTAATTATGTATCGTATAAAATTAATTTGAGCATTAAATACGCAACAAAATTTATAACTGATTATTCGGTTTAATAAACGAAGCGGGTTTGGATAACCCGGTTTTTTACGAATGTTACAATTTGGGAGCGGCAAAAGTAGTTCGTGATGCACACACTGGCAAGAGATTCAAATTTATGATGTGGCCGCCAACCGACAAAGAATTAGTCATCCCAGTTGCTCCTACCTTTCCTCGGGGGATTCTAAAGAATTTCAACTTTTGGTTATATGATCCTAAAGTCGGAAGTGTTGAAATTGTGACTAAAGAGAAGGCTTTCAGAGTCAACGATGTGGTAGATTTGGTAAGCTTTCATGACGAAGACTTGCAGATTCTTGCGTCACATCAAATTCGAACTGCTGAGCTGTATGAGGTTTGTGCTAAGGATTGGACTGCTGCGGTTGCTGGAATCATAGCTGGAAGACTCGGTGTGGATGCTTAACCAAAAGACTAATGAATTAAACCTAGGGGAGATTGTTGGGCTTAGTTTATTAATGGTTTACTCATTAGGGATTTATTTGGGCTTTTGGGGTTTTGTGGGCTTCCTAGTGCCTAATGGGCCTAGGGTTGTAATTATGGGCTTAATAGTGCTTATAAATAGAGATGCTAGGTCATTGAGAAGGGTTAGAGAGTTGCAATTAAAGAACTTGTATCAGACATCTTATGGTGTATGCAAGTTAGAGTTATTCAAAGTTATTCAAGTTGTTCTTCTTCCTAATCATAATTTCCGCTACTGATTATGTTAGGGATACCTGTCTGATCCGTTTACGGGACTTACACTCGGTCCACTTTACTAAGTCTTAAGCTTTGGTGTTGAAACCTGGGTTGGTGATACCGGATGACTGGATAGTGATGACAGCGCCAAGGAGAAATGACACTTATGTCATGGACATGGGTGCTAAGGATTCTTCCACTGTGGTGGCGTGTTTGCTATCAAAAGCATCTGAGGCGAGTCATTGTTGTGGCACAGATGCATGGCCCACATCCACTACCGAAAAATGAATTATATTATTAAAAATGGTTTAGTGGAAGGGGTGCCAGTGCAGAGGTTTCACGTGGAAGATAAATGTCTTCCATGTCAAAAGGGAAAACAACATAAGAAACCTCACAAAACTAAAATAGTAAATTCCATTGATGCCCCTTATGAATTACTTCATATGGATCTATTCGATCCGGTGAATGTAAGGAGCATAGGTGGAAAGTACTATTGTTTAGTTGTCATAGATGATTACTCACGATATTCATGGGTTTTCTTTTTAGGTACAAAAGATGAGACAGCGGAGATGCTGATAGTTCTTTTTACAAAATTGGAAAATGTCCATGATGCACGGATCAAGAGGATAAGGAGTGATAATGGCACGGAGTTCAAGAATTAGATTATGGATCTCTATTGTCTTCGCAAAGGAATTGAACATCAATTTTCTGCTCCTTATACACCTCAACAGATGGAGTCGCTGAGAGGAAAAACAGGACGTTGATTGAAGCCTCAAGGACTATGCTATCTGATTCAAAGCTTCCAGTTCTTTTCTGGGGAGAAGCTGTGAACACAGCTTGTTATGTCGAGAATAAAGTTTTGACGGTTAAACGGTTTAACAAAACATTTCATGAATTATTGTTTAACCGAAAACCAAACTTAAAAGGCTTTGAACCATTTGGATTACCCTGCACCATTGTGCGAAACAAAGATAAGCAAAAATTCGGTGAGGTAGCTGACGAGGGTTACTTTCTAGGCTATATGCCAGGAACACCGAATAAAAGGGTTTTTAATCTAAAAACTGGTAAAATTGAGGTTGTGTTTAACATGGAAATCCCTAGTTATTCACCTCAATAATCAACGAGTGGTCCTCCTATATTATATGATTATGACAGCCTTTTTAAATCATTTAATATTCCTGATTTTTCCAATGCAGATGAGTCTCAAGTGATCCAATCTATGATCAGTGGGAGAGTTTGACTTTATGCCTAGATCAAGTATATCGATGACAGATGCTCCAGAAACTTCTTCCAGTGCAGCTCCAGAGGACTCCAGTGATAGTGAGTCTGAACCTATACAGGGGGAGGATTTCACTAATCCGTTAGCTAATGCTAACATTCATGGGGAAGTTGGATCGAATCTGGGAGATAATCTAGTTGTTGACACCATTGTAGGTCCACATGAGGACCAAGTTAAACCAGTTCCTTATTCATATGACATACACACAAGTGCGGAATCCAAGTGTGCATGCAACCAAAGCAAAGTAAAGAACACGGGGTAACCAAAGATTCACTATCTTGATTAATGATTGAGAACAAGTACAAACATATACACACAATGCTCGTATGACTCAAACAAACTTGTTGTGTTCTTGTGTCTTCGTCTTCAGAGATAACCAACTCAAAGGGTAACAAGCTCTCTGGTCTGACCAACTCTCACACGCGAGTCAACTAGTTTTCAAAATGGCTAACCCTCACTGAGAGGTGCATGTCTGCTTATATAGTGTCTGCCTAGATGTTTCGTACGAACCACGAATCTAGACATACTGAACACAATATTTCACAAGAAACACATCTCGAGAATTTGGTACGAGTCAGTGTTTCGTACGAAATGCTTGTTTCGTACGAAATACTCTTTGTTTCGTACGAAACTCTGTGTTTCGTACGAAATCTATGATTCACAGAGAATTCTCATTCTTGGAGAACGTGTGTAGACTTGACGTACACAAGACTTATCAGTATGCACACATGCAACTGATTAACACAGACAAGCTAAGATGTCATTCTAGATCAAGATAGAAGGATATCTCGATCTATTCGACACGACCAAACCTATACAGACACTTGAGCAAAGACCGTACAATTACAACTGTAATTAAGAACAAGCGACAGACACAAAACTGTATCAACAAACTCCCCGTTAGATGTTGCTTGGTCTTCGGTCTTCGATCTTTGGTCTTCATAAGTTGGTCTTCACATGAATGGTTTGGAGTATCAACAAACTCCCCCTGAAGATCTGCTATCCATTGATAGAACTGCTATCCAATGATTAGAGCATCAGATCTTCGAACTTCTAAGAAACTTCAAATCTTTCTTGTTTCCTCTTCTGACTTGTCAGATTTCTTTGTTGCTGGTCTTTGTTTATGTTCTTTTGTATCAATATGTACTCAATAGACAAATATAATTAGAACACAACTTTCTCAGGGAACACACACGAAAAACTTATCATAAATTCTTCGTATGATTGTATTCCCAGAACGAGATACACACACTAGTATGATTCCAGCAGCAGATTTGAGAAAAACAAGTGACCAAGTCAAATCAAATGACTAGGTTCATTCGTACAAGATACACACACTTGAACGAAATTCAGATTTTGGATTTCTTTAATGGATTACTTGTTGCAAGATATTACTTTATGAAGTTGCGATATCAAACAAATGGTTTTCTGGCGTATCTTGGTAGAAACTCTCGAGTATCAACTTTGGCTAACTTTCAAAAAGTAATTACATAAGTAACTAAGTAAACTAGACTTAAAAACTAAATATGCAGATAAACTACAATCTTTTTCGAGTTTCAAGGTAAAGGAATCATACCAGCATTTTAATCTTTATCAAAAACGATATTTGGTTTTCAAAATTAAACAGATAAGTATTCAACTATGATTATCGGTATTGTTGTCCACGTAAGCTCAGAATTATCAGATGTAATCATGATTAGGAGATATGATTAAGGTATGGATTTATACTTACTAGCTGGTGTTCAACCACATCACGACACATTCCCGTATCAAGATATGCACGAGAGAAAATCTTACCGGTGAGTATACTGCTTTATCATCTGTTTTGACGTATATAAATGATGTGGGATACTCACTTATTTTTTATTGAAAACAAGCCCTTTGTGATTTAATCACTTATTGATGAGGAACTTGATTTTCATATGCATGCAAGGCACAGGAGTAAGTCCGTGAACAGGTTAGTACCATCGTACCGACAAAGAGACGAACTTAGCTCCCGCATAAAGCTGTGATATATTATCACTTATTTTGGGGATGTGATATTTTAATCACTTATTTGATGGTCGAATGCAGTATGTACACGTATGTATGGTATCATGGAAGTTCTAGACTTGCGCCACCGTAATTTTTCGGCAAAAGATTCAACCATGATACCCAGATGATAAGCCAGCATAATGATCGTATATCTCAGAACCTCGGCACTCTATCAAATGAAATTTCAGTACCAAGACCATATGCCAATGAATGGTTCCCACCTGGCGTTTTGTCTGTTTGATTTTTCTAATGTTTTTGTATTTTTCTGAATTTTCTCCCCCTTAAACAAAGAAGGTAAATAAAAGACATATTTTTATATTTTCTGAAATTTACTCCCCCTAAAATATAAAATTTAAAATCTTTTTGTAGTTTTAGATTTTTAGAAAAGTATATACAAAAATATTAGCCATGGTTGAGTTACTCGGGTTTCACCTTGATGCCATTGACCAAGAGCAGATAATCAAAACGTGATTTATCAAAGGCTTTGGTAAAAAGGTCGGCACGTTGGTGATTAGTGTGGATTTTAACAACACCGATAAGTCTCTTTTCATAACAATCTCGTATGAAATGATACTTAATCTCAATGTGTTTTGTGTTTGAATGTTGTACAGGATTCCGAGTGATCTGTAAAGCAGCTTCATTATCAACAAAAATGGGAGTAATAAGAAATTCAAAACCATAGTCGCGCATTTGCTGTTGAATCCATAGAACTTGAGGGCAGCAACTAGAAGCTGAAATATACTCAGCCTCACATGTTGATGTAGCTACACAAGTCTGCTTTTTTGCATTGCCACATGACTAGGCGATTTTCCAAGAACTGACATCCTGTTGTTGTTGACTTTGCATCGATTTTGCAACCGCCATGATCAGAATCACTGAATGCTGTCAGATCAAAGTTATCATCCTTAGGGTACCATAGACCAGTGTCAGGGCGACCCTTCAAATAACGAAAAATTTTTTCACAGGCATCAAGTGAGAAACCTTCGGACTAAACCGATAGCACGCCAGAAGACATGTTGGGTTACATTATGTCGGGTCTTGAAGCAGTAAGGTACATGAGAGATCCGATCATAGCACGATAGAGAGATGGTTCTACATGTTCACCCATTCCGTCTGGAGTAATCCCATGATTTTGAGCTAATGGAGTTCCAAGGGTTTTGAGTCATCCATCTGAAATCGCTTGAGAATATCTCTGACGTACTTGGTTTGATGGATAAAATCCCTTCCTTTGATTGCTGAACCTGCAAACCTAAAAAGAAAGTCATTTCTCCCATTGCGCTCATCTCGAACTTCTCCTGCATAACCTGTTCGAATTCTTTGCACATTCGAGTGTTAGTAGACCCAAATATAATATCATCAACATAAACCTGTACCTCCTCATCCCGTTCCTTGATGAAGAGAGTACAGTCGATCAGGCCTCGTCGAAAACCATCCTTCAACAGATAGGTAGACAACGTTTCATACCAAGCCCTCGGAGCTTGATGAAGACCATATAACGCCTTTTTGAGAAGCCAAACCTTGTCAGGATGGAGAGGGTCTTCAAAACCTGGCGGTTGCTCAACATACACTTCCTCTTCTACCACACCATGAAGAAATGCACTCTTTACATCCATCTGATAAACGGTGAACTTCTTGAAGGACGCATAAGCCAAAAAGATTCTTATGGCCTCAAGTCGTGCAACTGGTGCATACACTTCATTGTAATCGATCCCTTCGACCTGATTAAAACCATGAACAACCAATCGCGCTTTGTTTCTCACAACAACACCTCGGTCATCCTTCTTGCACTTGTACACCAATCGTGTACCAATCTTCTTGTAGCTGTCAGGCCTGTCAACCAATTTCCAGACGCCTAACTTCTGAAACTGCTGAAGTTCTTCCTGCATGGCTTCAACCCAAGAGTCTTCTTTCATTACCTCCTTCCAAGATTTTGGTTCAACTTGGCACACATAGCAGGCAAAAGACCAATCATTCAGACCACCAGATTCCCTGATTTCCAAATACAATCCAACATTCTGGTTTTTCGAAGCTGATTACGAATCTGCACACCACTCTGGACATCTCCAATAATATTCTGCTGAGGATGGATACTATGAATTCGAGTTTCTGGCACATCAGGAACTCGAGAATTTATATCCAAATTGTTGATATTCATATCAACAGTTAAATCGAGAGCTGGATTTGATGACGTTGTGGATGCCTGACCTTCAGTTGTTCCTTGAGGTTGAATATTTGACATATCATTTGAAAATCCATGAACCGCACCAGAGGCAGCTTCATTTGCATCATGAAACTCATCATCTTCTGATGAAACATTATAATCCGCAATGTCTTCGAATTCCTCATTTTGAACAAGATTGTTAACCGAAGTCGACACTTGAGGGTTAACAATAATTGGTCGAACTAATGATGAGTCTACTGCAGTATCACTTTCCAATAACATCTGAGCAGTAGCTGTTGCATCATCAAAAGTTGGCAGATTAAAGGAGTCAAACAGCCCATCGTAGTCAAACATCCAAGGAGCACCCGGAGCTCTTACCGCTTCTGTATATCTCTGAACCTTGACTTCACCCCATTTTTCAATCTTCTTCGAAGACAAATTCCACACCCGAAAATTCGGAGTAGCATATCCAAGAAAGAAACCTTCGATAGCCTTGGGACCAAACTTTCCATGTGGGTCGATCATAGTGCATGGAGCTCCAAAAGGTTCTAAGAAAGAAATATTCGGTTTCCTTTTATGTAACAACTCAAAGCATGTCTTCCCATGTCTCTTCATCGTCAGAACTCTATTCATCGTGTAGCACGCAGTAGCAACAGCTTCTCCCCAAAATTGAACGGGAAGTTCTGATTCTACTAACATGGTTCTTGCAGTTTCAATAAGAGTTCGATTTTTCCTCTCAGCGACGCCATTTTGTTGTGGAGTGTATCGAGAACTGTACTCATGCAGAATACGCTTTGAGGAACAGTACTCATCCATAACTTGATTCTTAAATTCCGTGCCATTGTCGCTTCTGATTCTCCTTACCTTCAGATTGTACAAATTTTCTAGCAGAGTCACGAGATTCTTGAGGATAGTAGGAACTTCACTCTTGTGTGCCAACATGTTTACCCATGAAAATCTGGAATAGTCATCAGTAACTATCAGACAATAAGAATCACCAAAGATTGTCTTGTGTTTCATAGGTCCAAAGAGGTCCCTATGAAGACGTTCCAGTGGCATATTCACAGTGTTGATCTTCTTCACGGGATGGGACTTTCTCGCTTGCTTCCCTTTCTGGCATGATACACAAACGTCTTGAAGATGAAAGTTCTTCACTGGTACACCATTCACTAGATTGTTCTTCACCAAATAGTTCATTTTTCTCATGTGAATGTGTCCCATACGTCTGTGCCAGGAGATTGATTCCTTCTCGGTGGCTTTGGAGACAAAACATGTGACTTGTGGAGATGTTGTAATAGCTTGGCTCATATCAAGAATATACAAATCATTAATTCTTGGAGCCGACAGGAGAATCCATTCCTTGGGGAACTTGAATCCAGGCTTCAGCACATAACATTCGGCATCATCAAAATGTACCATGAACTAATTGTTGCAGATTTGAGAAATGCTAAGAAGATTGTGATCAATTTGCCGCCCATAATTGATCTTGTCGAAGCTCACAACACCATTGGAGACCATTCCTTCTCTAGTAATGTATCCACCTATGTCACCAGCAAAAGCAACATAACCACCCCTTATGCTTTTCACATCATATAGGAGCGGCAAGTCGCCCGTCATGTGCCTTGATGCTCCACTGTCAACAATCCAATGACTGTTTACAGTTCCTCCTGGAACATCCAGCACATTGCACAAACAAGATTAGTTTGATATGGGGACCCAAGCCTTAGTGGTCTTGGGTCATCCCTTATCATCGAGAAATGTAATCTTAATTTCTTGATGATTAACAAACTGAGAAACTCCTTTTGAACCATTACCGATCTTCTGTTTCCAAGATCCTTGTTTATTACCAGATTTACTATTATTTACAGTTTTAACAGTGTCTGGTTTTGTTGACTTTGAAGATCTTTGATCCTTATTTGAAGAATCCGATTTTAAAGCTTTCTCAATTGCTTTTACTTGTTTACGTTTTTATTTCTCTTTTTGATCTTTAATAACTCGTTTATCTTGTGTCGGAGAAACAGATTTACGTGTGCAAGTTGGTTCACGAGGGGTTTTCTCTATACATCTTGATTTGGCTGGATTTTGACAATCCTTTATAATGTGGCCAAATTCTCCACATTTGAAACATGTTATCCTTTCAACAAAACTAGGAGATCGTGTTTCTCGGCTTTATGTTGAACTTGTGGATCCTGAGGTACTAGGTTCATTTTCATTACATCCATCGGTGTGTTGGGTGTAATTGTTTTGACTATTTCTTTTCAAAATCTTAACTTTCTTTACAAAATCAATATTAGATTTTCCTTGAAAAGTTTCGACTTTGTCAGTACCTTTAGAACTCACAAATATAACAGTTTTGGCCTTTTTCTGGTAACAAGAGCCTTTTGCTTCAACCTTTGGTTGAGAAACTGTAGGCTTTTCAACTCGCTTCCATTGTTTTTCTTTTGAAGTGGATAATGGTTGTGTTTTGGTGGGCTTTTTCTTCTCTAAAGGTTTGGTTTTTAACTTTTCAAACACCTGATCTATAGAGATTGGATTTACATTTTTAATTGGAAAATCTTTGTTTGAATAGATTTTCTTATCTCCAACCAAGGTATACAACCCATTATCCACTTCTTGTGTAGACACACTTGTCTTCACAGATTTCTTGGGAACTGTCTCTTGATTCTCAACAGATTGAGTACTAGGAGTAGCAGAAGATTCTACTCTTTTCCTTTCATCAAGAGGCAGATCATGATCATCATTTCTTGATTCATCATCTGATATATCATCCTTGCCTGGTTCTTGAGAGGAATTGCCTAGTTTGAACCCTAACCATACTGTGAATTCCTCAGGATTCAAAGGTACAGAGGGTTCAAAACGAGGCATCTCCTCTTCATCAGGCATTTTGGTATAGTTGTGTTTCATTGGGGGTGGACACGACTTATACCCTATGCATTGAGCATCTCCCTTTAGTTATTGAACTTCAATAATATGATCAAGCACATATTGAGAGTTAGAATAACTTTCCAAGTCGCATTTGATTGAATCATATTCGCATTTGCGATGGCTAACTCTTTCTTTGTTTCTTCTAGGAGATTAGTGTAGTTATTAATTCCTGTCTGTTTATTCAAATCTGTTTTTGTCAATTCAGAAACACTTTTCTTAAGGGTTTCTATCACAAATTTGAATTCTTTTTCATTTCTAGTTAGTGCCAAATTCGCCTCTTTGCATTTTGATAGTTCAACAACTAAATTCTGATTATGATTGTTGACGGTTTCATATTTTATTTTCAATTCAACACAGTCATTGCAAACAGTAGGAGGTTCAGAATTTACCTGTTTTGAAGAACCTTCAACATTTGCTACAAAGGCAGTGTGATGAGGAAAAGCTGCACCATCTGTAGAGAGTGTCTCTGTCTCTTTAACCCCAGCTTCTGCATTCCTCATCATACCTACCTTTTCAGATTTCAACATCTCAGCTTCACTCAGCAACTCTTCAACCTCAGCATCACTTCCTTTCTTCACATCGGAATCAGATCCATAACCATCTGAACTTGAACATTCTTCATCAGAACTGCCAGCATCCCCAGATGTATCATCATTATTTTGAGTATTGATGCTGTGATCATGCTTGATTTGATCCATGATCCTTGCATAGCATGCAGTTCTTCCGTTGTTCTTTGTTCCCAACTGTACTGACCAATCGCATCCTTCATCAGATTGAACTACCAAAGCTCTATGTGTGTTTAAAGGTCCTGATTGATTGGTGTTGTTAGAGTTGCCAACAGCTACTATTCTTCTTTCATTGTTGTACTGTGCTGTGTTGCATGGTTGAGACTGATTACGAAAGGGGTTGTGATTTCCTTCCTTGCTGGGTCTTGTGCATTCCCGCTTAAAGTGACCTCTTTCTCCACAGTTGAAGCAAGTAACGGCAGTTTTTTCAAAGCCGTATTTTGTATCCTTCTTGCTTTCCAAACTGGTTCTACCCGTTCTTCTCATATAATCCTTCGCTCTTCTCATAGCACTTGCAAATGCCCACTTGATGTCCATCAGCTCCATTTCATCTCGGTCAATTTGTTCATAGTCTTCGTTTGTCAAATTGATGTTCCCTATTTGACCTACAACTAAACCACAATACGCACTGACCATGGTATTTAGAAGTTCTGCATGTTCCTGTGCAACTTCTACATTGATTTTGGAGAGATTTGACGTGTCAAGTTTGACAGTGTTGGGATTTGCCGATTGACTGTTGTTTCCATAGAAAGCTTGTTGAGGAGCTTGTTGTGGAGCTTTATGCTCTAAATCCCTTGGCTGTGGAAGGAATGCTTTCTGATCAAAAGTCTGTCCATAGGCTTGATTACTCGAACCTGTAGACTGACTTGATTGAACTGGTTGGGGTAGAAAAGGGTTCACGTTTGACACAAACGTGGTCTGCAGCTTCGGTTGCTGACTTGAGCTTGTACCTGCATTTATACCTTCAAAATACATTTCAGGGTTTTGTGGAGCAGAGACTCGTTGTGCCTTTCGGAGTTCTTCTTCATTCTTGTTCTCCAGTTCTGCACAAATTCATAAATACTTATTGAGTCCAAAACACCTGTATGTTTTAAAAGATCAATAAATTGACTCCATTTTGGTGGTAAAGCATCAGCAAATCGCATCACAATTTCTTGTGGTGCTGCTAACACTTTATACGAGTACATTTCACTGAGAAGATGATAAAACCGAGTGGTCATATAATTCAAGGTCTCGTTCTCCATGAACATGAAACCTTAAATTCTTTCTTGAGCAGATCATGCCGAATCTTCCTGGTAGCAGCGTTACCTTCACTCTTGCTTCCAAAGTGTCCCATAAATTTTTCGTTGTAGTACAATACACAAGATGATAAATGTCTTTATGTAGTGCTTGTGTGAGGATAGCAAATGCCTTTTTTTCTAGATCGTAAGCTTTCGACTAGATTGGCCAATGTGGTTGGATTTGATCCAGCTTCTTCAAGTGCTTCATTGTAGGGGATAGTGAAACACTTCCACAATTCTGTGTTCTGTCCAAGAACGTACGTATGAAAACGACTTTTCCAGGAAGGATAATCGTTCATATGATTTAGCTTGTGCGGACGGTTGTTACACCCTGTTTCACTTTCGCTCATTAACAGAGTTTGGATGCTTTGATTTTGATTCGCAACACACGCCCATTGATTTGCAGAGATCATTGCTGTATGTTGTGGCATCAAAGATTTTACCCATGATGTTGCGGAGCTTTGCGAAGACTCCTGATTTGAGCTTGAACAACTCCAATCCCACGGGTTAGAACTGATTATATTTTCTTGTTTTATGAAAATTTAAAGGTTTAAAATTTCAAAATTAAAATTACCTTTTAAAAATTCGCAGATCTGAAAATATGATAAATTCTTAAAATCACAAAGCCTTGAAAAACACGAAAAACAAACAACAGCTGTTTCGTGCGAGACACCTGTTTCGTGCGAATGAGACAGCTATTTCGTGCAGGTCAAGTGTTTTCGTGCGGATCAAATGATTCGTACGAATCTCTTCACTCGCACAAAATGTTTTGTTCAGCGTTTTTCAGATAAATCTTTTCAGAAATGGTTTGGTGAGAAATTTCCTTTCTTATGTAGACCTGCTTTTTCGAAAATACCTGTTGTCCTACCCACTTTTAGTTAAAACACAGATTTTAACAGTCCACAGTCCAAGTCCAGATCCAAGTCAGAAAATGTCAAACCTACCAAACTAATCAGATTCAAATTTTTGCAGATTTCTTCTTCAAGGGTGTTCTACAGAAAAATTTTACCATAAAATTTTCTGCATGCTGCAGATTTTAACCAAGTTTTAAGTTAGTTAACTATTCAAAACTAAAGTTTTCTGCTGGAGGCTCAAGAACACTTCAGAAATCTTCAAACTAGCTCAGACACAACTAAGCCCAGTTTTGAACAAGGAAAGAGCCAAAGCTCTGATACCACTTGTAGGTCCACCTGAGGATCAAGTTAAACCAGTTCCTTGTTCATATGACATACACACAAGTGCGGAATCCATGTGTGCATGCAACCAAAGCAAAGTAAAGAACACGGGGTAACCAAAGATTCACTATCTTGATTAATGATTGAGAACAAGTACAAACATATACACACAATGCTCGTATGACTTAAACAAACTTGCTGTGTTCTTGTGTCTTCGTCTTCAGAGATAACCAACTCAAAGGGTAACAAGCTCTCTGGTCTGACCAACTCTCACACGCGAGTCAACTAGTTTTCAAAATGGCTAACCCTCACTGAGAGGTGCATGTCTGCTTATATAGTGTCTGCCTAGATGTTTCGTACGAACCATGTATCTAGACATACTGAACACAATATTTCACAAGAAACACATCTCCAGAATTTGGGACGAGTCAGTGTTTCGTACAAAATGCTTGTTTCGTATGAAATACTCTTTGTTTCGTACGAAACCCTGTGTTTCGTAGGAAACCTATGATTCGCACAGAATTCTCATTCTTGGAGAACGTGTGTAGACTTGACGTACACAAGACTTATCAGTATGCACACATGCAACTAATTAACACAGACAAACTAAGATATCATACTAGATCAAGATAGAAGGATATCTCAATCTATTCGACACGACCAAACCTATATAGACACTTGAGCAAAGACCGTACAATTACAACTGTAATTAAGAACAAGCGACAGACACAAAACTGTATCAACACCATTGCTACCACACGTGTAAACAGAGATCATCCAGTTGAAAACATCATTGGTGATGCTGCTGCAGGTGTTCAGATAAGAAGAGGTGTGCTCGAAGGTTCCTGTTTGTTTACTTCAATTCAAAAGACTGGGTTGATTCATGAGTGTTTGTATAGCTGCTTTATTGCCCAAGAGGTCCCAAAGAATGTTCACATGGCTCTAAAGACAATTTTTGGGTTGAAGCTATGCAAGAGGAACTAGCTTAGTTTAAGAAGTTGAAAGTTTGGGAGCTAGTTAACTTGCCTGAAGGAGAAAAGGAAATAGACACTAAGTGGGTGTTCAAGTGAAAGAAAGACGATCGAGGGATCGTGATAAGGAATAAGGCTCGATTGGTGGTGAAAGGGTTCAATCAGCAAGCAGGGATTGATTACAATTAAGTGTTTGCACCAGTAGCAAGGTTGGAAGCAATTCTTTTGTTCCTAGCTTTTGCTTCATTCAAGGGCTTCAAATTTTACCAACTTGATGTGAAGAGTACGTTTCTTTACGGGAAAGTCTAAGAAGTGGTGTATGTCTCACAACCAGATGGGTTTACTCCAGATCGAGTCTATCGACTTCATAAGGCATTGTATGGATTGCATCAGGCACCTAGGGCGTGGTATGAGACACTGTCAACACATTTTTTAAAGAATGGTTTTGAAAGAGGTCAGATTGACAGTACACTTTTCATCAAAAGGAAGAAGGAAGACTTTCTGCTGGTACAGGTATACGTAGATGACATCATTTTTGGGTCATCTGATGAGAACATGTGTCATGATTTCGAGAAGGTAATGAAGAGCAAGTTTTAGATGAGTGCGATAGGTGAATTATCCTACTTTTTGGGTTTACAAGTTGAACAGAAGAAGGATGGGATGTTTATACATCAGACAAAGTATGTGTTTGACATTTTGTCTCGTTTCAAAATGGAGGATTGTGCTACTTTCAATACACCTATCTGTGAGAATCACAATCTTGGTCCAATCATGAGAGTGTGGAGGATGTTGATCCAACTCCATACAAGGCAATGATTGGTTCTCTGATGTACTTGACTGCTTCAAGATCCGACATCATGTTCGCAGTATGTCTTTGTGCCAGATATCAAGCGAATCCAAAGGAGTCCCACATGAAAGCGGTGAAGCAGATTCTTCGTTACTTGAAAGGGAAACCTAAACTTGGGTTATGGTATCCAGCTCTAGTGATTTGAAGTTTGTTGCTTTCACTGATTTGGACTTTGGATGATGCAAATCTACAAGGAAGTCTACCACAGGTGGTTGTCAGTTCTTAGGAGGGAGGCTCGTGTTATGGCAATGCAAGAAGCAGTCTTGCGTGTCTACCTCGATGTGTGAAGCTGAATATATTCCTGCGGGTAGCTGTTGCTCTCAGGTTCTCTGGGTACAACAGTAGATGCGCGATTACGGTTTGAATTTCACTCGTACTCCTATTATGATAGACAATAATGCCACTATTTCAATCACCAACAATCCCGTAAAACACAATCGTACAAAACATATTGACATTCGTCATCATTTTATACGGAATTGTGCTGAAACGAAATTAATTGAACTGCATCGAGTCGACACACTTGATAACTTGGTAGATCTTTACACAAAAGCTTTTGACGGGGCTCGTTTTGAACATTTAGTCAAACTCAACGGGATGAGGAATCCTGAATAACCATTTTTCCATAAAATTTCTGTAAATACTTTACTGCTTTTCAAAAATCAAAAACATAAAAAAATAGAAAATCAAAAATGAGTTTTCACTGTGTGGAAAAGAAGAAATGATAGTACATCAGCAAGTTAGTCTGTCACACTGAAATTAAAACTAAAATTGCTTAAGTGTGATAGCAGCTTCATCATATGATGTACAAGTAGGCAAAAAATATGAAATAATCAACTTACCTTTGTGATACAAATATAATAAACTGTGTATGAGTGGGTAACATATCAGTGGCTTATGATTTTATAACCTTAAATCTTGCGATGATAGATTGCCAAAATCTGAGATTTTAGGTCTTTATATCGTTATTTCATCCGGGGTATCAAGGTTGTCCTTCTGCTGCATCCAGATCTATGTTGAACTAGGCACAACCAGGATATCTTAAAAGAGCTAAAATCTCAAATCCCAAACATTAAAGAAGCTCTTCTAGAGAGTCATTCAAATGTGCAAATTGCATTATTCGTATCAAAATTTGGTATTTGCCCTAACCCTCGTTGGATATTGGTTTCTTTGCTATACGAAAGTACTGGCCTGATCACCAATTATCAAACGTTGTAAATCAAAAATGATGAATTTCAGTATACTCACCTACTACGATGAATTTTTGTACATACCTTGATCGTGGGGGTATGTCCTTAAGTGGGACACACTAGTATATATCAGTATCAATTATCTAAATTTATTACTAGCTAATGGTACTTGAAATGTTCATGTATTTTGTTTAAGTGGATAAACAATACTGGTAATTGTTTTGAACTGCTTTTCATGAATATTGCATATAGAATAATCAGATAGTGTGAAAACAGTTTGATGTTGCTGATATGATATTCTTAACTATGTTACTCACAAAATAGAGTGTTTATTATTTTGTTATTTATTTTTTTTCAGAAAATATAAAAAAACCCAAAAAATTCATTTTCTTGTAAATTCTTAATGTACGGGATTTTGGTTGTTTATGGAGGAGTTCTTACCGATAGGGGGAGACGGTGTTATAAGATGAATTCAAATTTTTTTAGATCTTGCAGGTTCATGTTTAAATGTTTAAGTATATGGTTTGTGTTGAGAAGTGCTTAATCTGTGATACAGTTTTTACTATCTCTTGAATAATAATAATTTGTTTAACTTGTGTTGAAAAAATCTTATGGTTTCTCGAGATGTTTGTTTTATAGTATACAGATTGTAGCAGTGCGTTGCTGAAAAGTTTGGTGAAGAGGAGTTTGCTTGGATGCATGGTAGAACCTCCTTTCTACATTGCAGACAAAGTTGCAGAGTTTTGAAGATTGCTATGCAAGGACTAAACTGGAGTTTACTCAAACGCTAAAGATTTAGAAGATTTGGTGATTGGATACATCAGCTTAGGGGGAGTCTTTTGCTGACAGAAGCTATTAAAGCTGAAGCTATCCAAAGACCAACGTTTTTTCAAAGATGTTGAAGATTGCAAGAAGACTGAAGACTAAGTTATTTTATGAAGCTATTGTCAAGGGGGAGTTTGTTGGTGCGTATTTGTGACAACAGCTTAGATTTGGTCTTTGGATATCTTGTAATTAGTAAAATGATAAACGGTTAGCGGGTTTAGTTTTATAATAGTGGGTTAGGAGTAATTGGGCTGAACTAGACACTAAACAGTAGATGGGAGGAGAATTGGGCTTTAAACCCATTAGCAGTCCATGTAGGGAAACCCTAGCCCAGTTGCATAACCAATCTCTATATAAAGGGAGGTTTGCATTAGGGTTTAGGTTGCTGGTTCTGTTGATCATGTTGTTGGTTTAGTTGCAAAGAGAGTCTTGAATTGATTGTAAACACTTTGTGTTGGATAATCAATAGAGGATAGTTTGAAGGTGATTGTGTTCGTGTTCGTGTTCTTGTTCTTGTTTCTGTGAAGTCTGATCTAGGGGATTCCGCACTCTAGATTAGATAGACGATTCTATGAAGATCCATAAGGACTAGGGGACCTACAATAGTGTAGTATAAATCCACAGACTAAACCTTGTGGTATCTGCAAGAGAAAGGGGCATAAGACCCTAGAGTGCAAGGATCTTAAGGATGTAGTTTTCTACAACTGTAATGAAAAAGAGCATATTACGTTCAATTGCCCCAAGAACCCAAAAGTAATGATGCAAAGCGTAGAGAGGCTTAGAAAGGAAATGCTTGTGCTTTCCAGATGAATGCCAGAGAGGCCATCAATGAAAATAACGTCATAACAGGTACATTCCTCATCAATGATGTATATGCTAGAGTTCTTTCGATTCGGGTGCATATCTTTTGTTGATCATAAGTTTAGTAAACTATTAAACTTGCCCATAAGAACTCTAGATATAACATATGAGGTAGAACTCGCTGATAGAACATTAGAGACAGCATCTTCCATTCTTGATGGATGTTCTATATCCATTAAGTATCAATCTATCCCCATCACTCTTTTTCCAATGAATTGGCAGGGTTCGATGTAGTTTTAGGCATGGATTGGTTATCCCATAACCAAGCCCGCATTGCCTGCGATAAGAAACTCATCGAAATTAAAACCCCATCCGGTGAAACGATCACCATCCATGGAGATTCACATTATGGATTGCCAGACAAGGTGTCGTTATTTAAAGCATCCAAGTGTTTAGGGAAAGGTTGTGTCATTTATATGGCACAAGTAACTATCGATGAGCCTAAGCCAAGTATTGAAGACCTTCCGGTTATCTCGGAGTATTCCAATCTTTTCCCGAAGAATTACCTGGCCTACCCCCAGATAGGCAAGTGGAGTTTAGAATTGATATCCTACCTAGATCAGCACCGGTAGCCAGAGCTCCATATCGGTTAGCACCAACGGAGATGAAAGAATTGAGATTACAGTTAGATGAACTCTTAAAGAAAGGCTTTATTCAGTCGAGTTCCTTGCCTTGGGGAGCTCCTATTCTATTTGTACAGAAGAAAGACGGTTCAATGCGGATGTGCATTGTTTACCGAGAACTGAACAAGTTTACAATTAAGAACCGATATCCTCTGCCCTAGGATCGACGATTTATTCGACCAACTTCAAGGGGCTAGTTACTTTTCTAAGATTGATTTGAGATCAGGATATCATCAATTGAAGGTAAGGAACGAGGATGTTCCTAAGACTACTTTCAGGACCCGATATGGTCATTTTGAATTTCTAGTGATGCCTTTTGGGCTCACAAATGCACCTGTAGCATTCATGGATCTCATGAATAGAGTCTGCAAACCATATTTGGATAAGTTTGTTGTTATCTTCATAGACGACATACTTATCTATTCTCGTAATCAAGTTGATCACGAGAAACACCTTCGGTGAATTCTAGAATTGCTAAAGCAGGAGAAGCTTTATGCTAAATTTTCTAAGTGTGAATTTTGGCATAGAGAAGTCCAATTTCTTGGACATGTTGTAAGTGAGCGTGGTATCCAAGTGGATCCCGCCAAAATAGAAGCCATAATGAATTGGGAAGTGTCCAAAACCCCATCGGAGACTCGTAATTTCTTAGGATTGGCTGGTTACTACAGGAGGTTCATTGAGAACTTTTCAAGAATAGCCACTCCTTTGACTACCTTAACCCGCAAGAATGTAAAATTTGTTTGGGGTCCGAAACAACAAGAATCCTTTGAAATTCTAAAACACAAGTTGAGCAATGCTCTTGTGTTATCTCTATCTGAGGGTATTGAGGATTTTGTAGTCTATTGTGATGCTTCGCACACTGGCATGGGCTGTGTACTAATGCAAAAAGGCAAGGTAATTGCTTATACATCACGATAGTTAAAGGTGCACGAAAGAAATTACACCACCCATGATTTGGAATTGGGTGTCGTTGTATTTGCACTAAAGCTATGAAGACATTACTTGTATGGCACAAACTGTATTATATACACTGACCATAAGAGTCTCCAGCATCTGTTCAATCAGAAAGAATTGAACATGCGACAGCGTCGTTGGATGGAAACACTTAACGATTATGATTGTGAAATTCGCTACCATCCCGGCAAGGCAAATGTCGTAGCTGACGCCTTAAGTCGCAAGGAAAGAATTAAGCCCATAAGGATTAATGCGAAGAGCATTGAGCTTAGAAATAGCTTGAATGAGAAGCTATTAGATGCGCAAAAGCAAGCCCTATTAGAGTCTAACATTCCTAATGAGGGATTAGGCGGAACTGTTGATCAGTTAGCGCCTGGAAAAGATGGAATCCTTAGATTATATGGAAGAATCTGGTTCCAGTCTTTGGAGGACTTAGAGATCTAATCCTCCAAGAAGCGCATAACACGAGATACTCAGTTCACCCTATTGGTGACAAAATGTATCAGGATATGAAAAAGAATTATTGGTGGATAGGTCTGAAGAAATCCATAGCCACTTTTGTAGCTAAGTGTCTGACGTATTCGCAAGTTAAGGCCGAACATTAGAAGCCGTCAGGACTTCTACAAAAATTGGAAATTCCCACATGGAAATGGGAAATGGTAACTATGGACTTGATTACCAAGTTACCTAAGACCAAACATGGTAACGACACGATTTGGGTCATTGTAGATAGGCTGACTAAGTCAGCGCATTTCTTGCCAATTAAGGAAACGTATAATTCAGACAAATTGGCTAAATTGTATGTGGACAAGATTGTGTCCCTACATGGCGTGTCGGTATCTATTGTATCTGACAGAGATACTAGATATACCTCTCATTTTTGGAAAAGTTTCCAACAATCTTTAGGCACAAGACTAAATTTTAATACGGCTTACCATTGACAGACTGATGGTCAAAGTGAGCGTACTATCCAGACTTTGGAAGACATGCTTAGGGCATGTATGATTGATTTAGGTGGAAGTTGGGATGACCACTTACCCCTAATAGAATTATCCTATAATAATAGTTATCATACGAGCATCAAGGCTGCTCCTTATGAGGCCTTGTATGGGAGAAAATGCTGAACGTCCGTGTGCTGGGCAGAAGTTGGGGAAGCCCAACTATCAGAACCGGAAATTGTCCTGGAGACCACGAAAAAGATTGTGCAAATCCGTGATCATCTCAAAGCTGCCAGGGATAGGCAAAAGAGCTATGCTGACAAGAGGCGTAAACCTCTTAAGTTCCAAGTAGGGGACAAAGTCATGTTAAAAGTGTCACCCTGGATACTACAGAAGGTTTATTGAGAACTTTTCAAGAATAGCCACTCCTTTGACTATCTTAACCCATAAGAATGTCAAATTTGTTTGGGGTCCGAAACAACAAGAATCCTTCGAGATTTTAAAACACAGGTTGAACAATGCTCCTGTGTTATCTCTACATGAGGGTATTGAGGATTTTATAGTCTATTGTGATGCTTCGCATGCTAGCATGGGCTGTGTGCTAATGTAAAAAGGTAAGTTAATTGCTTATGCATCACGACAGTTAAAGGTGCACGAAAGGAACTACACCACTCATGATTTGGAATTGGGTGCCGTTGTATTTGCACTAAAGCTATGGAGACATTACTTGTATGGCACAAAGTGTATTATATACATTGACCATAAGAGTCTCCAGCATCTGTTCAAACAAAAAGAACTAAACATGCGACAACGCCGTTGGATGGAAACACTTAATGACTATGATTGCGAAATTCGCTATCATCCCGGCAAGGCAAATGTCGTTGCTGATGCCTTAAGTCGCAAAGAAAGAATTAAGCCCATTAGGATTAATGCGAAGAGCATTGAGCTCATAAATAGCTTAAGTGAGAAGCTATTAGATGCGCAAAAGCAAGCTCTATTAGAGGCTAACATCCCTAATGAAGGATTTGGCAGAACTGTTGATCAGTTAGTGCCTGAAAAGGATGGAATCTTTAGGATTAATAATAGGATTTGGGTTCCAATCTTTGGAGGACTTAGAGATCTAATCCTCCAGGAAGCACACCATATGAGATACTCAGTTCACCCTGGAGGTGACAAAATGTATCAGGATCTAAAAAGGAATTATTGGTGGATGGGTTTGAAGAAATCCATAGCCACTTATGTAGCTAAGTGTCTGACGTGTTCGCAACTTAAGCCGAACATCAGAAGCCGTCTGGACTTCTATAACAATTGGAAATTCCCACATGGAAATAGAAAATGGTAACTATGGACTTGATTACCAAGTTACCTAAGACCAAAAAGTAGAAATGACACTATTTGGGTCATTGTGGATAGGCTGACTAAGTCAGCACATTTCTTGCCAATAAAGGAAACGTATAATTCAGACAAATTGGCTAAGTTGTATGTGGACAAGAATGTGTCCCTACATGGTGTGCCAGTATCTATTATATCTGATAGAGATACTAGATACACCTCTCATTTTTGGAAAAGTTTTCAACAATCTTTAGGCACATGATTAAATTTTAATATGGCTTACCATTCATAGACTGATTGTCAAAGTGAGCGTACTATCCAGACATTGGAAGACATGCTTAGGGGATGTGTGATTAATGTAGATGGAAGTTGGGATGACCATTTACCCCTAATAGAATTCTCCTATAATAATAGTTATCATACGAGCATCAAGGCTGCTCCTTATGAGGCCTTGTATGGGAGAAAGTGCCGAACGCCCGTGTGTTGGGCAGAAGTTGGGGAAGCCCAACTATTAGGACCAGAGATTGTCCTTGAGACCACGAAAAAGATTATGCAAATCCGTGATCGTCTCAAGGCTGCCTGTGATAGGCAGAAGAGCTATGCTGGCAAGAGACGTAAACCTCTCAAGTTCCAAGTAGGGGACAAAGTCATGCTGAAAGTATCACCTTGGAAAGGTGTAATGAGATTCGGAAAGAAGGGCAAGCTAAGCCCAAGATATATAGGACCATTCGAGATAGTCAAATGTATCGGCACTGTAGCTTATAAGCTCAAGCTGCCAGAAGAGCTTAGTGGAATCCATGATGTATTCCACATAATCCTTAAGAAATGTCTAGCCGATGAGTCACTGGAAATGTCACACAAAGATGTGCAAATAGATGAAAACCTGAGGTTTCATTGAGAAACCAATTTCGATCGAGGATCGACAGGTTAAGAAGCTCCGAAGAAATTAATACCTATAGTAAAGGTTAAGTGGGATGCCTTTAGAGGTCTCGAGTATACATGGGAGGTTGAGTCCACTATGCGACAAAAGTACCCCCATCTTTTTGAATAAAATCTCGAGGTCGAGATTTCTTTTAAGGGGGTGAGGATGTAACACCTCGTAAAATCGTGTCCAATAGTATAGCGACACATGTTGTATTTTTAATTTAGTCTATTAAAGACCAATAAGGACTAAAGGTGTCAACATTGTCACACCCTGACCCACAGCGGAAATAGAAGTCGGGGCATGATTGGGTTTTCATCAAAGCTCATGACATTTACTATAATTAAGTTTCATATTTATTAATTCAAATTTAAAGAGAATATCCTAACAAACACCTAAAAACATACAAACACAAGAAAAATATTCTAGACAAGAAATGTTTTATTCTTCTTCTAAAGCCAAATCCTAAGTGTTCCTCTCCTCAGCCTATCCACCTGTATCATGTGTAAAATAAAGATTTGGATCAACAGAAGTTGGTGAGTGAATCTCGTTTAAACATTTGAAAGAATTAGTTATATTGATTAATAAAAATGTGCATAACCAAATATGAACATGCGTATATGTAAATCTATTCACAAACCACATAACATCAAGCAATGAACACATAAGCATGACCAAATGATGAACTGTGAGATCAAGGCTCAATCAAACGGAGCCGATCTAATGAGGCACGCGATGCTCAACTCGTATCCAACGCGAACTGATGGGCCTAATATGAATGATTGCACTGAAATGAGAAAATGTAACCACATATACAACAAACAAACATTACATAACACGTTAGATCATATTATGGTAGTACCACAAGTGTTTGAATAAACGAAATATATAAACGACACATGATACACCCCAAACATGAATAAAAAGGGGAATTTGTAAGGATTCACTCACAATGGGTGCGTTTCTTGGAATTGATAACGATTGCGCACGATTTAGGATTCAACCGACGAGTGAAACTAACCTAAATAATCACGTAATAATTCGGTAAATATATATCTTTTATTTGAATTTAATATTTTTAATTAGTGCTTTTTATTAGATTTTTAGATCTATTTTTGTGGTATTTATTACCATTATTAAACTTAAAAAATCGTATTTAAATGTTTTTAAATGATTTTTAAATAAAACAATAAAGAAAATAGTAATAAAAAATATATACCCTCAATAGGGTTGACCGGGTCGACCGGTTTGACCGCGCGCATAATTGGCTTCGTGTGAGGATCGAACTCGTGCCTCCCGTATACGTGCACACAGCTCTACCAACTGAGCTACGTGTCTAACCCGAAATAATCTCTATTTATATATATATATATATATATAATATATATATATATATATATATATATATATATATACTAGTTTAGCTCAATCATATTTTGTTTTTAGTTAAAAACAATCGTTAATGCTTAAAACCAGTTGCAACAACATGTTTCGAACTCGAGACCTACGGTACATGTGCACACAGCCCAACCAGTTCGGCTGTGTGTCTAATCTGTATATCTACTGAATTATATACATTTATTTACATGTTGCAAGGTGATCTGAATAGGTTTTAAAAAGATGGTTTTTATTTCAGAAAGTCAGACACGCATGAGACTCGAACCCGGGTATCCACGATTGCATTGCACACAGTCCACCATTGGACTGTGTGTCTAACCCGGTTTAACTTATGAATTTAATTATATTTATACACTGCTTAGACTTCATCTTCTTCATAAGTGTTATCCAGAACCGACTGTTATTTATAAATTCGTTTGAATTTTTTTTGTTTTGATTACTTTAACACAGAGTATAGATAACACAAATATGGAAAGGATAGATTGTACCGAAACATGAAGGTTCGATATTCCGGCGACACTTCCGGCGATTACATAAAAATTTCGGCGACTTACGGCGAGGTTTTAGAGAGAATTTGGGAGAAGTTGAGAGTAGTGAGCGAGTTGTGATGAAGGTTATGGTATGGTATTTATAGGACAAATGATTGAAGAGTTTTCGGTTCCAAGATTTTGAAATCATTGAGTTTTAACGGTTATAAGTTAAATTGGACTTGATTTCGCGATTGTAACCGATGTTTGATATCTGTTACTTGTGTTTTCACAACTGAAATCAAAAATTGAGCTTGATTGCTTGATTGACGGTTACTGGTTTGAGTTTCAAATTTGGAAGTTTGAGATTTGTGTGCGTATAAAACTTAATTGATTTGGGTTTTAAAACATATGGTATGTGTAGCTCAGTGGTGTATGCGGTGTGTGTTTGATGGGGACCCGGGTTCGAAACCCGGTTGCCCCTTTATTTTTATTTTTATTATTTAAAGTTTCATTTATTAATATTATTATCATTTATTTATATTTTAATTCTTTCAATTTATTTAATAACTTATAAATTAATAACCATAAATTAATAACTCGTGTTAAATGATGAGTAAATACGCAAAGAGAATTTAAACTAAATACTTGAATTATTTAGTGAGGCGGTTTTGAAACCCGTTTTACAACGAATGTTATAAACATGCTCAAAACTTGGCCTCTGAGTGACTGATATGTCAACATGCCTAGCCTCTGAGTGACTGATATGTCAACATGCTTAAACATTGGCCTCTAAGTGACTGATATGTCAACATGCCTAGCCTCTGAGTGAATGATATGTCAACATGCATAAAATGAGCCTCTGGATGATCCTTTACAAAGTCCTAACTCTCATGCTTGCCCGTTGTTGGACGAGAGAGGTTAATTCTGTAAAAATGTGAAAGTTGAATAATGGAGGGATTAAAAGTGTCAACATGTTAATTTATACCTCTGAGTGACCTTTTAACGAACCGAGAGCTCGACAATGTCTGGGCATAACCCCGGGTATGCCAAGTATTGACTACGGAGGGCTAAATATGCCAAAAAGGTGTTTTAGGAAAGTTTAAAGGGGTTTAATAAGTTTAGGGGCTGAATGTGGCAAAGTTTAAAAACTAACAAGGGGCGCTCGCGGGGCGTGAGAGGCTAAGGCCTGGCCTCTCGCGGGGCGTGACAGGACTGTGTCTGCAGAAAATTTGCTTGGCCTCCACACAAATTGCCAAAAACCATTTGATTCGAAACCATGGTCTTCCAAACTGCTATGCCACATTTTAGGACACTTTTAAGCTTCCTCTTACACCCCTTAACACTTGGCATCACCTCCTTTAAGCTCTCCAACTATAAATAGGTGCCAAGGTTCACCATTTGAACTTGCACCTTTCATTCACAACTCTATCTCCCACCTCTGGAAGTTCCTATCTGAAAGGAGCATCCAACTAAGTTCTATTGCCTTCTAGGAACCTCTTGTAAGTGTTCCTTGCTCTTGAATTTCGTTTATAGGCTTTTATACCAAAAGTCAAACATTTTACGAAAAACGCCTTGACTTTCGGTTAAGACCATTATGGTCCAGCCATTGCTCGTAACGAACATGGCTAAGTGATCGTAATAAGGTAGGTGTTAGTCTCTATAAAGTGAACCTCCTGAAGATCACGTTTGCTAGACCAATTGACGGGTCAAAGTTATGATGTTAAAAAGTCAAACAGGCCATTTTTCAGAAAAATCATAAATTGATCTTATATATGTTATGAAACCTGTTTTGACACTTAAACAAGTTGGTTAATTATTAGAACATGTAAGGACATGTTCGGTTCGTCAATTTCAGTTCTAGGGTCGGTTCGCAACCGAAAGTCGCGAAGTTTGACTTCTGCTTTGACTTTCGATTCTGACCAAATTTAGATTAGTTACCTACTGATCTAAAGTTGTGTTATGATCATAATATAATGTAGCATAACCCTCTAAGGTTATATTACATAATCATAATCAGAATCTAAGTTTATGCACAAGTTCCGTAATTATGCCATTTTGACTAAAATGCCTTTTTTGTATAAAATAAGGTTTAAAAGATAATGAACTTGAAATCAAGTTTCCTACTGATGTAATATTATAAGTAGGACTATTTGGGATATTAAATCAGATTATAAGCTGAGTTTATGAACAAGTCCTTGTAATATGTCGGTAAATGACGAAAAAGCCCTTATGGCTTGTAAAATGGTTTTAATCATATCTTTTCAAAGTAAATCTTTAACCTACTGATATGTTATATTAAATAACATATCTAAGACATTTAATCTGACCTTAACATCATTTTTCGTTAAACATCGCATAAATCGTCGTTTTACGACATAAGCATCGTTTCGGCGCATAGTATGGTTTTTAACCATAATTATCAACCAAGACTTGTTACTTACTGATTTTAAAACTTATTTTAATTATTTATACAGTAGGTATTTGATATGAACTCAGAATTCAAATTATTTGTAAACTATGTGTAAAATGACCAAAATACGCTTTCGGTGCATAGTTTGATCATAAAAGATAAATTACACATATAATTAATATCTGATACGTGGTCCAAAACCGATGATGAATCGTATTTAAGCTTATGTTTTTACGTGAGTTTTGGTTTCGAATGGCCTACTTTTGGTTAGAATTGTGTTTTGCAGGTCTGACGGAGTTTAAGGAGCTATTCGGGAGCTTTACGAAGCATCGGGGAGCGAACGGGATCAACTGGGAATTGGAAATGAAGAAAATGGAAACCAAGAGTTGGGCTAGCGTCGCCGACGCCCAAATGGGCCGTCGGCGACGCCCCTTGGTTATTCGTGTCGGCCAGAAACTCGCGTAGACAGTCTATTAAGGCGTCGGCAGAAAACGGAAAATCTAGAGGGCGTCGCCGACGCCCTGTTTGGCCGTCGCCGACGCTCTCCAGAGAGTGCTATCGCTGAAATTCAATTTTGAACGGGTTTTAACTTGTGTTTGACCATTTTTTGGAGGAGTTACGGAATTTTGAGCCTTGAAACACATTTTGGGAGCCAAGAACACTACAATCTTGATCCCACATCATATCCAATCGATTCTATCATCCGAAATCACCATCCATCTTCAACTCCACAACCGTAATCATCATCTTCTCCATCCTTCCGCCAATCCATTGCCCTAATCATCCACCATAAACCCTAACCTTCATCATATTCAATCTCAAGGTTTCAAGATGTTCGTAATCAAGCTCCAATCTATCGTTGATCGTGGTCACCGTTCACCATGAGCGGCTAATTCTCGAGGGATTCACCCCGGTGTAAACTTTTGTAAGGATTTCTAGGGTTTATTATTTGTTTAGAACTTGGTTTGTGACTAGTTGAATTGCATTTGAACAATTGATAATTGTCTTGCGTTTGTATTGAATTCATGAATTGTTGAGTGAGTTATGAAATTCGACTTTGTGAAATGAATATGCGTATTTATGCCTTGTCTTTGATAGGTTTTAGTTGTCCAAGGCAATGAAGTGTATTGTGTCCATTGTTTATAATGTCGATAGCAATTGATACCTAAACCTTGTGATTCTAAGCCGTTAATGATCCAAGTCAATTAAATCAAGTTAAAACGTGTAGTAACCCTAGGTCCTACAATTGTTGAACTGGGTGTGATCCTTGTTTCTCATCTTGTTATACTCAATCAATTAAGTTTATTGCAATTGTGTGAATTTTCGTAGTTAAGTAATACAAATCAAATTTGTCTGATCTTTCCGACATTCTTTCAAACAATCAAATATTCAAACAATCAACTTAGCAAACTTCATAATTTGTGACAACAACCATTAAGAATCAAGTGCATCCATCGCAAACCACAAACTCTTCGTGGTTCGGCCCCTTACTACCACTAGCACATTGTTAAGGGTAATTAGGGCTATAAATATTATCTTTGACCGGGACGCAACACTCCGATTAATATCCTACTAATATTATATCATAAACAAATTATTTTTCCAGAATACTTATAATTATAACATTTAATTATATTCAAGTTCCTTTTATACGGTATGAAATTACCGAAATATCCTTATGAGGCATAGTTTCATTTTAAAACCTTAACGAGTACAAGTTGATATCCTACTAATATTACAACTTAATTAAAGTATAATGGCATATAGAACTTGTCCATGACTTATCCGGTTACCCGATTTTGCTAATATGCGTACGGTTAGTATATCTAACTAGTTTACGAAAATTAGCCGAAACGGGTCTAACCTTGTCATTTAAGTCCCAAAATCCAGAATGTTAATTGTTTACCCATTTTATACAAGTCAAAGTACTTGTCGGGTTTAAACTACATTCTATCCAATCATCGTTCAATCTAGCGTTATATGTGTTGATCAAGTACGCTAGTCGGTCTAAGTCTATGACTTAAATAAGACCATTAGTATTTAATTGGTTAGATTATGCCATAATCCAGGCTAGAGACTTGCCGGTAAATGTTATCTGCACTTAGTACTTTTGTGTATGGCTGAGTTAATAAATCTTGCGTTAAACGAACAATAGCTCAGGTAAATACTCTTGACTTATTTCCCCTATACGGGCTTGGGTTACGGTAAATTATTACCGCTTGGTCGGAAATGGGATCAATCGAATGCCGGATTGTGGCTAGTAAATCCGCATATTGTTTTAATCAGTTTTGTTTGATAACTTAAACATCGGGAGTTAACTACCGTGTCCTGGATATCCTCGGCTCATTACAATAGAAAATGGCCAGGACCTTAGCACGGGGGTAGGCATACACCCGATAGATGCTCAAAATGTATTACCCACAAGGTTGGGAAGAAATGACTCCTTCGTGAGTCCAAAGTGGTGTGTACGTTAATCATGTCTCGGTCTCCGTACCGGGCCCTGTATGTATGGACAAACATGTGAATCTGTTAACAAGGTTGGACAGTCAACTTTCCCAAGTTATAAAAGATTTTGTGCTAATACGCACTTAAAACATATTTTAAATGTTTTCAAAATGAGTCAGTTGGGTGTATTTACCAGCGAAAGCTGACGTATTTTCAAAAGACTAAGCTTGCAGGTACAATACGAAAATAGGGTGGAAGTGCTTAGTAGTGATAGAGGATCTTGCAAATCCTAGATCCGCCCAAAGTCTGTTTTACATTCTTTCTTTTGTACAATTTATGATCCGCCTGTGGATCTTCTATTATGAGCCTGTATATTATTTTATATTTCGAACATTTGGTTCGTAATAGTAATTTAAATCCAAGACTTCCGTTGTGACGTGTTCAATTGACAATGATGTTATCAACTGACGTCACGATACTACCCACCCGGACCCACCGGTGTATGGATTTGGATTGGAAATCCGGGGTGTGACATACAAAAAGAACAACCAACACCAATTACTCCACTCTTATCCTTGGAGGAAAGGACTGAGTCTTTATCGTAGCTGGATTGAAAGTTGCTGATACATGAAGTTCATCACCACTAAACATGACTGAACTGATCACTGGTCACCACCGTCTTCCCAACGGTACTCCCCGTTATACATATTACCTGAACCACCATTCGTAATTAGCCCAGAAAGAACCCTGACTAGCACTGGTTTGTCACTATTTCGTTGCGAATAGGCAATGCATCGCTCATGTAGAATACCACACAACCCTTCCCTAATGGTTAGATCGTTTCCACCAAAGAAAAAAAACACCTTTTCTTTTTTGCTTTTTCCTTGTTATGCATGGCGATAGTTTAACTGCCTTTGCAACCCAGCCACATCATTCCCTTGGCCCATTTTTTTTTAAACTTGATTTCACCCACTTTGTGTTGCTCTACCTAAGTATACCTATACTTCTCATGTGCCCCAACTAAAATTCTCCCACAAACTTTCTTTAATTGTTTCATACCCAACATGATATCATATAAGCAGCCAACCTGCTACTATATTTCTTTCCTTTTCTCCAACCATAGCTCCTTCAAGTTTTCTTTAATTGTGGACCTCGTTTTCCGTCGTCAACGACCCTGGCAATTTTTCGACGTTGCATCCCCGTGAGGGGCTTGCTCCCCCTCTTGGAAAACAACTCTCAAAGCCACCAAGCTCTGATACCAATTGTTGGAAAATCAAGTTCTTGATCAAACACAAAAACACGAGATTGAAGGAATTTGTTCACTCTTAAATTTCTTTATCACTGAAACACACTAGTTACAATAGACCTAACCATCTATTTATACTAAACTCATTCTAGTACTAACCCAACTCAAACTCTACTAAATAAATAAATTCCTAGATAAATCTTATGATTTCAAACAAAATAATTATCCTAAAATTAAATATAAAAGACCTAATAAATAATTCATCAAGAATTATCCATAAACCGTCTTGATATTTATTTTCTTAATTCAAGATTATAGTCTTCATATGATACCGTCATTCAGTGTAGCAACTCAAAGGAAAAACCACTGAAAAGAAATAAACTTATGATATGCCCAAAAAGATACCAAGTTGTATCTTACATCAATCGAGAAACATAAAAACGAATATTGGTACCAGTTTTGATAATCACGGTACTGGCACAGTACCAACACTCGCTATAGCGTAAGATTATATATATATATATATATATATATATATATATATATATATATATATATATACACATACATCGTTGTTGCGACGCTGATCATTGTAATGATTGTTAGGTTGCTGGATGGAGTAATCCTGAACAGGAGAGTTAAGGTATCGGCATGGATTGTTTGAGGGGGCTAGGCGGCAGCAACAGGTGTAGGTGTAGCAACTTCTCTAGCGGCTATTCGCGTTGCTTCTGTCTGGATCTGATCAACAACATCCTCCCAAGATGGGATAGTTTAATTTAAAAAATTGATGCAATAGTATCATACTATTTTGGGAGACGACGAATAAGATGAAGAACTCTTTTATTATCATTCATAGGATAGTCAACTGCGGCTAGTTGGTTTGTTGGATGGATCTCAGATTCCTTGACACTTGACAGTAAGCTTCGAGAGTAGGCATGGAAGCAAGAGTAAGGTTGCTGAGTTCATGCTAAAGTGCTTAAGCCCGTGAACCTTTATTGTTATAAACAAGCGTTTGACCCTCTGCCACGCTTCATGAGTCGTTGACTCATCATTGAGGACCCGGATGTGCAGCTCGTTTGAGATAGTCCTATAGATCCATTGGAGAACAACCACATCTATCTTACCCCAAAACAAAAATTCCGGAGAATGTTTGGGAGGGATTGGTGAACAGTCGATATGAGCAAGCACTTCGTACCCTTTTGCGTGAAGCAAGAAAAGTGTCACCCATAAAGAATATGAACTTTAATGCCGCCAAGAACACGCACCTTTTTTTGTCGGTGACAGTGTAGACGGAATGCAGGGGCTTTTGTTTGGGATAAGCGAGGTTGGATTTTTGGGGATCGACCTTGTCACCCATGGATGATAGGCGACAAGTAACAAGAAGGATCAGGGACATTGAAGGATGATCGAGATCAGTGGCGAAGTTAGCCAATAAATTTAGGGTATCCCATAAAAAATACTGATCAACAAAGTAGCAATAGGGGTGTTGGGAGACTGGGATGATCACAATTATGTGACGTTCTGGTTCTTACTTTGCCGCCCATACACAAAGAAAGGGATATTTTATCGTTTTGGAACTTGGGCTATGTTTGTCAATCGGGCCTCTTTCAACTATGTTATACTTAATTTGGGTTAACTCTATTATTTGGGCCTAATTATTATACAAATTTCATGGTGTAAAAGGTTTGGCCTTATAAAAGTTTGGAATTTTAATTAATTAAAGTATCATATTTTTTAATGGTATTCTCGTATTTGTTCAAAAATATTCTTTATATAATAAAAAAAATAAAACTAAATTAAACTACGAATACGAAGTTAAACCGTAACCCATGATACCCTTCTTAATCCTATACATTCGTCACTAATGAAGATCAATCATTTGGAGTGATACCAAAATTACTGAATTCCTCAACTTTATTAACAAATCATAAACCTATATATAGTACAATACTAGGAGCGAAATAAGTAACTAATTACTAAAAGTATATCAACAAGAATATTAACAACATTTACGAAAATACAAACCAATAAAACTGATAACAATATTATCGGTTAACACATACAAATATAAACTGAAACACATTTCTATTTATTTGATTAATTTATAAGTGGCTATATTTCTTAAGTTTGGTAGTACACAACTTCATAAAATTAAATATAAATGTGTTAGTGTTCAGCTTTGGCAATACAAAAAGATTAAAATTGAAACCACATTTTAAATCAAACTAAGTAAACAAAATTAAAATCATCTTCAACATATATTCAACTAATCAAATCATTAAAAAATACAATCACTTTCGAAACACTTGTATAAAGTTACACCCAAAATAAAAAGTCATCTTATTTACACAATCTTAAATCTTATTTATATACCACATATCTAGGGGTGTTAAACAGGTCGTGTTCACGGGTTGGCGGGTTCAACCCAACCCAAACCCGAAAATTTTACACGAACCCGAACCCGACCCAAACCCGAAAATCGTATCATATATATGGACCCGAACACGACCCGAAGTTTTGTGGGTTGACCCGAACACGACCCGTTTAACCCGAATTTTTTTATTTTTTTTTCTAAAACTAATATATTAAAATTAAAAATTACATAAAAAACACAAATGTATATAATAATATCATATTTAAATTATAAAATCTACGTTAATTTCTCCTTTTAAATTATAATCATGGCATAAAATACACGCCCCATTTAAACTATGAGATAAAATATATTGTAAAAAAATATAATATAGTATAAATGTGTTAAACGGGTCAACCCGCCAACCCGACCAGGTTGACCCGAACCTGACCCGTAAACCTAAACGGGTTCGCGTGTTCAACCTGAAACTGACCCGAAGCCGTTTAGACGAAACCTAAACCCGCGAATTTCGTGTTAGGTTCGTGTCGGGTTTCCGGATCGTGTCAGAAATTCTTACCCCTGCATATATCACTTACACGACCCTAAATCTTTTTTATACAACATTTTCCACTCTGTGTCGCTTTCTCTATATATGTATGTATATATAGCAAGTTGTACACAATAAAAAACACTAGATCTATATTAAAAGATCTAAAATATTTGGGGACATGACTAAAGGCAGCAAGAAAAAAATTTGATAACCCAACCCAACAAATGTCACTATAGACCTAGGAACATTAAAAAAATTTTAACTCCGCTGAAAAGAAATTCTTAAAATCATCACTACTTGTGATTTTAAAGAGTGGATATATATATATATATTGAAAGTGTATTATACAATTGTCTTAACGTATGAGCGTACGTGATGTGAAGTCCGCACGTTATAACCTCCATAAAAGAAACCGCGCATGTTGTAAAAAACCAAAGATCGCATGTTAAAAAACAAAAACCACATGTTATGAACCATTATCCGCATGTTGAAACTACATCTCGTACGCATCGTATGTTAAGACAATTTGTACGTTAACCAACCCCTATATATATATGGGAATGCTTAAATGAGAACGCTATATATTGTGAGAATCGTGAGAACAAATGAAAATTTACACATGTGTAAAAAATCTAATAAGAGTGATTTTGAGAGGAAATGAATTATTTGTTGTAAATTCTTTTGTTTTTTGATGTCTTTTAACTATAATGAGTGTTGTATTAAAAAAATGGTTTTGATTAGTTTTTTCATTCGTTCTCACGGTTTCCGCAATAGTTAGCGTTCTCAAAATAACCCTCATATATGTATACGTATATGTATATATATATATATATATATATAGGGTATGGTTCTAGAGTGAACACTATGTTGAGAGTGAACTGTGTGAACTAATCTGAGCCATTAGATTATATCATCTAGAGAATTTTAAACAATGACAAGATTGTAATTATAATGTTGTAACTTCCTTTTAAATTAATTGACAGAAGGGTATTTGCGTCTTTTGTAAATTGCATTTATTAAACAATATAATCAAAATTCCTAAAATCTTGATAGTTTCTGTATATACAAGATACACAGTTGTTAGTGTATACAAATGTGGACAGTCTCGATAATATTAGTTTATACAAGATACACAGATATTAGTTTATATACATGTGTACAGTCTCGCTAACTATCAATTTATACAAGATACACAGTTGGTAATTTATACACATATATACTTGAATAATACACATGTGTATAAATCTAGTTTATACCGACCTGTGGGAACAAGATGTAATTATACACAAATGTATAAGTCTGTATATACTAACCTGTATACACATATGTAAGAAAAATAATTTAATTAAGTTTAATATTTAATTTTAAAAAGAACATAAGAGTTTATTTAAAAATAAAGATTAGCCATTTAATCTCTTATAATTAAAATAATAGAGATATGATTAAAAATGAGAGAGAGAGAGAGTTAAGAGATGAGAAAATTAAGAGATTTTAATTAAAAGTACTTGACTAATATCAATCTTATCCTTTTAATCTAAAAAATGATCAAAGATCAAGAATAGTTCACTTTCAAAAAGTTGTTCACAAATGATCTTAATCATATATATATATATATATATATATATATATATAGGGGAAGGTTCATTTGAAAAGAAATTTAATGTGAGAAGAAAAAGAAGAAATGGCATAATGGTAAAATATTAAGTAATTTATAACTTCTCTCATTAATTATGTTATCTCTCATTAATAAAACAAAAACATTATATCCTACACATTTCAAAATTTATTCTACATATATCTTATACTTATCGTAATTTACCCCACGCACATGTAAAAATACCCTACCTACATTTCAAAATTTATCCTACACACACTAAAATTTATCCTACACATGTCGAAAATTGTCCACCACCAAAAATTATTTTATTTTGAAAAAGTATATTAAAAAAATGAGTTACAAGTTTAATTAATTAGCTAATTAATGGCAATTATAGATTTCCCTATATGCCCTTTTACATAATATTAAATACATATATTAAATGAAGAAAATTAAGAATTTCTATTGTTTTAAAAGTTATTCTTTTTATTCTTACAAACTTTTCTTCTCACTTGAACTCTTCATTATATATATATATATATATATATATAGTGGTTATGAGTTGACTACAAAGTCCAAAAATTCCAAAAAATGTCATAAAACACTATAATTTTAATCATAAAACACATAAAAACCCAAAAATAACATCACAAAATTACTAAAACACCATATCTGTGGGTTTTATTTTTTTAGATGATAAGGCTCTGATTCTCCAGTGCCTAAAATTATGTGTTTTATGTTGATTATCATGTTGTGTTTTATATTAATAATTCTACGATGATGTGTTTGGAGTTTTTATGGACTGATAGGATTTGAATATAGTGTTTTAGTAATCTTCACTCTCTTATTTATAGGTGTGTTTTATAGATGAAATTATGGTGTTTTATGATTTTGTATATTTTTAGAAGATTTAGACTTTGTAGCCGAACTTCTCCCTATATATATACGCACCAGTTAAATGACCTCCTGATGAGTTACTATGTGAACTTTTACTAGTTGCAAATGAGCTTTTATACAATGGCTCATTTACATGCCGAACATAGGTGCTTATACTTTGATTATAAATCAGAATAGATTCGAATTCATTTACAAACAATAAAGTTACACGTTATCAATAATACTCGATTAAATTAACTAATTTTTTATGTATAGAAGACAAATATGCATCGATCAACACATATATAAATATCAATCCAAAAGAGTTTTTTTTATATTTATAGCGATGTCAACATATTAAAAAAAGTTTGTACCTTTTCTTTTAAATATTTTATACAAGAATCACAAACAATTCAGCTCTTTTAAGAAACACGATACACAAATATTAAATCTACTGATTGTATATGCACATACATATCGCTACACACACATACAACTTTTATATAACTTTGTATTATGATTAAATTCAGTTTTACTTTCTTTAAACGGAAATAATTTATATATATATATATATATATATATATATCATTATACTATTAAAATTATTCTATAAAAATTTATTACATAATGTATATTTTTATAAAACTACTGTAAAAAGACCCAATGTACGATTGCGTAATTATATACATAAGTTTATGGTAACACAATTATACATGTGTTACATAATTATACAACTCTGATCTAGTATTGATTATAACAATGGATAATTATCACGTGTACGATACATAATTATTATAAAGAAGTACACATATTCATCTAAAATGTTTTAAAATACATATATCTCATTTAGACTGGATGGTGTGGAGTTGTGCTCTCTGCCGCGTCACTTTCATAATGCCTCACACGCAGCTGCCTGAGCGTTATGGGGTACACTAAGGATCAATTCGCCAGAAGCATAACGAGCGCTGATATCTTAGAAAGAAGCAATCTGAATGAAGATACGTGACAGGGAAACACAATTGAATATTCGAGTGGATTTGACTGAATATTTATGGTTTAACTGTGTTGAAGATGATAATAACAACGATTACGAGTAGAAATAATAATATTTTTTAATATGTTGTTTTAATACGTCGTGTTTGAATTTAATTATTTAGATATTTATTTTATTTGTCGTTTAATTTTAATTATAACTTAAAAAAGTATGAATTAAATTGATATTAAAATTAAAATAAAATAAAATTAACGCTTTATGAATGGTGAGAGGAGCTTCACCAAAATAAATTATAACTTAAAAAAGTATGAATTAAATTGAAATTGAAATTGAAATTAAAATTAAAATAAAATTAATGCTTTATGAATGGTGAGAGGAGCTTCACCAAAATTTATCGCACTCCATGTTAGTCATGAACGAGGGAGCTACAAAATCCTATGTTTACGTGAAGGAGATGTGATACTAATATAAAATCTTAAGGAGGCCACTTGTAATCGACCGTGATCTGATGTCATCAACCACAATGGTGTTCCGTAGCGCCGACGAACACTGCCTCTCGGACGCTATTTGTTAAAAATTTTGATGGACGGGATATGCATAACGGCATCACACATTGGTTTCTCTGTTAGTCATATATATATATATATACATACGTATATAGATTGGTTTCTTGCTATATTAGGTTATAACCTTACAGTACACACTCAAGTCATATAACCCTCCTTTTTTACATATTTATCACGTGTCATGTAACTCAAAATCAATAGAATTTATAGACCGTGATGTCTTTATTCCACACGATATAACTAGTCACCTAAACAATTTTTCATGATAAGAAAATAGTCACCTTGGTAATAAGAACATGTTGGGTGGTGATGTTCTCTTCTGATTTATATTTATATTCAAATCAAAGAGGATCCTCGTCAGAGAGAGATTCTTCCAATATTTTCCACTCCATATCATACCCCTACAACATCTCCCTTCCTATAATAAATACCACCACCCCAAAAATCATATCTTCCATTGAACAACAACAAACAAACATGAAGAACAATCTTCATCTTCTTCCTCTTCTAATCTTCATTGTCATCACCTCCACACAAGGACTTACAGATCTAGAAGCACTCCTGAAGCTCAAATCATCCATGTTAGCACCACCCGCAACGTCCGGATTAGACGATTGGCAACCACCAAAACCCAACACAACCAATGATTCAACCTCACATTGCTCCTTCTCAGGTGTCACGTGCGACGAAAACGCACGTGTCACCTCATTGATCATCTCAGACGTTCCGTTGTACGGAACCATACCACCCGAAATAGGGATTTTGAACCAGATAGTGAATCTTACACTCGTGTGTAACCAACTCACCGGTGAACTGCCTGCAGAGTTGGCGAATTTAACCGCGGTTAAGTTTGTTAACCTCTCAACTAACTCTTTCTCCGGTCAGTTCCCCGGGGGAATTGTAGTTGGGATGAATGAGCTTGAAGTTTTTGATGTGTACAATAATAACTTCAAGGGCAAGCTGCCCCTGGAGTTTGTCAAGTTGCAAAAGTTGAAAACACTTTTTCTCGGTGGTAATTTCTTCTCTGGAGAAATACCAGAGGAGTACTCTGAGTTTCCGTATTTAACGAATTTAGGCTTACAAGGTAACGGACTATCCGGTACGATTCCGTGGAGTTTATCACGGCTACCGTATCTCGAACAGCTCTGGCTCGGATATTATAATAGTTACTCCGGCGGAATTCCGCCGGAGTTCGGTTCGTTTAAATCATTGAAACTTCTGGATGTCGGAGGTAGTAATCTCTCCGGTGTAATACCGGAAAGTTTAGGTAATTTGAAACAGTTACATACTCTGTTTCTGCAGTGTAATAATTTTACTGGAGAAATACCGGCGGATTTATCCGGTCTAACGAGCTTGAAGTCGCTTGATTTGTCGAACAATAATCTTACTGGGCCGATACCTGAAAGTTTCTCGGAGCTGAAGAATTTGACGCTGTTGAATTTGTTTTTGAATCATTTGGCTGGTCCGCTACCTCCGTTTATTGGTGATTATCCGCATCTGGAGGTGCTTCAGTTGTGGCAGAATAATTTTACGCTTTCATTGCCGGAGAATTTAGGCCGGAATGGGAGGTTGATATCGCTTGATGTTACCGGTAACCGCCTTACCGGTACTATTCCGGAAGATTTATGCAAAGGAGGTAATATTATTATTATTATTATTTATTCTACAAATATTGTTGCATTTGAAAAAGGTTTTCAAAAAGATGTACAAGTATCTATTACAACTTTTATGGGACTAAATATTGGACTACGAGTGATAAAAAATTAGGATGTAGATTACAAGTAACATAATTATTACTATTACTAGTTAGTTCATTTAATTGATAAAAAATTAGGTTGTTTTTGTACCAGTTAAGTGTGTTTTTTTCTTCATTTCATTTGTACGTTTGCGCCATTAAATTTATTTTTATTTGACCATGACATATTCAAACTTCAAAAAAATGTATAAATGAACATTGTACAACTAAGTATGCATAACTTACAACTCACATATGCATAATATATAACCAAACCGTTTTTGACTTTTTTCGTTGACCATAGGGAAGTTAGAGGTGTTGATACTAATGGAGAACTACTTCTTCGGACCATTGCCAGAAACCATTGGCAATTGCAAGTCGTTAACGAAGATTCGAATCATGAAAAACTTCTTCAATGGAACAATTCCTGCAAGCATCTTCAGCTTACCCTTGCTCAAGATGCTTGAGCTAGATGACAACTATTTCTCCGGCGAACTTCCGTCGAAAATGTATAGCAAGTCCTTACAAAGCGTTTCGATATCGAACAACCGGATCACCGGAACAATACCTCGGGCCATTGGAGGTTTAGTGAACTTAACAACAGTTTCTTTGCAGTCTAATAATTTAACCGGTGGAATACCGCACGAGATGTTGAATTTGAAAAGGTTGTATAAGATCAATGTAAGTAGAAACAGTTTAACCGGCGAGATTCCAGCTTCTATCGGAAGCTGTTCAGAGCTAACTTCGGTTGATTTTAGCCGGAATGAGTTGGATGGTGAGATTCCTAGAGGAATTTTAAGTTTGTTAAACTTGAACATTCTAAATATCTCTCGGAACAAGATGATCGGTGAGATACCGAGCAAGTTAGGTCATATGAAGAGCTTGACGGTGTTGGATCTTTCGTTTAATCGATTCTCCGGTCGAGTCCCCTCGGATGGACAGTTAAAGGATTTTAATGATTCAGTGTTTGCCGGAAACCCTGACCTCTGTTCGCCACACGTGGTTCACTGTCCGACTATATCCCGTTTGAATAAACGATCGATACAGCCGAAATTCTTGATCACGATTATCTGCGTGGTATTGGTAACATCGTTCATCGTCATCGCGTTAATACACATTCGAAAGAGGAAACACATTGAGAAATCGAAAATGTGGAAGCTAACCGCTTTCCAGCGGCTAGATTTCAAAGTCGACGATGTTATCGCGTGTTTGAAGGACGAGAATGTGATCGGTAAAGGCGGTGCGGGGATTGTGTATCGTGGATCAATGCCGAACGGTGTTGATGTCGCAATCAAACGTTTAATTGGGAAAAACCACGGGTTTGACGCGGAGATACAAACTTTGGGACGGATTAAACACCGGAACATCGTGAGGTTACTAGGTTATGTATCAAATCAGGAAACGAATCTTCTTCTCTATGAGTACATGTCGCACGGGAGTTTGGGTGAGATTTTGCACGGTTCAAAAGGGGCGCATTTGCAGTGGGAGACACGGTACAAAATTGCTGTGGAATCCGCTAAGGGGTTGTGTTACCTCCACCATGATTGCTCGCCGTTGATCGTTCATCGAGACGTGAAATCCAACAACATACTATTGGATTCTGATTATGAAGCTCATGTTGCTGATTTTGGGTTGGCTAAGTTCTTGAGGGATGCTGGTGGTTCTGAGTGCATGTCTTCCATTGCTGGATCATATGGATACATTGCTCCAGGTACATTTCTTTTATTTTTATTTTTTTAATTCCTTGACGTCAATAGTTTTATCTTTGTTTGTTAAAGCTTCTCATTAATTCATATACCACAAAAATCAAACATATTTGCTCATTTTGTGGATTTCATGTACATGTATATGTGAAATGAACGGTTAGACGTTCATTTTTTTTTTTGAAGTGAATGTCACGTAGACTCGATTGTTATTGCATTTAAGTTTCTGACCCCATTTGTATATAAACTTGTAAAAAAAGTTCATTCATAACAAAAATCAATTTATATAAGTTTTGACCCCACTTGTGTATATATATATATATATGTATATATATAGAAGAATATATTCATGTTAGTTTTGCACATTTGCCGATTTTGATCATTATTTGTGGGGTAGCAACCCATTACTTTTGGTTTTCCTCATACGTGTTAGTTTGCACATTATTAATTGTTAAATTCTGGTAGCAAGTTATTATATTAAATTTTCAAATTTTTTTATACATTAGAGATTAATATGTTAAAGAAGTTGAATATTTTTTTCAATCTAAAATGGGGATCTTTTGAGAGATTAATATGTTAAAATTGAGTGATTTTTGTTAAAATTATTTAATCTAATTGTTATAAATGTGGTCTCTTGCAGAGTATGCATACACCTTAAAGGTGGATGAGAAGAGTGATGTCTACAGTTTTGGAGTCGTGCTCCTGGAGCTAATCGCGGGCAAGAAGCCCGTGGGTCAGTTTGGTGATGGGGTGGATATTGTGAGGTGGGTTAGAGAGACCATCTCAGAGATCCCTGAGCCATCGGATGCTGCTGCTGTGCTATCCGTGTTGGATTCAAGGCTCCACGGTTACATTCTCTCGAGCGTAGTTGATATGTTCAAGATTGCAATGATGTGTGTGGAGGACGAGAGCACATCTCGTCCTACTATGAGGGAGGTTGTTCACATGCTAAGAAACCCGCCTCTGCACCAGCCGTGCGTGCTCACTAGTTGAGCGTTACGCGAACATGGTTTTAAATTGTACAGGAGTGACTTTTTGGTGTTTTTGGAATGAATAATTTGGGTGAAAACAAATGTACAACTCGCATTGCACCAGGTGCAATTTAGTTCTCCATGAACTACAACTTTTATTGCTTGATATATATATATATATATATATGAATGCCTTGAATGAATCGAACGAAAGCTTATATCTTCGTTTCATTATACACGTGATGACATCTTCGGCTACAAGTAAATGGTAAAGCTAAGGGGTGTGGGCATTAGTGGAGGAAGGGGGAGTTAAGGTGGCTGGTCGGTGCCGAGGGGAACTCCCCATTGAATCTCGTGGTAATCCTCCGACCTTAATATTATTTTTGCAAAATGAATCAATCGTGTGAAAACACCGGTTTATACAAAAGGGGCTAGGTCCCGGATATGATACAAACAAGGGTGTGCGTTTATACATGTATAATCATCCGGATAATCACCTACTATCAGGTCATGACAACAAGGGTTTTCAAAACAGAAAAATAATATTAAACTTTAACAATATTTGGTGAAAGACTTGTACACGAAACAAACGATTAGACCTGAGTGTTTTAGCGAACTAGGAAAATTATAGGTCGGAGACGATACATTGGACTTTGAGTTTTGCTAGCTTTGCACAGAGTGAAAATAGTGAGTTTCCCGATCCTTTTTTAAAATATTTTTGTTTTAAAAAAAATAAGGGGGGATGCTTGTTGCTCAAATGGTATGGGAGTTAGAGAATGAAACCAACTAAATCTTTTATGTGTGCATAAGTGGTAGATATTGCTCTCGGGGTAAACCACACGAGGAATATTAGTTATAGTATCACAGCACGAGCTGCGGAACAATTGGATAGATCTATTGAGTATTGACAAGCTCCACTCCTGGTCCGTTAGACCCCGTGGGAATGCTTTTGTGTCCTACTAGTCCTGCATCACTAGGATTTAGTGAGTTGGTACGGTAGAAACATTGTCAAGGTTTGGTTACTAGCTTATGTCGACACATATTCCTTTCAAAACATTATTGATCAACGAATTTCATTAATACTATGTATACCAGGTTTATTCAAAAAGATTATCAAATTGTTTAAAGATTCATTTGTGTCAAGCAAAACCAGTAAACTCACCGACATTATGTTGACGTTTTTACTTAATATGTAGTTCAGGGAAATGAGCGGCGTTGCATGGTTTTGGAAATCAAGAACTAGGATTGCATGAACGATTTTGCCTTATATCTCTCACCTTCATGTGAGATACATAGGCCAACGCCTAGTTTATTAAGACTTATATTTTGTTTAAATATATTTTGTGAAACTTGAAGTTTTTGGTTTATGTTGTAAACGAAATTCTATGGTTAAGTAATATATATTTGGCATCGTTGGTTTATTTTATTAAAATCATGTAAACGTTTTGCTATTAAATGCTATGAAAACCTTTCGTGGTCAGACCTCGTGCTTCCGCCTTGAGCAAGGTGTGACATAACGAGCTAAATGTACCCGCTAGTTTTCATCTAAACTTTAAAAATGACTTAAATTGGAGTAAATCGCCATCAGATAATGGGTTTGTGTAAGTTACCACTAAGGGTAGATTACATAAGGAGTCTTATGTTCGAGTGATCCTTCCAATTATATATGAGAGACTTGAATTAAAAAGGCTTAAAGATTCATAACGGTTCGTTCGGGTAAAGCATCATACTAGAAGGTAATATGGGATTGTTAAGGTTTTGCCTAGAGTAACAACCATACTTGAGATTATGGTTGGAAGAAATATGAAAAATCTGGTAAGAAGTAGAACACATGAACTTGAACGCATAATGTCTCCTAACGGGTCGGTCAAGTAATAAACCTTCACATAATAGTAGGAGCGAAAAACTCAAGGAATATGGGTCCGTGTAGTAGGTTGTAGTTTAAAGATGTAGAGGAATAAACCCTTAAAGAATAAATTGGGTCTGAACCGAATTGAATGTGAATTGGATTGTGGAGAAATAAACCCCTAAAGTATAAAAATTGGGGGTAACAAACTTCAAAATGAAAGAACTTTTTGAAAAACTAAAGTGTCACACCCTCAAATTCCACAATCAGAGTTTTACCGCGAGATGTGCGACTAACCAGGATCCAACCACTAATCATGTTGGACCAATTATTAAAGCTATAAAACCATCACAATCAACATGATTAGTGATCAAAGTTTAAAAGTCCAATACATAGTTTAAGTTAACAAAGGAAGCTAGTTTAAAAATTCAGCCACAAATAAAAACCACAAATTCATAGCATAATTAAAATGTAAAGTTTAATAAACCATGACACTCCAACCATTGCAAGCCTCTGTCCAGCTGTGTTTAACGACCTTCAAAACATGCAATAGTGTGTCAATAGAAAGTTGGTGGGTTCACAATTTTAGTTAAGCGTAAAACGTAAGCGTAAGTTCACATACAAAGCGTTATAAGTATGACTCGGGTGCTAACCCTTATCAAGCAACTAAACAATGTGTACCGAATGCTGACGTTATAGTTTTTGTGCCCTTATCAATGTCTATCAGCATTGATGCAATGATAAGGTCAGTAGTTCATGCCCGGCTCCCAGTACGGTGTGAGAATTGTCAAACCTAATAGCGTTATCAACTAATACCCCGCCTGCCAACCCGGCATACTAATCAGTAAAATGTGTAGGTACTTCGCGGATAGAGTTTGCGTGTAGTTATGTGCACTATTCTACCTCCAGTGGATAGTATATATGTGGTCCTAAACTAGGAACGCGCGTGTAGCCCCAACCAGGGCTATCGTAAGTGTTTCCCCAACTAGGGAAGTAAGTGTGTTGTCCCAAACCAGGGACGCATGCTTTTAGAAAAAAGTTGTGAACTCACCTTAGTTTGCTCGGCTAGAATGTTAAGTGTATGGTAGTAGCAGGGTAAACCACGCCCGGTTATGGTTATTGTTTTAGTTAAATTGTGCACACTTAAATTCTACACATAGACACTTGGTTATCCGTTTGTGTGGGCATGTGCATGTGTTCATCTCATAACATGAAATACGTTTATTGGTACTCGTTTAGGTTTTAAACGACTAACACCTTGTAGTAACACACAAATGCACTTAAAGCATCTACATTAACTTTCAGCAGTTTTAGTTTCACATTAGTTTTTTAGCTGTTTTCTGGAATTTATTTAAAATACCAAACGGACTCGAAAAGTTATGATATTTTTACATGAAATGTCATTTAGTCCACTATGACTTGTGTAATTTTCTCATGACCTAATGATTTACAGAAAAATCATTAAAAATCATTTAGCACACATAGGTCTGATTCATCATATTCTGGCGACAATTTATGGCAAAATTCATTTAAAAATACTCATTAAATCTTTTAACGAAATTCCTGTTGGAGAATTTTAGAATCGCATAATACTACCTACTGTAAACATTTCAAGTATTTTCTCCAAACCTAGACCAAGTTATAACATTTGTAATAGGCTGCAAATTTTGTCAAAAAATGAAGCATGAACCTTTGACACGAAAAAATTCATTTGACTGGCATAATCTTGTCAAAAAATTTCAAAATCAATGGGGTTTGAGGCGTATTTTAAATCAATGATTTCGTTACGTTTTGACCCCATTACGGTCAACATGAATCGGCAGTAAAGATTCGGACAAAATCTGTTTACTTTCAACTCTTCATAAAAACGTGTTTGTGATCTTGCTTAACCTAAATCCGACCCTTAACCCATGTATAAACCCATATACATTAAATTTCACAACAAGCTATGATCAACATCAAGTTATAATCAAACCCTAGCATACGTGTATACATATACGTAATCATTCATCGCAATATTCGCAGAAACTCATCGAAACTCAATACTAATAAACCCTAGCATTAAAAAAATCATGCATTCAAGAAATCAAATAACAAACGCAACCATGATTTTAAACAAATAGCAAAACCATATGTAACGCCTCGTATTTCTGTATTATTTGTAACATCCGTCAAAAACCGGATTTACCAAACCCGCTCCGTTTATTAACCGAACAACCAGTTAAAAATTTCATGGCGTATTTAATGCCCAAATTAATTTTAAACGATACATAATTAATAAGTATATTGGATTATAAAAGTTATATTTGAAAAAGTATTAAAATTAGTGAAATAAAAATAAAACAATGCTGCCGGGTTTCGAACCCGGGTCAGCTGGGTAAACTTCAAAGCCTTAACACACATCTTTCCAACCACTCCGCCACTTGTGTTTCTTGTTTATTATTAGAAACAATTAATGCAAATACACAAACTCGAATTCAAACTGACGCGCCCAAATCGCAGTCGTCGGAAATCCCGACGATTTCGCCGAGATTGGACGGTTTCTTCTGTTTTAAACCGACGCATTAACCTTAACATCGGTTATAACCGATGTCCAGTCCGCGACACAAGTCATAACCGCCGGAAAAATCATTGACCGACGAATCAAGACGGTAAATGGACCAAATTCGTCAATGTTCTACCCTATAAATACACCCTCTAACTTCTGTTAACCTTTTCGCTCACAATCACACCCTTTCTCGACGTAATTTCACTCGCCGGAAATTTTCTGCAACTCGCCGGAAAACCGAACCCCTTCACCTCTGTGCCTTACTCTAAAAACAGAACACCTAGAGCCCATACCGAAGCCACCCACACTCACCTCAAGCTTCCTGAAGACCCTCTGCCGCAAAACACACGTCGCCGGAATAACCTGCTATCATCGGAGTTGCGCCGGCGAAACAGAGGAGCTCTGTTCGGTATATCTTACACTTAATCTCTCTCGTTTTTATTAAACTCACATGTAGCTAATCACAACACACTAAAGAAACTGATTATTTTTGTCAAAACAGTCGGACATCGATTCTGGTTAAGCTTAACGAAGAAGATGAAGTTTTCGGTATAATATATGTTTAATTTAAATCAATTTATATCTCGGGTTAGACACACAGTCCAGCGGTGGACTGTGTGCAAATAAACACGCATACTTCCCGAGTTCGATTCTTGACACACGCACTTTCACAGAAATAAAATGCCTTTTTTTTTTAGACCGAACCGGGTTAATTTCAGTAAGATGTTAAGTATAATAAAAAACAGATTATTTACCATGTTGGACACACAGTCCAGCGGTGGACTGTGTGCCAAACTAAACCACAGGTCCCGGGTTCGAGACCTGTGGCGAGCACCGAGCCGATGCATTAAAATCGTTTTTAAAATAAATGATTTTCTGATTAATTCAATTAGTATATAAATATAATTAAAAACAGAAATATTTCGGGTTAGACACGTAGCTCAGTTGGTAGAGCTGCGTGCACGCGAACGGGAGGTCTCGGGTTCGAGTCCTGCCCGGCGCATACATTTACACAATAAAACCGGTCAACAGGTCAACGGTCAAAAAGTCAACATTTTTTATTATTTTTATTTATTTATTTTATTTAAAAATCAATTAAAAATACTTAAAAATAACATTTTTTTAAAGTTAGAAAATAGCTTTAAACTCACAAAAACATATCCAATAATCCTACTAAAATTGATTAATAAAATCCGCTTATTTACCGAACCATTATGTTATTATCTAGGTTAGTTTCACTCGTGGTTAAATCAAACTTCGTGCGCATTCAACATCATCAACCGAACGCACCCACTGTGAGTGAATCTTACAACTCCCCTTTTTAATTACACGTTTTGGGGTGTGTCATGTGTCACTAAAATTAACTCGTTTATTTAAACTTGTGCCATACCATATTGTGATCTAAACTTAGAGTGTAAATATTGTTTGTAGTTATGTCTTTCATATTGTCAAGTTGTATGCAAATCATTCATTAAGCCCATCAGTTCGTAGAACAACGCGTGCCTCAAAACTCATTCATTAGGCCCATCAGTTCCTCGTGAGAGACGGGTTGAGCAACGCGTGCCTCAAAACAATTTATTATTGTATGTGTGTGCATTATCTGATATTAAGTGTTTTTATGAATATGTTTACATCTATATTTACTCATATGTGGTTACTTTATTTTATAATCAATTCAATAAACTTGTTCAAATGCTTTTCATAGGATTCACTCGCCAACTTTTTGTTGATCCAAAAAACCATTTTTACACATGATACAGGTCTTAGAAGAAAACAATGAAGTCTAGAATGATGTTTAGGTCATGATGAAATTAAGATTGTATGTTTCCCTTTAAATTGTAATAATGAATATGAAACGTTATAATAAATGTCATGAGCTTTGATGATAACCCAATCATGCCCCGATCACATTTTCCGCTGCGGGTCGGGGTGTGACATTCTTATTCTTAGAAAGTTTGTATTCGCATTCTATTTTTTTGAAACCTTACATTCGTATTTCAATTTCAATTTCACAATTCGATGCGTTAATCATAATGGAATTCATTTTTATACATATACGTGTTACCTTTCATATTTGTATTATGTACGCAATCAATTTTTAAATGCGCTTTATACGCAAAACCGAGACTTAAAATACACTTTGGATACCTAAAAACAAGTTAAAATACAAGAAATGGCATAAAATAACCTAGTTACAAAGTGCAAGGACTAAAAGTAAGCAAAACCAAAAGCTTTTCCACCTCCTTTCTCCTCCAATCACCTTCCATCCTTCTTTAGCCAATTAGATTTCACCCTTTTCCACCTTTTTTCTCCTCCAATCACCTTTCACCATTCTTAATCTAGTATCCCATGTTTACATTAATCTAGTATGCTAGCTTAACATGTGGATTTGTTTAAACGATTAATTACTTATGCTATAATTAAACTTGTGTACTCGCCAATGCTTTTGTGTTGAACTATACTTTAAACATGTTGCAGGTTAAGGATGTTGAACATGACGAAAACTTAGTAGGGATGGCATAGAAACGCATCTAGAATGCTAGGTTTTATGTTATAATATTGTTAAACTTGTTGTATTTGGATTTATGTTGTAATTGACTATTTGATCAATGAAATGAAACGGGTTTTGAATTTAATATTGTTGCAAATAGTGTTATGATGTCTCGAGCAATCTATTTACGTTCGCCCCGATGATTCCGCCATCGGTTGGGGTGTGACAGATTGGTATCAGAGCCATAACTATAGGGACTTAGGAAAATTGTCATGATTTGACCTAGTCTATAGTCTAAGTACCCATACCTGACCATTCTTAATTTCATGCTTCATATACTCAAATTCTCCCCATTTGCTTCTATCTCATCTTTTGTCTTAAAATTTCGTATGTCTTTCCTACAACGATTTACCATACACACATGAGGACGTGAACACACTCGCATTATACATACGAGACGATTTCATCAAAATAGAGTGAAACCCTCACTTTGGTGAAAGACTCTCAATCCGCATTCTCTACTTCCATGAGATTATACATCAAGTTAGGAGTGACATCCTCACCTTTATGAAATTTCGCCATGCTTATTCTAGTGGACCCTTACCAACAAGTCGGATTTAAATCCTTACCTCGTTTGATAAGTATCAACCACACTTGGGGAATGATGTTGTCAAGTTAGGGGTGATACCCGCACCTTGGTAACTAGTCCCACTCCTCGATTTTCGAATCCCGCTAAAGCCTCAAACTTTCAATTGACTAAGGACATGTCGTAACCGTAAGGGTGAATACCGTTAACCGAAATTTTGGCGAGAATGTTTTACCTATTAGGCCAAAGAATGCTTCCTAAACTCAAAAGAGCATTCGATCACTTTGGTTAGTCAAGGTTTCGTTTCGGAATCATCCAAGTTTTAGTCAAAACCATCATTATATTATATCAATTTTATGCATAACATAATTCAAATATCCATTTTCTTTCAAAATTCAAATTATTTTCACAATGATTACTCACGTATCATACTTATACTTTTCATGTACCTTACACACTATTTATAAATACGATTTCAAAAACGTCACCCACAAGATAAACACTACTCGCATTCCCAGAAATGAAAGTCTTATCATCAAAATAGGAGTGATCTCTTACCTTTACGATTTGACTCCGCCCATTTCACGAAGGAATCTTCTCCTTGAGATAGGAGTGATGTCCACACCTCAATGGAAGATCAAATCACAATTCGATTATTTTCGTAACAATCAATAGATCAAAACTTATACTCAAACCTTTTATCATTGTTTCAATTTTTCTCATTTATGCATAAACCTCGAGCCATATTATTCTATCCAAACGATTTCTCACCCTACAATTTATTTACGTAAATTAAAAATAAATCAAGCTCACTATTTTACAACCTTTTCAAAAACCGCTAATATGAACACATGGGCAAGAAAATTTCATAAGATCGGATAACCTACGACGTATGCAAATACACATTTTTAAAAAAAAAAGTTACATTTTTTTTACAAACCACATCTTACATCAAAAATTAATACTTTTCTCAATATTCACTTAACATTCACAATTTTGGTCCTTGATTCCCAACAAACTCGATTTATTTTATTTCAACCAACTCAATGTTTTGACTCAAGTGACCATACACATGCGTATCGCCTTACACGTTTCCATTTATGCAGTCAATATTACATGAAAATCTTACACATATCACCATTACACTTCGTATTTTACACACTCGCAACTTCATGGTAACTTATATATGCTAGTTCTCATTTTATTCCACCTACACGCTCGGTACTACATGCTAGTGTTATACGTATTTGTCTTCAATCATACTCAAAATTTATACATTCACACTACTTGGTAGTCATACTTGAAATCTATAATTAGGCATAATCCGAGTGGTTTCGCCTACGTTCGACACTCATATATACATGCATACAATCATGCTTACATACTTAATTTTTATGCGCTATCTTACACACATTTTGCTTTAATACTAAAATGTAACGTGACCCGTACACTACTAGTACAAACTATGCTGATCATGCACAAACCAAAATAATCGCGGGTGCACACAGATTATATTGGTAGGCGCATGAAACCATAGTGGGTTCTACTGTGTATCGCAACACCGAATAGCCAAACAAACGTAACATGGTGTGAACATGGTGGATACGCCGCTGATACTTCCTATATATAAGTGTCCCTACCATGCCAAACTTTCGTAAAACGTGCCATGAGAAATTCGGTGATTTCCCAGACCTTGTTAAATGCATTTGATTTATAACAAACTTTTATGACACAACTTTGAAATGCTTGGTACTCAATTATCCATGACAAAGCTTTATTCTCAAAATCGTTAGCTTTAACCGCTACAACTATCACTAGCATCTCTCAACTTTTGTGTTCGTATTTCATTCAATATCAACACCATTCTTACCCCTCGCTTACACCCACCGAATCGTTCATACGCTCTCATACCACGAATATTCCCAAATTCTCCCCTTAACATTTCATCCAAACTTTATTTTCTTTAAAACGGCCTAAACGATTTATACATTTTTACAAACATCCTCACCGGTTCGAGTCAGTCAAAATACTTTTAAGATATCTTTCGTTCTCTATTACACGCAAACTTCAACTAGACGGCCTACTACCGTTAAAACTTTTGAAACCATAAATACATGCCATCCTAGCTTCTCACCTATAAACATTTTTCTTTTTCTACGTGTGATTGTACTAATACGCGTTTGAACTAATGAAAATTTTTCTACAACCTATGGTGCGGGCCATATATTTTGTCAAACTACATCTTACTTACACAAAAACTTTTAGGTCGCATCATTTTAAAACATTTCTCCCAATTGAGTTGTTCAACTCGCATTGCCTATATACACACATACGAGTTTTACTTATTTTTACACTTACTTACGGTTGATGTCCCAAGCCGCTTAGTCAAACGAGTTGCTTTTACAAACCTATCTTTTATCACTCAAAATTATCTACGTACACCTAATTAACCATAGACTATCAATTTAGCCAAAACTTTGACCCATGCATTTTTAAACACGCTAATACATAAAATGCTACTTCGGCACTAAGCATAAAAAATTTCACGTTTAGTCAAACATTTTAACCGATTATCACTCGTATCGAACCATCAAAAAATCATCTTATCCCAAGTCTTCCGCTTAAATAAATTTCGGGACAAAATTTCCTAAAGTAGGGGAGACTGTAACGCCTCGTATTTCTGTATTCTTATTCTTAGAAGTTCGTATTCACATTCTATTTTTTTGAAACCTTGCATTCGTATTTCAATTTCAATCTCACAATTCGATGCGTTAATCATAATGGAATTCATTTTTATACATATACGTGTATCCTTTTATATTTGTATTATATACGCAATCAATTTTTAAATGCGCATTTATACGCAAAACCGAGACTTAAAATACACTTTGGATACCTAATAACAAGTTAAAATACAAGAAATGGCATAAAATAACCTAGTTACAAAGTGCAGGGACTAAAAGTAAGCAAAACCAAAAGCTTTTCCACCTCCTTTCTCCTCCAATCACCTTCCATCCTTCTTTAGCCAATTAGATTTCACTATTTTCCACCTCTTTTCTCCTCCAATCACCTTTCAGCATTCTTTAGCCAATTAGATTTCACCTTTGTCCACCTCCTTTGTCCTCCAATCACCTTCCACCTTCATTTAAACCCCAACCACTTAACCCTCTTATAAATACCAACCCTAACACCTTCCAAACACTTGCACCACCTCCAAATCACTTCCAAACTCTCTCAAATCTCCAAGATTTTTAACTCTGGGCAAAAAGTTCAAGAACCAAAATTGGTAACTTCGGTATTCCAATAACTCAAGACTCATCAAACCTACTAAGTGAAAATTTCTTCGCAAACCGTGAGTACACTCGAACACCCTTTTTACGCTTTACACTTTTGGGTGCAATATGTTAACCTATAAAAAATACACGCAATCACACTTATACTTTTATGCAAACACACAACCAATCCATCATACATGCTATAGTTATGTGATACATGATTCGTATACTTGGAACATTCTTATGTGATGCTATTTGTCATTAACTTTGTTTAAAGCATCCCCCTTAACATGTATAGCGCTATAGGAGTAACGCACTGCCCGTATTCTTGAGGTCATGTTAAGATTATTCTATTTTTGCGGTGACACGCGATGATTGACTTGTAGATCGCATGCCATGTTTACATTAATCTAGTATGCTAGCTTAACATGTGGATTTGTTTAAACGATTAATTACTTATGTTATAATTAAACTTGTGTACTCGCCAATGCTTTTGTGTTGAACTATACTTAAACATGTTGCAGGTTAAGGATGTTGAACATGATGAAAACTTAGTAGGGACGACATAGAAACGCATCTAGAATGCTAGGTTTTATGTTATAATATTGTTAAACTTGTTGTATTTGGATTAATGTTGTAATTGACTATTTGATCAATGAAATGAAACGGGTTTTGAATTTAATATTGTCGTAAATAGTGTTATGATATCTCGAGCAATCTATTTACGTCCGCCCTGATGATTCCGCCATCGGTTGGGGTGTGATACCATATACGTGATAGGTGTGTTACCGAAAGAGAGAGTGATGATGATCGATGTTTTTCTTGAAACTGAAGAGATTGGCGGTCTTGTGCTGAGATCGCAAATCAGAGAAAAGAAGTTGAGAGGGAGTAGAGATGTCGCAGGTTCTTGATAGGTGTTAGGGTTTGCATGATTGCAATATAACATATGGGCGTATATAATACTAGGTCGGTTTGGGTTTAGGCCGTAAACATGGATGGGCCGAAAATTTCAAGACGGGACATGAAGGTGGGGTTTTGGGCTTGGGTGTGTCATGAAGGTCACTATAAGCCACAAAGTGGTTAGCTGATGACACAAAAGTGTGAAGGGGCGAAGGTGGATAGGGTTTCGCGTGGAGGTGGGTGGCACACGAAGGTGCCCACCTTTGTGTTTATTATTATTTTTTATAAAATAACTTTTACTCAGCTATAGTTTCAAGTTCCAGTCCCTCAAGTTTCACGCAACTCTCTACGGTAACAAGTTAACCTAGATAACTTTGTGTTATTACGAGTTCAGTTCCTCGTGTGTCCAAACTATCCAGTTAGCATATAAAGTTAACCGCATTAACTTTAATGTTTGTACGAAACCATATCGTATATTATAAGTTGTATGTTTAAAATAATTACATGTATGAATATTCACAATTCACCAAGAGTATAAAAGTATATAAATATGTTCGATTATAACCCAAAAATGTGAGTTGTCACATAAAGGATACGGGTGCGGATCAAGGTTCTGAAGTTATAAATGTGGGAAAAGTCCCAGAAATGGTATCTTGAAGTTAAGTCAAGTTGGATGCCCAGTCAAACATCTGGTCAATGTTGTCTCCTTGCACCATACGTAGGGACTGGGTTGACCTTCCACGACGCGCGGGGGCATTTTGTTTCTGCGAATTTGTTTTCTCGTTTACTTTTTAACCCGTTTGACCATTTAACTTAAACACTATCACATCCTCAAATTCCACTACTGACGTTTTACCACGAGGCATGTGACAAATCAGGATCCAGCCACTAATCATGTTGATCCATTAATTAATAATTTCTAAATACTAAAATACCACATTCAGCATGAAGAGTGATAATATTTTAACTTTTTAAAAATAGAAGTTTCAGTTTATCGGCGAAAGCTAAAAAATATAAAATCTAACATAATAAAACCCACAGTTCTTAATATGTTAAAAGAAAACAATTTAATTGAGAAATGACACTCCAAGATGCATCTCCCAAGTGTGCCATACCTAGCGTCTTGCAAAAGCATGTTTAAGTGTGTCAATATAAAGTTGGCGAGTTCACAAGTTTAGTTCAACAAAAGTAAATCCAAATACAAGAGATTTAAAAGACATGTCATGGGTAGCTAACGCATTGTTAAACAACTAACCATGAAGTACCGAAAACTAGCTGTGTAAGTTTGTTCCCCACATCAATGTCTATCAACATCGATGCAAAGTTAGAGTCAAAAGTTTACTCCTGGCTCCCAGCATGGTGTGAGGTTTGTCAAACTTAAAAACGCTATCAACTAGTACCCCATTTGCCACCCGGCAACTGATCGGTATAAATGTAGGGACTTTCAAGATAGAAGGTATTTAGTCCACTACAGACATGAAATTAAACTAAAGCATTTAAAGTAAGAGTATCCCTCCCAGGAATATAAGTAGTCCCAAACCAGGGATGCATGCTTTTAGAAAATGTAGTGAACTCACTGTTTGTCAAGATAGTCTGAGTATGCAATAGTATAAGGGTTGGTGTCCGATTAACCACTACCTATTACACGTCATGTTTATAAGTGTATGTTCGTGTTGGTTCACAAAACCCAAGTTATCCAAACAACTCGTTGTCTTAATGTTTTAGAGAAGACTCTCATGTTTGACGATTTAGCACAAGTTGGCCGACAACTCATTGGTGACTAATTAGGTGACTTCAGGTTAAATTATTTACATGAAAAGCAAGTAAAACTATAGTATATATCACATAACATGTTCAATGACATTTATTTAGCTTTCACATTCCAAGCACACCTTGCATAACCAAATAGATCCACTCTGTAATGTTAACACAAAGTTTCAGCAGTTTTAGCCCAACGTCAGTTTTTAAGCCAGTTTGTGTATTTTATTTACAATACTAAACGATGCAGAAAAATTATGAATATTTTATGATACATGCCAAATAGTCCATATAAGTTTGTGTAATTTTTTGAGTCCTGAATTTTTGTGGAAAATTCATGAAAAATCCTACTTCACATAAAGGTCAAAAACGTCGTTTTCTGAGGACAGTTTACCATTTATTTTATAGAAAAACCTTCGTTGATCCGATTGACAAAATTCCAACTGGAGTGTCTCATAAACTCCTATGGTTATCTACTTTAAACATTTAAAGTCCTAACTCCAAATATTGATTAGGTTATAGTCCTCATCATGAACCATATTTTCTGATAAAAAAACTCAGCTTTACATATCAACATTGCAAATTTACAAAAACATACTCAGGATTCATGAGAAATTATGAATTTTTTTGTGGATCATGTAAACTTCTATTAGATTATCTTAGGCTCAAGAATTGTTCTATTTGGCATCAATATGAGCTGGTTATGATCAAAACAAAATCTGAAAATTCGGCAGTAACATTCTGATGTTCTTGGTTAGTGTTCTAATCAAGTTTTAGATCTTGTGTAATCACCACATGTAATGATCAAGAACCATTTACAACCATTAAAGTCTAAACTTTTGATTGATTATAATATTTTCTTGGATGAACTAGGGTTTTTGACAAATTCTTGAAATTTATAAAAACTAACGAAATTGACCATAAAACTTACTTGTAAGCGATAGAGGGTATTGGAAATGATCAAGAACACCTTCAATTTCAAGATCCAAGCAAGAATCAATGGTGATTTAGCAATGTTTAAAAAACCGGTTCAATTCAGATCTGATCTGACGCAATACAAGGTTGGCTCAATTGTCATTAACGTGAGAATGGTATTCTCACAGCAAATCCAATACGTATTGCCCTAAAAACTATTATCCCACTGAATGGTTATTTATCTATGAGGGTTGTCATATATAAAAAAACGAATACACATCGAAAAAAAGAAGACGTAGACAAGACACGTACGACCAGGGAGGCTTTCAAGAGCGATTTAGGGAGCAAAATTCATTGAAGAGAAAGTGTGGGAACAATGCGGTTCGGATAAAAGTGTTTGCTTTATGGTTAGAATACAGTTTATAGTTTGTTAAAACTCAACACGTGAACATGTTTTCTGCCGTGAACAACTTTGATTTGGTGTTTGATGGTATTATGACCATGAGCAGCTAAATTCTTTCTAGCTACCTAGGCTAATGGATAATTGTTAGTTTTGTTTTTAGTTTCTCGGATTGGTTAATTATTATTTTGGCTTGCATGGTTTGGTATAAGTGTTCTAATTAAGATTCTAATGTATATGCGTGTTTGATATATGAATGTTTATGCTTCTTCCGCCTATTCTTAGTTGATATTAATTGCGTATTGATTGATTCTAGGTTTTGGTGATTTCGTTGACTTGGTGTTTTTGATTGTATCTTGTGGTTATTACACGTAGTAAACCCTATGAACAAATTAATAAACTATTAGATAACTAAATATTCTACCATATTTTGAGACCGAAAGGATATTAGATGTCGGGTTGTCTTAATCATTATACGGTTTAGGTGTTAATTACACGAGAGTGAATTACCCTAGGTTTTCTTGTAATTTTTAGTAAACCATGTTCGAACCTGATTAGAGTCACCACCCCGTACGTCCCTTACACTTCCCGGATGTACCATTTCTAGTGACATCGAGAGGTAATTTAGGCTTTGGGTACCATAACTTAGTTAGAGAGATTGAGAGGTGATCTGACATTAACCTATGAGTTTATACACTTTTCATGACGTGGATTGTGATCTGTTTGGAGAATGATCATGCAGCCAGTTTAGGTCTTGTTTAGTGAATCTTAAGACTCCGGTAGCCAAAACTTAGTTATTCCATTCCGAGAGTCGTGAGTGAGTTGACATGCATCTTGCCTAGGTAGCTACTTTTCCATAATTTGAGTGTACCTAGATATGCTATTTCTGCTCTGTTTTCGTTTTTGTTTTCTTAGTTAATTTTATGAGTTAATATACATTATGGATGACAATGGGTTGGGTATGACCAATCCCATATCCATATCTGGTTATAAAATCTTTCCCATAACAGTCCCGTTACCCGTTGGGTATTTGGCGGGTATTTACCCGTTGGTTATCGGGTATACCCATTGGGATTTTTATGTATATATATTTTTATTTTACTTTATGATTTGATGTGTTTTAAAAATTATATAATATATTAAATTATGATATATAACATGTAACATCCGTCAAAAACCGGGTTAACCAAACCCGCTTCGTTTATTAACCGAACAACCAGTTAAAAATTTCGTTGCGTATTTAATGCTCAAATTAACTTTAAACGATACAAAATTAATAAGTATATTAGAATATAAAATTTATATATGAAAATGTATTAAAAATAGTGAAATAAAAATTAAATGCTGATGCCGGGTTTCGAACCCGGGTCAGCCGGGAACCCCAAAGTCTTAACTCGCGCTCATATAACCACTCCGCCACTTGATGTTTTTGTGAGTTCTATGAAACAATTAAATCATATCTACAACTGGGAATCGATCTGTTACGCCAACTGAAACTGATATCGGCTTTCAAACCGTCCAAGACGTTTGAGTGCTCGCGGAATCTTGAACATAACCGATAAACCGACATTTTAAATCAATTCAGTCGTTAATGAACTTAAATTCAGGTGATGTTTGATTTTTATAACCGAAAACATTCATTTCTGGAATTACTTCAACAAAATCTTCATCTCGCGACTCAATTACATTCCCAGAGCTGCTAATTTCACGTTTACTCTATTTTCTGGTCGTCCGAAATTTCTTTTGAACATCGCCGGAATTCTCTGCAAGTCGCCGGAAAACCGAGACTCACCTCAAAACGGTAAATACCTCGACTTTTTCTGTTTCATTCCATTATTAGACAAATTTTAACATCACTCCATCACCCAGAATCAACCCCAGACGACGTTGCCGGATTTTCTGTTTTCGCCGGAAAACTTCTGGAATTTCCAGAATCTCGCTGTTAATCTGTATGATTATCTAAACATCCTGATAATCGTTGCTCAGTAATTCAATTTTATATCTAATCAGTCAAAACGGTTATTTGACCTGAACAGAGGAAGCTCACAAAACAGAGCCGGCGATCCTTGCCGGAGTTCTAAAAAAGACGACCTGTTCCGGTACTTTCTTTCCCCAAACCCTCTCCGTTCATTACCTTTCAATTGCTCATAATATTCGTTAACTGAATTAAACAAGAAACAGTTGGTTTAACCGTTGTCTGTGTTTTGAACGAAGAAGACGAAGTCGTGTATGATATAAGATTAATTAAAATCGGTATTATAAACGGGTTAGACACACAGTCCAGCGGTGGACTGTGTGCAAACAATACGCTTACGTCCCGAGTTCGATCCTTGACACACCGCACATTCTTGGTAATAAAAATGTTCCTTTTTAAACTAAACCGGATCCACTCGCAGTTAACTGTTAAGTATAATAAAAACCGGAATATTTACCAAGTTAGACACACAGTCCAGCGGTGGACTGTGTGCCAAACTAAACCACAGGTCCCGGGTTCGAGACCTGTGGAGAGCACCGGTTCAAAGCAATTAAAATCCTTTTTAAAAATAAATGATTTTCGGATTAAATTAAATAGTATATAAATATAATTAAAAACAGAAATATTTCGGGTTAGACACGTAGCTCAGTTGGTAGAGCTGCGTGCACGCGTACGGGAGCGCACACATACAAACGACCGAACCGGTCAACGGTCAACAGTAATGGTCAACAGTCATGGTCAACGGTCAAAAAGTCAACATTTTTTATTATTTTTATTTATTTATTTTATTTAAAAATCAATTAAAAAATACTTAAAAATAACGTTTTTAAAGTTAGAAAATAGCCTTAAACTCACAAAAATATATCCAAAAATCCTATTTAAATTGTTAATAAAATCCACTTATTTACCGTACCTTTTCTTTATTAATTAGGTTAGTTATTTCTCGTCGATCAATCCTCTAAACTCGTGCGCATTCAACATCATTCACCGAACGCAATCACTGTGAGTGAATCTCTACAAATTCCCCGTTTTAATCACGTTTTTGGGGTGTATCATGTGTCCTATTATTTATTTTATTTAAACTATTGTGCATCCATCTTATCCATGAACAAATGTGTATTCAACATGTATCAACTGTTTGTGTGGTTATTGTTTAGATTAAATTTATCATTTTCAGTACATACATTATCATAGGCCGCCGCTCCCCATTACATTATGAGCATTGAGCTGTTCCCCATTACATTATGAGCGTGAACCAGGCGTTGCCAACATACGATCGGCTCCGTTTGATTGAGCCTTGATCGCACATACATTATCATAGGCCGCCGCTTCCCATTACATTATGAGCGTTGAGCTGTTCCCCATTACATTATGAGCGTGAACCAGGCGTTGCCAACATACAATCGGCTCCGTTTGATTGAGCCTTGATCGCACAGACATTTATCATTTTCAGTACATACATTTATCATAGGCCGTCCGTTCCCCATTACATTATGAGCGTGAACGTGACGTTGCCAACATATACAGTTTCATTCATGTTATATATTCATGCAAGTTGATATGTTATTGTATGCTATTGGTTTGTTATTGTATGTTATTGTTTGTTGTTGTTTGATATTGTATGCTATTGGTTTGTTATTGTATGCTATTTGTTTGTTATTGTATTTTTATTTACGTTTGTTCATATATGAATATTGCACAATTTTTCCATATTAAACACAATAAGAAATAAATAATAAATGTTTTCTAACAAGGTTCACTCGCCAACTTTTGTTGATCCAAAAAAACCATTTTTACACATGATACAGGTGAACAGGATGAAGCGAGGAAAACATAGGAAATTGCCTTAGAAGAAAAATAATGAAGTTTAGAAGGATGAATAGAACATGTTGTATTTGTTTGATTTGATTGTAGGATTCCTTGTAAATTGTAATAATAAATATGAAACATTATAATAAATGTCATGAGCTTTGATGAAAACCCTATCATGCCCCGATCACCTTTTCCTCTGCGGATCGGGGTGCGGCATAACATACATATCATAATCACCATAATAATATTTGATATATTTAAAAATATATATATTATAATATTAATCTCAAGAATTAATTTTGCATTTTATAGCATATAAATATGATAATGTCATTAAAATATATATATATTTCAAATGAAAAGTTTATTATTTAAATAATAAAGCTACAAGAATAAACATTACCAACAAATATGAATTCTTAAAAGTTTCTGGGTATATGTTTCAGGTAAACAGGTATATAGCTTTGGGTAATTGGGTCGGGTATCGTCTAATCCCATACCCATGAAATATTTTTTTTCTTACCCATACCCGGCCCCATACGCGTTGGCTATTGGGTACACCCGTCCCAAATGCTTTCGGTTTCGGGTATGCCCATCGGGCTCTGGTATTTTTGTCATCCCTAATAGAATATGAAAATCCACCCAAAGTTGCTAACTAGGACTCGACAAAAGTATAGTATCGAGAGTTGCGACATTGTGTCCACGGATTGATACTCGAACTTACTGACTTGACCACGTAACGACCGTTGCACTTGTCGATTGTGTGTTATTGAGCTAGTTTGACTTTTTTAACTGGTGTTTATAAAATTAATTAAACATTTTACATATTATCATGCAATGAGACAAAGTCATCTTCTATGCATCAAAGCAACTCAAAATCAATGAAAAGAACTGTCACACCCCAACCGATGGCGAAAACATTGGGGTGGCACGAAAATGAGATTGCAAAAGACATCATAACGCTATATGTGACAAGTATTTATTAAACAATATTTCATTTCATTGCTAACGTCAAGTACATGGTTCTAAACAAAATTACAACAAGTTTGAAGTGAAACAAAATACAACAAGTTTGAAGTGAAACAAAATACAACAAGTATGAAATTAAGGTGAGTTTCTAATTCATCCTACTAAGTTCCATTCGTCATCATCATTAATTTCTTGCAATACGTATTAAAGTATAGTTCAATACAAAAGTATTGGCGAGCATATAAGTTTAGGTAACAACATATGTATATAAGTTTTAAACAAATCCACATGGCAAAATTCGTATACTAAGAACATAATATGGCAATACTAACATGCAACTATATTTGTCAACCCAAAGTTTCACGCTAGCGTAATCTAATCATAGCAATGAAAAGACCGTTTTGTTTACTTAACATGACCTCAAGAATACGAGCGATGCGTTAATCCTATAGTGTTATACAAGTTAAGGGATGCTCGTACGAAGTTAATGACAAGTATAAAGCATCAAGTATCATGTACCATATATATGTTTAAGCACATCATATCAAGCATGTATATTGGATTGTTTGTTGATAAGCATGTTTATAAGTGTAAGTGTGCATTTTTGATAAGTTACACGTATTGCACCCAAAAGTGTAAAAATAGAAAGGGGTCATGTATACTCACGGTTTTGCAAGCGTTCCGATTAAACCGAGAGTTTGTAAGTTGTCGAGATGGAGCACCGAAGTTACCCTACATGGGGAAACGAAGGTGTGTGAGTATTCAGAGCTTGTGCAGATTTTGGATTCGGAAATTTAAGTATGGTAACACGTAATTATGGTGATGTTCCACCTTGGTTTACCATGGTAAACTTATGGAAGCACTCCTGGAGGTGTTCCAAGCTCTGTAGAGGAAGAATAAGTGAAGAAAAGTTGAAGATATGTGAGTTTGGACTCACTTTTAGCACTTGGAGTAATTTACCAAAAACTTGTATTTGCAGTAGATTAGAGAGTAATTTGAGAGTGTAAATGAGTTGGGAAAGTGGAGATGGGTGTTAGGAAGCTTGTTTATATAGTGGTTTAGTAGGGTTTTGAGTTTAATGAGTTTAAAGGTGACTGGGGAGTAAAAAGGTGGGAAAAAGTGATCAACCCGTATTCAAGAAATAACTGTTGCGGATCAAGGTCTCTTGCCACCCGTGACAGATAAGGCCTAGGTTGCCGCGCCCCTCCAGAGCCTCATTTAGTCAGCAACTTTGTTTTATTGCATTTTGGCTCCTAAACTTTGATTTTTCCCTCATTTTAAGCTAAAACTTGGTATTTTGACATGTTTTTAAGTATATAACATGTATGTAAGTATAGTTTGAGTATCGAAAATATATGTATGAGTATTTGCATGTATAACAAGTATCAGTTTGTATGTAAACATGTATTGAACGATTGAATGCATGTAAGACAAGTATGTGTAAAGTTTAAATTTCATTACGATCAAAGTCTTAGATTACAAAACAGGAAATGAAATATGATGACGTGGGTACCCATAGATCCCAATCAGCAAAGTTAAAGTCAACAACAAACGCAAGAAAATAATATAGAAGGCTAAAAGCATAAACTAAAAGAAAGAAGCTAGAAGTTGGGAGTTGGAAGCTCGCAACGAGAAGCTGATACACCAACAGCTAGTGATAGGAAGCTAAGGTTACTGTATAACCTTAGGACTTGAACAAAATAGGTCAAACTTATTAGACCTCTCTCTACAACACATAAAGGTGTCCTCAAGACACACAAACCTGAAACATACCCAAAGAGGCAAGGCTAACCCAGCAAGCAACATTAGGGAAGGATAAGCTTACCGAGACTAGAAGGTACCAACTGGCGTGAGGCTCCCTTGGTAGAGCAATCTGCCTATAAAAGGAGAGTCTTGTTCCAGCCAAAAGTAAGCTAATCTCTCTCACTCAAAACTCTTATACTTTCATTTTTCGTAGACTCTTAAGATCACTTCTAATTCTCACACCATATTCCAAATGCGGGAGGCCACCTCTCGCATTAAGACTAACAGTGTTCTTTGATTGGAGATTCCGACCAAGGAGCTACCCTGAGGAGTTGTTCCTAGACCTTCCCCCCTGCCAAACTCTTGTTGCTTTAACAAGTGGCGCCCATTGTGGGGCTGCGCTACTTAGAACAATTTTTCCCGGTAGTTCAGTCCTGTTCCTAAGTTACATTCCTTTATGGCTGGAAAAGATCATCATCCAAAGGAAGTCTCAAGCAGTTCCTTGCCTCCGTCTAGCCCTCCGACTACCCCCGAAGTCGGTAGATACTCTACCAACACGGATGGACTTCATGTCGCACCGGTATCACAAGATGCACAACAGTTCCAAACGCCTCCCTCTACACGAGTTCCTCCATCTTCACCGAGTGAAGTTCTCTTCCCGGTTGAAACCATGGAAATAACTCTGGAGGGAGTAAGAAGTAACTTCATATAGTTGAGGGAACTCTTGAATGGGTACGTTCGGTAAGAACGGACAAAAGGGGTTAGATTACGTTTGTCTTATGACGAGCCGGAGGTTACACTCTCTCCTATGCCCGCTTCGTTGTGCACAACATGTCTCCAAGTGTTAGTCGAGCAGGACCTAGTCCTGACTCAAATCCATACTTCATGATGGATCACTCTGGACCGGAAGCTAGCATACTAGCTCCCCCTTTTCCTTCCTAGAAGTCCAGAATACACTTTCGAGCAGCTTCTCCAACAGGCCCAAGTGGCTATCCAGCCTCCACAGACAACTTTTGAAGAGGCACTCCGATCGTTGCCCCTAGCCAGTAGGGCTATAGCTTGTCACCGTCTTCAAGCTTCCAGCAAGGCTTCTCCACGTACGGTACTCAGTATCCTCAAATAGCAGCCCTCCTGGCTCAACTAAGCCAGTAGCTCGCAGGAAACTAGATGTGGCAAGTTGCCCCAATTGGAACGCAAGTTCAGGTCCAACCAAGTGCCCAAACAGGTACCAGTATGAGTGGGGCAGGGGTAAGTCCTGACATACCGTCCATGCCTTACAAACCAAGCTCTTTGTCGTGCTTCTCTTAGGAGATAGCCAACTTTGTCTTCTAGATAAAGATAAAGATGCCTTCAAATGTTAAGAAATATGACGGTTTGGAAGATCCCGAAGACCATCCTTAGGTCTTCACAGGAGCTGCTATAATTGAACGTTGGAATAACGTTGGATGTTGCAACATATTCATGTAGACCCTTATCGGACCAGCTAGATTATGGTTCGCGATCTGCATAGAAGCTTCCTAGTTCACTTCACCACTCAGAAAAAGTGTACCAGGGATGCCACTGTCATGCATCAGATCTAACAGAAAGACCATTAAGACCTTAGGGCCTTCATAGAAAGGATTAAAAGAGAGGATCTGATGTACAGTGGGGCAACTGAAAAGATGAGGGTATCCGCATTCATGAATGCCATAAAGCCCAAAAAGCTCCTAAGGAGGTTCCATGAAAATCACCCCCAAACGACGGAAGAAGCTTTCAAAAGGGCAGAATCATTCCTAAATGGTGAGGAAGCCTTAGAAAAACAGGCATCCAAGAAGAGAGAACAAGGAAGCTGGAAGGAGCCACCTCTTACGTCCAAGAGGTCAAGATTTTAAGCCTTCGTAGATAGGCGATCATTCAAACCTTACGAAGGAAGAAGATTTGAAGAAAGAAGAAGATCTCCTCGACCAAACAAAAACCACGACATAGATAAAAGCATCTTCACCCTCCTCACCAAGAACCCAAGAAATCTTGTTAACAAAGGAAGTCAAGTATAACTTTCGACCTCCCAGACCTATGTCCAAAGCTGCTAGCAAGAAATACGTAAGCAAATTTTGTGCTTTTCATAACGACACATGGCACCACACTAATGATTGCTATCAGTTAAGAAAAAGGATAGAGGAAGCTGTCAAGTTAGGGGAGCTGGCTCACTTGGTGAAAGAAATAAAAGATAAAAAAGGAGGGGAAAAAAGAGGTCGGCATAAACAGGTTATGGTCGGAAAACAAACAAGAAGGGAAAAGAAGGAGGACCACACCATGGAACCAGCAGTTCATCTTCTTCTCTCCAACGGATCCAAATGATAAGTTGGAGCTTCCCATCACTGTGGAAGCCGAAATAGAAGGTTCCCTCCTCGATAGGGTATACATGGATCCAGGAGCCGCCTCCAATATCATGTATCGAAGATGTTTCGACCAACACAAAAGTGAAACAAAGGATCGACTATAAGCCACTAATACATCCCTCAGGAGCTTCACCTGGGAAAAGGTACAACCTCTAGGGAAGTTAACGCTACACTTGTGTTTCAGGGATGGTGACTTGTCAAGAACAGAGGAGCTTACTTTCATTGTCATAAGCTCCCCTTAGAACTATAACCTATTGATAGGTAGGTCGGGGCTTGCAGCGTTTAACACTGTAGTGTCTATAGCACACGGAGTGATGAAGTTTCCAACGGACAAGGGAATCACATCGTTAACGCCAACATAAGAAGCTCTTCTGATTGCGTCTTTGGAAATGGAAGAAGGGGAATGCAGTAAGGCAAGTGAAAATCTGGTTGAAGAAGTAAGTGTTAATGACTCCTACCCATAGCAAAAGATAAGAATCAACAACCACCTCCCCGAGGCAATAAAGCACAGGGTTAAGGACCTCATCTGAGGAAACACGGATGTGTTCGCCTGGTGCTCTAGAGACATGTTAGGGGTACCAAGAAAAGTAGTCGAGTATGCACTAAAATAGCTCCCACTTACAAGCCCATCACACAAAACAAGAGAAGCTTGGATCCTTGATGCGCGGTCAAAAGTCGGTGTTCTTATTGTGCTTAAGCTTATATTTTACATAAATTTTAGTTTCGAATAGCCTACTTTTGATTGGATTTGTGTTTTACAGGTTTACGGAGTTTAAAGAGCTATTCGGGAGCTTTCCGAAGCATCGGGGCAGAAAACGGGTCAACCGGGATTGTAAAACGGAAAAACAGAAAAACAAGGTTTGGAGGGGCCGTCGGCGACGCCCTCCAAATATTCCGTCGGCAAAAATTTGTCGTAGGCAAAGGATTAGACCGTCGGAGAAGTTTGGCAAAATGAGGCATGCGTCGGCGATGGACCAAGGTACCGTCGGCAACGGCCCTTGGTTTGTCTGCCGACGCTGAATTGGTTCTAGCGTATAAAGTCGGACCCGAACCCTTTTAAACCCATCTAAACTTGACGTGAAACTCGTTTTAACCACATTACTGACGCGGGAGAACCTTATCTTACCCATACCTCATTATAAACCACCAAATCTCTGAACATAACTTACCAATTTCCTTCATCTTCGTCCTCTCGTTATTCAAGAACCCTAATCTTCAATCGTCAATATCTCTTTCAATTCTTAACCAAATCAAGCAATTCTTGAGCCTATTCTGGGTAGATTTTCGAGAGGAACAAAACCCCTAACACGGTTTCCTTCAATTCTTGTCCGTTTGCAAGATTGTTGAACTTGAAATTTTGGGGTTTTGAGCAAAAGTGTTCTTCAATTGTTAAATTACATCTTTTCTTAGTTCTTTCAAATCTACAACACTAAAGGTATGATTTTTACTTGAATTTGAGCATGATTATCATATGGTTTGTTAATTTCTTCTGAAATTTTAACTTGTTGTTTAAGAGTAGGTTGTTTATTATGATAATGTATGAAGTCTAGCTTGAGTTTGGGTAAACACTTGATTTTGGGTGGGATTAAACATGCAACAAGTTTAGTGATGAGATTACACTCGTTTGTTTGCATGATCAAGCATAAACATGAACCATCCAAATCCAAAAAGCCCTTCAAAACCAAAATTCATAAAAAGGCACCTCTGGAAGATCATATCCCAGAGGATAACCTTGTGGTATCACCAAAGCCACTTGAAACCACTGTTGTTACTTCCTCACAACAGTTGGAAATATCTCCACCTCAAAGCCAAACTCCTCCTACTTCCTCACAAAAGGTGCAACTTGTAAGCACATGGATCTCACATTATGAAGCAGTGATTCACTTGAATCTCTGTTTCAAAGCCGCTCTCATAGAGCAAATTCTCTTTCTATTCCACAACCGTCACCCTCAATTCCACCTACTATCATACCTCTATTTCGTGCAATTGAGATAACTTAGACAAAAATCAGTTCCTCTCAATCACCTGTTCATGAGAGTTCACCTCCACATGTGACTAAGTCTGAGATAAATCTGTTTGCTAACCCATAAACAATTGAGGAGGCTACACCCCATGAGTTACAAGTAACTCTTGGTGGTAATTTAAGTCAAGTAGCCACTACAACTGATGACACAACAGTGTTTCAGTTGGACATTGGTTACATCCATTAGACTTCCTTAAAGGCAACAACTGTTGAGGCTACAAGTCTTGAGGCTACAAGTGTTGAGGCTACAACTGTAACCTCTGCTCCAGTTGGAAGTCCCCAGTACCAAGAAAAATGGGCATTTGGTTCTAATAACATGGAGATTCCTCCTTTTGATGATTCAAATACAACTACCTCTAGTAGGGATTCAGATGATCCTATAAAATTAGGTGATGAATTGAGATACAAAGAATTGATGGAGAGAATGACATCCATGGAGTCTTTAATCACTGAAATGAAAGAAATGATGAAGCAGATGTTACAAAATTCTCAAAGCCAACCATCAACACAACAAATTACCATTGAGCTATGGAAATCTATGCAACCAATCATTATAGCTCAAAGGAATTTGGTTGACATTCACCATGAAACTCACATGAAGCTTATCAGAAACATGGTTAAGGCCAGATACAAAGATACTCAAGCTGACATCAAGGCCATTAAAAAACATTTGGTAAAGACCACTGGCTCTGCCCCTACAACAGTCCTTCATGCAGAAGTAGAGGATGATGCCAAAAAGGGGGAAAGTGATAAACGGACAAAGTTGCAGCCAGATTCAAAGGTGCAACAAAAGCCAGGGTCTGTTACAACCACTACTGCAAATTAAACTTCTGTTGTGTCATCAGATGCTGGTGTTCAAAAAGAGATTGATGAGACCCTAAATAAACTAGCAGAAGAAACTGCCACAGAAAAGCAGAAAATGCAAGATACACTGGAAGTTAAAGCTTCCAAACTAATTGTAGAAGAAAATGCCAAGCAAATGGAAAAAGAAGACATTGGCACTTCAAAAAGAAGAAAGTCAACAAGAAATGTATCTAATAACCACCTCTTCTAAAACCACTGCCATGCCTACAACAAGTGTATCCTCTGCTCCAACAAAATCAACACCACCTCGAAAGAAACAAAAACCCTCACCAAAGAAATCACCTCCACTACCAACAGATGTTAGTACAGCTTATGCGCCAACATATGCTAGAATAGCAGATGTTCCAACAAATGTTGATCAAACCTCTACCATGATCACATTTCCCATTTTAACCTAGCCATTATCCACACCACCAAGAATTCCATTACGACCACCTTCACCACAAATCAAATTCCAACGCAAAAGAAAAACTCCTATTGTTGTAGATGATGATGAAGGGATTCCATCACCAGTCCCTTTGTCATCAAAACCTATCACTTCATCACCATCCCCAACATCTTCACCTAAAACCACTTCACTTCTAACAATTTATCAACCATCATTCATCATACCTTTTGCTACCAAATATCCTCTGGAAGTGGTGCGAAAAGAAATTGAATTATTCTTCACAGTAGATGATAATACAAAACTTAACTTTCCATCTCTCTTTGGTTACAGAAAGCCAAGAAATTTAGATGAATATCTAAAGTTGAAGGCTAAATAGGCTGACAATATTGCCAAAGAGAAGAGCAAAGGAAAAGATGACAGGACTACTCAAGGCATTTTGTCTTATGAACTAAACAAAGTAAGAAAGATTGAATACTTTGCCAAAGATATGAGTAATTCTATGTCAGAAAGGCTTATGAATGCTAAGCTGGATGAAGAACTGAAACGGGATTACCTTGACCACATTATGCAACACAAACCTTACAAAGCTACCAGAGCACAGTTCAAAGATTGGTCAACAAATGATCTTAAAGAAGAAATTGACAGAACCCAAGCAATTCTCAAAGATCCTCTACATAATCCAACACCACCTGACTAGAAGAAAAACAGGCAAATAGATCAGAACAGAGCTTTAAAGCTTAAAAGGAAGAAGCAAGAGCTGGTTGCTGCTAACTATGGAAGTGCAAGGTCAGTTGCTAGATGGTCTGAGTCTAGGGTTGTAGACACCTAAAGAAAACTGGAAGAGCTTAAAAAGAAAGATCCTACAGTTCCAAGAAAGCCAGACTACTCAACAGATGTTATCCCTCATCAAACCCAAACCTTTAAAAAGCAGCCCTTATCCTCTATCTTACCCATAATTGCCTTACATCAAGTAAAAAGGCAAAAGCAGATGGATGAGGATGATGAACAGATGTTTGAAGAACCAGAAAAGAGGGAATCAAAAACCGATTACTCTATCACACTGATGCTGCAAGTGACAAACTAAAAGAAACAATTTCCAAACTTGTAAGCAAATCACTACCACCAAGCTCAACAATAAATCTTCCCCCACAAAAGCCAGATGATTCAAAAATTCTAAAATGGAAGACATCCCTAGATACCCATGAATTGTCTCTTCTCAGATCAAATGGCAAGATTCTAAAGTTGAAAAGGAGGATGCATATGGTCTGGATGCAGCTGATCTCCAAGATCTACTGAACCTAGAATTACAAAGGGATTTTGAAGACATGTTCTCTATGAACTTTGAACTACAGTTCAAAGGGCAAATTAGGGAATTTTTGTTGAGAAATAAAGAAGAGTTTTGGCATCATCTGTTCTAGGGAGATTGTTGGATCTATTAAACCCTACAAAAGAACAAATGATTGAAAAGTCAAAACAATCTCTAACATATGATCCTTAATAATAAAGATCTGCTACTCCAAACTCTGCTGAGACTTAAAGACTGTTCACAAGATCTGAGCAACGGCTAAGATCTGCTAGAATCCAAGGTTTGCTGATGAGAACCTCTGATGAAGATAAAATCTGTTGAAGTAAGTCTGCTGAAGACTAACAAAGGATAAAGCCCAACAGATGATATCTTAACAGTTGTTATCATTAGAGTTTATATTGTATTTTAATGTAACATTGTTTGGGTTTAACAGAGGTTAGAGTTTGTTAGGTTGTTAAATGTCATTTTCATAGTGACATCAGCCAATGTAACAGTGTTTGGGTCTAACCGAACCATACTTTATGTTTATATTTATTCGAAATATTATTCATACCTTGCACATGCTTAAACATGCCTTAAAAGCCATAAAAACATGTCATGTATTAAAAATATTGCATAAAATGTTAAACAACCAAACAACAAGGACCAAAAATGTTTTTTTTTTTAATTTTATTTTAAGAATGCCTTACGGACCGCAAGGGTGTCAGCAGGCAGCAACTTCCAAAATTCACGAATTTTGCTTTAAACTCACCTTCCAACTACCCAAACACCCAACTAACCTCATTAAAACCCTAACCCTAATACTACATTACAATATCCCTCTCCCACATCTCCTACACACTTTACACTCTCTCAAATCATTCACTAATTCTCTTAATCCTTCAAGAAATCTCTAAGTTGGTAGATTATACTCAAGTCCAAAACAATGAGTTTTGGACCTTCTTTTTCGTCTTTCCTTCTTGTTTCTTGCTTTCAGTCTACTTTGTGTAACCTCTAAGAGTGTTACTACAAGTTTACCATGGTAAACCAAGTTGATACATTACTATTTGATGTCAAAAGTTAGGTTTATTTTCTGTTTTGCTTAAAAACTAACATACTTGTTCATCTTTTTAAAAAAATTAGGACATCTTCAAGTTGAACATGCAAACAACTCTTACCAATTAAAAAAAAAGTGCTCCAAAAAGAAATGGAAGCATTATTTTAAGTATATGCATGTGTTCTAGTATTGTAAAAAACGAGTCAAAAATTAGATAGTCTCATTCCACTCAAAGAAGAGTAAGACATCAGAATCGAACAACCATAAACACATTTAAATCTAGTGCACACACACAACGCCGTTGACCTTGACGATAATGACACTCCATAACAAATAAGGGCAAAAATAAGAATATAATTTAAATGAAAATTTCACACATCTTAAATCCATGAATGCTAAATATTTATGAGCAATAAAACCTCTTACCATATGTCCATTTAAAAATTATACTTTGAAAGAAAGTTTATTAAAAAAATATTATTTTTTCATTCTCTTTCCAAATATGAAAACATGTTGGTTTGAAAAACTGAAAAAAGGAAATGACAATAAACATGAACGTATATTTCTATTTTAGTAATTTGCAGCATTGTAGGTAACGTTAGTAAATTTATATATGTCCCAACGAGACATTATGATGGTTGATTCCAGTGGCGGATCCAGAAAATTGTCGTAGAGATAACATTTTAAGAAAAAAGAGTAACGAAATAAAAAAATGTCAAATTTTTCAAAAATTTACACTACCGTCAGAACGCTAAGGGGTAGCGTAGCGAAGGCTACCCCTACCAATAAGGTAGGTCCGCCCCTGGTTAATTCGTAATTCATACTTGTCAAGACTAAAATGTTAGGGGTTATATTTATATAGGGTGTATGTATTGATGTATATATTTTTTTTTATTAATATCCAAGAAATATTTTTAACAAAACTTTTATTAAAATAAAGTAATAATCTGCAAGTTTTCCGGTAGTCAAACTCAGGAATCAAATTTCAAACTCAAAACGTTTCCCGGTAATAAAACCCAAGCTTTCCACTTCCCACTTTTCACCGATCACTGAAACACACACCTACCAAAATGGAGATGAAGAGTCCACCACCGTGCCCTAGCAGCGTAACCGTCCGCCGTAACCCTCCCCGGCGAGCCAGACCCACGCCATACTCCGCCGCACCTCCATCCCAACCTCCGTCATCCAAAATCTCTTCAGCTATACGTTCTTTTCCCATCGAAGACATCCTCTCGATCAACATCTCCGATAAACCAGAGGTTCTAGAGCCTTCGGTTTCCGGCGAACCTTCATGTTCCGAGAAACTCAAGGTTTTTCTTCGGATTAGACCTATCGTAACTCAGAAAGTTGGAGGATCGGTAAAAACTGGAGGTCAGAAAAATGTTTGGCCTCAAAACCCTAGAAAAAAGGATGTATCGAAAGCGGTGAAGGTTGCTTCGAAGAAGACGGTTGAGACGTGTTTGAAGGTGAATGATGAACACTCTGTCAGGCTTTGTGCTCCGCGGAGCTTGACGGATGTTCGACGGACGCAATCTGAGGTTTACGAAGGGTTTCGCATGTGTTTTGTGATGAATCGACTCAGGTTAGGTTCTAAACGTTGATTTATCTTTTATCTTGATGTGAATTTGTCAGTAGATGCGGTTGTTTTAAATACGTTGAAAGTTTTGTGATATTTGATTTTTTTATTTATTTTGGTGATGGTAAGTGTTGTGGTTTTATGATAATTATGATAGTTAGGTCAATTTCAGATATGACATAGTGAAAGGATAATTGTTTTTGTAGTTTTGATTTTACTTTGTTCTGTGATATTTTGATTTTTACTTCATTTTTGGGACTGATAAGTGTCATGGTTTTGAAATAATTATGATATTTAGGTCATTTTTGGGGATGATAAGTGTTGTAGTTCAATGATAATTATGATAGTTAGGTCAATTTTAAATGTGGAGTAGTGAAAATATAAATTGTTTTTTGTAGTTTTAATTTTAGTTTATTCTATGTGATGTTTTAATTTTTTTTCATTTATGGGGATGATAAGTGTTGTGGTTATATGATAATTATGATAGGTAGGTCAATTTTAGATATGGAATAGTGAAAAGGATAAATTGTTTTTGCAGTTTTGATTTTAGTTTGTTTTGTGATATTTTGGATATTTCTTCATTATTGGGACTGATAAGTGTCGTGGTTATATGATAATTATGATATTTAGGTCAGTTTTGGATATGGAATAGTGAGAGGATAAGATGTTTTGTATTTATGATTTTGGTTATGGTTTTGGCAGAGTGAAGTTTATAAGATGATGATGAATCCACTAGTGGAGGACTTTTTAAAGGGAAAGAGTGGAATACTTGCTGCTATGGGGCCTAGCGGATCTGGTAAAACTCATACTTTTTTTGGAAGTACGAGACAGCCTGGTATGGTTTCTCTTGCTCTTCGCCATATATTTTCACAGAAGGAGAGCGGCAGATCCAAATCTTCAAGGTTATTAGTTAAATGATAATTCTATGACTTATATATATATATTATATGCTATTTTGATAAGAAAATCATGGTTAGTGCCTTGTTGATTATCGACTTGACACCCACCAGATGGTAGAGGTTTTTGTAAACAAATCGGCTGGTTCAACCCGTTTGGTGGTTTAATGGTTAGGCCAATGGTTTAGAACTTAGAAACACCAATGTACAGAACCAACCGTTTAACCTATATTATATTTCGTTTTTAGAAATGCAAATTGTATATGTATTTTGTATCAATTTAGAAAGGTTATTTCAAACTAACGATTTGGAAAAAAAAGATAAAAAGAACCTGTTCAAATCGCCAAACTTGCACCGTTTTGTCTGGTCTGTCCCTTTTAAAAAGTTAGTGGCTCAACCTAGAATTTTCGTCAAAACCGGCTGAATCAGATTCTGATTACTGCATGGTTATCTTCTGTTCAGTAAATTTAGAATCTCCATCAACAAAATCATTACAAAAGTTATTTTGTTATATTGGTGCAGGACTTTTTATCTATCAATGTTTGAAATATATTCAGAGCGAGGAAAAGGAGAAAAGATTATGGATTTATCACAAGAAGGAGGTGATTTATATATGCAGCAATCAAATATAAAAGGTCTCAAAGAGGTTGTCTAACTTTTCATCGCATGAATTTATGTCTCTTTCTCTAATCTATCTTCAATAGAAGTTTTTAATCTGTTTGATGGTGATATACACAGGAGGTTATTCATGATGTTCAACAGGCTGAATCTTTGATTGCAGGTGGAATGTTAAAGCGTTTTACTGCTATGACAAATTCCAATATTCAGTCAAGGTATGGCATTTGTTTGTTAGGAAGTAATATTGTTTTTGTTTTCTACTTACAATATTAAATATATATAAATATGAGTTTTCACTTGTATTTTTATATTCTTCCAGCCGTTCACAATGCATCATAAACATTCGTTGTGATCTTGATAACCTTGATGAAGATCAGTCCTGCACAGCTATATTGACCATAGTTGATCTTGCGGGAGCTGAAAGAGAAAAGAGGACTGGAAATCAGGTGTGGGTTATTTCTGCTTTTTGTTTCTGTTATTTCATATATTAGTTAAAATATATGGGATGCATATAATGTGATTGCCATATGCTCATATCAATTATTTGATGAGCCTTTTTATCTTCTTGATAGGGAGCTAGATTGCTAGAAAGCAATTTTATCAACAACACGTCTATGGTTTTTGGATTATGTTTGAGGGTATGCATAAGACCGTTAGTTTATAAAATGAAAATGTTATGTTTACTTTTTTTAGTGTATTCGCTTCCTCTCTCGGTATATATCCATATCTGTACATACACATATGTGCACTCTACAAATCACCAGAGATCATTTTCATTTGTTGATAAACAATATTTATCTTTATCCTTGATTTACTAACTGTTTTGTTTTTTCTTTTCAGGCTTTATTAGAGCACCAAAAGAACCCCAAAAAACCTTTATACAAGCATTTTCAAAATTCAATGGTAAGCTCTAGTTAAACATATTTATTTCTTCAAGATTTGTTCTTATTGCTTTAGTTTTTGTGACACTATTGTTCCTTATTTTTGCCAGTTAACTAAATATTTGCGCGATTTCTTAGAAGGAAAGAAGAGAATGGCATTGGTATGCGTTGTTATTTTTATATGTCATTATGATTGATCTAACCTTTTGATATTTCACGATAATTTGTTTGCTAATTATTACTTTTTGTAGATTTTAACTGCGAAACCAGGTGAAGAGGACTATCAAGATACGTCTTATTTACTCAGACAAGCTTCACCGTTTCATAAAGTATGGAACTTTGTGTATCTTTTTTGCTTTTGAATAATTGAAGTCAAAGATCTCAGATTTACTATTCCTATTTTAGGTTTGAGAGTATTGAAGAACAGCCATTAGGCAATAAAAGACGGACCCAAACATTGCCAAAAGCAGAACAAGCTAAAAGAATGAAGCTCCATAGTAATGAAGTCTGCATGGTTTTTTTCTTTACCTTAACTTTATATAAATTTTTGATTGCTTACATCTTTGAACTATTTAAACTCATAGTTACTTTCTAAATGATTATTGCATACTATTAATTGTTTGACGTTGTCATTGTTAACTTTCTTCTTTCAGGATGATGAAGTGAAGAGTAGTATTGTTCATCAGCCACATAAAGGTTACGTTTGTCAAGCATGTTCTATTTCAGTTTTGCTAGACAAAAAGAACACACACACAATAGGGTTCATGCGGGAACCACCATTTATCATGGGAACCACGAGAACAACTTGTGAACACAACCAAAATTACCCAAAACAAACAATGAACCCCCCACCCCACCACCACCCAAAAACCTAAACCCGCTACCCCATCCCCAACAACCTAACCCCCCACCCAAAAAAATAAATAAATGCCCCACCCAAGCTAAATGCTAAAAACGAAACCCTAAAGCTAAACCCCAATACTAAATGCTAATTTTTTTACAGTTAAATCGTGACACTGGTTCTCATGGTTCTCGCCATAAGTGGTGGTTCCTAAATGATCTCCATTGTTTTTATATATATATATATATATATATATATATATATATATATATATACTTATATAGGTTCCATTTCACCAGAGAACCACCCCGAGTTGTGAGAACTCACGAACCATCGGTGGAAATCCTACTTCCCGTACGACTTTTTCAACCAAATTTTGCACAAACGTAGATTAACATCTATCTAGCACATCTGTCAAAAAAATAAAAAAATAGCCGAGTCGGCATTTATTCAACATGTAAGTTTTCCTTACAGTGGTGTAAATATGTTTCACAACCGCATGATGTCACCTGTAAATTTTCGCAGCCGACTTTCTTTCTTTCTTTCTTTCTTTCTGAAACAGTTGATTTTTGTAAGATTTGTGGGATTTTTTTTTTGGCCTGGTTTTCTCGGTCCCTCAACTTAAGGTGGTTCTCATTTTACCATATCCCTATATAATATATATATATATATATAAAAGTTATGTGTGTGTATATATGTTTGTGGTTGGTATGACGTCTTATGGCTTCATAGTTTCATATAGGCACCATTTTTTTACTGTTTGAAATGTTGTTTTGTTTGTTTGGACAGAGCTTATTCCAGAACCAGACACTGTAGTTAAAAACGGTTCATCATTTGAGTTCCCTCTCATCCTTAATAACAAAACAAACAAGGACAAACCCATCGACAGAACTACTACTGATCTAGCTAAGAAAGCTAGAGAGAATCAGATTCTTTCAAATTTCTCTAGAGCCTTGTGGAAAGTTTTGAAAGAATACAAGAACAAGTTAGAGGTAATTATAATTACTTACATGAAATAATACGTTTTATGTTTGACGTTTGCATTTGCATTGCAACACTGCAATATCGTTCATATATTAGTAATTTTTTATATATGTATGACAGGCTAGTGAAAATGAAACTGATGTTTTAAGACACTGCCTTACTGCTGAAAAAGAACGGTGCGCTGCACTAGAAATTGAGCTGAATCTCATGCAAGCTTCATGCTCATGTGGAAAGGTTCCCATAGTTGAAGAAAACAATGAAATTAATGTATGGTATTTTTGTGAGTGTGTAGAGGTGCCCAGACCGGTTATTTTCTCTAACCTGTTCAGTTAACCTAATCCCCTTTTAATCTCTCATTTTTGCTTCAACCAGTTATTACTTTAACTGGTTATGTTATTCACTTTAACCGGTTTTTTCGTTTTTTGGTTTTTTCTCGTACATCGATTAAAAACCAGTTAGTAATAACCAGTTATTTCTAAAAGAATTTCCAACGGATTACTAATCTACGATCAAAAGTAACCACTAATCGGTTACCCCTCCATCGGTTTTTAACCGGTTACGGTTTCGGTTATGGTTATTTAACCGGTTATTTTGTGCACCTCTAATCAGGACCACTAAGGAGTTTTCTGTTCATGCAACCACAAAATTTTGTCCTGTGTTTTTTTAATAACAAACTATCAAATATCAATGTTTTCTTACTTCTATTTGTTCTTTCAGTCAAATGCACAAGTATCTTCTTCACATTCTATTAAAATGGAATGCATTAAGAATAAACCGGTAACTACTGATACTGTAAGAAGACACACTCACACACTCTTTTTCATTTGACAATGTTTGCAGTGGCTTCTTTTAACTTAGCTAATTTGAATTTAAACTAACATTCAGGACGCTACATCTGTTCCACTACTTTCTGATTGTTCGAATACAGTCAACTTAGAAAACACGGTTTGTAATGTAAGTTTGGACTTCCAAGGTTTGAAAAATAATACAAATCATCTTATTATCTTTATTTAACTTCAGGTTGATGCACAAGTGTCTTGTTCAACTCACCGTGAAGAAAATCAGGATAGAAGCTCTGTTGAGGTAGCATCGACATCGTTGAATAGTTTCAAAGATAATAACAATGAGGTATATTATAATGGTGGTGGTTTGCATAGTAGATAAAGCAAACAAATAGAAATGGCATTAAATTTATGCTTTACAAAGCAACTCTGAAATGATAAATTTATCGTCATTTTATTTAGGAAAATATTGTCCTCTGTGAATATGTTGTCTTTGATAAAGAAGATTTGATAGAACTAGGAGACACAGGGTTCAGCAATGACATAACAGGTTATATATTATGTCTACACATATATTATACAGTTATTACTTTTATATTAAATTGCAGTTTACGATCCTTTAGAGTCAGGTGTTAGTGATTTAGAGTTACCTTTACATGGAGATGGCGATCCTTTCATAACCAAGTGAGACCAAAGGAAGCATGAGGAAGAAGAGGCTAGTTTAATCTTTTTAGCGAATTAGCGTTCTCAATTGCAGAATATTATTGTTTTTTTAAATTTCTTTTGTTTTCACTTTTATTTCAGTTAGTTGCAGAAGATTCATCTTCGAATCTCACTGATTCAGAGGGTTTTCTGAAGGGAGACCAAAGGAAGCGTGAGGAAGAAGAGGTTACTTCGATCTTTTTGCTGTTCTCAATTGCAGAATATTATTGTTCTTTTAGATGTTAACTTCATTCATTTGTTTCTCACTTTGATTTCAGCTACTTGCAGAAGATTCATCTTCTGATCTCAGTGAGTCAGAGGGTTTTCAGACGCTGGACATATTGCAAGACACTGTAAGCAAATATTACCTTAAATGTATTGTATTACATTTAGTTCACCTCTCTTAAAGGCCCATAATTATACTCAGTTTCTTTTGTGTTATTTTATGACATATCTATGCTTACTGTGAAGTTATATACTGATTATGCTCAGGTTACTATTGATCATGAAATAACTATTGTTCAAGTAATATCGAAATGCAGTCGTCTTGAACATTCTGAGGAACGGAGTAAAGAGGTATATTTAAAGCCTGTGGTTTCGTTACTGGATAAAGTCATTATAGCTTGAAATGGTTATTTAAGGGTTACTCATCACAACTATATCTGATAAATTTGTTATAAAGCAGAATGTTGATATCTCAAGTCCAGTTGTTGTGCTTGATAAACAAGAATTTCAGGAAACTGAAGAAAGGGTGACTGATGGAGAAATAACAGGTTAGAGATCAACTGATCGCTGATTTAATTACTTTAAAGTGTTAAAGGGGTCATGAGGATACACGATCTATGTGGTAATCATTCAGCTTTACTCTACAAGTTGTCAGTCCTGTTAAAGGAAATAAAAAAACCCAATTCCCAGTTTATCCTGATCCAAAATAAAACCAACTTCAACCACTTTTGAAGTTTTTGAGCCTAGCTAAAACAGTCAGGTATAGTTAAATACCTAGGGGTGCAAACGAGCCAAGACGAGCCCTAGCTCATTTAACTTATGAAAGCTCAAGCTCAGCTCGTAGGCAGTTTTTCGAGCTCGAGGTCGGCTCGTTTATTATTTATTAGTTAGATTATATTAGTTGTAGTATTTATTTTCTATATAATTAAGCTATTTTTCATAATTATATAAATAGTTATTATTGCTATTTAAATATATATTTAATATATTATATAATAAATATATAAACAGTGGGCTCGTTTAGGCTCGCGAGCCACCTTGAGCTTGATAACTGAAGGTCGGGCTTGTTTACTAAATAAGCTTGTTTTTAGGCTTGGACTAGTTTTGGGTTTTTTTCGAGCCGAGTTTGAGCATCTTGCGAGTAGCTTGGTTTGTTTGCACCTCTATTAATACTTAACTGAAACGGACCGCTTTGCAAGCCACAAAATGTTTAAGGAAAAGTTGTTTGCTTGAAATCAATATTTATCCATGCTTTAATCAACAAACATATAACATTGTTATAACAGTATGGCTCAGTAAAATCTGCCAGTTTTGAGCCCTCGGGGGGCAAAAGTGAAAGTGCACTAATTTTATTGTTATTTTACTAATTTCGTGAAAATAACGTTAAAAAGCGAGGAACGGTTAATCATGCATCATGTGGTGGCGTTGATAGCCGAAAGACAAGGGGTACATGCACTAATCGGCTTTTGTTCCAATTGCTGAGTGTTATGTGCCTTATGTCCAAGGCTTGATGCAAAACTACTATCGAGCCGGGGGTCTCACTGGAAGCAGCCTCTCTATTCCTACGGGGTAGAGGTAAGGCTGTCTACATTTTACCCTCTTGAGACCCTACCTTAGCTTTGCTATTGGTGGGATTTACTGAGCAGGATGATGATGATGTAAAATCCGCCAGTTTTGATTTTATTTTGCTAATTTGGACTACAACTAGACAAAGTGTTGTAGTTAATGTGGTTGTTGGAATATAATCATGCCATTGGACTTCATTTATACATTTGGGATGGCTTTCAACACTTTTTATTTTTTTATGCATTTGAACAAATTTATAAAGACATGAAAAAAATATATACAATGCTCAATGATTGCTGTTTCTTAACATAGTTCATAGAGTGTTGTTGGACATTGTTTTTTTATCATGGTATTTCGTATTCTCGTGTTCGGTTATAATGTTATATGGTGTGGTCTATGATTATTCTATTAAGGTTTTTCTGATTTGATTAATTTGTAGGTTGCGATAATCCAGAGTCAGCTGTTTGTGATTCAGAGTTACATGTACATGGGCAGCATGAGGAAGATGTTTGTTTGATCTTTGATGCTCTGAATTGTAGAGCTTTACTGTTTGTTTTCATATTGTCATTTTTTCGTTTGTTTCACTTTGGTTTCAGTCAAATGCACAATCTTCATCTTCAGATCCCAGCGAGTCTCCGTGTGTTGAGAAGCAGGACATTCTGGATGAGTCTGTAAGAAAATAAATCTACTAGTAGTTTCATAACATTTTAAAAATAATTGATAAATCCTATATTAATGTTGTTTGTTATTTTACTATTGATCAGGGAGTAAGTTTAGTTGAAGTCATATCAATATCCGATGATCTTGAAAAGTTTGAAGACCACAGTAATGAGGTAAAGTTTATAGCTGGAAATAATTATTTAGGTGTTGTGCATAACAACCAAAACTGATATCTTTTTTTATTGATCAGAAAATTGAATTTTTGAGTCCAAATCTTGTTTGTGATAAACAAGATTTCAAGGAAGTTAAAGCCACAGATGCTAATGGAGAAGTGTCAGGTTAGAGACCCAACCAGATCTTATATGTCTTTTGATTAGATAATCATTCTGTTTTTATTTACAGCAACAAATAATAAAGTATCAGTTTAGTATCTGACATTTATATTATCATGATATATGGTTTTATTATGGTAGTTGAAGAATTTCCGCCTCTCTGGAGGCAGTACAACAAGAACCGCATGAAAAAGAGGTTTTTTTTTTTAATATTGTATATCTTTCTGTTTCGATGTTTTCTTGTTGGAAATGTTTTTTTAACTCAAAGCATAACCTAAGAACCTGGTTGTCCTTACCGGTTTCATGTACACTTGCTGTTGAAATGAATATGTGGTGAATATTTTACTGTGTAACAGACGTTTTGCTTCTGCTTACCCATATGTGCATGGAAAACAATTTCAAGATTTTCTTCAATATACCTGAAATTTGAATGAACAAACACGGGGTAATATTGTTAACGGTTTTTATCTTCTGTCTGCTGTGTGCCATACTTTCATACCGTTTGGACTATACCACAATCACTCTAGTCTTTTTCTAATTTATACTTTAATATGTATAACATTATTATGCTATGATATCAGCACTAAATAATTCAAAGTTTGTTTTATTTATATGATTTTGCATTCGATAATGTTTGGATGACTTCTAATTATTTTGACATTAGGTCTTTTTAGTTTGGTACTTTAATTGTGTAGTATAACTAGTTAGACCCCTGTTTTTTTATACGCCCCGTGAAGAATGATGGATGAGTTTTTTTTGCGGTTAAAAGAAGTGTTAGCATGTTACATATTTCTTGTCATTGATAAGATTTGTTCTTATGACCAGGTAAATGTTCCAATTTCTTCATCAGACCTAGAGGGATCAAAGTCTGTCAGTAACACGCAATTAATTGATTCCACCGTAAGGAATTCATCTTCATGCATGTGTTTGTTGGAATTATGTGACATTCTATATTCATTTACCTGCATATTGATCGATTTGGGTTGTATTCATCTTCAATGGGTTAAATGACTAAATTATAATTCGGGTTGAAAGTTGTCCAACGTATTCTCAAACTCTTTTCCTAAACTGTTTTCTTTTCTAAAAATCAGATTATTATTTCAACGATAG